>ML681989.1:4566422-4655226 GCA_007922195.1 Podocnemis expansa | reverse complement strand
GCAAATAGTGTAGTGGCTAGCACCTCTGCTTAACATGCAGAAGGTCCTGAGTTCAATTCCCAGGGGGTTGGACTTGATGATCTCATGAGATCCCTTCCAGCCCTGTGATATGATAAGTTAGTTGTGCCAAAAATGGAAAGTAATCTGCATTCAGTTTTAAACAATCTATTTTCTTCTTCGTATTTTCAGTTCTTATCATTCCACATCATGTTTAGAAGAACTGGTAAAAGGAATGGTTTCTTACCTGTAAGTAGTGTTCTTCAAGCTGTGTTGCTCATGCCAATTCTGCTTTAGGTGTGAGTGCGCTGTGTGCACGAGCCTCCAGAAACTTTTCCCCTAGCATCCCCCGGGTCAGCTGTGGAGTCCCCTGGAGTCATACCACTGCAGCATACCAGATAAAGGGCTCCACTGACCCTACCCTCCCAGGTCCTTCTTGCTGAGCGTCCAACAGAGGGGATGGAGGGTAGGTGCAGAATAGACATGAGCAACACATCTTGAAGAACACTACTTACAGGTAAGAAACCATTTCTTCTTCTTCGAGTGATTGTTCATATTGATTCAGCATTAGGTGGCTCCCTTAGCCTTACCTTGAGGAGGAGGGGTTGGACTTCATTTAGCTGTGGTGTTGAGTACCTCTCTTCCAAACTCCCTGTCAGCTCTGGCTTGACCCATCAGGGCATAGTGCAATGTAAAGTTGTGGACCGATGACCAGGTTGCTTCTCTGCAGATATCCTGAATTGGGACGAAGGCTAGGAATGCTGCAAAGGATGCTTGGGCTAGGAGTGCTGCAGAGGATGCCTGGGCCCTCGTTAAATGTGCTGTAATTTTTGGAGCCGGGACCCCTGAAAGTTTATAACATTCCTTGATACAGTCCTTTATCCATGAGGCAATATGCTGGGAAGAGATGGGTAGGCCTTTCATTCTATCTGTCACTGCCAGGAACAGCTGCATGGACCTTCTGAAAGGTTTAGTTCTCTCCAGGTAAAAAGCTAATGCTCTGCACAAATCCAAGGTATGCAATCTACATTGGAGGTCCATGCCATGCGGCTTCAGGCAAAACACTGGCAAGCAGATATCATGATTCATATGAAAACTAGACACCACTTTAGGAAAGAAGGAGGGGTGTAGCCACAGGTGAACCTTATCTTTGAAAAATACAGTGTACAGGGGATCTGCTGTAAGGGCACAAAGCTCTGAGACCCTCCTGGCTGAGGTACTCACCACCAAAGAGGCCATCTTCCAGGATAGGTAAAGGAGGAAACACATAGCCAAGGGTTAAAAGGGGGTCCTCTGAGTCTGGAGAGCACAAGGTTAAGGTCCCATTGTGCCACTGGAGGATGGAAAGGTGGAAGCACTTTATCAAATTCTTTTAATAGCCTCCTCACCGGGGGAGGGGATGTGAAAAAAGGAACTGCGCCCATCCCTGAGTGAAAAGCTGAAATGGCCATCAAGTGGACATTTATTGATGAACTGGCCAGGCCCTGATTCTTGAGGTCAAGCAAGTAATCAAGCACCATTGCGACAGGCGCTTCAGCGGGTGGGATGCTCTTGCCTTCCATCCAAACAAAAAGCATCGCCATTTAGCCTGATAATTTAGTCTGGTCAAAGGTTTTCTGCTATTGAGAAGAATGTCCCTGACTTGTTGTCAGCACTTAAGCTTTTTATTGTTCAGCCACAGATGTTCCATGCTGTAAGGTTTCTTGAAGTCTGGATGGCATAGTGTGCCCTTGTTCTGAGTGAGGAGGTCTCCAACATGCGGGAGAGGATAACCTAGCTATGGATAGGTCTAATATCATAAGCCAGTGCTGCCTGGGCTAGGCAAGTGCTATCACTATTACTGCGGCCCTGTTCTCACAGATCTTTACTAGCATCTTGTGGATGAGGGGGGTTGGCGGAAAAGTGTAGAAGAGACCCCACCCCTTCTATGGAATGAGGAATGTGTCGGCTAATCCTACCCAGGAAGGAGCAAAACTCTGCACACTTCCTGTTTGCCTCTGACATAAAGAGGTCCACCCAGGGAGAGCTACGCTTCCAGAAAATTGAATGAAGGATGTCACCGCTGATCAACCACACATGAGTCAGGAACAATCTGCTGAAAGTGTCTGCTAAGTTGTTCTGTTTACCTAGCATGTAGGATGCAATTAGGTGAATCGAGTGAATGATGCAAGACTTCCAAAGGTCCAGGGCTTCCTTACAAAAGCAAAAGGAACAAGCAACCCCTTTTTTATATAAAATATTGGCACCATATTGTACAAACAAACTGACACCACTTTTCCTGAGAGGAGATTTTGAAAGGCTTGACATGTGAGGTGAACCACCCAGAGTTCTTGGATGTTGATGTGAAGACTAACTGATGAAGCAAGGGAAGTTCTTGCATAGCAAGAGAAGTTCTAATGACCAGCACAGGGGGCAAAAAGGAACTGGGAGGGTAGGGTCAGTGAAGCTGTTTATATAGCACGCTGAAGTGGTGCTACTCCAGGGAGCTCCACAGCTGACCCTGGGGATACTAGGGAAAAAGCGTCCAGTGGCTCATACATGCAGCAAATGAACAGCTAAAGCGGAACTGATATGAGCAATCACTCAAAGAACACAATTTTATTTTAACAATGAGTAAACTGCATTAGGGCCTATGAGAAAATCTAAACATGTGGCAGCTTCCCCGACCGTGCTGCACTTCCCCCTGCCATCGCTGAGCATGTGGCCACTTTCCTGCTGTACCTCACCATACCGTGCTTCTCCCCCCATTTGTCTGTAACAAAAGTATGAACTGGTTTGCTCATCTTATAGTCAATCCTAAAATGCTAATAAATGTATTTTTCAGTTTATATAATTTTTTTCTTTGTTTTAATCTGTAAGGTACAGTGGAGGCATCTTTAATTTCTTATTTATACAAGTTTAGCATTGTTAAGCATTGGTAGAGTGGCCTATGGAAATTGATCTAAGCATGACTGAATCTACATTCGTTTAAGTTTGTCACTTACCCATCCCCAGTGAATTTGACCTACTTTTGCACTGGAAGCTATCTTTGGCCCGATCTACACTACTGGCAAAATTTAGTGGTAGTTGGCAGGCATTAGCCGAGCTATACTGACTAGCTTGCTAACTCCCATCAACTTCATGACTTCCCTTTAGCATGCCATCTTCACTATGCTGTGCTGATGGGAAATGGGTGCCCACTGAGGCAGCATATCCCACTTGAAAGGGTGGTTTTATGAGACTGACTTCCAGATCAACTGAGCATGTCTTTACTGATTGCTCAGTTGATCTGGAAAAAGCGATTTGCCACCATCAGTATAGATATACCCTTAGTAACTGTGGTTTATTACATTTTTGCACAGTAAGGCTCAACCAACCTCACTGTGATCTGTAGGTGCTATTGCAATATAAATATAAATATTAAATAATACTACTACTCCCAATTTGTTTTTTCCAGGGTGCATTGCTACAATTTAAGAAAGAGCGGAGAAGTATTAAATCCATCCTTTCCTTAGAAATCGGTTTAATTCTTTTTTCCATTTATACCATTGTAAATCAGGTATGACTCCACTTCAGATAGCACAATTATGCCCCCCAAAAAAATGAAAGCAGAATTGGGCCCTGAATTTTTAAAAAAATTCCTCAGAAGAACAGTCTCCAGAAAGTATCATGAGGAAAAAACCATTTTGTCTTATATTGCTGGAATGAAGTCAGCTGGACTCTTTACTGCAGGAGTAAACACCAACTGCTCCTATTTCAAAGATTTTTTTGTCTTTTCTTTCTCATTTTTGAAACTCACACGCATACATACTGTGGAATACAAACTTCAGTGCCCTAGTTAGTTTCACTTACACAGGGGCTTGTCACAGAGCCCTTCCTAACACCTCCTGGTGGGAGTAGGCACTGGCGTGCGAGCAAGGCAGGTGCCTCTGAGATCTATTCTGTTCTCAAGGTCCACAGCAATATCCAACCCTCCAGTCAAGGCAGCACAGCCTAGTGGCCACAGAGTCGATACAGAGTATATGAATGGCCATCAGGTCAAGGCAGCATGGCCTAGTGGTCAAAGAGTCAGTTCAGGGAGCATCCTCTATGGAGAACAGTGCCCAGGTAGGGTGGCTCAGGCCCTCCCACTCCACTGAGCCCCAGCCCAGGGCCTTCTTGCTACTTGGGGATAATTGCACCATGTCAGCAGGGGTCCTCACTGAAACACGCTACGTGGTCCTCCACCCTTCCCCCAGCTCTATCCTTCAGGCCCCCTGGGATACTTGCTACCTAGTATGGAGGTGGCTTCCTTCTGGGCACTGGTCTATGCCTTCCTTCCTCTCGGGATGGCCACTGTCAGTTTCCCTGCAGGTCTCCAGTATTGACTGGCTGTCATAAGCGCCTGGGTGGCTGCTGCTAAAGGTTCCCTCTGGAGACAGGTTCCCTCACAGCATAGGGCTGATGTAGCTCCACGGCAGAAGCTTCTAGCATACATCCCCCCCCTTTGCTAATCAGACCAGACTGAGTCGAGCTGCTCCCTTTTATGTTGGGGCAGCAGCCTGAGAATGCCTAGCAGGGTTTATGGGGCAGAGCTTCCACCACCCACAGAGTTTGCTGGGCTTCTGCAGCGCAGAGTGGGTCTGCCCCATCGTTAGGTTACATCCAGCTAGCTCCTGAGCACACTTGCCCACATCCAGTCGAGCACTTAAGCATGTGCTTAAGTCCCACTGACTTTTGCTTAAGTGCTTTGCTGGATCAGGGTACTTAGCATCTTGTAGGAACAAGTTCCTGTATGAGGCTCAGAACCTCCTTATTATGAGTTTGTGACAAAAGTAGTGCAGGGGAAACTTAAATAAAGATCTGAAAAATATCCTGAAACTTGCTGAATAACCTATTCAGATTTTATTAAGTAAGATCTAGCAAAAAGCAGCTTCAGCTTCACACCAACCGATCTTGCTCTTTGTTAGCTTGTGTCCATCATGTGTCACATCTGCCTGTTCACTCAACAGACTCCTGCTTCGTGTGCTGGTGTGTAGTGGACCTCCAGAAATGGAAGTTACTCACCTTAGGGCAGTAGCTGAAGCTCTTCAAGATGCGTGCTCCCAACATGCTCCACTTAAAGTGTTTGCGCACTGAGACACCCTGGATCGGAAAAGCTTTGTGGATAGCAGTGGCTCAGGCAACGGGGGGGTGACAGCAGCGTTGGTAGTTTCAAGCCGTTAGTGACGTCAGCTGCTCACTCTGCCCACTGCCGTTGTCTCCTCGGTTCCTTTCTACCCTGAAGATGCCCTGTAGGAAGATAAAAGAGCTCTGAAGTAGAGGGGAGGAGGGAGGGTAGTGGAGCATGTCGGGAGCACACATCTCGAAGAATTTCGGCTACTGCACGAAGGTGAGTAACTTCCATTTCTTCTTCGAGCAGTGCTCCCGACTGCTCCACTTAAGGTGATTTCGTAGTAGTCATAAATGTGAGGTAGTGGGTACTTCGGATTGTATATTATCCACCGTGTTAAGTACTGCTCTTCCTAATGCAGTATCTATGGCTGACATTCGTTCTAAGGCATAGTGTCTGGCAAAGGTATCGTTCAAAGCCCATGTGGCTGCTTGACAGATTACATGTAGCAGAACCTTTGTAAGGAAGGCCACCGATGACACCAGGGACTTGGTGGAGTGGTACTGGATTGTATCAGGTGGGGCTGATTGGGCTATAGAGTATGCCATACGTATACATGATGAGATCCAGTGGAACACCCTCTGTTTAGAGATCGGCTGTCCACGGGAGCATTCAGTGGTAGACACGAATAGGCATGCTGTCTTTCTGAAAGGCTTGGTTCATTCCAGGTAGTATGCGAATGCTCTTCTCACGTCTAAGGTGTGAAGTGTCCTTTGTTCAGCTGTGGTGTGTGGTTTTGGATGGAAGACTGGTAAGTGGATCACTTGGTTAAGATGAAAGGAGGACACTGTTTTAGGAATGAATTTGGGGTGCAGTCATAAAGAAACCTTGTCCTTATAAAAAATAGTGTATGGCAGATAAGCTATGAGTGCCGCCATCTCCCCAACTTGCCTAGCTGATGTGATCGCCATGAGAAATGCTACTTTCATTGACAAATGTAGCAATGACATCATGGCTAACGGTTCAAATGGAGGCCTCATCAGTGCTCTAAGTACTCATGTGAGATCTCTTGGTGTTGCCGGTGGCAGAACTTAAGGGTATAAATTTTGGAGTCTGAGCATGAATCGTTTGAAAATTCTGTGAGCAAATACTGAAGATCCGTCTACTTGATCGTGAAAGGTTGAAATGGCTGCCAAATATACTCTAATTGTGGTAACTGCGATATTTGTTTCTTTCAGGTGAAGGAGATATTCCAGGATCGCCAGAACAGGAGCTGCTGAAGGAGATATGGACTGCTGGGTGCACCACCATGAGAAGCATCTCCATTTCTAAATGTAAGTAGCTCTTGTGGAAGGTTTTCTACTATTTAACAGGATATTCTGCACTTTATCGGAACATTGGAGTTCTAAGTCCTCAAACCATCAAGGTTCCATGCAGTTAGGTGGAGTCTGTCCAGATGAGTATGTGTGCATGTTCCGTGATTCTGTGATAACAGGTCTTTTACAAGAGGCAAAGTAATAGGAAGCGTTCTGGACATCATCGTGAGTAGTGTGTACCATGTCTGGCGGGGCCATGCTGGGGCTATCATAATTACTCTTGCCCTGTCTTGCTGAATTTTGTAGAGAGTTCATGGGATCATTGAAATGGGGGGAAAAGCATACAAGAGGCTGCCACCTCAATGTATTAGGAACACATCGCCGTTCCAGCCTATGCCTGTTCCTGCTTGGGAACAATATTGTGTGCATTTCCTTTTGTCTACCGAGGCAAATTAGTTCATGGTGGCAAGCCCCCATTTGTCGAAGATGGCCTGAATGGTGTCGTTCCATATTTCCCCTTCGTGATGGTCGGGAAACAATCAACTTAGAGACTCCGCTATGATATTGTCCTTGCCCGGGAGGTATTCCGCAAGGAGATGAATTCTGTTGTGGAGACACCAGTCCCACAGGTTCATTGCTTCCAGGCAGAGCGATGGTGATCGCATTCCCCCCCTGGCGATTTATATAAAACATGCAGGCCCTGTTGTCGGTGCAAATTGTTACAACCTTCCCTGCGACTGTTGGGAGGAAATATTGACACGCCTTGAGGACTGCTCTTAACTCGAGGACATTTATGTGTAAAGACCTCTCTGTCTGGGACCATCTGCCTTGCGTGTTTTGGTCCTGAGGTAACTGAAAAGGGACCCCTCGTAGAAGATTGGTATAGTCCATCCACCAGGATAGGGAGTCCCTGATTGTTTTCGGGATAACTAGAAGCATTTTGGTAGGGCGTTTTGGTGGATCTCCTGCCTTGGGGATAGTGATGACTTGTCATAATTATGTTTAGGCCCAGTGCCAGGAAAAGGTTGATTGTTGTTTGAGCTGTCTGAACTGCAGCCTGTTGTGTAGGAGCTTTGATTAAAAAGTCATCTAGATAGGGAAAAATGTCTATGTGTCATCTGCATAGGAAGGCTCCTATCGGGACATCATTTTGGAAAAAACCCTCGGCGCTGTACAGAGGCCAAATGGCAGGACTGTGTACCGGTAGTGATGTTGAAGAAACTGGAATCGCAGAAATCTTCTGTGAGATGGGCGAATAGAAACATGGAAGTAGGCGTCTCTCAAGACAAGGGAAGCCAGCCAATCATCCTGTTGGAGAGAGGGAAGTATGTTGCTTAAGGTCACCATCTTGAATTTCTTTACTTGGATGTATCTGTTGAGTTGCCTGAGCTCGAGGATGGGTCTCCAACTGCCGGTCTTTTTCTGGATTAGGAAGTATAGGGAAGAAAATCCCCTTCCCCTTTGGTTGTTTGGAACCTCTTCGATTGCTCCTATGTGAAGCAGATGATGGATCTCTGTTCAGAGAGGTTGCACGTGATTGGGGTCCCTGAAAAGGGATGGGTGGGGGGTTGGGTTTAAGGGTTTGAAGTGAATGGGATGGAATAGGCATCCTGAATGATTTCAGTGACCCATCTGTCCAATGTTATTTGCCTCCAGTAATGAAAGAATGGCGCTAACCTGTTCCTGAACATTAGGTTGCATGTGGGTGACTGTGTATGTTGGAAAGCTGAATGGCTGGTTACTCCCTCGACATGACCATCAAAATTGTTGTTTTGTGTTGCCTGGCTGTGTATTTTGGTGTGAATGATTTGGTTGTCTAGGCCTTCGAGATTGTCGAGGTTTATTCCTGTAGGTGTGCAGCCTATGATTAGATTGGTTTTGTGAAAATCTAAAATTGGAAGACTGGTTCTTGTAAAATCTCCTTCTTGCAAGTGGCGTTAAGATCCCCAATGTTCTCAAGGTAGCTCTTGAGTCTTTTAGGCTGTGCATTACATCATTTGTTGTTTTCCCAAACAGGTTCTCTTTATTGAACGGAAGGTCCTCGATTGTTCGTTGCATCTGTTTGGGAAGGTCTGCTGCTTGCAGCCATGAAGAGCGTCACATCACCACCGCTGTGCCCAGGGTCCTGGCAGCAACATCAGCAGCATCCAAAGAGGCTTGAAGAGCTGTCCAGCCTGCCAGCAAGCCTTCTGTAATGAGTAGTGTGAATTGTTCTTGTTTGTCCTGTACCAAACCATTGAGGCACTCACTGAGTTTGGTATAGACGTCATGGTTATAATTTGCAAGTAGCGCTGTGTAATTTGTGATTCTCAGCTGGAGAGCCGCTGACGTGTACACCTTCTTGCCAAGTGTGTCTAGTTTCCTGTCTTCTCTACTATTAAAGTTGGATCTCGAATACGATTGTCTATTCCTTTGATTTGCTGCCTCTACTACCAGCGAGTTGGGCTGAGGATGGTTGAATAGGTACTCACTCCCTTTGGGGGCGACAAAATACTTATTATCTGCCCTCTTGTTGGATGGAGGTGCGGAAGCTGGTGTCTGCAAAATCTTGTTTGTGGGTCCAGTATGCCCTCGTCCATGGGGAGGGCTAGCTTATTGGAGGCAAAATTCTATACATTTATGCTGTGTGGTCTGAGTCTCTTGTAGTGGAATCTCCATAGACTCCGCTGCCTTTCTGAACAAATCACGAAACTGCTTGGTGTCATTGTTTTTCCCCTGTTCAATGGGTTCCTTCTTGGACTCATCTAGGTTTGTTGTAGCAGTAGGTGATATGTTGACTGCTACCTGTGGCGGAGCCTGTATCGCTGGCATCCCTGTCGCCACCATATAAGGTGGCGGTGGCATATTGTAGGGTTGCCATGCGAAATAATTCATCCCCTGTTGAGGGTAAAACATCCGGGGGGGGGGGTACAGCCAGGGACAAGTGACATTGGGATTATAGGCTGGCATCTGAGCCACTTGCTGTGGCAGTGCCACACTGGCTGCAGGGCTTGATCTGACCAACAGAACAGTGCTCTTCGATGGAGATGAAGATGGGGTACTGCTGTCAGAAGAATCAGTTTGAAAAAGGGGTGACATGGGAGAGGACTGAATAGTAAGGTCCTCCGTTGCTCCCAGAAACTTAGACTTTTTCTTGTACTTTGCTGGCTGCGGTGGGGGATCTAGCACTATGCTGGGCTGCGGTGCCGTGGTTACTGTTGGTACTGCAGTGCCCTGTGGGGGTTGGAGGCTGTGCTGATGACATGTGGCCAGAAGGTGTTGGCGAGAGAAGGAGCTGCACTGTGTTCGGCACCTGTGTTGGTATGTTCGCTGGTGCTGTGAGCGGCGTTGGCAAGACCGCTGATGCTGGCGGTGTGGTTAGAAAGGGGACTGCATGTGCCTGTGCCGCATTCGGCGGGATTGCGAATGGCAGCGCTGTTTGTATCTGTGGTGCTGCTGGCACTGGGGCGCGAGTGTTTTTCAGTGCCTTCTTGCTGGCTGTGATAGCAGAGCTGTCAGTCACTTCCGTGGGAGCCTGCTGTAACTGCTGCGGTTGTGGTTCAGTACCCTTTGATTTTTTCTTAGGGACCAGTGATGAAGTAACAGACCACTGCTTATGCACTCCTTCATCGGCATGAGGACAGGCACTGGGGTTGGAAGCGGGGCGGAGGGAGCCCTCTAACAACAGCAGCTTCAGCTTCCTCTCACACTCCTTTCTGGTCCTGCTCTTTAAGTTCTTGCAATGTTGGCAGTTATGTGAAAGATGCCCCTCTCCCAGGCACCTAATGCAAGACTCATGGCCATCGGAGGCAGGCATTGCCTTGTTACATGAGACACAGCACTTGAAACTGGACGAGTTCGGCATGGCACTCAGTTAAAGTCTTGGTTTGTTTGTGTTGACCTGTCTTGTCTTCTCTCTGTTTTTTATCTAATTTGTCTTTCTTTTTCTCTTTGGTTTTTTTTTTTTAATAGATTTTGGAGTGGTCTCGGACCGAAGATCTGTTCCTGAGGGAGAGCCACCGCAGACTCCGTCCGGAGTCTAGGGTGGTAGAAAGGAACTGATGAGACAACGGCAGCGGGCAGAGCGAGCAGCTGATGTCATTAACAGCAGGAAACTACCAACACTGCTGTCATCCCCCTGCTGCCTGAGCCACTGCTATCCACAAAGCTTTTCCGATACAGGGTGTCATGGCGCGCAAACACCTTAAGTGGAGCAGTCAGGAGCACTGCTCGAAGAATGCATCTTTCAGCAAACCTCTTCAGGATGTCACCAGGGGCAGGTCTACATCATCACAGCAGGATTTTGGTGGCAGTTGAAGGGAGATATGCATATGCACAGTACTTAAGATACCTTGCATATCTTCCTTCGACTGCCTATCGCTTACTTACTGCGTTGTCTTCAGTGGGCTGAGTCGAAGGGCAATGCCCTCCCTTTGACTCAGCACTATTCCAGTTGCCAGGGTGGTCTTCAGCAATAGGCTTCCTGATTGGCTGAGAGGATCTTCACAGACATGCTCAGTGGATTAGGAAAGTCACACTGACAATGGTGAATTTCCTGCTGTCAGTGAAGGCGAGCCCTCAGGATCAAACAACAAGGTAAAACACTAGGGACCAAAACTGCAGTCAATGTTTAGTCTTGAGAAGAGCACAAATAGAGCCAATGTACAGTGTGCACAGAAACATGAAATGGGAACAATGTACAAGCAATATATTAAGATGATGTAGTGTGCTTTTTCTGCAAGCAAACACAACATCCTCAAAAAGGAAAAAGCTGCTTCTACTATAGATTCAGCAAGCTGCAATTACAGGAAGCAGTGGTTGTACGAGTGCACAGTTGTTGATGCAGCTTCTCTGCTCAGTGGTTCAACGTACAATGGAGAATTTGCAAAGCAGCCAGTGTGTAATTGCAGTGTGTGAGAAGTTGAAGAAAATCTGCTATCTGGGCTGCAGTCTTGCAAACCAAAGCTATCAGAAATAAATTAACTAACCATCCCTGCATAGTTCATGAATATATGAGCAAGAGCTGTGTCTTGTGATGTGTCTTAATGCTGTGCAGTGATGTTTCTTGGATAGACGCACAGACCCAAGTAATTTGTAATGAGGGATCACTCCGGCAGTGTGCACAATCTCCTCATAAGGCCATCCCTCAGAGACACAACAATGCACATGTCATGAGCTGCAGCTTTCTTGGTGTGCAGGCAATGATGTGTGAGAGTCTCTCCTCCTGTGATAATTACTCCATATGCCATGTGGATCCAGACGACTGCAAGCCAAAGTATGACGTAGATGTTGGGGTGCTTTGATTTTGGTGTCTGAGGTTAGTTTTATTGAGGAAGATGCTAAGTGTAAAACGTTGAGTCGAAAAGTTAACAGCTATCCTATCCCATAAACTGACCCCTCCTTCCCGCATAGTTATTTGTAATTCCTAATTTCAAACCATCCTCATCCCAACATACAACTCTTAAGATCACCCCACCATACAGCTCTTAAGTTTACTGTGTACAGTAAGATGCAATCTATATATGCTGTCTCACTACTTGCAATAGATTTCCTAATATAATTATTTACTTCTACTTATTCAAGGAAGATTTTTTTTTTAAAGAAGTGGTAGGGAACCATAAAGAACAGGGAATGCAGGTGAACAGAAAGACAACTCTTTAAAAAGCTGAACTTTTTAAAAATTGCTTTAACAAAAATCACAAATGTTTCCCTTGACTTATAGTTGAGATTCTATCTCCTTGCAGACTGATCTTCCCCTGACATTCAGCTCATTTTAAAATGTGTGTTTCCATTTCCTGTTAGCAGGTCACCAGCCCAAACATGCAGGAAAATATAAGGAAATGTCAGATCCTAATTTGAAGAAGGACATTAAAATGATAACGTGTTGGAGAGATTAGTTTATGACAACAGGTTAAAATAATCTATGTACTATAACATGACTAAATAATAATTGTGTTGGCAAAGTCCATGTTAATTATCTGTTAGGGTTTGGAGAACATACACACCAAGAAGGGAGTGGAATTTAGTATAGGCTGCAACTGGAGTAATGTAATTTGGCAAAGACTAATGTAGGCTGCCTAGTATAGCTGTCAAAATGCATGGCGAGACTTATCAGACTGTAGGATAATCATTCAAAAGAAAATGGTGGAAGTGTCATAATTTAGGATACTTAAAGCTTAGCAGGCTTGAACTGAGCATTGGAAAATACACTGTTGATTAAAATAAACCCCAGAGCTGGGCGCGGGGTGAGCCGCCATGGCTGTGGCCACCCTGCCGGAGGCTGCAGCCCCTAGAGCTGGGCATGGGGTGAGCTGCGGGGCTCCCCACTGCTGCAGCCACTCAGCCCCCGGGGCACTGGGGAGCCGGGTCAGACTGGCTCCCTGAGGCTGCAGTCGCTCAGCCCCTGGGTGCTGAGGAGCTGGTGGGACCCGGCTCCCCGCGGCTGCTGGGGTGCCCCAGGGCCCCTGCCATGCTGCCCCCAGCAGGAGCGGGGACCCAGGGCAGGGTAGGGGCTGTCTTCCCCTGCCTGACTCTCCAGGGGAGAGTCAGGCAGGGGATTGGGTGGCAACATGGCCCGCCAGGGGCCATGTTGCCATACCTCCCAGGGTGCCCCTCTCCAGCAATCAAAATAGCATGTCCATACGCAGGGCATGCTATTTCGATTGGAGGGGCTTTACTTATTTCGAATTAATTTTTTTTAATTTGAAATAAGTCATTTCGATTTAAGGGTTTTATCTCGAAATCAGTCATTTTGAAATGACTAATTTTGAAATAAAACTTTGTGTGTGGACATAGCCTACATGTGGTGCACTTTTATTTTGCTCTCAGGTACTCAAGTTGATGTTCTGGTTGGGCTTAGGAAGCAAATAGACACAGGTTCCTAAGGACCAATCAGATCCTCCAGATTTATGTTTTCTTGAATCATCAGTCATCTCTATATTCTGGAACAACAAACTGATCAAAATAAACTCAGCAAAGCAGTTAAATAAACTTGTTTCTTAAACTGCCTATTTCAAAATCTATTTAACACTCTTCTTTCATAGAGGGCAGGGGAAACTCTGACTTTATAAAACCACTGGATTTTTTTACAAATAGGGCATGTCCACAAGCAGCTTTTAAATTGAAATAACACTGGTTATTTCGATTTTAAAAAGTGTAGGTCCACACAACATCTTCTTGAATCGAAATGACAAGTTCCCGTCACCCTACTAATGCCTGCTTACCTCCACCTACACACCTCCCCTTTTGGGAATGGAATTATTCTTGCAAACTCCAGAGCGATTGAGCAGTCTTGAGAGATCGCTCAATTGCACATGGAAGAGCGCACTGGTGGTGGCCATTTTGCTGCCACCAGTATAAACGTAGCCTTAGAAGTAGAACTGCCAAATGCAGTTAGGTTAGCAACCTGCCATTTGTACACATAGTGTTCAATGTCTTTTATGCATTTTACTCTTCGCGGGCAGTCTGTCTAACAGTAATTTATTGAGTTCTCATTTCAGAATGAGGTGACATTTGAGTCTCATTGTAAATGTAGTAGAACTTGCTCTGAGGAACTACTGTCATGTGTATTTAAGCAACCACTTCAAAGCATCTTCAAGATTTTCAGTTCTACACTCTCCAGCCTTTACTTAAACCATCTGCACTAGGCAACTGTTTTTGCTGGTCCCTGGGGTGATTGCTGAAGGTGGTTTCAACCTTACTGCCTTTACATCCCTGAAGTCAGACCTACCTTTTTGTTGTTTAGCTTCCTAACATAGGTGAATGGTTATTTTATTCTTTGCATTTCATTGCTTGGTTACTTTTTTTTTTTTCTGCCTCTCAACTTGTTTTCACTTTCACAAAAACTTATTTAGACTTTGAGATTCTAGGGTTTCCTCTATAACCTTTATGTTTATCAGAAATCTAGTCATTATTAGACCATTTACTTCTATTTCTGAAGTTTAATTATGTTTTTCCTTTTGCCTTTGCTACAGGTGCAGCAATTAGATGGCATTAAGTCTGTCTCAAGTGCAGTAAATAGAGTTGTTATTGCCCTCATGTATATTTTTGGTGCTGTAAATAAGTCACTTTTTAGTGGATTGGATTTAAGTTGATGAATCCTTGGTTTTTTACTGCTTTAGTACTACTGAGAAATTTCTTGTTTAGGTTTCCCTATTATTCTGACTTATTAACCAGTTAAGCCAGATCTGACCAGAGTTCAAAATATTAAAATAAACTACATGGTGCACGATTTCTCTCCATGCATGCTTTCTCTCTGTTTCCCATGTGCGTGTTCTTTCTCTCTCTCTTTGTATGAGGGTACATTTTGATGAATTTACTTGCATCTTGCAGCCATTCCATATAAAGGAAGCTTGCATAAGTGATTTAATAAACAACTAAGATAAATGAGCCTCAGCAAAGGCGGGGGGGGAACAGTTCCAAGGTTCCCAGGGCAAAACTGGTTATGAGAAGTTGTTTGCGAATGTACTGATCTGGTTTCCTTGGCAACAACTGAGATGAACATTGAGAACAGCAGTTGCATCAAAGAAGCCAGTTCTGTCTATGACAGTGAGGAAGATATCCGTTAATTCCTAGATTTAGCAAATGGGAGCCCTTGTTTGAGAGTGTGGATCTGTAAGTGTATATGAGAGACAAAGAATAATCATTCCCTTCGGACTTACAGGAAAAGAGTCTGTTCCACACGTAGACCTCTTCTGTGCTAAAGGAAGTGTCAGCTGCCTCTGCAGCACCATCTCCCTCCATCTTTGAACCTGAAAAGAGCTTTCTGAAGATCCCTAAATGCCCATGTGGGAAGAGCATGGACCAGGGCTGGGAACCAGGTAGGCTATGTTCAGTCCCTACAGCAATGAGCAGAGAATCTACAAGAGTTAGTGCTGTCTGAAACTATATTAACTCATCAGCTATTTCACGCTGTGCTATGTGGGCTCTGCTTTTAGCACATCTTTAAATTTCAAACCGTCTTGCTGGTTGCAAAATTGCTGCCATTTTCTGATGCAGCACATTGCAGAGGAAATGTACATCCTGCCCACTTTTGGAGAGCCTTACTTTTGTTCCTTTGGATTTTGCTGTTTCTATTTAGCACTGTGGAATGGATTCATTGGGAATAGGTCAAATATGGTATAGCATACTCACTCCTTAGTGGAGTGAAACCAGGCTCTGGGCTTATATTTCAATCCTGATGCTCTGTGGAAATCTCAGAAATAGAAATTAATTATGCAACATGAGCAGAGACCATTCATCTATGCTTCCTGTTGACATTCAGAACATATAGTGTATGTGCTTGGGGATAAGACACCTGCACAGGTAGATGACATGTTTTCTGTTGCTAGCATATTATTGTGGCTGTTGTTTGAAGTCACGTAAGTATGAAAATTCACAGCAATAAGCTACATTTAAAGATAAGTCTAAGCAAGTTTAGAGGGGGCATCAGCTGGTGTAACTTACACCTACTTCTGAAAGTCACTCCAGCAATTTCTGAGGAAATCTGTAGTGGAGCTGCACCCCTGAGGAAAATGGGAGAGGGGAAGGTTCTTTTAATTGTATATTACATGCAAATTTATGGACACTTTCTCAATTGCATGCTTTTTGAGAGCTGGTTTTACTGTGTGTATATAAAGAGGCTCCCCCCCCCCCAACTTCCTCGCAGAAATCTTCATATACATAAAACTCCAACATAGGCAGCTGTTCTGCCTGTTTCTGCATTTCTGCTGAGCAGTCTGGAAATTACCTCTTATTCCTGGAACACTTGTTCAGTGAAAGGAATTTTATTTGACTATGTTGCTATCCCTAAGTCTTGATTCACGTTTTACTTTTCTAATTAATATGCAGAACAAGAGTGGAATGCTGCACACTGAGCACTCAGGTCTGCAAAACAAACAGAGTATGGTGGCACATCTAAAGACTAACAAATTTTAAATTTAAATTTATATGTTTGTCTTTAAAAGTGGCACCAGACTTGTTTGTTTTGCTGAACAAGACTAACATGGCTACCCCTTTGGACCAGGCCTGCAAGAGGCTGAGTACCTCATAGCACCAGCCCAGGAGAGAATACCTTGAATTCAGCACTTATGTGAAATGAAAGGGGTGGGAGGAGAACATTTCACTCTACAGCACTGGTTTTCAAACTTTTTTCCTCAGGACCCAGCTGAAAAAAATAATTTATGCCCGCAACCCAACAATTACATCTTTGAGCAATGCATTCTAGCCTTTTGGTGGTGGCGGCAGGGGGCACTGTGACCCATTGCCTGAGGATCTGCAGCTCAGAACTGGGTCCCGACCTTAAGTTTGAAAACCACTGCTCTATGAAGTATCCAACTTCTCCTTTTGGGCAATGTGTAAAATGCTGCTACTTTGGCCTTAAAAATATAAATATATATGTTGAATTGTTTTCAGTCAGAATCCTTATTCTTCTATCAAAAAAGGCCAACTACCAAAAAACCCAAAGGTCATTCTAAAAGCATAGCTTTATTAGTCTAGTTCAGCAAAACAATCAGGGAGTCTGGTGGCACTTAAAAGACTAATAAATTTAATTAGCACTTGAGCTTTCAAGGGAGAAAAATCTCACTTTGTCAGACATTTGATCTAGTTTACTTTTGCTCCCTTAGCACTAGGAAAAAAGGACTTAGAAGTGGGGAGAGGAACTATTTTTTTTTTTAACACAGTCCCAGCCAAGTCTTGGTGTGGGACAATTCACCATCTTTCTTAAAGAGGTGCTGCGGAGAACAAACAGACCCTCATTAACTCATACTGTCCTAGTCCCAACAGACAAGGCCGTAAAGTCTGTTCCACAATGTAGCATTTTTACCCTGCATAGGTTGGTTTTCTTTTCTCTCTCTTAGAAAAGGCATTTTAAAGGGAAAAAAAACTAGAATCTGCAGCACCAGTAGAACCAGCTGCTGTCAATTCTGATTTGTTTCCTTATGGCCAAGGGTGTAAGCTTTTTCAGACCGAGGGCTGGTTTACAGTTCAAAAAAGGAGCTGTAGTCAAAGCCAGACAAAGTGTGTTGGTTTCCCCATTACTACTACAGCAGAAGAAAATGCAGATAAGACAGCTATTGAAACATGTACTTCACATACTTCAGGAAATGAAAGCAAAACAAAACCAAAGAAAAAAATTTTTTTTCTTTTAATCTGAAGAAGAGGTTGGAGTTGAGATTCTGGGCTGACCTTCAGTGAGGCGCTATAAGCCACTTCCATCCTCCTGCAGCTCCTAGGTTACAGCCGCCATGGGCATGGGCTGTGGGGAGCATGGCTTCATCCATCCCCACCTTCCCGAAAGTATAAATGTAGCACAGGTAGGCATAGTCCTCCTAATTGTAATCTAGTTAGCCTGGATAACAGTGGTAGAAGATCAGATGGCAGAGGTTTGAATTCAGCCCTCTGCCAGAGTACATGTGCAATGGGACCCTGGTATGTACTTGGTTTGGTAACCTGTGCTACTGCATTTTCTCTACTTTTGTTCCCATGCTAGCTAGCTGTAAGCTAACATGAGCATGCCTTCCTCACTAGCTCTTCACATGGCATTGAAGTCATATCCTAAATTAGCCTCCAATGGCCTCCTCAGGGGCTACATTGCTGGTTGCAATCTCTGCAGGCCTACGTTCTAGTCTGAGCACCAGAGCTTGGGAAAAGGTACATATGCCTGTGCAGGGGAATCCTTGCTCAAGGGAAAACAAGGCTTTTTAAAGTCTTATTTTGTCACTGTCGCCCTTTTAAGTGACACAAGTCAACCTAAGACAGCATGAAACGCTCACCTCAGTTCTTCATCACAAAACCAAACTCTGCAGCTGTGGGGAGGGGGAGGGGGAAATCAGAAGTTGTTTTCTGATTAAGCCCCCCAAGCCATTAATGGAAACTAATTGTTTTCTGTCAAAAACTTCCATTTTTTCTCCAAAAAGCCATTATTTTTCTTTAAGAATAAAGGCAGGCAAATTTCAGTGGGCAACAACAGACTATATTTCTGTGAGATTATCTCTAATCTCAAAATGAACTCCAAAAGAAAGGCTGATATAGATACAGTTTTGTGTTATTAAAGTGTGTACTTGGTCAGAGTGGGAGCTGTGCGTACCTATATCTTCTTAATTCCCTGCCCCCCCCACCTTCTTATTCTTTCTTCTCCTTAGGGTTAGACTCCCTTCCCCTTTGCTCTTTTTTCTGAAACATTAGTGCCATTTTCCTTCCTTCCACCTCACTCCATTTTCTGCACTGTATTGTCACTCCCAAGTTCCAGGCCTTTGTCAGCCCCCATCCCCGAGTACAAAAGGGCCTGGCTCAAGAATCCACTCTCATACAAACCCAGGGGCCTCAGCAAGGAAAGAATAATACTACTGACCTTAAAAACAACCAAGACATTTTAAAATACGAAAACCATGCAGATTTTTCATGTCTCTAACCCCCTCCCCCCCAAAAAAACCCCAAAAAATAATTGCACAAGTGATTAGTGCATAAATGGCAATGTTAGGAGACTGACATTTTTGCTCTCTATTTTTATAAAGCACTATAAATTGAAGACTGAAATGTTGTATTACTGGAAACAATAGAGATAAGATAAAATACAGGAAATTTGAGCGGTGATATTGAAATCAGCAGTATTGGATATTTACAAAAGATTAATTAATGAGCATTTTGTGATTTGGCTAGGCGCATCTCTGCAGTGTGCGTTCACATACTTTGAAACACTGTGGATGTGGCCATTTAATAGAAACAGACCTGAATTGGAAGACATTTTAATTATTTATTATGGAGGGCCAAAATTCTTCTCAGATAATAGTTAAGGGTTTGGAACTCCATTTTTTTTCAATTATTACACTCAAACAAAAGTGTGTCCATCATTTGGAAGGCATACACAAGCTTATCTAATATTTAAAACCTATTTATGAGCCAACAGCCGAATGAAAGCAGAGGGAAAGAACCTGAATAGCATATTACCAAAATAATTAGAAATGGACAACAATTAGAAATAAAGATAACACAAAGTGTTTTCAAATCACAAGGAACCACTTATGCCTGGCTTCACAAAGGTACGGAGATGCCTAGAAAAATCACAAGAATGCGCCAAGCATCACAGTGCCTGAATTAGGCAGCAAGGCTCCATAGATGCTGAAGGGGAAGAGGTAGGTGCATTAGACAGCAGTTGACAAAACTATGTAAGATGACATTGGCAGGGGTGGGAGCTCAGTGCCTAATGCCAAAGCTTTACAGCTGAGAGAGGAGCCTGAGGTGAACTTTGCAAAAAGCTGGGCGTGAGGGAAGCCTTCCCCTATAACATTCATGCCTATGTTTAGGCTGCTAAGCTGCTGTTTCATCCACAGAGACGTGTTGCATGCTGGTTAATCTGAACAAGTGGATTTATTAAAATTGTATGAGTTTATTAAATTCTGCAGGCAGCTTTGTCCATGTGCCTAAGTTGCATCCAGTCTACCCCCCTGCATTTCTATTGTCCAGTCAATAATAGTCCCCCCAGGAGACCTGGCACTTTCTGACTGTCCTCCTACTGGTCAAGACACAGCTGGCTCAAATCCCTGCCTCCACTTGATGAGAAGGGACTTGAAGTGGGATTCACCCCTGGGCTATTATGATTCAAGATCCATCAGCAGACCTACCTCTACTCATGAGCCAATGAGGCACCAGCTCAGGGCACTGCAGATTGGGGCACCGGGGTGGGCTGGCCCAGAAGCCAGACCCCACACTCCCACCCCTCCCCTGAGCCAGCCACTCCAGCTCCAGGGGTGGAGCGGGCCAGCCCATGGGGCGGACTCCGCTTTCTCACCCCACCTCTGGGCTGGCCCGCTCTGCCCCCGGGCCAGCTGTTCTCCATCATGGGGACAAGGTGAACTGGCCCAAAGCAGAGGCTGGGTTCCTCCTCCGTCCCTGGGAGGTGCAAAATCAAAAGCTGGCTCAGAGTGCCACAGCCCCTTGAGCCAACACTGTCGATCAGGGTCTGCTGTTGAAGCTGTTCAGTTAAGGACAAATAATTATCACAGCAGGGAGGTACAATCATGGGTCTTCCCCAGCCTTGGTGAGTGCTGTAACCACCAGGCTAGTCGCTCTTGGGTGCAGTCACAGACAAATGAGTCTTATTTAGCCACACTGGAACAACTAAGTCAGTGGATGTCAAACTTAGGGTCAGGACCCAGTACTGGGTCACAGATCTTCAGGCGCTGGATTGTGGCACCCTCTCCTGAAACCATCAAAAGACTGGAATGCATTGCTCAAAGATGGAACCGTTGGGTTGTGGGCATAAATGATTTTTTCCAACTGGGTCCCGAGGAAAAAAGTTTGAAAACCACTGAACTAGGGAGTCTCACCTCTGAAATGGCAAATACTTATTTAAATCCTCTCTCTTCCAGAGGGGTAGGCCGGACTTGCAGCAAGGGCGTCTTGCAATGTGAGTACCTGGTCCCTGGACTAATGGTTACACAGGGGAAGGGGAAGCACCTGCTCCTGCCTACCCTCCACCATTTCATGTAAGCCTGCAGATAGGAGCTGATGCACTTGGTGAGCTTGAGCACACTTACCCCAAACAAGTTAGGTACTGGAGCACTTTTCATTCCCCCCTTCATGCATCTCACTGGGGCTTAGGCATCAGTACACCCAGCTTGGGGCTGCAGGAGGCAAGCACAGACACTGAAATGAATGCCCAGGGGAACTTTTACTGCAACAATTTAGGGGTCTTCAAGTTCTGGAGGCTAGTAAACAGGGGAACTGTTACCCCCAAAAAACATTTGAGGCACAAACTCCCTGCCCCAGCTGGCAGGCTTGTCATGCTGGCTTACACGCCCTGAGTCAACTGCTGCCACCCGTCAGCCCTGGGTTCTGGCCAGGCAGAGGCCCGCTGCCTGTGGTGGTCTCAGATCCTGTCAATTTCCAAAGGGATAGCCGTGTTAGTCTAATCCAGTAAAAAAACAACAAGCAGTTGTGTGGCACTTTAAGACTAACAGATTTATTTTTTGCATCAGCTTTCGTGGGAGAAGATCCCAAGACCAGGCTTGAGCCAGCTGCTGCTGCTAGCCCCAGGGTTGTGCAGGCTCTCTAAGCCTGCACTAACATGGCTCAGGGTAATGGTTGGGACACTTGGGGCCTGTGGAACCCCCTGGCTGGGGGGGTGTTTAAATCCTAATTGGACCTCACTTTGGGACTTACACTCCTAACATGCATTTCTCAAAGTAGAGCCAACCCAGCCCTGCAAATAGTGTAGTGGCTAGCACCTCTGCTTAACATGCAGAGGGTCCTGGATTCAATTCCCAGGGGGTTGGACTTGATGATCTCATGAGGTCCCTTCCAGCCCTATGATTTGATTGATTTTGACTACTGTTCCAGTTTGACATTAAGGTTCAAGAGACCAAATTACCAACCTCCACTCATTTGTCCAACAGAGTACATTGTGAAAAGGGAGGTATACCTACCACTTCCAAGAAGCAGTTGTCTCCCCTCTTCTCATCTTTTCACAGGTGTGCTTGTAGATCATTTACAGAGCAATCACACTGTGGCACTGTGACTGAATTTAACCAGTCAGTTCTGTAAAGTGTGGCAGAGTAGATGAACAACATTACAGGAAGGACATCTGCGTCTGAAGAAGTGGGTTGGAGCCCACAAAAAGCTTATGCCCAAAGAAGTCTGTTAGTCTATAAGGTGCCACAGGACTCTCATCATTTCTACAGGAAGGACATGCAACTTGTCACATAGCCTAATTACACAGCATTCGTATTAAATACACAGTATTAGTTCTGTACATGAGAGAGCTGCTAATGGGTGTGTAAGTGTAACCTTGGGGTGCGCTAGAATTCATTTGATTGCCCTTTTCCAGTGCCTCAAAAATATATACATATTAAACCACCCAATTCCTACAGAGCAGCTGCTGGAGACCCAGGATTCAGTGTATAAGAGACTCACAGCAAAGACTGTTCAGTTACCGTCCCCACATTAAAACACTGAGAACAAACATAATGAGCTTTATTAATTAGTAACCTGTTAAATCTTATCCTAAGAAAAACAAAATGAATTTAAACAGAACAGTCCTCACTGAAACATTGGGAGGAGGGAAATGTGAGAGTCCCAAAGTTTAGGGGGAGTTCACCCATCTCTCCGTTGCAGTCTCTGTTCAAGTCTAAAGGCTTGAGTTGCAAGAAGCAGCAATCCTCTTCTTTGGTTGCAGGGATCTTAAGTAAGAATTCATGCATAAAGTCCTTTTTGGAACCAGCACCATCCAGTCAATTTACTGGCTAACCAGAAATCAGTCACATATAAGGAAACTGTGCAGCAAAATGCTTCACACCAGGGAGAAAATATTTTGCTGTCCACACCTGGCTCAGCTCCTCCCAGTCACAGACTGAGCACATGGGCTCTTCTCATTGCAGCTCTATGGCTGCTGCAGTCAGGTTGCTACTCTCAAACCATCTGGTCACCAGGGCCATCCCTAAAGATAGGGCGAGTGGGACAGCTGCCCAAGGCCCCACACTTTGGGGGGCCTGCACTGCTGCCCCCCCCATGCTGGGAACCAGGTGTGCCAGCCAAAAGCGGTGGCCCAGTTGAGCACTGTGGGTCCACCCCCTCCCACCCTGGCATGTGCGCTGCTCTCAGCTCTGTACCAGAGCAGCGCAAAGCCAGTATCGCTACCCCCCCTTGCTGCACTGCCTCTTGCCCCCTCCCTGCTGCTCCGACACAGAGCCAAGAGCAGCGTGCATGGCCAGAGGGTGGACTAGCAACGCTGAACCAGGCCATCCTTTTGGCTGGCTCCTTGGTGGCCTACTCTTCCCTGGGCCGGCCAGCCCCACCTCCTAGTGCTGGGGGAGGGGAGTGGGGGTCCCACAGAGGGCGAGTTGCCCATGGCCCTGCACCCCCTAGGGTCAGTCCTGCTGGTCACAGCAGCAGTAGAAAACCTAGGGGAGCATGCTCAATGCGACCACCCATTGCAGTTCCAGAAGCTTCTGGATCTGAGCGGCCAAATCTGCGCAGCTACATAACCCAGCCTCAAGAGATCCCTGAAAGAGATAGCTCCTTTAGGCATATGGGTTACGTGTGTATTGTATTTTATTGGCTAATAGGAGTGAGTTAGGGACCTTAATCCTTTAGTGAATGTAGCACAGTTTAACAGTGATAGTAGCTGAATAAGAGGTGCGTGCTGTTCTACAAATGACTACATAAACAAGTAAAAAGGCACCCCATTATGAAGGGCAGGGAAGGCAAAATTTTGGGATGAACGTGTACAAAGCACTTCCTTGTCATTTGTAACCACTATCTTCTGTACAGTTACAGGAGTTATTTTTCTTATTTCCATTTCATTTATTTTCTTCATGGGCACTTCTATGGTGCTCATCACAACAGAAGTAGATGGCCTCTTTAGCATATCTAATCCTTATCAATGACCACAGGTTAGCAGAGGCAGGGAGTTTAGGTTAAATATTAACCTCCCCTAAGTGGAAGGAGTTGAAGTACATTAAACCTTTTCCTTAGTAGAGTTAGTGGAGTACACACACAGACTTTGAAATAAGACTTGACAAGTGCAAACCTATGGAGAAGAGGAGGAGGAATCAAACATCCAAAAACTTGAGCTGGTGGTTTTTGTCAAGGTGAGGGCCTAAGTATGTTTCAAATAAAACTGATCTTGCATCCATTGCTGGTCTTAACAGAAAATGAATTCTTTTATTGAGCACGGGAAGCATTTGCTGTTAGGACATCTAACTATCCTTCCATATGAAGATTAAAGACAGTTAGTCATCACTGCATGTATTCCACAGTTTTGGCCAGACACAGAGAATGGTTTACGATTCACCTTAATGTTCTTTTCCTAGGTCAGAGATTCACTCCGTTGCTGTACACGAAGATGGACTCAACTCCAATATATCCTGAAGTTACTTTGTCTCTGCAGAACATCAGCATTTTTTCTCAACTCCTAGTATCTGAAAAGTATTTCTTCAAAGACAGACAAATTTTAACCATTCACCTACCACAGCCTGCTGCAGAGGTCTGTCATGGCCTTTTTCTAGCAGGCAAAATGAAAAAAGGGCACCAAAGAGTTAACAAGCAGATGGGTCAATTCTTCCTTTTCCCACTTTAGGTTTGTCAGTGATGGCATGCAACACCACTCCCATAGACGGTTACATTGCTCTCAATGAGAGCACCCCATCCACAGGCTCCAGTTACACCCCTCTGCCTGCCCCGCTCAGGAGACTGTTTGTAATAATAATGGTATTCATGATTGCAGTTGGATTTTTTGGTAATGCCATCGTCTGTCTCATTGTCTATCAGAAGCCAGCCATGCGCTCAGCCATCAACCTGCTGCTAGCAACTTTGGCCTTTTCTGACATCATGTTGTCTTTGTGCTGCATGCCTTTCACTGCAGTTTCAATTATTACAGTGAAGTGGAACTTTGGAGCTCACTTCTGTCGGATATCAGCGATGCTCTATTGGCTGTTTGTCTTGGAAGGAGTCTCAATACTCTTGATCATTAGCGTGGACCGCTTCTTAATTATTGTTCAGCGGCAAGACAAGCTGAACCCTCACCGTGCCAAAATCATCATTGCTATTTCCTGGGCACTGTCCTTTTGCATTTCCTTTCCTTCAGTAGTTGGATGGACATTTGTAGATGTGCCAGCCCGGGCTCCCCAGTGTGTTCTGGGGTACACCGAAGTGTCTGCTGATAGAGTGTATGCCATGGTGCTAGTTGTGGCAGTTTTCTTCATCCCTTTCAGTGTCATGCTATATTCTTACCTTTGCATTCTAAATACTGTGCGGCGCAATGCCCTGAGGATCCACAACCATGTGGAGAGCCTTGGCTTGAGCCAGGTGAGCAAACTGGGCCCAATGGGGCTACAGAAGCCTCGTCAGATGAATGTGGACATGAGCTTCAAAACCCGAGCCTTCACTACAATTCTCATTCTGTTCATTGGCTTTTCATTTTGCTGGCTTCCACACACAGTGTTCAGCTTGCTCTCAGTGTTTAGTAGACAGTTCTACTGCAGCCCTTCTTTCTACATCACCAGCACCTACATCTTGTGGCTGAGTTACCTTAAGTCCGTGTTTAACCCCGTCATCTACTGTTGGAGAATCAAGAAATTCCGTGAGGCCTGCCTGGACTTCATGCCTAAAACGTTCAAGATCCTCCCTCAAGTGCCTGGACGAACAAAAAGGAGGATACAGCCAAGTACAATATACATCTGTAGTGAGACCCAATCAGTTGTTTAGGAAAAAGCTAGGCGCCACTGAGGATCAGTTAACAGATCGGTTAAAGTAGGCAATAGTTTATGTCTGCTATTTACTTTCTACAATCTTCATAAATCTTTAAAAACGATTCTGGGCTACATTGTTCTGTGCAGTAAGATTTTATTTCTAACTCACTCCCAGCTCACAAATCATTTACTAGTACAGCTTCACTTCAAACCACTTGGTGCAATAATGTTGCAATACTTGGTGCAATGTAAAAATGTCATTTGTGACCAAAAAAATAAACTCGTTACCACCATATTAAAAGCTTGACTTTTTTTTTTTTTAATATATAAAGATTATTTTCATATCACAGTTCAAGTGGGGGAAATAAATACAGGAACAAGAACAAACTTTGGGTTAGTCCTAAATCAGGAGCACCAAGCTGTATAACAAAAAGTGTTCTTAAATCTGATTACCAAATGGCTGCAAAATTAGAATCCTCTTCTTCCTGGGTATTTTCAGCACAGCATACAATGAGGTGGTAATGATTTGTTCTGGATGGTGGTACAACTGCAATGTCAGGTCAAAGTATGTTCATCTTAGGTTGCCATAAATCTTCATTAATATACATACCCATACCTCATAGATGTTGGTATTAGGAGAAGTGTTTATAGTTACTAATACATTTTTATATTGTGAAAACAATGAACACGTGTGTTGCTTTTCAGTTTTTAAAAATAGTCATCACCATAATGTGGTACACAGCTTGAGTGAGAATTTTCCACAAATGAGTTTTCCTGATATTGTCTCCCATTTTCTAATATGTTCATTGAGAAATGATTTCCATCAAAGAATCTTAATCTAAACATACACTTGTCTGATAGTTCTTATCTCCATTTTACAGTGAGAAACTGAGGCACCGAAAGGAAGCAACTTGCCTCTGGGCACACTGCCACTCTATAGTAGACCAGAAATAAGGAAGCTGAAGTCCTGGCACCTGCTCTCATGCACTGACTTATAAACTTTCCTTCTCTTGTGTCCATCTTCCATGTCATCTCCTCTCTTGGTTATGCAATCTCATTTCCTTTTGTGCTCATCACTGCTCTTTGACCTAGCTTTAGTGTATCTCTTCAGGTGTTTTCATCTCCAGTTCTCCCTCCTGAACATTCCCCTTGTCATGCCTTTGGCCCTGTCCCACTTCCCCAGTTTGTCCAAGCTGTGTCCTTTATCTTACCTCAAGATTGGTCCCTCCACACGCCAGGCACCTTCTCTCCCCAGTCCTGTCTCTTGGGTGCTGCTGTTGCTGTTTAGGCCAAGAGCCACTTGCATCAAGAGGAAGGTACACAGGAGAACTCAATATGAACCAACCAGTGCTATATCCAAATTTTGCATAGCAGGATTAACCTCAGCTGTTGAGTTAAGAACCAGGTTCGTTTGCTTAGGTCTTTTAGAACCAGGGGACTTTTCCATACGTACAACATAAAAGAGTAGCAAACAATGCTACTGCATAATGACCTGACTGCAAAAAACAGCTTGATATCATGTATTAATCTGGCCCCCAGGATGAGCTATTAAAGGGGACACCCACAACTTTTAGGACATTTGGCTGATGGATTTGAGAATACAAAGGGATACGTGTACATAATGTAACAGCAGTTGCAGTGTCCTCCTGAAAGTTACCAGTTGGTTCTATGGTTAGGATCACAAAGCCCCCTTCATGTGCCTATCAGTCCCTTCACCCTGGGTCCCTGGGATAGACACAGGATCTTTTACATCAAAAGCAATGACTTCCACCACTTGAGCTAAAGCAGCCACTAGTCACTGGTAGGTAGCAGGAAGCTGTTATCTCATGAGGTGCCAGACAGGGAGGGACAGGATACAGCTAGTATCATTCACTGACATTCCTGAAGACTAAACCTTTTCAAACATGTTTCAATTCAAGATGGTCATTACACTGCACAACCAAGTTGCATTAATTTCAGATTACTACTCTGCATAGAGCAGAGTGGCTAACACCAACAGCTTCACAGAAAACATTACTAGTGGAGCAGGTCAAAAGTCCGACCATGTTTAGAGACTGGGAAATGCATAGGATTTAAGCTCCAAAAGCATCTTTACAGATTATGTCGTGAAAACACTAACCAGAACACAGCTCTTTTTTTTTTAATTTCAACCCAATGCACAAGTCACTTTCGATAAGAAGAGATGTTTTAAAAACTGAACTGTGCATTGAACCATTTGGTGTACATATATTTCAGTCAATGGATAAAACAGTATCTTCCTTTTGTTTCACTGAGGTGGTCATAGAAAATTTGGCAACATGATGTGGATACCATAATGTCAGCAGGGGCTTACAGTCATTCTGTACAAAGAAGCCATGTCAAGGAAAGACATTCTTCAGGCTCATAGTTCTATTTCTCATACTGGGAACAGTTAAAACATATGAGGAAAAAACAAAGCTTATTTCTGTTAGAACAAAATGTGCATAGGAATATTCTGATTAAGAGCTCCAGGTTTATGAAGGATTGACTACTAAAGAAAAAAAACAGAGTTTCCATAAAGCAATTTTTGCCCCAATTTCTCTTAGCCTGTCCTCTTATGTTTTTCTTCTTTTCACTTTTGATTTTGTGTTACAAGTTAGTAAGCAAGTGAATTGGACAAAGGATTGATTCTTTTGCTAAAAGTAACTCCCCCCTTTCCTATTTTTTTTTCTTATACTAGACATTTTGCCTCTCTCTTCTTAAAAAGATACAATTTGCTACACTAAACTCAACTATATCCTCTGAGTGGCAGTAGTAAGTACCGGATGTGTCAAGAGTAAGGTTAAAATGAACCTGGCCAACTATGTGATACATATTGAGGAGAACTTTCCTCTCTATGCACTAACTTTTAGGTCTTCAAGCATAAGATGCTACCACCATGATCAACATTGTTCAGTAATTTTAAATTTTCAGTTTATTATTTTAGTGGCAACATATTGTGGAAAGACACTAAGTTGTTCCTTAATGTTCTCCTACTCAAAAGAGAATTGAGTGATGAGTTTTCACTGTACCCTTTAATTAATAACTTCAGGGTCTTCTTGTAGATTGTGCCATCTTTGTAATCTACTATTGTATGTAGGTCCTATCACTCTTCTAGCTATCTTGGCTACTGCTCTCTAAACCTTTTCAATCTCAGATTTTGAGTTAAAGGAAAAACTGGACAGTCATCTGGAATTATTCAATATACTGTAATGCTCTGTATTGTTTATCCCTTTGTAATAACTAAGGATATTTTTATTCACTGAAAAAATTTAAAAACTTTATTATATTTAAGGTGTTAGATGGCAAACGTACACTAAAGCAATGAATTCTAGCATGCAGCAGTTAAAGGAGCAAGTTGTAGGCCTTTAAAGAGTATACGTACACACACCATCTTACTGAGCTCCATAATTCAGCATCCTCATGATAAAAACAAAAAACAGAGGCATCCCACATCAGACGAGTGGTCTACCTGGTCTGGTGTCTTGCGTCAGCCAGCATCAGATGCTGCAGAGGAAGTGGTAAAATGTGGCACAATTCTGAATAGTTTGCAAATAATCCTAACATTTCTAACCCAACATAGGTTGATTTAAGGTCTGAAGTATAAGCTCACATCCCTTCCAATTTTTATCTAATGTAACCATGAATGCTCTCATCCATTTAGATGTCCAATCCTTTTTGAAGTCTAATAAGGCTCTCAAAGATAGCTTGTGGTGATGAGCTCCAAACGGTCAGTACATATTAGAGGAAAATCCTTTTTAGACATATTGCCTTGACTATCCCATTTCTTTTGTTGTGAGAAAGGGGAAAGTCACCACTGACTTCTCACACACCATTCAAAGTTTTGCATTACTCATTTGCCAATAGTCTTTCCTGAGAATCTAAAATAGCCCCTCCACATATTTCATCAATGAGTATTAACAATTGCAGCTGTCAATTTTCTTGTATTTCTATGTCCCTTTGCTGCCTCACACAGAGAAACTTCAGCACAGATTTGCAATTTATGACAACTGTGATGTATATTTTAAGTCCTTGTCTGCATAAGGAAATTGCTCAGATTTAGTTTACATTTGCTTTTAAACAGATTTAGTTAAAGCAGTGTAAACCCTCGAGCAGTCATTCTTATTTAGGTTTAATGGCTTCTTAATCATTCAAACTAAACTCAGACAAGCCTAGTTTAAATCTGAACAAGTATCTACCAGACATCTGCACTACTTTAAAATCACCCCTTAAGTTAAACCAATGCAATTCTCTCATACAGACAAGCTTTAAGACATCACAATATCCCTCAAGTCAAGCTGAAAAGGCTGGCTTCCAGGAGTAACCCCCAATTGACTAGCATTCAAAAACAAGCACAGCCAATTTATCCAGGACTTGCTCCAATATTTTACTATTTAATTTGGCCACATCTCTGAAAGGCAAAATTGAACTACCTACCAGTAAGACAATATACATATTTCCCTCAATGAATGGGCACATACCATGGCACATATCCATCTAGAAATTAAGTTACAGAAAGTCGTTAAAATAATTTATTAACAAGTTTACAATTTTACATTCCACATACTGCTGGATACGTTCACTGACATACCAAAAAAGTCCCCCCCCCCCCAAAAAAAGGCAGAAGAGTAAATGTAAAGGTTGCCATAGAACCAAGTTTAATGCAGGGGTACTTTTAGTTGTGTAATTAGCTATTAACTTTGCAGCAAATATTCTCTCTCCTTTTGGAAGTAGCAGCACATTTCATAATCAATGTTTACAGGGCATAAACCCATTCACTTCCAGTTCAGACAATGAAGAAAAAACAATATTAGTAATTCATAGGCAATTGTCAAGTGACATGAAGAATTAATTCATTATTGCCAATGTAATTATAATGTAAAAGTTACATAACTGAAGATTTAGATCATGCTGGTCTATATAGAATGATCAGACTAAAGGTAACAGGGAACAAATGAGTGACTATGGTCCTGCAGAGAACAATGAAAACTATAGATTAACTGCTCATGTCAAGAGACCTACACAAAAGACTGATAGGACACTTTGTTGTGAAGTCTGAGCACTGGTTCTGAGATAAGCTTTCATGTAAGAATGTATGATGAAGGCAGCAAACTGCTAACAGCATATAGTCCCACCCTGATATGACAGAAGATGTGCTTCAAAATATTGATGCATAATGAAAACTGACATTTAATGAACCTAAGAGAGGAAATGTGGCTGAGGATCCATCTAAAGCTTAGGGCTACAGTCCATGGCTTTTGGTGACCACATGAGATGTTACCACATGGCAAACTGTCACATTTTGAAGGCTTGGCTACACTTACAGCACTTGGCAAAGATACTTCCTATGCTACTAGGAGAATGTCAAGGTATCCATCTGAATTTAGTTCAGCAAAACAAGCAAGGAGTCCTATGGCACTTTTAAAGACTAACAAATTTACTTTTCACATGTGCTTTCAAAAACTTATGCAAAAAATAATTTGTTAGTCTTCAAAAGTGCCACAGGACTCCTTGCTTGTTATGTTAACAGAAGCCTTCCCAGACATGGTGTTGCGGACATTCCACTCCCCAGAGCAACACAGTTGTACTGATCTAAATTTGTAGTGTAGACTAGGGCTGACTTGCAAAGCAGTAATTTGCTGTGTAAACAAACCCATAGTGTAGGAAAGAAATGTGGCATAAAAGACCCCAGAAAATAAAATTTTGGAGACACTTCCGTGAGCATAAAAGTCTCAGGCCACACACTGTATGTACAGTACATAAAAAAGCAAAAGCTTCTAAATGAAACAGATCAGCAATTTATCAAGAATCTTCTTGCACTACTGTCAAACTACATGATAATTTATTGACAGATTAAGGAAGACAACTGACTCAAATCCTTTACAGGCATCATTTGGATTGGTCACTCATGTTTCTAGCCTTTAATTTGAACAAAGCACTAAAGTGCAGTTTTTATTTTATGTATTATTTTCTCCCTCTTTTTGCTTCAGATAGGAAGGAAAGCAGACAGTAAATCAGGACAAAATAACTGGGTCAAGTATTTTGGGGTGGAGTAGAGAAAAGTTTTATTATAGGTGACCAGAAGTTGTAGGTATGTTAGCCAGAATAGGTGACCAAACAAGAGACTCCCTAACTGGGAGCTAACTGAAATTCTCAGCCAATATTCACTGAGATCTCATTAGGTGCTAGAAGCTAGCTGGTAGTAGAGAAAGCTATGAGCTGGGTGCTGAAGCAAAAAGGAAATTCAACTAGAGAACTTTTATGTTGATAATAGCTATTATGTGAATCTCAAATTGTAGTGATGACACAGGATGGAAAAAAGATTCAGCTCCAGTAGTAGTACAGAACAGTAGCATCATTACAATGCTGTGTTTTATAGTCTATGCTGATATTTTGATTGGGAAGCTTACTAAAGGTATAACAGACTAAAGAGTCTTGCTCTCAAGGACAGAAGTGCTTTGGACAGACTCCAGAACCAGCAATGACTGAAAAAAATTGCTCGAACAAGAAAAGTGGCAGAGAAACTGCAAGACAGATGTTGTTAAAGCATCCCCTTCCCCCAGGGAACAGTGCCTCAAAGGCAGCAATAAACCAGAAAAATGGAACTTCTAAGTCCCAGCTGGTGTCATTTCTTACCCAAATTGAAACAGGGCTGCTGACACCACCAATCTCTAATGAATCCCCTCCCCCCCAAGATGCAGAAAAACACTGTTGTTTATGATAGAGTGTGTTACTACATAGTCTCCCCAAACAGACGATTAGCAGGAGGCATCCCACACTGAAATCAACAATGAAAGCCCTGTGGCATCTGAAAGACTAAACAAATACCTTTGGGCATAAGCTTTCATGGGCTCCAGTCCACTTTGCCAGTGGGCTGGAGCCCATGAAAGCTTATGCACAGAGATTTTTGTTAGTCTTTCAGGTACCACAGGACTCTCATTGTTTTTACTATATATACACAGACTAACATAGCCACACCCCTGGAACTGAAACCAGTGTGTTGCTATGGATATTAGCTAGGGTTAAAAAAGAGGCAAAGACAGAACTAAGAAGAGAAAAGTTACTTATGGCGGAACACTAATCTATAAGAGTCAGCATCTTCCTGCAGCCCTGAACCCAATTTTCTTAGTTTTTCTGACTGATTTTCCTTCAAAGATCTTAAAAGAATGACAAGGGATCAGTGATTAAATCACTCATAAGTGTTTTCGACCAGATTATTCTAAAATTACTTCAGGGAAAGTCACTCTATAAGCAGGGTCATTAAAGAGTGTAAATGAACCATGTTCTTTCATTGTCCTATGTGGAATCTGAATTTATCTTTGGATCACTTCCATTTAGAAATTCTAGCAAATTTCCAAACACAGGTTACACAAAGTTTAGAGATGTTGTACTAACTTACAGACATTGTAGGAACTGGAATTTAATGGAAGTAAGTTCTCAAAGTGGATGACAATAGCAGACATGGAAAGGTTAAAATAGATGATGTTGCAAATGAAGAGGTCTTAAAACAAATGCTTTGCAAATGGATCTAGAATTTGGGGTTTGATGATGTATGTGCACTTAGAGGCAGTATTTCCACAAACCTGCTAATTTACTTTTTGCTCATGACAGTTGTTTTGAGACAAATTTATAATGCGTAATTTTTGCCAGTAGACTTCTTATCAAATGGTATTTCTCTAAATCTTAGAATTATATTCAAAATGTGTATACCTCATATTCTCTACATATAACATTGAAAGCAGAGAGAGAGACGTTGAAATTCATTAAACGATATTCCCCTGACCACCCCCAATCACATTTCCAGAACAACTGAGATCCCCTTGAATTAAATGCAAGTACATTTTTGCTCAGGTTAGCTTATTCTACATTACCCTTTTCAATATAACTTTTTATATTTGCCTTGCACGTATGCTCTAGCTGGATGTTAGTTTGTTTTAAATCAATTATGGGTTATGTTTAGATAATGTCAAATATGTTAACAGAAAGCTAATTTTTGGTCTTATGCATGTGTTAACTTACTTAGGGTGTTATACCACAAATTTGCCTTTAGCCAGATGTTTTAAGTCACCAGTACTCCATTTCTTGAAATGGAATGTAAAACATCTGGATTTGACTTCATGTCTGGACAGTAACTTTACTTAAAAAAGGGGAAAGGACATATTTCCTTTTATTAATGAGACATCTTTATGAAAACAAGATTAGTGTACTAAGATTGATATTTTTATGTAATGCGTGTTTTCAAATAGACTATAGAAAGCGTATCTTAGAGTCTCCATGCTACTTCCCACATCAAAAAAAAGTGTCTAAATTCAAATCATAACAAAATACAACAATGTGATTTCCTGACATATCAGTTCTTCTTGAGTTTTATGCACTGACGTCCCCCCGTCCTCCATGGTTTGCCTGCAGTATCAACCTTGAACTTTTATCTTTCTTTTGGAGCACATTGGTTTATGATACCCCATTCAAAAAGTAGTTTGTATATAAACACAAACACGATGAACACAGGGGAAAAGCATAAACCAAAGAGTTGCTGAGCAAAGCCAATTCAGGACTGGACAAGAGCATGGTATTGCTGGAAAATCCTATATGAAGGCCTAAAGGAGGAATCCTTAGAATCTCTGCAGAGAAGAAAGGAAGTTCTTGACCCCTTTAATTTTGTAAAAAACTTATGACTAAATGTTGCTTAGGTGCTTCAGAATAATCCATTCAAACAGAAAAGTGCTAAACAATCTCTTTCAGAAGCATTCAGGATAAGAACCAAGCCAGAGAATCCCAACGGCTATATTTTCTTATCTTGGGGCCAGGGAGAAAGAAGACACACCCCAAAGTTTTGCAGAGGGGAGGTGAGAGAGTCAGGCTAGAGTCAAGCAACTGATAACAGAATTTAATATGAAGATATAGAAATTTCTCTTACGCAATGAGACCACCATCAGGTCCCATACCGCATGAAAGCTACAACTGTATCTAGAAAACATTGTACACACATACTTTGTGCTCAAAGTCTCAACTGACTTAGTAAGAAAATACTGGGGAGTCACACCAACCATTTCTACTTTGTACCATTCAAGCACCTTTTATATTTATTACCGTTTAACATAATTAAGGGAAAGACTTTTGGTTTTCTCTTTGGCTTGAAAAAAATGTTAAAGTTTTAAAACTATGTTTATAATTAATCCTCTTCTGTACAGTGAAACTGCCTCTTCCCAACCATCAGGCAGTTTACAAAACCTGGTTAAACAGTATTTTGAATAGTTCACAGGATTAATAAGTTACTTTTGAAAGGAAATATAGGAAAAAAGTGTTGTCAAAAGAACAGCTCAGTGGAAGCTTCAAAGTTTCTCTCTTACCAGCAGAAGCTGGTTCAACAACAGGTATTACCTCACCTATCTTGTCAAGCTAAGAGAACACTTCAGAATTTACAGAAAACATTTACTAAAATCAGACCCAATCCACTAGCACCTAAGTTCTGACACTGACTATTTCTTCACAGTCTCTCGAAGCCCTCTGTCTTGATCCTTCCATGCAAGGAGTTTGACTGAAGTCTCTTCTTGCTGTCCAAGTTGCATTATGGCATACAATTATAATGTAACCCATACCCTGACATCTCTGGTTACATGTTTATCCTCCAGGGACATTTAATAATGGTAAGACCAATTTATTCAACTGTATTTACAGTATATTTGCATATTAATAAATAAATTCATATTAAAAATTAAAGCCTCTTTCCCAACAAAAAAGTGACTTGAATCTGACCAGACTGTATCAGACAGCTTCATTACAACTACGGTTTTCCAAATACAAATGTGTGACTATATGAGGCCACCAGTTTCCACTGAGTTTATTACTTTACACATAGCAAAATAATAGAAACTAGCAACAGGCCAGTACTTAAATTTGTTTTATGATACTACAGCAGAATGGAGGGGGGAGGGAGGAAAGACAAAAAGTGCATCAAAAGCCAACGATTTGTAGAGCACAGTTCATAGTGTGATCCTGCGGAACAGAGCTCGGCAGAAATGAGGACATGCTGCAGCTAACAATCGATATGCATTTTTTTGCTTGAGAATAAGCTGCATCGTGCCAGTTTCTTCTCTACACAGCTACAACACTGCATAGTCTCTTCATAAAGCGTTCTAGAGACAGACAAATCCAACTGCTGAATAAGGTCTCTCCCCACTATACAACGTTCTTAATCAACACATTCAGTGCAAATTTAAGTCTCTCTAAAAAGTTAGTCTGCCCCTGTACCCATCCTGCCTGTGAAGAAAAGGCTTATTTTCTTTCAGAAGGTAGATTTGTTTATTACTATACATTGAAGAGCTATTCTTGCATGTCTCCATTTCTGACAGTTAATATTTTCTTTGCTGTCTACATTCATAAAGATCAGCAGGTAAGTGGCCATATTTCACATTTATTGACAACTTCCCATTAGCCCCAGGACAATCTCTTCATCTTGATTTACAGTTAAAGTAGCTGCACCTTGCTGTTCATCCAGCATATTTTCCAAGGTACATCATGGAAACTAGTGCAATTTGTAACATATTTCAGGTCTGACTGCTTGGATTGGATAAGTGACAGATCAGGTTAGGATTCAAGAGTCTGTTTCCAGCGCAGTGGGTGTGAACCATACCACCATTTGGGTATCTCACAAATGCAGGCTCACTGAAAGGACTTTGGCACACCTGACAGAGCTTTTTGTCCGAAAGAATAACTGGGCTTCCTTTTAGTTTAACCTGTAAATAGGAGAAAAATACATGAATCTGGAACAAAGATCACATAAATCAGGTTGTTAGACAAGCATGTCCACTAAAACTTTGTACATTACAACTTGTATTACCTCAGTTGTACAGAGTGGATAGACCTGGCTGGGATTTAAATTGAATAATCATGGAATTGGGCTTTATGGTGTGGACTAGTTTTCCATATTACAGCAGTTTGCTGTTATTCTTCCATGTTTCCCCCATATACATACATCTAAAAGTGGCACTTTACTCAGATCCTGCAGCTTCTCAAGTAATTAAATGGAATGTATAACAAGTTTTGCAACTGTACATTATTCTGTTTTCCCTGGAGATCCATTAGCCCATGGATTCTTGTTTCAGGCTGCGCTATATTGCAGCCAGCCATCAAAGGGAGATATGCAAGCCCCATAACATGGTTTGTGTATTTCCCACTGTGTTACTTATGGTGCCATATGGTGGCATCTTCATTCTGCTGAGCTGATGCGAGATATGCTCTGGTCAACGCAGCCTTCCCCCTTTCAGAAAGGGTGGATTAATGACATTGATCAGAGAGCACATCCTGGCTTTATCCCGCTACATCAATCTCTTCTACCCCACCAGCACAGACACACTCTTTAGTCAGATTCTGCAGGACAATTTATTAACTCTCTCAATTAAATGATATAAAAGCACACTAGAAGCTTTAAAAAATGCAATTCTTAAGTATGGATAGACAGTGATTTGTCAAGTGCACATTGTGCTTACAGAAGTGATCAAGTAGGCTTGAGTTGGAGTCAGTGCTGTGCAGATGTCACTACACAACTCTGTCCACTACATCTCAATTATGATTAGCAAAAATGACCATTACTGCAGTCCTGAGTCAATCAAGAGCAGCAGGCTAATCATGAAACTAAACCCACCACCTGGTAAGAAATGCATAGTGTATGCTTCATTAGTTTGAGAACATCCGATTCCTTCACTTGCAACCTAAACAGAAATTACACAAAACTAGCCACTATTCTAGCCAGGTCCAACATCATCTCCTTCTAACAGGAAAATGAAGTGGCTATTGTCCCATAATTTTGACATTTAATACCGGATGGAGCTGAGCAGTTATCAGAACTGTCCTAAAAACTCAAGGCACTGTTAGATACAAAAGGATTTTGGATAACAAGAGAATGAAAGGAAAGGTTTCTTCCCTCAAGAAAGAAGTATCTTAATTAAAAAGTGGGAGGGGGGAGAGAGACCCATGTATCTGAATTATTATGAAGAAAACAACCCACCTACCTTGTCATGTTTATAGATTAAGTTTTCAGCTTTTGCTAACCCAAGAGCAATTTGAGTCATTCTTTTTGTATGAATACTTTCCCTCATTGCTCCAGTCAGGAATGGGGCGAGGAGTTGTACTGACCAGCTGTCAGGCACAAGCTGTAAGACATGGGCCGCATCAAATTCAGCAGCATGATTATTCAAAAGATCCACAGCAGCCATGACCAGTTCACAGCCTGAAGAAACTGGATTTAGATACACAGAGAGCAACATATGGAAAAGCCTCTGCTTGTATGGTAGATCTTTATTCTCAGAGCTCCATATGCAGTAATCTTCAGCAGCAGTAAAGTCCTTTAATTCATGGACTAGGATATGCAAAGCTTTGTCATGTTCTTCCAGCTTCCCATACAGTATTGCCCTTTCCATATGAAGATCTGTGCCCTTGATTTTATCTGTCAAATGAGAATCAACTTAAGACAGTGCTCAGTTCAAAAAAAGGCATTATTGCCTCCCAAAGAATCAAAAGTTAAGGCACCTAATGCAAGCATCTCCAATACATATACTTCCAATAAAAGTAAACAGTAAAAAATACTGCTGTGGAAAACAAACAGCTAAATACTATTATCTACAGTATTAATGTATAATGTAATAGACAATATATTTACTACAATATATTACTTATGAATCTACCTTATATGCTCAGTGCACCCCTGCCCATATTGTGAAATGTGAAAAACACTAGTCTACACGCTTCTCAGCCTCCTTTCAAATTCTGGAATCTTTCAAGTCCAAAAAAGACTTGTTTCACAAATGCCCCTTTCACAAAACAGGCCGCATAAATACTAATACCAGGACTATGTTTTGAAAGCTGGAATGTAACACCTGGCAGAGAAGGGGGATAATTTAATCCATTTCTAAGGCTGTGTCTACACTACCAAGTTCTGCCAGCAAAAGTTTTGCTGGTGAACAGTTAATGATGACTGACACCCACACTGCCATCCTTGGATCAGTGGATTGCATCCTTACTGAGGACCACTTCCGCTGGACTTCAGTGGCAGTGTGGGGAAGCTGAAAGAGCAATCTCAGCTTCTGCAGGCTCTCTGCTGCACCCCCCAACCCTTGGGGTCCTTGCACAGTGGCTGCAAAGCACAGGGGCAGCATGGGTAGCAGGGCAAGGAAAGTCAAAACAGCAGTGCTAGGACTTGGAGCGCTGCCTTACGAGTGCTCGGAGTCCTTACGGTGCTGCCACTGGCTCCCCTCACCCTGCTCACAGGCTGAACAGGGCAAGGGGAGCAAGTGGTGCCAGGGATTCAGCCGTCGGGGAGTCCCCAGTGGCAGCTAGGGCAGCCACCAGGGATCCCCAGTACTCAGTGCCAGCAGTGATTCAGCCACTGAGGCTTGCCAGTCCCTGGCAGTGGGGTGGGAAGCCACAAGGGCTTGCAGCCCTGGCAGCTGCTGCCCAGGACTCTGGGGAGCCCTAGGCAGCTGAAATTCTGCCCCAGGGACCCCCCCTTCTCAATTTCACCACTCAGAGCAGTGAAACTGGTAAGTACGTTACTCGCTGCTTTCTCCATGTAAAATGTAAAGTCCAGACAAAAGCAATATAAGGTTCTCTTCCAGTGGGTCTCAAACACGTTCCATCTCCATACCTACCGAAGTCTTGGTCCCTTATCTCTGCAGAAGCTGTCAAAGGAGAATATTACCTTTTGTTTATAGCAACATGATAAATGTACTTATCTTACCTAAAATAAAATGAATTCTATAAAAGTCAGATTTCTGAAGAAGATTGTGTAGCTTAGTCCGTGTTTCAGTCAATTCTAAACAATTGTCTGTGGTCACAGATTTTAGCACTGCTTCCAAATACAAAACAGCTAAGTGGGTATGGTACTTTTCCTTCTGCAGATATAAAAGACAAGATTAACTCAATAAATCCAAAAATGTAATTACAAGACAAAAACAACCCGTTCACCAAAATTAAACAGTGTTCAGTATTCAGTAGATATCTCCTGGAAATACACTCAAGTGTGCAATAAATACTGCATAGTAATTTGAACGTATTTTTAATCATCTAGACTGTGCTCTCTAGAAGATTTTAGTGAGTTCTGAAGTTTTTTGTTCCTTCAAATCAATGGCTTATCTAGTCTTGTATCCTGTCAGATGGTTGATGATTTCTGCTTTAATGCTCCTTAGTTTATATCCTTATATTTATCCTAGTATTACAGCACATATTACTGTTATAGACATGTCAAATACTTGTATTACTCCTATTGAGCTTCCGGCTTCTACAGCATCTTGTAAGCCCTCTTGTGTTTTAAAAAAGACCGGGGCGGGGGGGAACCACGACCGCCAACCCCCTCACCCTTATCACTTTTATTTTTGCTGCCTTCCAATTTCACTGGGCAACCTTTGGTCTTGTACTATCAGTGTGAAAAAGAGTACTTGACCTTCTTATATAATTTTTTAATTCTCTTCTGTAATATTTAAACCTATCATAGTCTCTCTTAACTCCCTCCTCTGTAATTGAATATTTTATGCTAATCAGTTTCTCTTCATTTTTAAGTCTGTTCCTGGAACCTTTTCTATTTCTGTGATATACCTTCTGAAGTAAGGTCATCAGAACTGGATAATATACTTCATTTGAGGGTATGGTAAAAAGTTGAAATAATGATATGTCTTCAGCATTATTCATTATCATCTACTTAATAAAACTGAAATCTGATCTTTTGGAACCACTGTTACCAAGGAGAGGTCTTCACTGAAGTAGTCCATGACGACTCTTGGAGCTCTGAATGGCAAGAGTATTTAAGTAGTTCAGATGGTATCTGATGTGCATAACTATGCATTGTCCCAAACTGTGTAATATAATGTAGTCAAATCTGGTGACCTGATTTACCTGGAAATATTCAAGACATCAGTGAAGTGCCAATGCTCCACTGAAACATGTATGCTCATTACCATAGTCAGGGCTGCCTCCTCCTTGCACTGTAGGATTTTAGTGATTGTGGGAGGAAGAAACCACCAATTTATTCCAAGAATGCAAGTTGGGCAACCGGGCATTAGAAGTCCTAAGTTATCTCGGTCATATCATTTGCCCTCTGTGCTTCAGCAAAACACCATTTATCTGCCTCAGGAGGTTTTGAGACACTTAAGATCTGTTTTAAAGTGCTGCTGTGTATTGATAAAAGGCTATAGCATTACCATCTGCAGAGTGTTGGATGCCAGTGGTGAATGAACAACTCCTGCATATGCAATCTCTAAAATACTTAAGTTATCCTACAGGTGTGTTAAATGACTTAATTCTATGAAGTTATAGTCCTTTGACTCTATAATGGGATCTGAGAAGATGCCTGGCTCTGAAATACTGAAATCGTGAAGTTAAACACTACAAAAACATTAACAAGATTGGCAACTCTTGCTCAGCCATTGTTCTTTATGACACTCTCTACAGGACAGTTTTTTAGATCTGTAATTATATCTGGTTGCAAATCTACTGGCCAAAGCACAGACAAGGTCAGGTCACCTCAGAGGTGTTCAGCATCACACTTAACTCCGGTTTAAAAAAAAAAAAAAAAAACTCACAAACAAACTTATGCCTGATGACAACGTAGCTTCCATGGGAGTAGGTGCACCAACCTGCAATAAGCCAAGGCTTGATAAAAACTGGCTCCCTGCTAAGGCACCACTACTTTAATTTTTGGTCACTGGAGGGCGCTGCCCTGCTGCATTTCTGCAGTAGAGCTAGAAGCCAGTTTACAAAAACTGGTCACTAAGGCAACTTGGCATCTAGGTTTTGTCAAGCCCTGAAATAAGCACCCCCTCCCCCAATTTTAGGAGACAGCTTCCCCTCCACCCTGGTCTGTATGTTGCTTGAAACAAGAAACGTATCTGTTTATTCACCATTCTTCAAATCTACTGCACAATGTGAATGACTAGCACCATGCAAGTAATAACTGGCACTTTCATAACACCTTCCATCTGAAGTTTTCAAAGTACTTCCCATAACTGGCATAGGCCTCAGGAAAGCACAGTGCATCCAGAGATGGAGGAAGTGTTGGAAAGTTAAGTGACTTGCCCTTAAACACACAAGCACAAAGTTGCAGAGCTGGGATCAGAACTCAGGTCACCCAATTTCCATGGTTACACTTCAGAAAAACCACACTTTAAAATGTTCAGATTTGCCACAAAAGGCTTCATAAAGGGTGTAACTGTTTACCTCAGGCTTTCCATTTAAAGTATCCCACTTTACATGTTGACAAACTTTTCTCTGGTATTACTGAAGCGCTTACCTCTATTTTTTTATCCAAGACTAGATACTCCAGATATTTAACAAGTGACTTGGAGTATTTGTTAAGGCAGTTCATGACATCATCTGGATTAAAGCTGTTTTTTTGCTGTTCTTCCAAAGGCCTTTTTGTAAAAATCTGTACTCCAACCTATAACAAGTTAGTTGCATTTAGGAAGTCATATTACATCTTCAACTTTTTGTTTTAAGCCCTTAGGTTTTTTGTTAACATAATTAACTTAAATCAAATACAAAAAAAAAAAAATCCTGAATGCACACTAAAAACAATAATGGATTAACAAGAAATACTGCTTCCTGATGCACCAAATAATTTGCCTCCTCAATTCATAATGTATACGTTGCCTAAGCCTTTTGTTGCAGGACCTCCCTAAACAAGTATTATTCATTCTAGGACAAGAGTGTGAGATAAGCAGAACAAAAGACTAAATAGCCCAAAAGGCAAAAGAGTAAAAGATCAGAATATCAGCTCAGGATTTTCAGCCTTACTTCTGGATTTCCTTTAAGTAAATGTAACAAAGTTTTTTATAGTGACTAAAATCAACCAGATTTACGAATTTTGGCATTAAATACCATGCTTTTGATACAATACAGTGACAGTTCAGGTCCATGAGGTAACAGTTAAGTCTACTTTACAGGTTAAATAGTAGTTGGAAAATCCATGCCTTATTTCAGAAGTAACTAGTATCTGCTTAGATAGTAAATTTCATGGGACAAAGGCTGCTACTTGTGCATTCCATAGCATGAGCACTCAGTTGTCCTTTAAAGTGTTGTACTAAATACTCATGTGTATTACAGAAATGATTCACCTGGGTTTTGGTAGGGAAAGAGCGTAAGCCACTCCTGATAGCTAACTCCTGAAGCAGCATAAGCGTTCCCAGTAAAAAAGGTTGCTTGATCTACTTTCCCCACACACAATGGTCACCATTACTGCAGCCCTTTAGAGCAATGGATTACCAGCACTGAACTATTAACACATGGAATAAGTTTGTGTTTTTCTCTTCATATAGAAAAATATCCTTATTAAAATGAAGCAAAATTAATATATATCCTGTTTAGTACAGACAATCTAATTTCTTCCACTGTTTGAGAAACTGCTTAATGCAGTTTTTAAATCTCATGTTCACAGCAGCCATCTGCTGATTCTGAAATGAAGTATTTGCATCAAACCCATAAGACAAGACAGTTAAGATGGAAAGATGTAAAGGGGTAAAAAAACATGAAAGGTGATGGAGTAATTATATTTTACTAAGGATTTTTTTTTGTTTGTTTAGAACTATTTGTTTGAAGAAGGGATACAACCACAAACCTCCTCACTTTTCTGTAAAGCCCATTCAGCATACTTCCACACTAGTTCTTGGTCTGAGCAGAAGGTAAGGAAGTCTACTATATACTCATAGAGGTCTGAACGTGTAGAATCTTGAATATCTCCATTAACTATTTTCACCCATAACTGAAACAAAAAAGTGTACAAGAATTAAACATATACAGAGTTTGCCTTTAATATCATACTTAAAGCATCTTATACTGAGTCAACTGCTCAAAAAAAAAAAAAAAGTCTTGAGCTTATTGCATGCTCTCTCTCTCAGCCTAGTCCCCAGTGGTTAAAAGACTTGCTTAAATCTGAAGCATTGAGATTTTACTGTTCCTTTAAAGCAGGCCTTGACAAGTGCACTGCACACCCAAGCACTGGCCCCCAAACTAAGAAACCTAAGCGTACAGCATTTAGAGGACCCCTTTGCCACTGAAAAATCACTGCTGCCACAATCCTTTCTGGAGGTGGCGGCAGTGCTAACAAGCCCCCTCACTACCAACAAACTTCCACTGCCAACACTTTCGGTAGTGATGCAGTGCAAAAAGGCACCCTGCCAATGAAAAGCAACCACACACCACTGAAGTCACCAGCAGCTTTTTTTTTTTTTCTTCTTTGTAACCAGAGGGTGTTCTACCCCTGAAGTCCTGTGGTACAGCTAGACACCACGATTCCTGGGCACCATGGCGACCTCATGCGTTGGGTTTCTCAAGCCCTGCTTTAAGTCTGTTGGCATTAATGTTGGATTTTTTTTTAAGTCACGTAAGCATACTGTATCTAGCTTTAAGTTCTTGGCTTCAATGACTTGCACACTCTAACTATGTACTGTGAAAAAATATTTCCTTGTATCAGTTTAGTATGTCATTTTTGCTCTATAGCAGATACTCAGGCTGAGGTGTGAGAGTCACAGATAACTCTTTAGTGTCTTCTCCAGCTCTTTAACATATTGCTGGATTTAACTATCAACCAGAATACTTTTACTATCAATTGTAGTTATTAGCAATCAGCATTACCCAAAAGAGCCACTGTACTGTGAATTCATTGTTTCATTGACTATGAACACACCCACCCACTCCACTCCCTCTTAGAGAGTTACCACCACCCCAGGAATGGAGGTTGTTCATAACTCTGAACAAAACATTAGGGTTCTTTCAAAAGTGTACAACTGAACATTAACTTACAGCTTTAAAACATTACTATGTACAAGAAAAATGCTGAGTTCCCTTTTATTTCTTTTAAGTTTACTTTAAAAGTACTATACTGTATTTACTTTGTTTTCTCTGTCACTGACTGTGTACGTATGATTCTAAATGAGATGCGCAGTTGACTGGTCAGTTCATAATGCTGGTGTTTTACTATATATTCACAATAAATGAAACTATGAATTCACACTACAGTGGCTCTTTCGGTAATGCTGGTTGCTAATTTGGCTCCTGAACCAGAGGTCTCTGTATCAGTGCTCTCCAGTTACATCCAGTTTCTGGATTCTACTTAAATCCTACTCTTACTATTCCAGCACAGGTTTAAAATAACTGAATCAGACAGCACTTTAGCAACAAGCAATCTTATTTTTCAAGGCTTCTTTTGTTCCTATATGCATAACTGTATTAGTCTGCCTTGCAGCTGCGATCAGCTTAACACCTGTGCAAGTATCTGTACAAGTTAACAAAGGTTAAGTGGCTGCAATCACTACTGTAAGAGCACCATTTAGTCAAGAAGTTAAATAATGAATGATTTTCCTCACCCCACACCACCTTATGTGGGCACCAGGCACCTAACCCACTCTTACCATTACTTTCATGGGCTTTGGTTCAGTCCTTGAACAAGGAACTAAACCCTTATTTACAGGAAAGATTGGGACAGAGGAAAAAATTCTTAATGAATAAATACGCTTGTGAGATACTGCAACAGTTTTTGCTGACGCACAAACAAACAACATACTCAGAGGCTGGTTTTTTGCCCACTCTGGTGACTACCTTCCCCCTAGTCAAATACAAGCAAGTCCAAGTTTATTTAAATTCATGAAATAACTATATGTCAAGAAAACAGGAAAAAAGCAAGCTACTTATTATTTCTTAAGCTACTGAAGGGATCATCTTCTAAGGCTATGTCTACATCTGCCAAATTAGTATGGACTTGTTAGCCCAAACTAAGAAGTTCAAGCATAGTTTGAACTAACCTCATGTTTCTAAGTTCGAACTAATGCTTAGTTTGAACTAACCAGCTTCGTTCAAACTAAGTATTAGTCCAGGTCCTGGTCGGACTGAGTTCAAACTAACGTTCAAACTAAGGCAGTTAGTCTGGACTAAGTGCTGGTACTAACTAGTTCAAACTAAGCTTTCCTTAGCTCAAATTAAGAAATTTCTTAGTCCGTGCTAGGGAAACTCTAGTGCAGCCACAGGCTAAATTAGTCTGGACTTGGCCTCCTTAGTCTCAACTAATTTTCTAGTGTAGACATAGCCACTGGAAATTACCAGATAGTTATTTAGCATGGGATGATCCTGTCAGAAGACTGAACATTTTAATACTTCTAGTTGAAGATGCACAGATATAATCACAAGTAATTAGGACACACACTTGGGATTTCTCTATCTATTAGCCCACCATAATTTTGGCTAGGAATTACTACAATGTACAGGTTTATCTTGGGAAAAAACACAGCTTTTTTTAGATAATCACTCATGTGGCTCTGCACTTCTCTAACACTGCAAGCAATTAGAGGAACTAGATTTTAACAGGAAGTTCAGTATGCCATGGATATATGGTATTTTTAAAGTCAGAAATTATATAAACATTTCCATGTTGTTTTATGGAGGCACTAACAAAAGCTTTACTATATCACCTTGACTAAATATTCATTTATCATTCTAACCTGAAGTGCTGTAGCATCTTGACCATTGTAGTGATACAGGAGACCAAGTGCAAAATACCTGTATTTAAAAAAAAAAATGTAAACATTTAAGTTCCTAGACACACTTCAGCAGATTAAATATGGTACAAGTAATACAGGATAATGAACAGTGGTTTACAGTCTTCTTACACTTCATGCTTTCCTTCATTTTACAATTCACCTATTCACAAAATTCTATTTTAAATATCAGACAAATAATCCTAATTCATTAACAGCTCTTACCTCAGCCAAAACCTTGGTTTTTCATTATAGTATTTTATAAAACTCTACCTGCTCTATAAATAAAACAATCTGGTTTTCTCTACTGAAACATAGAACAAAGCCAAAATAAAGCAATATGCAGTTCTGAACATGCATCTCCCAGGCCCCAAAATTTGTTCTATTAACTATGGTATGACTTTCCATTATAATGCTTCTCAATTTCTGTAGGCTTAAAATTCTAACTATCATTTATTCCAATTAAAAAATAGTCATGTTAAGTCTTTATCAAGTGTATTTATTGGGCATCAAACAGTGAAACACGCTTAAATACAATGAGAATCACAACTCATACATCAAATCCAGCCTATCAATTATCTTATTTTATACCATTGTGTAAATATTTGGGTGGCTGAGGGCAAAAAAGCAAAAGGTGCAGGTATTACGTAGAGTCTTCACACTTCTCTGTTTGCATTTACTGTATATGGTTTTCTGAATAGTACTGGTTCCGTACACTTTAAGATTCTTTTCTGGGTCTTCCCCTTCTAAAATATTCCAAAATAAAGTGCTTCGGGGTTCTCTTAACTGCTCTCCTTTTCTCAGTTCAGAGGAAGCACCAGCAGGGAAAGAATATCAAATTTCAGAAATCCAACATGCAGCTTCTGCTCACTGAATAAATTAGTACTTTTAAAGTAAACTACTAAATAGTTTACCTCTAGATTTAACTACAATGCAACTTAAAAGTTGTTTTGTCATGTACTAAGGCGTCTCTTCTGCCAGTGAAAGACTTCTCAACAAGGAAGCATTTTGTTCTTATTTTTCCACTTCTAATCACCACAGTACCTCTAAGGCATTGTCTTTGTGACCTGAAAGAAGTCCTGCGGCACTTCTAAGACTAACAAATTTAATTTTTGCATCAGCTTCCATGGGCAAATTCCCACTCTGTCAAACACCAGTGGCACTGATATGGGTACCTGCATGGCCCCACAACACGGTAATATTTTTATGGCTGACTTAGAGCAGTGCTTCCGCAGCTCTCGTTCCCAAGTTCCACTCCTCCATTTGTGCTACACTGATGACATTTTCATCATCTGGACTCAAGGAAAGGAGAATTCCACCCACATTTCACCAACTTCCACTCCATGATCAAACTCACCCTAGTTCAACGTTTCTCAACCATGGAACACCGTGCTCTGCAGACGTGGTGCATGGTTCTGTGACGAACTCTGACCACTTGCCATGGGCAGAGCTGAGTGGGGAAGAGTGGAATAGCAATTTAAAATGCCCTAGCTGCAGCAAAACTTCTAGGTGCATGACAGCGGACCTTGACTCACTCCTGGAAGCTTTGCTGCAGCTGGGGCATTTTAAATCTCCCACCCATTACCAGCTCATTCAAGAATGTTTTGATCAGGTGTTCTGCATAAAGTAATTAATACCTTTAGCAAAACAAACAAGGAGTCCTTTAAGTTCTCCATTTTCAAATCATCTGATGAAGTGAGATTCTTCTCCCATGAAAGCTCATGTGATAAATTTGTTAGTCTTTAAAAGTGCCAAAGAACTCCTTGTTTGTTTTGCTGAACTAGACTAACACAGCTACACCCCTGGAAATTAATACCTTTAGCAGGGGTGGGGTGGGGTGCAAAGGGTTGTCAGTGCCCTGCCGCTCACTGGTCACCAATGCTGGCAGCAGCTCGGCTCTGCTCACCTGCAGGGGCTGGCTCAGGGCCTTGGCCACAGCAGCCCCACTTGCCAACACAGGGAGGACGGTGGAGCCGTGCCTGCAACAGCTCCCACTGCCTGGTAGGGATGGGAGGGGGACACGGCCATGGCAGCTCAGCCTCCTGTTGCCGGGGGGGGGGTGGAGTGGAGGGGAAGAGAGGACGACGGCACCAGCGGTGTGGGCTGGATTCTGATGGCACGGGCCACATTCTGCCAGAGGGAGTGCTGCTACAGCTTCTACACGCAGACAGCCAAGGGGACCGCAGAAAGTTTTTTCCTGCTGCAAACTGGCCCCCAGCCTTGAAAATGTTAGGAAACACTGGCCTAGGCCATTCTACATGGGAGATCCACTTTCTGGACACTAGAGTACAAACAAGTGATGGGCACAAACCAGAAACCTACTCACCACTATAGTTACCAAACCCTCTAAAGCTTTCATCCAAAACAGACCACATGATCCACTGTCTAAAGCCAACCCTTAACCGCATTTGCTCTGATCCCTCAGACAGAGACAGATGCCTCCAGGGTCTCTATCAAGCATTCTTAAAACTACCACCTGGGGAGGTGGAGAAACAGACTGACAGAATCGGGTGTGTGCCCAGAAGTCAACTTCTACAGAACTAACCCAAGAAGGAAAACAGAATGCCACTGGTCATCATCTACAGCTTCCAACTCAAACCTCTGCAACACATTATCAAGGATCTACAACCTATCCTACAAGATGATCCCTCACTCTCTCAAGCCTTGGGAGACAGATCTTTCCTCCTTTATAGACAGCCCCCAACCTTACTTAGATGGATACTCACCAGCAACTACAGACCATACAGAGACAGTAAGGCAGGCACATATCCCTGAAACAAACCCCGCTGCCAACTCTGCCCACATAGCAACACTAATGACACATCACAGAACCTAATCAAACCAGCTACTCCATTAGGGGCTCATTCACCTGCTCAGCCACCAATGTGATATATGCCATCATGTGCCAGCAATGCCCCTCTACCTTATACACTGGACAAACAGGACAGTTTCTGCACAAAGGAATAAATGGACACACATCTGACATCAGAAATAACCTAATGGTTTTTGAATGTTGTTAATCTCCTGGACTACTCTGTATTGGACTTATCTGTGAGTATTCTCAGACAAACTTATTTTAGTCCAAGGCTTCAAAAAGACACTTCAGAATTGGAATTCATAAGCAAATTTAGTAATAGTTCAGGTTTGAATAGAGACATGAATTAGCTTTCTAACTACAAACATTAGGCCTTAAAGTGCCAGAGAACTCTTCTTTGTTTTTCATTCCAAACAGCGATTCTCGCCACTCTCAACCTCACCACTTCTGATACGTTGTTACACACTGTTTGAATCTATACAATTTGTTTGATTTGCTGAAGTAATCTGACCTGATGCAGTGAAATGTAATCACAGGATTCATCTTTCCCTCCCATACTGTACTTTTTTTCCAGTGCAAGCTTTCTCCATTTTCTGGCATCTGACGAAGTGGAACTTCGCCCATAAAAGCTAATGTGAGAAATAATTTTTTTAGTTTTTAAAAGTGCCACATCTCCTTGTTTATTTTGCTGAACTAGACCAACATTGTTACTACTTTGGAACCAAACATACAGACAATACCAGTCACACTGGTAATTTGTTTAATACTCTACAAGTCACTTTGTACTAACAGTTAAAATTAAGTATCTTAAATGACAGCAGAAGTCCTTTAAGCATAGACTGCTTGATCCTTGTGTTTCAAGCAATTTTCTAACCTACAGGCCAGGGGTCGGCAATTCTTGCCAGCCCCGCCCCCCCCAAAAACACACCCGAAAAACCCTCAGTAGATGCCAGTGGAGAAGCCAACATGTGCTGGGGCAAGGCAGGAGATGCAAGGTGTGGTAGCTTCTTTTCCCTGATGGCCCCGTCGCTCAACTAGGGAACAGGGCCAGGAGAAGCTGCAGAATGCACAGCTCTTGTGGCCCCAGGCCTTGTTGGAGGGAGCAGCTGCAGGACTGCAGGGCCAGGAGACCTGTGTGCCCTTGTGATTAGGCGTGTGTGCCAACTTTGACACACATCCCAGGGTTGTTGACCCCCTGCTTTAGGGGAATATTTTTCCCCATGAATTTGAAAGTGAAAGCAACCAGTTATAAAAAGAAAGTTCAAATCATTCCTGAACCAGAATAAAGTTGTTAGCTTGCAAGCTCGCTATACACAGTTCTGCCACGTCAAGTTTGAACTTCAGCCCCTCTTGCCACAAACTGTCAGTCATTACTCTATTGCCATTTGCGTACCCAAACACCACCATGGACTAAAGTGAGCCTGGTATGACTGAGACATCCAGGAGAAATAGATTCATATCCTTATTGAGTGAATTGCTGGTGTACAGAACCAAAGAAACATTACATATTTCTCTAATCCCCAGCCCAGTGTTATGTATCAATGGAAATGTCTCACTTTTTGTGTTTCTCCAGCCAGGCAGCACTGTCTGTTAGAAGACAGAAATTCTCCGAGACTAAGAGATCCAGAAGGCTTTCATGATTAGCCTCTGCATATAGCTTGAGCAAAGCTGTATCAATGTCTTCCTTGTAGCCATTTGCAACTTCACTGCTGCGGACATCATTTAAATAACTCATGAGGAATCGTTTGCACTTTGTCATCTTCTCCTGGTCCCCTTGGGTGAGCTGGTTTAAATCAGCGTACTCATGAAGAGGCGGATGAGACCGTGTGAAGGAAGAGGAAGTAGGCAACAGGAAGGGGTAGAGAGAGATCAGCTCCCGGACATCAAGCTGGCCAGTTCTGCAATTACAGTGTCAAACTAAATGAAGCAAAAAAGAAAGAAAAAGTATACATAGGCACAAAAAACCAAAACCAAAACATACTGAGGCTGTGTGCACACATGATTTGAGAGTAAGGATGTCTTTAAAGATGTCCATTTTTTAAAGCTATTTTTATTAATCTTAATACAAGACACACCTTCCCTCAGAACAAGTCCAGAATTTCTCTAGTTTTACAGAAGAATTCATGTCCACACCTGTACTCAAGGGCATGAGAACTTCACGACTGATGCTCAGCTTTCACTTCTAGGCAATCGGTATGAATCCATTTCATGTAAGTACTGACAAATTAACATTCAACAGCTGTGGTCCAGGTGAAATGGTTTGGTGGCCCCAGTTCAGCTGTTGAGGCTGTAATTTGTGTTATTTGTGCTGGTCTCTGAGACTAAGGATTGGATGCATTTTCTATCCTCTCACACATCCCAAGCACAGTAAAACCACAGGTATAGTAGGCGTTCTGTAGTAGACAGAGAAAGGTGACCTGTCTCCAGGACATGTCATCTGGCACTACTCATCAGCATCAGAATTTAGCAAATCAGCTCTTATGTAGAATGAGAGATGCTGAGGGAGAACTTTGCCTTAAAAGAAATTCTGTATGTGAGCTGGAGAGGATTGTTTTCAACATATGGTAAATAGCCAGGAAAACAAAAGATTGATTAAACGATCAGCTTTTTATGTATGCCCAATAATACGCTGTGTACTGCCAAGTGGCGCTGCCCCTCATACATGACAAATGGACCACCTCTAGAGTGTTAAAACCCGCTTTAATTACAAGAATGAATTCCAATGTTTAAAGATCCATTGGGGGCAGCCGTGTTAGCTTAGTTAAGAAAAACACACAGAGTCCTGTGTCAAAGTGTCTGTCAAAGTGGGATTTCCTCCCATGAAAGCTCATGCAATAAATTTGTTAGTCTTTAAGTGCCAGAGGACTCCTTGTTTGTTTTAATGTTTAAGGAGTCTTTGCTGCAGTAACAGAATTCTTGTTTTTTTCAACCCAAAATGCTCCTTCCATCTCAGCTGAAAATATTCCTGAAGTGTATTTTGAGAGTTAACTGTCTGAGCAGGAGAACAAATTACTGAATATGTATAGATTCATAGGGCATGTAAGGGCATAAGATGTCTAAAACAGTGGTTCCCAATCCTTCCCTTTACATAGACCACTACATAATCATCCAAAGCTTTTGCAGACCATCACATAAGCAAACTGTTTTAAACATTTTTAACATAGCTGCATTTTAAATACCCTTTGATATATGTTTGACTCTCATTGGTCACTGGCTATTTCTAACAATTTACTAGGCTCACTCACAAACACGTTGCACTCACCGCAGTACATTTACCTGCATACATAAGAGGTTCATGGGATTACATTGCTATTATATTATCCTTCCCCCTACCACAACGGACCACCTGCAGTACCCTAATGGACCATCAGTGGTCTATGGACTACAGATTGAAAACTACTGGTCTAAAACATCTGTCTGATCCTGCTGTGATGGTTTCAATGCTTGGTACGCTAGTCAGATTTGGATACAAGTTTAAAAAGACCTGATACACAAACAGAGCAGACCCAGAAAGCATAGAAAAATCAGAAGACCACACTAAGTTCTGAGGCCCCATCTGAAGTAAACTGGAGTTACAACCACACTGACAGAATGATAATTTCATTTGTTTTATTTCCTACCCCTGAAGACACTCTCCTGGACAGAAGACTAAAGTAAAACCTGCAGCAATTGAAGCAGAATGCTTACACAGAAGAGGGGCTGCTCAAACTCATTCCAAATTACTTCTTCCCACCTTGTATCTATTACTGTATGGTGCAGTGGAAAGAGAATGTTTGTTTGAAGTATAAGTGATCTTATGCCATTTCTGAAAACCTCACCCATAGTCTCATCCCTTCTTTGGCTTCTTTGCATTGTGCTAGCTAGCCTAACTGTCTCCCAGATGAAGATTCTTCCAACATAAAAGGTAATCCCCCATGCCTTCCACCCAGGCCCAGACCCTGACTTCATGGACAGAGCTGGAAAAGCTCCTGTACTTCCTGGTTACCAGATATCTGAGGCAGCTCCAAGTTCCATCAAGAGCCATCCCAGCTCACTGCCTGGCCCCAGGATCAGAAAGCCATGAAAAAGGAGCACAGATATTTACGCTTTCCCTTCCCTTCCTGGTCTTAAGCTAAGTAATCAAGACTTAAGATTCAAGATACCATGGGATTTACTGTAAGAGTCAGCCTTTAAAAATACGCTAGCCACAAGAAATGTCAACCAACTACACTGCAAAAAGCACAACAATGGCTGGTGAAGCAAAGACAGCTTTAGGGAGTTCATTACTTCCATTTCCCACTGCAACACGTCAGTAAGTAGCTATTGAACATCTGAAGAAAACCTCCTCCCTTTTGCAGGCTTGAACTGAAATCATTAGAACTCAGTAGGAGTACAGACCAATTTCTTTACAAGTCATGGAAGCGAAGTGGATAGAAATGGAAAATTTCTTTCTTGAACACTTCCTTTTTGCTAGCATGACATATTGGCTGTTCCACAATTCTGGAGAGGAGTCAGTATTGCAGCGTAGCCTGTATTGGCCATGGCTCCTCTTTGGCTTTCCTACTAGCAGAATTATTCCAAGGGCGTGGGAAGGGGTAAAAAACACCTTAGTTCACTGGTTATTGTTACTAATCATTTTCACCATACACATTTGGTTAACCAGCCTACAAAAAAACAGCAAAATTAACATCCCTTGGCCCGCAAAGCCATACCAGGGAGGACAGAAATATAAGAGACACTATTGGCAAAAAGTAGATTATTGGGTAAAAGTTCCCTGTTCTGCAGCCCAGTATTTCCACAGATCTCTGATGCCTGGAAAGTAGCAAGTGGTGAACATTATGAAAGGAGGGATTAAGAGATTAAAACAGAGAATTCTTCCTTTGAAAATAAATGACGAGCAAATTATTTTGGGATCATCATATACCTAGTATCTGAAGGAGGCTTCCACTTCGAAGGACAGAAAGATGCATTTTTGATTTCTAGCTTGCCATTTTTAGCAAAGTGAGATTGTAATCTGAGACCTTGGAGACTGCATTCTCAAAGCTAACAGCTTGAGCTATTCACAGTCTTTCATGTATATGTTGAGGCATCTGTCATAGAATCATAGAGTTGGAAGGGACCTCATAGGTCATCTAGTCCAACCCCCTGACAGAGGCAGGACCACTCCCACTAAACCGTCCCAGTCATGGTTTTGTGCAGCTGGGCCTTAAACACCTCCAAAAATGGAGATTCCACCACCTTCCTCGGCAGCTCATTCCAATGCTTCACTACTCCCCTAGTAAAAAATTTTTTTCTAATATCCAGCCTCGACCTCCCTAACTGCAACTTCAGACCATTGCTCCTCGTTCTGCCCTCTGTTATTACTGAGAACAGCCGAGCTCCATCTTCCTTGGAGCATCCCTTCAAGTAGTTGAAGGTTGCTATCAAATCCCCCCTCAATCTTCTCTTCTGCAGACTAAATAAGCCTAATGCTTTCAGTCTTTCCTGATAGGGCTTGTGCTCCAGCCCTTTAATCATTTTGGTTGCCCTCCTCTGAACTCTCTCTAGCATGTCCCTGTCCTTTTTGTAGTGAGGAGCCCAAAACTGAACACAGTATTCTAGATGTGGCCTCACCAGTGCAGAATAGAGGGGAATGATCACATCCCTTGATCTGATGGTAATACTTCTTTTGATGCAGCCCAGTATGCCATTGGCCTTTTTGGCAGCAAGAGCACACTGCTGACTCATATCTAGCTTCCCATCCACCATGACCCCCAGGTCCTCTTCTACACTGCTGCTACTTAGCTGAATGTTCCCCAGCCTGTAGCAGTGCGTGGGGTTTTTCCCTTGTCCTTATTGAACCTCATAAGATTTCTATTGGCCCACTGTTCCAATTTATCTAGGTCTCCCTGAATCCTGTCCTTGCCCTCCAGCATGTCTACTGTTCCCCACAGCTTGGTGTCATCCGCAAACTTACTGAGAGTGCAGTCTATTCCATCATCCAGATCATTGATGAAAATGTTGAACAGAACCAGGCCCAGGACTGACCCCTGGGCACACCACTTGTCACTGGTTGCCAGCTAGACACGGAACCATTGATTCCTACACGCTGAAACTGTTGATCTAGCCAGTTTTCTATCCACCCTGTAGTCCACCTATCCAACCCATTCTTCCTTAATTTGCCAGTGAGAATGCTGTGGGAAACTGTATCAAAAGCCTTGCTAAAATCAACGTATAAATCACATCAACGGTTCTTCCTGCATCCAGAAAACCAGTCATCTGATCATAGAAGAAAATGAGATTGGTCAGGCATGATTTACCCTTGGTAAATCCATGCTGACTGTTCCTGGTCACTTTATTTTCCTCTAAGTGTTTTAGGATGGATTCTTTGAGAACCTGCTCCATAATTTTTCCAGGGATTGAGGTGAGGCTGACAGGTCTGTAATTCCCCGGATCCTTCTTTTTCCCTTTCTTGAAAATAGGCACTACATTTGTTTTTTTCCAATCCTCTGGCACCTCCCCCATTCTCCATGAGTTTTCAAAGATAATGGCCAGCAGTGCTGCTATTTCATCGGCCAATTCCCTTAGCACCCTTGGATGCAGTTCGTCCAACCCCATGGACTTGTGCACATCCAGCTTCTCTAAGCAGTCCCTAACCTGACCTTCCGTCACCAAGGGCCTCCCTTCTTCTCTCCAATCTGCCATACCCATGGTAGTGGGCTGGGAGCTGACCCTGCCTGTGAAAACTGAAGCAAAAAAAAAAAAAAAAAAAAAAGCATTGAGCACTTCAGCTTTTCCCTCATCCTCCGTCACAAGGATGCCTGCCCCATTCAGCAAGGGACCTACACCATCCCTGATCCTCTTCTTGTTATTAACATACTTACAGAACCCCTTCTTGTTATCCTTTACATCCCTCGCTAGCCATAACTCCATTTGTCCTTTGGCCTTTCTGATTTTATCCCTGCAGTCCCCAGCAATATCTTTATATGCCTCCTTAGTCACCTGACCAAGCTTCCACTTCCTGTAAGCTTCCTTTTTATGTTTAAGCTCAGAGCAGAGTTCTTGGCTAAGCCATTCTGGCTGCCTCACGTTTGTTTTTTCTCCAAATTGGAATGGCAACTTCCTGTGCCCTTAGTAGGGTTTCTTTAAAATATAACCAACTCTCTTGGACTCCTTTCCCCTTCAGATTAGCTTCCCAAGGGATCCTGCCCATCAGTTCCCTGAGGGAGCCAAAATCTGCTTTTTTGAAGTCCAGGGTTTTTGTTTTGCTTTTCCTTCCTTCCTTCCTTTAATCAGCATCCTGAACTCAACCATGTCATGGTCACTACTGCCTAGCTTGCCATTTACCTCTACGTCCCTGATCAATTCTTCCCTGTTTGTGAGCAGCAAGTCGAGCAGTGCAAGGCCCCTAGTTGGTTCCTCTAGCATTTGTACTAGAAAGTTGTCCCCAACACACTCTAAAAACTTCCTGGATTGCCCATGCACTGCTGTATTGGCCTCCCAGCAGATGTCAGGGTAATTGAAGTCCCCCATCAGCACCAGGGCTTGTGATCTAGAAGCTTCTGCTAGTTGTCCATAGAACACCTCATCCACCTCCTGCTTCTGGTCTGGTGGTCAATAGCAGACACCCACCACAACACCCCCCTTGTTGCTTTCCCCTCTCAATGTAACCTACAGACTTTCTATTGGCACGCTTCCACTTCCATAATGGAGCTCTGAGCAGTCATAGAGCTCTTTTACATATAATGCTACTCCTCCCCCTCTTCTTCCCTGCCTGTCCTTCCTGAACAGTTTATACCCATCCATGGCAGAGCTCTAGTCGTGCAGACTATCCCACCACGTCTCCGTTATTCCTATGATATCATAGTTCCTTGTCTGTGCTAGTACTACCAATTCTTCCTGCTTATTTCCCAGGCTCCTCGCATTAGTGTATAGGCACCTAAGATACCCGGCCGATTGCCCTAGTTTTGTCATTTTGATTTTCAATTCTATTACATATACCTCCTTGCATTTTTTCTTGGAGTTCTCCTCCCCCACTCTCCTCACGTATTGGGGCTTCAGTAGAACACTTAAGACAATTATTTGATTCCCTGTCCATGTTCCAGCTACCTTCTGTTTTATTCCTGATGCTACAGTCCCAGCAACCCCCAACTTCCTGTCCTGTTTCTTCTTCCCACAGCCACCTATTAAGTTGAGCAATACATTCATACCCAAAGTTCTAAGAAGTGCATAATTATACAGTAACTTGACCCCATTAAGTCATTTACAGTATTACATATTTATCTGTAACATTACTATGTATTAATCTACAACTATCAAAATGGGAATGCAAAAAGCAAGCCCTTCAACCAGTAGTGTCCATCCCCAGTTATCTGGGACCTGCTTTCTTAATGAAGTACTTTGGCAGCTCTCCATTCGTGTGGCTGGCAAATGGGCTGACTGCAGCAAAACCACACTTTCATGATATCACTTTGAAGATTTCCAGATTCAGACATCATTGTGAGTTGCTGATAGTGCATCTGCTGAGTCAGTTTGCCTTTGGGTCACTTTCTACCTAAGGAACTAATTCCAACACTTCCAAGCGTACAACGCAGCTCTGAGTTCTCCCATGGTTGCTGAGGCTTAAAATCCTTCCTAAAAGATGACCCCACCTTCCCTCAAGTTTGATGTGATTACACCATCATGCCATCACAGCAAATGCTTCCAGTATTTCTGCTATTTTTCGGCTCTTGTGTCTTATAGTGTATAAATCCATCCCTGCTTATAAAAAGTTTCTCTTGTCAGAGCACTCCCTTTCATCCCTGATTACATCTTCAAAGGAAGGGGACAGTGAATTCCTGCCTCATGTTGGGATTTGGCAAGTATCTTCCCATTGTCTTCTGGTCTACTGTTACATTTCATTAGATCTGCATGGAAAATGCTATTTTCCTGCATTATCAAATTTGTCAAGGGATAACATTTTCCTTGCCCTGCTCAGATCCCAAATCAAAAAGCGCTCTCTCCTGAGTAGAAAGGTGGAGTCTGAGTAACAGGAAGAAACTTTTAGTTGTTTTATACTCATTTCCTTTTATGCTTCCTGGTTTGGGGGGGCTCTTTTTGCCTGTTTTGCAGAAGTAACTCCATGCCTATGGCCAAGGTAGAATGCCTTTGCAGTCTCTTTTATCAAGAGACTGGACAAGAGATTAAGCCCTTTAGATACATGTCCTCCCCCTCAGAGTCTCCTTGTTATTAATCTTGTGGAAAATAGTATGTAGCAGACCTACTTTCTGTCCTCCCAGAGAGCTAATGACTTTCTCCAGTACTGCGAATATTTCAGACCTCTTCTGGCTTGGGACTTATGAGTTGGCCAGTTGGATTTCATCCTTAAACTCTCTCCCTGATGTGCTCAGAAACTCCTAATTGAGCTTTTCTAGGATTGATGTCATAGCACATGAATAGAGGGTGTCCTGGTATGCCAGTCCAAATCTGACCCGAGCCTTGCACAGAAAACGTCAGGCAGTGACTGAACAGCCAAGATTCTGTAGAGCCTATAAATGCTGCTTCATCTATAGCAGTGATTCCCACCCTTTCCTCTGCTGTGGCACACCTGGATACCTTTAATTATTTTGAGGCACACCACCATACAGTCTCCCAATGAGCTCATGAATATTCATGAGCCAATCCAGAACTGAGTAGTTTTTCAAAAAATTCCATGGCACACCTGTGTGCCACGGGACACTGGCTGGGAAACATTGATTTATAGCACACTGCTCTGATTTAGGAGCAAAGGAAGCCACCTGTTGTGAAATTTATATTCCTGGGGAAATTGCACTATTTCATTCTGCTGTTTTATCCTTCTCCGCTATATGTCCACTACTCCCTATATTTCAAAGCTCTAGAAACTCTGTGCTGAACAATGGAAAATTTCTTACCCTTTCATTTCCTTTTCACTGATAACATCCCCATAATTCTACCCTTCTTGATTTTGCTTCAGTAGCCGAGACTTTTTTTTTTTTTTAAATAATGTCTACAGGCTACAGCTGTAGAGCTGCTGGCATTCTGCATCAGCTCACTGACTGGCATTAAGGTTGTTACAAATCGTACTTTACAAGTTTCTATACAGCTTTAGAATTATTTCTGGAGGGAACCACCCCCTCCCTACCACACACATTCATGCAGGGTGACCAGCACCATTTTTAACACTACTCATGGACTGAGGAGAGAGCAGCAAGATTGTCAACAGTCACTTTGTTTTCAAGCCACAGTAGAGTCAGGAAGATTTGAAGATGGGAAATAGAACTTGTGGAAGAGACCCAGCACTGTTTAACACATTTGAACATGAAAAGCTCCACAGGAAAACCTGACAGTGCTATTGTATACTACCAGTACTTGGTTTGCAACAGAGTCTAAACACAGAGACGTTACTGCTATCTAAGTGTAACTGAGAAGCACTAATACTTTTTCCCTTCCACCCCCTCCAACCCAGAACTTTAAATATTAATAGGCTTACAAAAGTAGAACAAAAGCTCCATCACTCTATCTTGGAAACTGATCTCAATGTACATGAAATTAATGGGTCCTCCACATGGACGAGGGCCCTAGTACTTTACGGTAATTATACTTATGGTACACAAACATGAACGTAACATTTTATGGGTTACCCTTCATCCAGTGATAAACCTGTTCCAAAGTAACTTTGGTCTTTTTCAACCACAGTAGTATTACACTTGCATCATTAAAAATTCCTATGAAATACCTTTAAATTCAAGCATATAAAGCATTGTTTAAAGACTATTAGCATGAGTGTTTTTCGTTTTCTCAATACGCAGAATTACCTGAAAAGCTCTTTTGCTTCTAGGAACTGAAGCTGTGCAAAGTGTATAAAACCTGCTTGCTGCAAGATTCGTTTGTACATTACCTGAAAGATGGGGAAAAGAGGATGGTTAGTTTTTCCCCTAAACTGTTCACACTATCATTACTACAATAGCTACTCAAAAAAACCCAAATACATGATACAGAACTATGCTTCTGATTTACTGCACATGTTAAATCAGGGTTGCTCAATGACAAAGATTGTTTGAAAATACTACATATATATGTAAATATTCGTACTACACATGAAATTTCAATGGCTAAGACTGTTTGAAAACACTACATACAAGATTTCTTACAGAAAGAGGATTCTGGACATTTAGAACAATTTTAGTTAAGACTCCTGAATACAAATCCTGATGGACAAATATGTTTAAATTTACACTGCTGAATGCAGTGACAGACTCTAAATTCTAGGGTCAAGAATATCTTTAACATCTTCAAAGTGAGAAGGGAAAAAAGGAAAAGTGCAAGCAAACAGCTAGGAAAAACCAGACCTTATAACCAGCAAGTGCTACAAAGCTAAGGGCCATCTAATGTTTCTATTATAAGTTTCCTTCAGACGCAGTTTTTTGTGCATACTTGGCATACACATTTTCACCAATATGGGAATAGCTCTTAAATAACTCATTCCAGTTTACACTGGTTATTTTTAAAGCTTTTATATTTTAAGCTAAATGTTACTTTAATGGTCATTAGATAAAAATGAAAACATACACAATGGTTCAGGTGTTCCCTACATTAACAGGGGCAGCTGCATTACTGGAAACACAGACAAGATGATTTCCACATTTCTTATACTGCCACAACTGCTGGTAGTCAGAAGATGTTGGTTCCTCATCAAGGAACATCTACAGTTATGCAAATCTATCAGTTTCATTGCTATAAATTGATTTTTACACATTACTTGATACTAACAGAGTTTTGAAAGCAGACACCACACAGTGCTAAAACATCTTCAATTCTGAACTGAAGCATCAAGGAAAACTGTAGAATTTCTCAAGTAACAGACCCTGCACAAGAATCAAGAGGCGAAAGACAGGACTGGACTAGACTTATTTACATAAAAGTGATTTACATAACTAACAAATCATGATTTAAACCAACAAACAGAAAACTTTACTTCAATTAATTGCATTTTGTATGTGCAACTTTTCAGTTATTTTTCTAAAGCAAGATTCATTCTCAGTGGTTGATATAACCATTAATAGTTGATTTGCAACCAAATTTGGTACTTTTTGCTAAGCAAGGTGATATTTCTATGCATTATTTAACCAGTTTTTTACCTAAAATACATGTATTCAGATTCTTAATGAGTTTTACAACAGGAAATGGTGAAAGATGAATTTCTTACTAGGTAATTTTTTTTAAACCAATTTGCGTCAAGCTACATTTAAATGGAATCAAATTCAGCTAAAGGTTTATGTAAGTATTTTCAAATGGTTTAAGTGGGCCAGATACATAAATTCAAATCATATAGCTCGAAACACTAATACTGATTTATTAAACAAAGACTGTAGTTAGTGAATTCATGGATTGTTTCTGGTCACCATGGGCCAGATTTTCAAAGATATTCAGCTACTTAAAAGATGCAAACAGATACAGGCAGCTTTTGAGAAGTGCCCAAGCATGGTAAGTTGCCCAACTGCCATTGCAATCAATAGTAATTAAACACCTAACCTGCGCAGGCAAGTCTGAAAATTCCACTTAACATCTGTATGTGTCTACACATCTTTGAAACTCGGGCTTCATGTCTTTTAAGTTTTTAAAAATAGCAGACCTCATCTGCTCCTCACCTGGTTTTTACTCTCAGCTTGAGAGCTGAAAAAACAAGAAAGCTTGCTTTCCCTCTTCCAACTTGTGTTTCAACTATGAGTCAACTAGGTGAAAATAAAAGTGTTCTCTACACACTTGCTAGAGAAAGTTAAACCAAAAGTAATTAAGAAACAAGATTTTCTGCATAACAGAAGGTCCTCACGTTTGGAAAAAAATGACAGCTTCAATTCCATTGCCAACACTGAAAATATTTAAGCAATGATACACAAGACATTGTGACATATATAAATCTTGAACTGAGCAAGAAGATATTTACCCCCAAATTCTGTACAACTAGTAAAGCTATACCCTTTAAATTCACTAAATTTGAGGAGGACTCATTTAGACAGCATACTTTTAAACGGATTATAGTAAATTTAGGCCTTACCACAGGCTGGCAACTTCGTGTTTGATTGTAAGTGTTTATTTTTAAGAAAAACGTATTTAATTTAAATAATTTTAAAGATCATCAGTTTTTATCCGAATCTGTCATAACAAAATATTTGGCCCACTTCACAAGACTCATGCACACAATGAGGCCAGTAAAGTGATTTGTTCATTCTGAAAGTCCAGCTAAACACATGAAAGATTTTAAATTAAATGAGAAATGAGTAATAAAAGCAAGACGACTCAGTTACAGACATCATTTCCCCACCATGCTATTAAGTCTGTTGTGATGCATTTCATGTGCCCTTAGAACTTGTGGGGAGCTACAGACCACGATATAAATTTTGGAACACCAAGCCACAAAGGTTATAAGTCATCTAATAAAAGTGCTAATTTAACAATTTTTCTTGTTAAGTAGTTTAATGCTACTGGCTCTGTACTTAACATTGAAAAAAACCCAGTGCTGCTGCTTGCTTTTTATCTCAAGAGTCAGGCCATTCTCCAGCTGCTGAAAACAGCACATTATGAATATTTTTGTTTTGTTTTGGTTTTTTTTTTTTTTTTAAGTACCACCAAAATACAAGTGCTTCTTTTTCCTTATTTTCTTTGTTTTATAGATGTATTTTATAAGGGCCTAAGAATATTCCACTTTGTTCCTTTAGATTCATATAAGGAAAACATGCCTCTTTTGCTCTTTGAAACTACAACTGACAAGGACAAATTTACTAAGACTAAATGAAAGTGAAGTAAAAAACTGGATATTTAAAACCGACCTATTTAAATGTCACAGTCTAACAAAACAGCCAGAGGGCAGCACAAAATAAGAAAAGAACAGGTTTCTGTACTTGAAATTGTTTGAACAACAATTCACCTGTCCTGCTGAATCAGAAGAGCCATGGGAGAGTAGCAGACACTGGGGTAAACAGTCTGGATATTAACTTACTACCTTCCAGGAAAAATGACCATTTAAGCTACATTTCATATTTATATGTCTACAAGGGATTTTAATATTTGGTAAAATTATATTGCACAAAGATGAAGAACTATTCGAGCAAAGGAAAGTACACTAGAAACAGTTTCAAAACAGAAGTTCACATTTGGGAATTCCAATAAAATACATTCATAGTCCTATATATAAGTGTAATCTGCTAGATTGATTTATATCAAAGGACAGAACCTGATTTCATCAATGGTAAAAACAGGCACTTGCTCCTCCCGAGACTTGCTTTGATGAGGTATCTGGGCAATATGGATATTAACTAAATAATGAACACAGGAAAAAAGTGCCAACAAAAGGAAAACACCGAGTACTATAAAAGTAGGTGGTTTTCTTGTTTGTCTGTGTGTTTATTTTGGGGGGAAGACAGTTGTGTGGAAGAATTAGGTCTCAAAAGTCAGAGGGGAGATTCTACTGATAATTAACCTGTTTTACTAAGTCTGGTGGCCTGCATTTGAAATAATTTCTCCTTTTTGGTTTCAGTAAAGTTATTCCTGTAGGTGATACATCCCATTTTTATAAGACACTAATTTCTATTACACTATATGCTTAGATTATTAAACAATTTAGAAAAATGCAATTTCAAGTTTTCATGAATTTGTTTCCAGCTCATAAAAACTGGTCTATGGTGATTTAGAACAAAATGTACATAAATGAGGTTCTACAATTTGCAAAGACCAGACTTCCTAACTGACTAGTCAAGCACACACCTCATTTGAAATCAGAACGACGCCATCTGAAAGCGGCAGAGACAAAAGAAAGCAAACACAATGCAGTACTGGTTATATGTAAGCTACTAAAAGAACAGGAAGTTTAAAAATGATTTCATGAGCTAAAGAATCTTTCTGTACTTGTTTAATTTATAGTAAGATTAAAAGCAGCATTTTCTTCTGCACAGTTAAGTCTCAAAGTTGTTTTAGTTTATATTCAATTGTGAACTTTTGAAAGAACCACCATAACACTGTCAGATACAAACACTGAGTTACCAACCTCCACTCTTGAAATGCTCATAACTGAGATTCTACTCTATAACTAAGCTTTTGAATTATAATATTGTTCTGTTGTAACAGGCATATGTTTAACATTTTAATGAGCATTTAAATTATGCAGATAGTAAAAAAGGAAAAAGTTTTGAAAAACTGTTACCAAAAATATTTGTATAGATATAGAAAGAAAAATCATTGTTTCTTGACCTCTTGCTCTTACTAAAAACTAAAAGAAGAAAATGCAATGGATTTAAAAAGCATTTCTTAATGCTGGGACAGAGTACATACACAAATATTGGTCAACTAAACATGACAAGATATACCCCTTTATTTCAGGATTCTAGTTCAGCTATAGGATTAACTAACATCAGGATAAATACATTTTCTTTGTGACAATCTTCCAATATACTTTTGGGAAACAGGTTTGTGATCCCATTAAATATCTGGATTTTGACAATTAATAGCTTATAGTCAAAGACATAGCTAATAGAACTAGCCTCAGCCTGGATGAAGTTTTACAAGACAATTCTACTGAAATGGAAGGGTCCAGTACATGTCAGCAATGTAGCCAAAAGCAACCAAACAAAAACAAAAAAATCCACCACCCAAGCCCCAGGGTCAAGAGCATAGAGCAAGAATTAACTAGAAGTTTTCCTCACCCTAAAAGAGATACCGCAGGTCAATTCTGGGCAAGCATCTTTCTGTATTATATATAAAAATAGCCCAAATCTGATCTCTCATCTTAAAGTATTTTAATGAAACTTTTAAAACAAGTGTTCCCTAGCAATATCTGAAATCTAATCATTGCAGTCTGCTAGTGCATGGGAACTAGACCATAGAAGTACCTAAACACAGTGAAAATGACTAGTTTATTTTCATCATTCAAACAGAAGCACAGAAACAAGAACACTATATTTAAACAATTAGTGAAAAGCAAATTCAACCCTCCCAAATATAACCCCCCCCCCAAAATAAAAAAGAAACAACATAACATGTAATAGGCAAGAGGGATAATTTGGAGAATCTTGGGGACTCTTGTTTGTTGTTGGTTTATATAAAACGTAGAAACAGAGAATAATGATTCATTCTAAAAATCAGAAAAATGCATAACTTGAAGAAACTTTCAGCCCCTCAAATCCTTACTTCTTTATTCTTAAAAGACTGAAATTTTAAATGCGGTAAGAACAAGAAGCAGTTATGATCTGTCCCATAGTACATCCATCCAACCTAAATAAAAGTATTACAGGGAAAATTATGTGGCCTCAGAGTATAGAAAAAGGTGTTTTTTTTATTACAGGACACACTGTCCTTGGAGAATCAGTCATGGTTTGCTTCTTTATTATTTAAAGAAGAGCTTGATTCTTTTTCCCCCCTGCTTATTTTATATTGCCAACATACTTGAGAATTGAAAATCTGGTCTTGTCTGAAATACTCTGCAGACACCTCTAGTATCTGCAAACTGTCACACCATAAAGGAATGACTTTGTTGAATTTAAGTTCTTTTCCCACCTACTCACCTTTCCCCTCCTAAGTCAAGTCCCCACTGGACTTAATATCAAAACAGAATTAAAAAGCCATGTACAAATCCATTTCCTTTCAGTTGCTCACACTTCATATGAAGTTATTACATCATTTGTTTTTCATTTGCCCTAGAATTTCTAGACAAGAAAATATCAAAGTGTTTTAAAGTAAAAACAAAAGTCAAGAAAAATATTAAACAAAAGCCATTCAGGACTTCTTCACGCATCATTAAAATGGGGTTGAGATCCTTCCACCTTTTTAAAATTTCGCAGGCCATCTTCAACACTTAATATTATATAGCACCTAAGCTGCAGCTTGCGAACTTAATACAGTATAATTATATCCCATGGGCAAGATAAAGGAGTTTTTTTTGTTTTTTGGTTTTTTTAAATGAATCAAACCTATGGAATCAATTTAAGTGGCATCACCCCTGCATTACAGTGCAAGGGAGGGATGAGGAAGGAGGAGGGAAAGAAGTGGTGTGTGCGTGTGCACATGCGCATGATGGGGGGGGGGGCTTGGTGTTTTTGTTGGGGGGGGGGGGGAATAAACACATTGTCCACAGACCATGATTTCAAAGAAATCACAAAGCTGGAAGAATATGACGACTACATGGGGGGGGAGATAACCTCTCCTGCACAAGCAGAACCTAGATAATGGCGCAACCCGATTTTCTATCCATTCACTCACTATCTCACCACTACCGCATCATCCCTTTACCAGCATGGTAGAACACGCACCATCTTAACACTGTCTGAGAGACAACCTATAGAGAGAAGACATCCAGGTAGTAGTACTCAGCACTGACCATTCATTACCATTTCCAGCCAAAAGTCAACTAAGCAGCATATTCATCTCTTCAGACTCAACGAATAGGAGAGACTAGATTTCTCTCCAGTGGGAGCTCTTACTCTTCAGTTATTTCTTTGACATTGGGCAAGCTTCCACATACGTTCAATGTAAAACAAACCTGAAATTTCTCTTTGGGAATGTTCCTTCGGGCTCCCTTTGCTAAGACTAGGGCTTCTTCCACTCTGCGGCTGGCTAGAAGATCCTGAATCTGTCTTTCCAAAGGTAATGGCACCAAGATGTACACACCTTTGTTGGTAGCTACAATTACCTTTCCTGAGTAGAAGAGACAAAAAAAAGATTGGCAATTAGCATTTTGTACAGTACATTAAAAACACATTTTACATCTTTCATTAAGACTGCTATAGACTAACAGTAAAAAAATTAGTTTTCAAGTTTTGAATTTCATATGTGCAATTTATATTATTTTAATTTTATACTATACCTTTAAGGTTGTGCCAAAAAACTTACGAAAATGAATTATGAATTTTAAATCTACTCAAACTAGCAATTTTTCCTTCATTCTCACCACCACAGATAAAAGTGCTCTACTACAGAAAGTTTTCTCTACATCTTAGTCTGCCATAGAATGGAGGAGGAAAAAAAGGTACATCCCAGCCTGCAAACCTGTATTTGCCTCTGTGTCATGGGAGAGTACTGTTGATAGGCAGTTTCACATCACCACAGAACGGTAGGTGCGTAGGCTGTGCAGCAAAAGCAGTAAAAAAAAAAAAAAAAGTACTACGAGGCTTAGGCACCCTCACAGGCTCCCATACTCCTTCCTAAACTGCACTGTCAGAAAACACCCCAATTTACAATTACAGGGACAAAACCAGAAATATCGCACTCAAGTATCACATTCTTCTGTAACCCCCACAATCCCAAAATGGGAACTTTTAAACCAGCCTGACTGTTGGCATATTGCTAAATTCTGAGGGATGGAAAAGAAAGTGTTTTGATTTGCACTGACCCAGAGTGACTGCAAATTGCCTCTTATTACTGGTTTAATGATTCATGTTTTACTGAACTGCACACTTGAAAAGAGATTTCAGTGAACTTAGCAAGGTTTTACCATAATGTGCATCAGTGGTTCTTAACTTTTTGCAGGTCACGACATATTTGACAGCATACTGTGACCCAACAGGACACACCAGCCCACTCTCCATAGGCCAAATACAAGCATCTCCCTGGCTCTCTGTGATGGCACAGTAATGTGCCCCAACACAGTTGTTGAGAACCACTGATGTACATACCTAGCTATTATGTTACATTAGATGAGTAAATATGAAATGGCAATCCATAGGTAAAGGAAGGCCAGCTTGAAACCACTTCTGAAGTTTTTCAGGCATTGTTTTAAGAATAACACCTAAGTATACAAAAACAAAGAATTTTTTCCCCATTTTCTTACTGTATTTGTCAGCTTTTTACAAACAGCCTGCTTATCCTGTTTGTTCCCTATTGCATTACACAGTAACCATAGAGAAACTTTGATTTCAAAGCTATAAAAGTGTTTGGCAGGAGGAAGAGTCATCTGTAGGTATATTACCAGTAACTAAAAATTTCAAAGTTAACTGCTAAACAGCATTCCTTTGAAGGAAAAAACTGTGTAAAAGGAACAAAGGAGGGCTCCAGTAGCAAATATATGCTCCACTTTACACACAATGACATCAGACAATTCATGCACTTAGTTACATGCATAAAAGTCTGCAAGTGTTTTACTTTATTCAGATTAGAACCAATCTTGTAAATAGGAGGTTACCTACCTGTGCAACTACAGGTTATTTGAGATCTGGACTTATCTATACTTTACCTATCTGTACTTTATTGTGGATTATGCATACACACTATGTGCCCAGAGCTGGAGAATTTTAAACAGAATCTGTTGGTCTGCACACATGCCCTGGCTCACCTCCTGCCTCCAACCGAGGGGATAAAGAGCAGAGCAAACCAAATGTTTCTCCAGTTCCTTCTTCACCATGAAACAATGGAGATCTGAAGCACAGGAGGACAAGTAGTGGAATACATATAGGGACTATATACCTAAAAGAACCTCCAAAATTACAGCTAAGGAACTTCCCCTTTTTTTGAGTGATTGTCCATACCGTACTCCAGAATTGGTAAACAATAAGCAGTCCTTAAGCAGGAATAGGGTGTGAGGATGTACCTGGTAGGCCCGAGTGAACGACGGCCACTCTACAGGAAGCATCAGCACACGAGTCCTAGTAGTCCTAGTGTGTAGTGTCTTGCAAGGGTGCGAACGGCACCCAATGTGGCTGCTTTACAGATATCAAGCAGGGATGCCTCCTGAAGCAATGCCATAGTTGTTGCTTGTACTCTTATGGAATGAGCTTTTAGCCCATGGTGGAGAGGAGAGGGTTTGATAGCTGATAGTGTAAGAACAGTGGTCTCCAACCGTAAGTCACAAGACACTTCTGAACAACAGTTGCCATTAAAATCAATTTGCGCCATCTGTTGTGAAAGGTTGAAAACCGCTGGTGTAGAATGCAGCCAGAGAGCCTTTTGGAGGTTCTTTGAGCCGCAATCACTTGTCTGCTAAGTCTTTCTGTTGTAGTGATGAATAGTTTCTGGGACTTTAATTAACCTTGGCCTTTTACCTACATAGAAAAAGCCTGCCAGACATCAAGGGTGTAGAATCTCTTCCTCTGATGAAACATGTGGTTTAGAGAGAATACAGGTGAGAACTGATTGTTTCAGGTGAAATTCCAAAACAACCTGGGGCATTAACTTAAAAACTACAGAATGCAGCATAAGGAAGACCTGCCATCACCATTCCAAACTTGCCAACCCTTCTGGTTGAGAAGATGGGTACAAGGAATGTGACTTCCAAGGAGAGAAGGGATATGGAGCAGCAAGCTACAGGTTCAAAAGGGTACTTTGTGACTGCTTAGAGAACAAGGTTCAAGTCCCACAGAGAGGCAGGCTTGTGAATAGGCAGGAAGATTCTGATAAGGCCTTTCTAAAATCTACTGGTCAATGGGTGAATGAAGACCAAGTAACTCTAAGAAGGAGGATGGTATGCATTAATTGTTGGCAGGCAGACTAGCTAATGCCCAGGCCTGATGACTTTAAAGAAAAGATCAGTCTAAAACAGTAAGGATACTACATTTTCTGGAATAACATTCCTTTGACATCTCCACTTAGCCAGGTACTCCTAATGGAGTCCTTCCTACTATTAGAAATTGTCTCACATGACTGTCTGTAGTGTTCTAAGCATGATGTTCAACCAAAAAGTAGACCTGAGATGAAGCAAATGTGGATGAGGGTGCTTAATCCTGCTATTTCACCGTGTCAGGAATGTTGGGGGATGATCAACACATGCGATGACATGGTGTGGGAGACTTAGGAATCAAAACTGTCTAGCCCAACATGGGATGGTCAAGATAACCCATGCCAACTTTTGATTGGGAATCTATGGCAGGAGCGGTAACAGAGGGAATGCAGAGTTCAGATGACTGACAAAGGAAGAAGTCAAGTTGAGTCTTGGTGGCAACTGAGGACTCTGCAGAAGTGTGTTGCATTTTCTGTTCATTACATAGGCTAACTGTCTGGCGTTTCCTAAAGATGAAAGATATTACACACTACCAAGTCATGGAGTGCTCATTTGAGGTTGGCTGTAAAACATCTCTTGAAGGAGTCTGAGCATGTTTCATTTTCTGGGAAGGAGACTGCTGAGAGGGATGCACCAATTCCACAAGCTCACTGGTTCCATACACAGGCAGATAGATCTTTCTCCTCCCTGTCTGTGTAGGCCAGTGGTTCGCAACCACTGCATCAGGACGCATTACTGTGTCTCCACAGAGTGATAAGTATATCACAGTGAGCCAGGACAATGGCTGGATTTGGTCTGCGGGAGGATGGCTGGTGCACCCTGTAGGGTCGCTATATGCTGCCAAGTGTATTGCAACCCACAAAAGGTTGAAAACCATTGATGTAGATCTTGTTCATAATGTTGTCCACTAACACAAGAACACAGTGAATGTGGGTGAACAGAAGAAAGGTTTTGTATACCTTCCAAACTACTTACAACTCCAAAATACTGACATGCATCCTAGACACTGGGAGCATCCAAGTGCCTTGTTTTGTGTGGCTGCTCATGTGAGCTCCCCTAACCAAACGCAACTACATCTGTGGTAATAGTTCTGTGTAGAAAGAATGGAAGAAAGGGGACATCCACTCATACCTGTCAAGGATATGCCACAACAGAAGGAAATAAGATCGCTTTTGCAGAAAGTGTTACCAAGAAGTCCACAGGGCTGAGGTTTGGAGAACATAAGTGGAGCCATGCTTAGGTTTACCAGATACCAAAGCATGGAAAGGAGGACAGGGAAGTATGAAAAGGATGACATTGGAAGACGCATAGAGAAAATGTAATATTAATGTAACTTTCTTCTGTTTTTAGGGGGCCATGGAGTATTTCCCCTTAAAATAGGGTGCTCTGGGGCATTCCAGCATACTTTAACCCCTGTAAGTAAAAAGCCAGAGAAAAATCACATTTTTTAAAATGCCTGCCAGTTGGAAGACGTGAAGGTAAAGGAAGACATGTCCTCCTTTTGCCTGACATCTCGTAACCCTTGCCATGCTTGAAGCAACTAAGATGGAGTCTTGCTAACAGAGGAACGCAAGTGCATAAGGCCACACAACCTTGGAGAGACAGGCATGTCTTGACTTGTACTTGAGGGTTGATTGGCATTGGTGTTACACTGTTCTTCACGGTCTGAAACCTGTCAATAGACAAGTATGCCTTTGTCCAGATGATATACAAGGTGGCACCAATGAAGTCCAAAGTTTGTGTGGGGTGAAGATATGGCTTTTTTGGCATTTACTTTGACCCTCATGGAAAAGGGGAGGTATAGCATTATTAGAGTTTATGCATGAACTTTCCTGCATGACTTGGCAACATGAACCAGTCACACAGGTAGGGGGGAAACAATGAGATCGAGGTGTCTGGTGTGACCTGCCACTACTGCAAATACTTTGGGGAAGACTGGGAGCAGTTGATACGCTGAAAGAGGGCACTCTATACTGAAAATGGTCAGAGCCCACGATGAATCTGAGGAAGCATCTGACCAGGATGAATATCTGCTTGCAAGTAGACACCCTTCATGAGAGCTGTAAACACACGTCCTATTCCAGTTACAGTACAATGAAGCCAGCATGATTATATGAAGTTGAGGTGGTGGAAGTTGAGAATTGATCTCTATCTGCTGTTCTTTTTGGGTGTAAGGAAATAAGGAGTAAAATCTGCTCCTTTCATATTCTGGGGGGGGGGGGGGGGGGCGCAAATAAGTTCTATTGGTTCTCACTTTAACAGGGAGGCTACCTCATACTTGAGAGTAGTCTTGAGAGTGATCCCAGAAGGGAAAAGAGGAAAGAGGACTATTAGGTAGGAGGGGATGTAAACTCTTTCTTACAGCCAGAATGCATGAGATTTAGCACCTTAGATTTAAGGTCTGTTATTGCACTCCACATGCTCAGAGAAAGTACAAGATGGCCTCCATAAGAGGCATGAAGGTCAGGCAATAATTGACATAGTGGCTTGCAACTTTGAAGTAACCATCAAAAATAGCACTTCATTAGAGGGGCTGAAACTGGGATGTCAAGTACCTTGCTGAAAGTAAAGGGAAGCAGGTACTTTGAACCCTCTACTTTTTGCATGGTGGTTTCATATGGCCTCTGATGAAAAAACATTGTTGAGCCACGGGTCTAGGTTTAGATGATAGCCAATGGAAACTCTCTCTTGGGAGCAAGTGTATGTACATATTCCAAGAGAGCAGACAGTAGCTCCCAACCTGTGTGTCTCACAGGTGACAAAAATACAATTTTTACAACTCTGAAGGGCCACCAATCCCTGCCAGTAGCCCCCGTCTTCTCCCCACTGCAGCCACAGGGAAGGAGTTCAGTGAAAGTCTTCCATCCCTCAGGCTGCAGCAGGGAAACCATGAACTCCATTTGTAGCTCCCAGACAGCAGCTGCTTTTTGCAGCCAGAGGGACAGGAGATCAGTGTTTCTTTCCCTCCTGCTCCACTAGGAATCAGATCACCTAAGCATCCATACAGAGTGCTTTGCCATGCTCTCGGCTACAGCCAAGGGGCAGAGAGAGCTGATCTCCCATACCCTTGATGCAGCATAGAGCCTGCTGTAGCTACACACTTCACCTGGGTGATTAGGCAGCAATGTCCTTCTACAGCCAGTCGGAGGGGAGCCGCAGACCATTTGAAAGACTCCATGGGCCCTGAGTGGGAACCACTGCCCAAGAGTCCTTCTAGGTAGGACAGAGGAATTTGCCTACGTTTTGGCTGACTGACTCACTGAAGGGGTAGTCCTTCAAGCTATTCTGAACTTCTCTAAGGAACCATGGAGCCATGACTCTATACATAACAAAGGCAGTAGCTCTCAACCCATAGCCTGCTTGCAGCCCAAAGACAGCCTCAAAGTCATACAAGTAGCATATATTGTGTAGTGCAGGCCCACATAACATAGAAAACCGCACATGTGGCCCATAACAGTAAACACTGAGAATCACTGCTCTACAGCATGCATCAGCAGCATCAACTGGGACTGGAGAGCAGTCTTTCCTATTAATTTGCCCTCCTCTACCACCACTTGGAAACAAGCTCTGTCTTGTTGTGGAAGATCGTCAGTGAATGTTGCAAACTTGGAGTAGTCCAGGAAAGTGTATTTTGTCATTAGTGCCTGGCAGACTACCCTGAGTTGGAGGATAAATGACACCACCACCTTTCTCCTCTATACATCTAGGTTCTTACTGTCTTGGTCCACAGAACTAGATCACAGGTGATGTTGTCTAGTCCTTTTGGAAGCTTTTCAAACCACTAAAGAGCTGAGAGAGAGGTGAAAAAGCAAAGATTCAGCCTTTGTGGCTGGCACATATTTCTTCTAACCTCTCAGGGGTGCAAGTGTAGGGATGCGCCAAACAGACCTAGCTAGCTCCATTAAATCTTCATGAATAGGGAAAGCAAAAATGTTAGAGCTAGATGGGTAAAAGACGGTAAGCCGTTTGTGCTCATGCATTGGAGAGAGCCCTCTGGGTTCCCAAGAGGATGCCACCAGAAGATCTGTGAGGGCAGATCCTCTGGCAGCCATGTTGGTCTTAGAAAGAATTGAATTTCCTGATGAATCAGGCTGCTGTACAGAGATCAAGCAGAAGGGGCCTCTTGCCCTCCCTCAGTAAGTTGTTTTCATTCTCTTCCAGTACAGCTAGGGAACAAGTTGCAGACACTGCACCCTGCTGTGATGTGAGCATTCTCAGGGCAGTTCAAGCAGCTCTAGTGGCTGCCATTAATGGAGAAGGATTGCAGGCAGGAAGCACAGAGTCCTGGGCACAGTCCAGTACCCACACAGGATACAGAAATGGGGAGCAGAAGTGTCCCCCCAAAGATTAACTTAGCACTAAAAAAAATCTATAGAAACACTAAAACTATTAGCCGTATAAGATGTTAAAAACTAAAATCTTAGGAACAAAGATGAGGCTATGGACACAGAGGTTCCAAACCTGCATCTTGTGGTGGTGAGAAGGAACCGGAGACACAGCTGGTCTGGCCTGCCATTTATCCCTTTGGTTGGAGGCACAAGGTGAGCAGGGTGCATGAATGGACCACAGACATCACCCTCAAGCTGTCCAATACATGATGTGCCTGCGTAATCCATAGTGGAATACAAGAAGGACAATTACTCAAAGAAGAATAAAACGTTTCATATGAAATGTTCTGTAGGAACATATGTAGAACAGCATTTTTGGTAAAGAATATTAACAACAGGGATAAAGTGTTCTGTTTAAGGATGTTCCATTTTATACATTTCAGGAGAGGCATCCTGTTTTTCACAGAAGCCACTGTTTTTAACTTTATTCTAGATTAGCACACATTTTGATTTTTTTACCTATCAAGGAACTCAGGCAAATACATGGGTGTATTAGCTAATACCTTCAAAGTCTTGTAGGATGTGACCTTCCTTAAAAGGTAGGGTCTGTTTTAGCTGTTGATCCAGCATGCTATGCACTGTAATAAACTCATCATCCAGAGCAACTACGTAAGGAAAACACAGGGCCGCTCCAATCACGTGCTCTGACCAATGCACAGGGGCACGCTGGGAAATGCCATCCACAGTTGCAAACATACCTGCAAAAAAAAAAAAAAAAGGCAGAAATTCTGAAGCTTGTGCTGAAGTTTGTAGTTTTTTTCAGATTTCCAGTAGGCAAGCAGTGTAATCTCTTGCTACTAGCCAAGCACAATGAATAATTTGCAAGTGTAAGCAATGCAGCACTTTTCACAATGGAGGGGCACTTCCATTAAACTTTTTACAACACACGGAATCTTCAAGGACCCTACTGCAATTAGACATCTGTTGACTAATTATGTTCGATGTAGCATACAAAAACACTTTTCCAGGAACTTACAGTGGACTGTTTTCTAAAAAAAATTAAGGTGCATTCATTCTGGATGCCCTTTAATGACAAATCCACTAGATCACTGACTTTCAGAAAGGAGGTTGGGATCTAGCACTGGGTCGTAGACCCGGTCATGGCACCCTCTGCTGCCACCATCAAAAGACCGGAATGCATTTCAAAGATGTAATTGTCACATCACAGGCATAAATGACTGTCTTTTCAACTGGTCTTGAGGGAAAAAAAAAGTTTGAAAACCACTGCACTAGATAATACTTCCTCCTGCCAGAAATGTAGGGTATGGGACTAGATGATCTCTCAAAGTCCCTTCTGTGCTATGATTCTATGAAACTTAAGCCAGCAATCCACGAACCTGTCCCTTCTGAAACTGCAATATTAGTGAAAATAGAAATATTCCTCATACAGGCTGTGAGCACTCTTTCTTTTGTAATTTGGGCTGTCTGCTCCCTGTAACCTTTCAAATGCCAGCAGGGTATTTCAGTCCCCAAGTTAATTCAATCCACCCATATTTCTTTCAGAAGTGGGTTTCTAGCCTCTAAGTTATCCTTGCCCATCAGTTGAGGAAAAAAATCCAGAAGTAAAGGTAGGAGCTCTTGCAAAAGAAATTGCCATACAGGGCAAACAGAAGAAAAACAGGACACTAAAGATGTAATAAACGCATTAGAAATGAGGATACATAATCTTCAAAGTCTTGATTTTTTTAGCAAAAGCAGCAGGGAGTCCTGTAGCACTTAGACTAAAATCTATTTATCCTAAGAGCTTTTGTGGGAGAAAATCGTACTTCAGATGTTTTGAAGATGAATCCTAACAACTGCTTTGATTTGTTCTTACACTATGACCTGATCCCATGACTTACACTCCCCTGCATCAATTTTCCTCCAATTCTGTAAGTTCCCCCATAGTCAAAGCGTCTGATAAAGTGGGTTTTCTCCCACAAAAGCTCATGCAATAAACAGATTTTAGTCTTTAAGTGCTATAGGACTCCTTACTTATTTTGCTGAACTAGACAAACGCAGAACTTGATATTTTAGTAGGCTCTATCCACTCAATTTTTTGATATTCTCTTTTGATGTGTATTTTGGATTTTTTTTTTTAAAGTAATTTTTTTCAATAAGTTTGACCCATCTCTCTCTCCTGGATCATTTGCCACTAATTGTAGTGCTTAGGAATCTCCCTCTCTCCCCCCACCAGAAGCTGGTGCAGTAACTCTGCTCTCAAAGAAAGACTAATTAGCACTGTGGGCTTGTCTACACTGGTAGCGGGATTGTAATTCAATTTTAGGCTGTCGAATTAGAGTCTGCAGGAGACTGATCACACTTTGGATATGACCCCTGGCTCTTGAATCTTGCAACTGCTCATTGTTACCTCTTCCTGAAATGCATTGCACTTCAGGTAGCTGTCCCACAGTGCAACTAGATGCAGGGACTTGTGGGAAGGCAGCCGTCCTCCCATGATGCCACATTCTTGTTCTCCCTTCCAGCCACCACTCCTCAAAAAAACCAAAACCGACAACGCCCTTTCACTCCCCCCCCCACCAAACCACCAGCAAAAAGTAGTCTGTGATGCCTCTCTCTGCTGCAGGCACATAAAAGGATGAATTCAAAACTTCCTGGGGCTGCAGGCAGGAGAAAAGCTATGTGCTGCTTACTGCCATAATGCAGCACAGAGGAAAATCAAGGGCAGCAAGAAAAGAACAGAGTTCTGGAATGGGGGCAGGGGGTGGTGGAAAGAGGAGGTGAAGTTAAATGTCACTATTCTGACTTCACTGACCTAAATTTGAATTATAGATTTCAACCTCACTGCTATAGCACTAGCAGGCGTGTTGTTAGCAGGCCAAATTACAGCTCCATGTAATTTGAATTTACTGCTCTGACAGTGGAGACACAGGTTGCAGAAGGTCGAGAAAAGCAGCATTATGTTGACTCTATCTGCCAGTGCAGGCCAGGGCTTTCAAAGGCTGCATAGTAAATTCCGTACATCAATCAAGCCATGTTTCTTTATACAGAATATTCTATATCTAGGGATAATAAAAATCACTGAAAGGTGGCATAATATAATTCAATATAGCAAGCTCAGAATCAGTAGAAACTACTTTAGAACAACATTCTAACCGCATGCAAAACCCTGTACTAGTTCATAGACTATTCTAGAATACAAAAATAATTAGCTTGGCAGGATCTGATTATCATGCTGGGTGTTAGCAGTGATACCAGTAAATTTTACATACCTTCACACACTGAACACTCTTCACAAAACAATCACTCCATATCTGATCTCAGTCCTTATCCTCAAAAGAAACTTGCAAAACACCTTCCAAATACAAGCCTGGGAGCTTAAAATTATAAAACTTTGCTAGACACTAAAAATCATGGTTATAATAGAGACACTGGATTATGGTTTATTGCAACAATCTACAACGCACTAACCTCACTTTGTCCTATAAAAGTAAAGGTGTTAACAGAACTCTTCTCTTTGCATTGGTTTTTTACACTGTGTTCACTGCTTATGCTAAACGGTCTGTTCCTCCTTGCTTAGTTATGACATTCTGAGGGTTTGTCTACCCTTGAAACACTACAGCAATTCAGTGTGGGTAATCCACCTCTGTGAGAAGTGGTAACTAAGGGTTTGTCTACACTTGCACTGGGGCAGCTATGCAGGTGTGGCACTTAGTGAAGACATTTCCTACGGCAATAGGAAGGCGTCTCCACTAGTAAGGTACTCCATCTTCCTGAGAGGAAGTAGCTGTGTCTGTGGGAGAACATTTCCCATTGACACCAAGAATTAGGTTGATATAACTATATTTACCGATATAAGTTTGTAGTGTAGACCAGGGCAAGGTTGACAGAAAAATTCTTCCACTGATCTAATGCTATCTATATGTGGACTTAGGACAGCCTAACTGCATCACTCCAAGGCTGTGGATTTTTCACATCCCTGACTGGCATAGCTGGGTCAATGTAATTTTCTTGTGCAGAACAGCCCTGAATAACTTTCCCAGACCAAAAAAAAAGAATAGGCAGCTTGAAAGTTTCTCTCTCTCTCCCTCTCACCAACAGAAGTTGTCCCAATAAAACATTACCTCACCCACTTTGTTTCTCTAAATTAGAGCATTAATTTCAGCGTGGATTTAAGATTGATGCTTTTTTTTTTTTTTTTTTTAGGTCTTTTTCAATAGGAATACACAAGATTGCAACATATTCTGACAGGATTCTTAAACTGATGAAACCAGGGCTCAGGTGAACCAATTTTATTTAAAAGTGAATCTAAATCAGAGTTCTCTGGTTTCCCATGATTCTAGAAATAAAATTTGTAAATTAATTATGCTGTAGAACCTAAACTTCTGGAATCTGCAACACCCATTCAGAAACTGACATTCTTTTATCTCGAAAGGAAGCTAACTGAAGCCTCAATCATGATTTCACTGCTGAACACCTTAGCTTTAAAGAAGAAGTTAGTTCAACTTTGCCACGAACTTGGAGACACCATAGTTAGAGCTCAGAAATGCGGTAGTCTACAAATTAGACGGCGGTATCTGTTCCTCAATATGCCTGTTTTTACTCACTGTGCCTGCATCCTGTTTTTCAAAAAAATCTAACAGCATGGTCAGCATTAAACTTTCACCCCAAGCATATTTAAATATGCCTAAAATTTTCCATTCATCTGCCTGAGTATGCACCTAATAAACATTCAACACAAACTGGTCTCTAAAAAATGGTATGTTGTACTAGTATATTTTGCTTTAGTCCTCGTTTACAGCCTCCCCAGACACTTAAGTTCTCTGGAACATGTAAAGCATGGCCAGCAACAGAACAATATTTTCTCATGCTAATCTCAGCCCCAAGCCTGAAAGGCCTGAATAGCAGAAAGATACTTGGTTGGTCTCCATCCTCATTCGAAGTTGCCAACAACAGTTTTAAAGTTTTCTGTGTTGCGGACACTTGGCTAATGGAAACTAGAACAAAATCGCCAACTCATTTAACATAGGAAACTGAGCAGCTATGGGATGGTAACACCTATTGGCCACTACAGAATATACTAGTTTCAAAGAAAGGAAATGCAGAGATTTAAGGTTCTCTACCCCACTATGAATCTTCAGACATCAGCATTTTTCTTTTCGAGCATGCTGCTAGGCATGCATAAAAACAAGTCAGGCAAATAAAGCTTTGCTTTTTTACTGCCTTTGGGCTTGTCTATACTGCTGCTTATGACAACAAAACTTCTTTTGCAAACCCCTGAGCAAGAACACCTTACTGATCAACATAAGGTTTGACTTCATGAGCACTAGTGTAGCTGCAAGAGCTCACTACCGATGCAATATTAACCTAAAAAGGAGGTGGCAGTTATGCTGTTGGAAGAGCCCTCCTGCTGATGTAGAGCTGTATACATTCCCTACACGAGCATTTATGTCAGCAAAACTTATGTCGCTCAGCAGGGTGTTCTTCCACACCAGGTGACAAAAATTTTGCTCGCATATGTAGAGAACTGTCTAGTTTGTCAAAATGGGCTGTGTCCAGTCAGGTGAAATGAGAACTTCTGGCTGCAACAGAAGCTCCTAATGCCATCAGCTCTTAAAGTGGAGAGAAGAGGTGAGAAAACAACTTTAGTGGTAACCGATGACTACAGAGTGCAAATGATTGTGAGCTTATTCTGTCCGGTAAGCATGCATGCTAATGATATCCACTATAAAGAAAAGCAACCCTTACCAAAATCTGCTCTGGCCTACTCTTGTACACAAGTGGTCAAGTGTTACTTGGAATCTGTTTAAAATTATTCTTGTTAAAGCGATAACGCTTAATTGCCAAGATATAGATAACCTAACTATAACCACATTATAACCTACCAAGAAAAGTGCTGGAGGTACCCAATTCTTCTTCAAGTCACTGAAGGAGATGATAAAGGAAAGAATGTATAAAATCGTAGTTACAAACAAATGAAGGGAAAAGCTACAAATTCTTCAACGCGCAACATGAGTAATGAGAGACTCAAGCAGCTAGGCCTTGCTCAGATTAGTCGCTAAGCCCAGTTCACACTTGGGCATTTTTATGTTTTTAACGCTATTGGATCAAACCAATAATTTTTTTCACAGCCCCGTATTCTGTCTTCTGTCAGGGGCCAAATACCAGGTGCCTCAGAGGGAAGGAACAGATCAGGGCAATTAAGTAATCCATCCCCTAACACTGAATCCCAGCTTCTGGCAATCACAGGTTTACAGATGCCCAGGGCACCAGGCTGCATCCCTGACCGTCTTGGCTAATAGCCATTGAGAGATTTATCTGCCATGAAATTGCCTAGTTCTTTTTTCAACTCAGTATTATATATGGTGGTCATGACATCCTCCGACACTGAGTTCCACCGGCTGACTGTGTGAAGTACTTCCTTATCCCTGTTTTAAACCTGATGCCTATTAATTTCATGCCATGATCCCTGGTTCCCATGTTACATGCAAGGGTAAAGAACATTTTCTTATACACCCTCCTCACACCATTCATGATTTTATCAACCTCTATCCTAGCCACTCTTCATCATCTTTTCTAGCTCTATTTCTTTTTCAGTCTTTTTAATCTCTCCTTATTTGGAAGTTTTTCCATACCCTTAAGCAATTTTGCTGCCCTCCTCTGTACTTTTCCCAAGTTTTCACCCCATCCCCTTTTTTTGAGGGGCAGGGGGTATAAAGTACAGATGGAACAACCAGAACTGCATGCAGTATTTAAGGTATGGACATATCGATTTATACAATAGCATGATGATATTTTCTGTCCTGCTTCCCTCTTTCCTAACACTCCCTAACTTTGTTAGGTTTTTTGACTGCTGCTGTACATTTAGCTGATGTTTTAAGAGAATTATCCAAGATCTCTTTCTTGAATGGCAATAGTCAAACTCTGCCAAAATTAATCCTAACTATACACATAAAATGACAATATGCATTACTCTGTATTTATCAACTTTGAATTTCATCTGCCATTTTGTTGTTCAGTCACCCAGTTAAGACAGATCCCTTTGTAACTCTTCACAGACATCTTTGAACTTAGTGAGTTAGGACTTGGGTGTAGCTGTAGGTGTCAGACCCACGATATTGCCGTGGGTCATGATATTAGGTGGATCAGGTGCCCTCTTGTATTGGATCAGCTTCTGTTTGGGAAGAGGGGGAAGAGAGAGAGATAAAAGCTTTTGAACTACACAAAGTAGATTTTCAGATCCAGCACATTCAAACTACTTTTCTTGGACCTGGCTTAAAAAATTCTCTAAGAGAAACTGATCCAGCTTTTTAAAAAATTCCTCATTTATCTTGTCTCTTAACTATCCACAGTAATTTTGTATCATCTGCAAATTTTGCCACCTCATTCTTTCCCCCTTTTTCTAATTCATTTATGAGTATGTTGAACAGCATTAGTTCCAATACAGAACCTTTCAGTTCACTGTTCACCCCTCTGTCTTTTAAAAATTGACCATTTATTCCTATCCTTTGTTTCCTGTCATAACCAGTTATGAAGGAAGAGAGGACCTTCCCTATTACCTTACCCCATAACTGTTTAGTTTGCTTAACAGCCTTTTTGTGAAGGACCTTTCAGGCTTCCTGAAAATCCAAGCACACTATATCCACTGGACCCTCTTGTAAACCCCTTCTATGATTTCTGATTCCTTTAACAGAAGTTTCCCCAACACAGTGTGCATTTTTGTGCTAATAATCCTGACTGAAAAATCAATTTGGCTGGTACTGAAGTCACGCCTTACCTGTAATTGTCAAGACTGCCTCGGGAATCTTTTTGAAAAAAAAGAAATCAAACTCACATTAACTGCTATCTGCAGCTAGTCATCTCATTCTGTGACTGATTTAACCAATAGAATATATACCACTAGTAATAGATCTGCTGTTTCATATTTGAGTATCTTCAGAACCCACAAGCAGTTACCATCACATTCTGACATTTTATTACAGTTTATCAATTTTATTAATTGATTACAAAACCTCTTCTAATGACCCCTTAATCTGGGACAGTTTCTCAGATCTGGCAGCTAAAGGAATGGCTCAGATGTGGAAATCTCCTTCACACCTTCTGCAGTCAAGACTTATACAAAGAATTCATTTACTTTCTTTGCAGAGGCATGGTCTCCCTTAAGTTCTCCTTTGACCCACTGATTGTTTGACAGATCTCCTGCTTCGGACGTACTTAAAAAGTTGCTGTCAGTTTGCATCTTTTGCTAGCTGCTCTTCAAGTTCTTTTTGGCCTTCCTAATTCTATTGTTACACTGATGCGTGTTTGAACATAACTTACTTTCCTAGACTACACCTGGCTTTAAATATTATTCTGAATAAAAGAGGCAAGAGGGCCTAATCTATCACGGTCTCTAGAACCTTCACGTAGGAACAAACATGAAAAACAAGATTTAGCTAGTTGTGGAAGGTATGGAAGAAAAGCCAAGAAAATTAAAAAGGTAATGATCCAATGAAGAAGAGTAGAATTCATTGTACTTGAATTCTTTTAATGGACTGTAGACCAATGCTCTCCAAATTGTGGGACATACCTCTTTAGAGAGTATGAACATTGGGGGGGGGGGCACACAGCAGGGTCTAGGCCAGCCCCTGAGAAGGAGTGCCAGGCCTCTGGCCTCTTCTTCACCGATGACCCTAGTCCCAGTCTCTCCTCCCCTCCAGTCTTCCCTTCAGCCCAAACTGCACTGCTGAGGAAGCCTTGGTTGTACAATGATGGAGGCAGGACACAGGCAGATTCCATGACTTGCATGGGAGGCTAAGACAGGAAAAGTTTGGGCACCACTGCTAGACACTCCAGAACGAAGTTTATCTATATCAGTTCAAATTTACCAAGGGTTATGTAAAATTGCAAACTTATAAAGCTTTCCAGTAAGAACACCCAGGACTAGTTTTAGGGAAGCCAGTTATCCTTCAGTTTTCAAGTCCTGCATGTGTAGCCTGTAAGAAAATGTAGCATTTATTCTACATTATGGCATCAGTTACTAAAGTTACCTCAATCTGCACAGCTGATTCTAAAACAGTTTCAATTAGAAGTTACAAAGAAGTTAGTCTCACCTAATCCTCCAGGTCCAGCTAGCAGAAACTCCTCCCTGCCTATCCTTTTCACAATTGGCCGTTTCTCTTCACTGCAATAAGGGAACAGATCCTGAGAAGTGCCGGTATTATAATTCAATATGATATATTGTGTAGTAAGTGCAAGGCATAAGTAGTAACCATCTACAGCTACAGCACAGGGTTGTTCTGGAGTGAACACCTCCTTCACTATCTGGACTCTATCCTCATATACCATGAACATCTGGATGGTCCGCCGTTTCACTGAGATAATGCAAACTTCTACACAAAAAGGGTCTCCATTGACAGGGTTTTCATTTAATGTGAATGTAACAGCTCCTTTGATTCTAGCTCCCGTGGGGACAGGTTCCAGGTTCATCATGTTAACTAACATTATAGTGTTGTCACAAAGCACCAGTAACCTGTTGAGTGCTGAAGCTGCTTTCAGCTCACTGATTGCTTTCTTGAAGCCCAGGTATTTATGCAGCTGTTTGGTGGCAGCAAAAGTTATTTTTCCCACTGATGGTATCTTCTCTTCCAGTAGGAAGTGATAGATAAAGCAGTCATTGGTTCCGATATAGAGGTTTTTCCCACAGCACTCAATGCATTCAACGTTGATTCGAACTTTGTCTCTCATTAGCATCTCCCGCTCAACAGCAGGAACAAGCTTGAAGGCTTTCACACTCATTGTGTCTTCTAGCTGATCTGCTTTGGAAGAAGAAAAACAGCATTTTATTGACATCCACATAAAGCAAGGCCAAACATCATTGACCAAACAAGTTATCTAGTCAGAGCACATCGGATTGTCAATGTTCTCAGAATACAAATTCTAGCATTTTCTACTTGAATCAACTAACAACCACCAGTTGCATCACTACAACTCAGTAAGTTAACATGGAAGTATTGAAGACATAAAACACAAACTAAGTACTTCTTTGTAAGTCTGCTCCTGACAGAAAGCAATCAAATTTCAAAGTAATCCACTGGAAGCCAAAAAATCTGTCAAGAGCATCCAACTCAGTGGAGCCCCAGCAAAGACTGTGGCTGCTATGTGCTATCACAATACAAATATTAAAAGCATTTAAGTCCCACTGATTCTCAATGGTACTTGACCAATTTTGAAATCATTACCCCTCTGCCTTTACATATAAAAGGATTGTCTACCATTATTTTTGAGAAAGACAGCTTTTAAGGCCAGTAAACTAACATTTCAGATAGCCCTGCATTCTCTACTATTTGATCAAATTTAAGTTAATGACAGTCTCTAGAATGTCATTATAAAACAAGCTGTTCAAAAATCTGCTGCTTGTAATCACAGGCATATTTCACTGTCAATATGTACGCATCTCTTACTTTTAAAAGGCAGTGCATGTCAAAGAGTATGAAACGTACAACCCTCAAGCAACCTGCGCTGTGATGTGTACATACAAAATGTCTTCTGATTCAAAAGCAATCACCTTGCAAAGCAAGGGAGGAAAAGCTTTAGGGAACTAAATAAATTGAAAAAGCACATATAAGAGGTGCACAGAAAAAAAAAAAGCATTTTGATTAATTCAGAGCATAGCTTACTTGAGAATATTGCTGGTTGCTTTGGATGCATTAGCAAACAGGACTCTTCCAATTGCTAGATTATTACCTTCTAGTTCTGCGCTTCAACATATGGAACATCCAAGTGGTTACTGGTGTAACACCACAGCAAGCAATCCCATCATATTTTGGGCACTGTAGAAGTGACTTTTGATAGAGTTCTAAAAGTGGGAAAAAAATCCAGACAAACTTGAAGAAAAAACGCTGCAGAAACCATTATGGGTACTACAATTTCTGAATTTAAAACAAGGTGTGCATTCCATTCAAACTTAAGATTCTGACGTGCAAGACAAAGTCTTGATCTAGTTCATTCATTGAGATTCCATTTCAAACCAGAATAAATGAACAACTTCATAACAAATGCTCATGCTGTAAAACAGCAGTTCACAATAACCAACACAACAATTTACATATTCCAAAATATTGAAAGTTTGATACTATTATAACATCAGATCTTTCAAACGTTGTTTTGAGGGGGACCATATTATATTTAGTTATAGTTTGAGGGCTTGCATCAAAGCTACAGTATTATACTATGCACAATCCACAGCAAATCTCCCAGAAAATGGGAGCTTTGCACAAAAATAAAGAGCTATGGTATCTTCACAGAGTAAGCTTTAACTGAAAGTTTTTCCATTTCATTCTGTGAGGAAAAATTAAGAACACTACTAGTTCTGAATTCTAACTAGCTACATCTTCAATTATCAGATTTACTCACAGAACTGTACACTCAAGTATTTTGCAAGTGTGACCCACAAAGCATTCCCATGAAGTTTAAAAGTCAATACAACAAAAATTAGCAGGTGCTGTTCTCAGAGCAATTTGTTACACAACACAGACTCACATGCAGAAGGGTCTCTTTGTAATCTAGGAGCATTTTTCCTTGTATGACAGGTATATTCTGCAGAATACATCTCACTGATAGAACCCTGCATAAATCGCAGGTTTTATTTTACCTTTTTTAGAAAATTTACTATTGTGGAAATTGAAAAGCACTGAATTCAGAGTGTGGTTGGAATTAATTTTGTAACTAAATTTAATTTCAAGGATGGAATGATATTTGCGCACACCGCTAGAAGCTTTTTGTACTTTAGACTTACAGACATTTTCCTTTTTTAAAAAGATGGAAAAATCATGATATGGGGGCATTTTCATCATTCCCATGAAACTGTGATCTACACAGAACCCTTTTCATTGATAGTACAAGGAGATGAAGCCAACTCACAGTGTAGTTGCCGAACACTTGATCTACATGGCTATCAAAAGAGTTTCATTACATCCAAACTTAATTTGGAATGCTGAAGTTAATTTCCCACTTAGCATTTCAAGTATTAGGTGAACCAGCATGTGTGTCACTGATAAAATCAAGTGTTAATTAGCTTTTCCTACTCCGTAAGGTCCTTTAAGAAATGCGAACTACCAGAAAGCAACTCTCTCACATCCCTCATGGAATTGGTATAGAAGGACAGTGGGTTACAACTAGGTTTTTCCTCTCATGTGTTCCTAAAACCTGAGAAGTCTGATTGATCTTTAAAATCAGAGTACAGACTGATGCCACTCTGAACATCATCTGACTTTATTTGCTGGAGATCTGTGTGAAGTCACAAGCAATGATTAGTAATTCACAAGTATTTAGAAGCAAATGAAAAACAAAAGCCAATTAAATGCTTATGTCCAAGACATCTGCCTGAACGAGTACCAGAATACTAACACCAAAACAATACTATTCCTTATTCAGTACATAAATATCAAAGTATTAAATATGAAAGTTATCAATAGCCCCAAAACACTGCCTACTTTTGAAAAACCTGATCATAGATAAACATAGGCCTTCTCAGAAAGACACCACTAGAAACTATTCTGGAAAAATGTTTTCAAACCTGGGTCATTAAAGTTAGACTCCAAAATCCATCTTCCATCACTTACATAGAAACGCGCTGATTTCAAAAGGAGATAAACCACCACAGATTCGACTTAAGATTGAGTTGAAGATGCTAAGAACCTTTGAAAACCAGGTCACTTCTATTCAGATGGTTAAAAACAGCTTTATTAAAGGCATAATTTAGGGTACCCAAGTTTGAAAATGTGGACCTATGGGTACACTTCACATTGGAATAAAACATCCCCTGGCACATTCATGGCTGGCCCCAGACTTAGGTTCCTGGGGTTTGGGGTGCAGGGCTAAAAGTTGCTGTGGAGATATTCATTCTGGGCTCTGGGACCCTCCTCAACAGCAGGCCCCTGGAGCTCTGGTTTCAGATTCGGCCCAAAGCCTACACTGCAATTTTACAGTACCATAGCATAAGCACTGCAAGCCCAAGCCAGCTGAGCCAGGTCGGTGTTCAATTGCCACGCAGAGGTGCCCTAAGTGACCTAGATCCAAGTAAACACCCAATTAAAAAAAGACAAACATTCAAAATATTGATGGTCTTTCAGTTAACAGTAATAAGTCACAGACAGATTGATGTTAAGAAGAAATATTACACCAAGCATTTTCTAAAGACTATGCTGTTTGCTGCTTTGCTTTCACAAATCAGTTCCTCCTCATTTAGCACTTTAAAACTGATCAAAATAAACATCCACTTGAATGAAAAAGGAGCCTCTCTTCCAAAACAGTACTTATATTGGTTAAGAATCTCACCAAGAGCTAAACCTAGTCAAGTTTTCCTCTAGGAAGCCCGGAAAGGTAACTGAACATGATTGCTCTTACACATTGGATTTTCCAGGAATTAACAATTAAAAATCACAAAATGAAAAATTTCTCTGTGCCATTTTAGAATTGCCTCTTCATTTAGGGCTTAAATTAGGCTTCTTACTGCAGGCAATGAAAACAGACCCTAAGCATGAAACTGCCCAGGGTAAAATGATAATGGGAATCTCTCAGGCAACGTAATCATGGTGTCTCACACTACTATCAAAAGGAGCACCATGTATTAAGCAAGAGATTGCACACAGGCTGGCTGACAGGAGAAAAAAAAAAAGAAACCTGAAGAATAGCCTGTAGCCTAAAGTGAAAAGCCAGCCCTTAGAGATTCCTGACCGGCCTTACCTGAAGCTGTCAACATTCACTCAAAGTTCTTCTAGCCCAAGGTAAAAAGGCTAATATGTACCAGTGAGAGAAAAGTACCGTTCTGATTCTGAACAATACTGTTATTTTGAAATACTCCAGAATAAAGCGGATATGAAGAAAGATATACAAGTAATCAAAACAGAAATATAATCTGTCTGTAGCCTAAGGCACTAAAACTAAAACATGGAAGTCTGGAGCAAAGAGACTTTGTGGCAAGAAATATATAATGCAAGTACTATATATCTTGAGTTACTACAAAAAAAAAACATAACTGTGTTCTGTAGCAGTAAGGTAGCTGAGTAAGTTTCTTTCAACATGGCCATCTATATGCTGTATGTATCTTTTAAATGAACAGCTGACACCCCACTGCAAAAAATGTGTGTCTTAAGCACACAGCACTAGAGTTTGTACTCAGACTCTGGCACTTACAAGGAACAACCTGTTCCTATCTCTGACAAAAAAGTGAAGTTATTGAACATCAATAGCTTCCTCCCTAAATAAGATAAACAGTAGTATCCATGGTAATTAGTACTGTTATATGTTACCTGAACAGTCAAGGTATCTACAACACACACCACTCTCACTTTTTTAACATAAACAAAGAACACTTTGGAGACATCGTTGGAAAGCCTCTTCTTAAGCCCGTCCAATGATAACTGCAAGACATTGGTTTCTTGTTGTTATATTTTCACTACGCTGTTTGGTCACACCGATTAGTCGGTATGATGCAACATGCAAAGTAGGTATAGCTGTGTTGGTCCAAAGATTTTTGAATGCGTGAAGTAGTAAAACAGAAACACCCCTTCGCAAAGTGGTCACGTTGCATCTCATCTCTTACTCATCTATTCCTAAAAGGAAACCTGCATCCCATAAGCCTCAGAGCTTAAATTCCTAACTCTGTTCTGCCCATGATTGTTAACATTTGGCAGAGACAGTAAAGTTATGGCTACGGACAGCAAAAATTACGGGCTGAACAGAAACTGTAGATTTATGGCTCATTAGAACAATCTATGGCCCACTAAACCCACCCGAGCCCCTTTTTGTTCTGTGTCAAGAGACCTTGAAAGGTGACTTGCATAGCGTAAAAAAACGAAACAAGCAGTCATGTGGCACTTTAAGACTAAAAGATTTATTTTTCGCATGAGCTTTTGGGGGAGAAAACCCCACTTCGTCAGACCCATCTTTGAAGCATCTGACAAAGTGGGATTTTCTCCCATGAACGCTCATGCAAAAAATAAATGTTAGTCTTAAAGTGCCACACAACTCCTTGTTTTTTCTTTGCCGGACTAGACTAACACAGCTACCCCTCTGGAAATTGCATAGTGTAAGCACTAACTGGAGTTCATCAAAGCACCTGACGAAGTGGGATTTTCTCCCACCAAAGCTCATGCAATGCATCAATCTGTTAGCTTCCAAGTACCACAAGACACCTTGCTTGTTTT
>ML681989.1:4518236-4566412 GCA_007922195.1 Podocnemis expansa | reverse complement strand
ATTGACTTTAGATCTGACGAAGTGGGATTTTCTCCCACCAAAGCTCACGCGATAAATAAATCTGTTAGTCTTTAAGTGCCACCGGACTCCTGCTTTATTTCACCGACCTAGACTAACAGGGCTGCAGCTGTGGATCTAACCACTCCTTGTTGTCACTCTCCCCAGATCTAGCTGTGATGCTCAGGGTACCTCTCCCCCCCAGGCGGGAAGAGCTGTGGGCAGCGCCGAAGCCTGTCTCTCCCACCAGCTGAAGCCCAACAGAAGCGATCAGGACCCACCCACCGTCTCTCCCAGCAGGAGCCCAGGCGGACCCACCCGACCCGCCTTCCAGGGCAGCGGGCCGAGACGGCCGTTGCACCGCCAGTCTCCGGTGGCCTAGCGCGACACTCCCACCCGCGCGGCTCGCGCACACAAAATGGCTCCGGCAAGTTTCCCTGCAGCGCCGTGAGCGAAGCCCCCCGCCCCGGGCCGGGCCCACCGCGCCGCCGGACCCAGGCCTGGGGCCCCGCGGCCCAGCCAGCGGCGCTCGACTCCCCCCGAGACGCGGCCCCGGCGCTTACCGGCGCTGACAGGCCCGGAACCGCCCGCCCCGCCAGGCCTACAACGCTCCGGCGCGCGCCCGCCCGCGTCCCTCAGGGGGCGGCTTCCCGGCCCTTCCGGTCACGTGGGCTGGGGCAAGGGGCGGAGCTTAAGGGGAGGGAACGCCCCCACCGGCTCTCAGTGGCGCGCGGCCTGAGTCAGGGGAGCCCCGCCCCCACCCTCCCATCCCCCAACATTCTCTGCTCCCCCCACCCCACTGCACCAATTCTCCACCAGCCACCTCCAGGCCGACCCATGGCTAGGGCTCCCAGATACCAAAGGAGGACAGGGAAGTAGGAAAAGGAGGACACATGGAGAAAATGTGGTATTAATGTAAAATTCTTCTGGTTTTAGGGGGCCCTGGAAGGCTTCCCCCTAAAAATAGGGTGTTCCGGGTACTTTAACCCCTGCAAGTAAAAAGCCAGACTAAATCATGTCTTTTCAAAATGCCTGACGGATAGAGAACGTGAAGGTAAAAAGGAGGACGTGTTCTCCTTTCGCCTGACATCTGGTAACCCTCCGCAGCCAGCCCACGGGCTGGGTGTTTGAGACCCCTGCTGTACAGCACCAGCCACTCCAAAGTTAGGGAATGCCAGGGTCGTGGTTGCTTCTGGATAGGGCTACCAGGTACCAAAGCTTGGAAAGGCAGACAGGGAAGTTGGAAAAGGAGGACATTGGAGGACACATGGAGAAAATGTAGTATCAATGTAATATTCTTCTGGTTTTAGGGGGCCCTGGAAGGCTTCCCCCTAAAAATTAGGTGTTCTAGAGCGTTCCAGCATACTTTAACCCCTATAAGTAAAAAGCCAGACAAAAATCATATATTTTAAAATGCCTGCTGGATGGAGGACGTGCAGGTAAAAAGGAGGACGTGTCCTCCTTTTGCCTGACATTCAGGTAACCCTACCCATGCCAAAGGCACAGGTGCTGCTCACCTAGGGTTACCAGATACCACAGCGTGGAAAGGAGGACATATGGAGAAAATGTAGTATTAATGTAACATTCTTCTGCTTTTAGGGGGGGCCTGGAATGCTTCCCCCTAAAAATAGGGTGTTCCGGGGTATTTCGGCATACTGTAACCCCCGTAAGTAAAAAGCAGGACAAAATCATGTATTTTTAAAATTCCTGCCAGAAATAGGACGTGATGGTAAGAAGGAGGACATTTCCTCCTTTTGCCCTGACATCTGGTAACCCTATGCTCACCTCCCCCATACATTTCCTACCAAGCTACCAGCCTCACACACTGAGGAAGTGGGATTTTCTCCCAAGGACAGGGTTACCAGATACCAAAGCATGGAAAAGAGAACAGGGAAGTACAGAAAGGAAGACACTGGGGGACACATGGAGAAAATGTAGCATTAATATAACATTCTTCTGTTTTTAGGGGGCCCTGGAAGCTTCCCCCTAAAAATAGGGTGTTCCGGGGTGTTCCAGCGTACGTGAACCCCCTGCAAGTAAAAAGCCAGACAAAATCATGTTTTTTTAAAATGCTTGTCAGACAGAGGATGTGAAGGTAAAAAGGAAGACATGTTCTCCTTTTGCCTGACATCTGGTAACCCTATGCCAACCTACCAGCCTCACACACTGAGGAAGTGGGATTTTCTCCCATGAAAGCTCATGCAAAAAAATAAATTTGTCAGTCTTTAACAAGACTCCTTGTTTGTTTGCTTCACTGAACTAGACTAACACAGCTGTCCCTTTGGCTTTTATGCCCTTGTGTGAGCATGTTGTTCTCTCTCAGGGCACATCCCCAGTCAGCTGCCCTCAGACTAGACATCCAAGTACCTTAGAAAGTAGAAATACACACACTGCCAGGTGTAGGGTCAGCAGATATCAAAGCATGGAAAGGAGGACAAGGACGTTCAAAAAGGAGGACATTGGAGGACACTTGGAGAAAACGTAATATTATTGTAATGTTCTTCTGGTTTTAGGGGGCCCTGGAATGCTTCCCCCTAAAAATAGGGCGTTCCAGCATACTTTAACCCCTGTAAGTAAAAAGCAAGACCAAATCGTGTATTTTTTAAAATGCCCGCTGGATGGAGGACATGAAGCTAAAAAGGAGGACATGTTCTTCTTTTGCCTGACATCTGGTAACCCTAGCCATGTGTGGCTGGGGAAAAGACTGGCCCACACTCACCACTCAAAGCTGTTCCATTCCAGCATACTTCTGCATATGTGCAATTCCCTTTTCCAGTCAATACAATGGAGTGAAATATAGATGATGTCACTGGAGCTCCAGAGAGGTAGAGCCCAATACAGATTTGTGGAGCTGCACCCAATCTTCATCCACAAAAATGGTTTGCAGATACCTCATCCACAGATGTACAGGGCTCTACTCATTTGTACAGACTTCAGCAAATACAAATATGTGGATCTACAGTCAATCTGCATTCACAAGAATTGGTCAGAGGAGATCCACAGTTATGATGATAGAACTGTGTATTTGCAGGGCTCTACAGACAGGTGCAAAGTTCCACTTTCAGAATCAGCTTAATGTAAGATAGGATACAATAATCATTTTATTTATACTTCAGGAGTCCCAGCCATGGGCAAGAACTCCCATATGCTAGGCACTGTACAAATACAGAACAAAGAACTGCCAAAAAGCTCCAGAGACAATAGGTGGAGAAGAGGCACAAGGAACAATGGGAAAAATAAGAGTGTGTAACAGGTAATTGGGGAATGGAACAGGGCAATAGTAAAATCATGTGCTTACATACACTGCACAATTAATTTGTTTTGAATCATTCACAGTCCAAATTCATTTTCTTTTTAGATTACCTATATATAATTTATTTCCTTTTGTTTTTTCTTAATTTTGAAAAATGCATGAAATACTTTAAATTGCATTATAATTGTAGTTTGTAATATCAACATGGTAATTTACAAATGTAATTATTTGTAATTCTCTATTTTGCTTCTAAATGTTTAAATAGGTTACTAACTCAAAATGATGCATGCTTATTTTACTTCATGATATTCAAATCTCTGATTATTGCAGGTCATCAAATGGTAACAGCCAGAGTTATCATTTTTGTCAGCCCAATCCTGATCCTGTTTACTTTAATAACAAGCCTCCTGTGTGTAGCTACATAAACATTGTATTTATTTCAGAGGGGTGGCCATGTTAATGTATTTCATCAAAACAAACAAGGAGTCCTGTGATACTTTTAAAGAATAACAAATTGATTTATCCCAAGAGCTTTCGTAGGCATAATCCCACTTCATCAGAGGAAAGCTCATGCAATAAATAAGTCTTTAAAAGTGCCACCGGGCTCCTTGTTTATTTATTGACACTAACTGGCAATCACAGTAAAATACTTTCTTTTGTTAGGTGCACCTATTTTTATGATTTTGTGTATTCAGATATACAGTCTTTCTCCCAGCCTCTGTCAATACTAATCTTAAAGCAATGTGTCACAATCTTGACTGCCAGCCTAGCCAGAATAAATCTATATTAAATAGCAACATTTAACAGTTATATAAACTGAACATAACTCTTGACCACACTATTATTATCTTTGTAGGCACTGCTATGCAAGTAGGCATATCTGTGACTGTATTATTGGTTTCTATGGGCTATTTGATACATTATGATGAAATATTCCTGTATATCAGTGGTTCTCAATTCGTGGCCCAATCAGCAATAGCACACAGCTGTGGTCCATGTGACATACTCAGAATGATACAGATAGTATTAGCTATGTTGTGGCCAACATAACGTGGTGGGCTGTATTTATGACCCATAATGGTAAATAGGTTGAGAACCACTGCTGTAGATATTCTTCCCTGTTGCGCATTGTATCTTTGTACTAAGATGTTTGTTCACTATGTATATTAGGCCTGAGAGCTTAGCTTGAGTTCATTTTGTTTCCCAAACGTTACAGGGCAGCAAATTTTACCTTCCTGCTATCTGTACATTCTTTTACTATGTTTGAGTGACAAATTTGTTCTACCACAGCTAGAGGAGTTTCTTTCCAGCAACATGTCTTTACAGTTCCCGTAACAGAATCTCTCTTTTTCATATCTGGGCTACTGTCCCTGCCTCCCCAATTAGTTGAGATCTAGCCAGGAAACTCCTTTCTCAGAAAGCAATTTGGAAAGAGAAAGGGGGTTGAAACTCTTACATTGAAAACTCCGCCGCCATGCATTATTGTTGCATATGAGTTATCAAACATATCAAAGATATCATTTGTGATTCATGGAGAGGTAGTGATGTAAAAAGTGGCAAATTGAGAGGAGCTAATGGGCTGATAACTTTTCTTTATTCTGAAGTTTAAACTTTTTTACACTAGGAACTGAAGGTATAGTAAATGCACGGAAAGATTGATTTGATTTTACATAGTGTATATTTTTTTAAAAAAATAAAATAGTTTAAAATTTTTGTAGGTAGGAGAAATAGAATGACTTAAAAGAACATGGCATCTTTAGGTTTGATAAAACAATACAAACTTATCTGGATGTTTGTTATGATTTTCCTTTTTTTCTGAATAGTTGAAAAGTAGCAACTACTTAATAAGCACACATCCTTTCTTAGACCCTGATTCTGCAAACAATTATGCATGTGCTTAATTTTACTACTACAATTCCACTGATTTAAATGAGACTACTCACAGTAATCAAGTTAAGCACATGAATAACTGTTACCAGTATTAAGATGGTACAAGGGTGCAACTGCAAAGAAGGAATGACCCATTTATTATTGTCTATATAATACTAAAAATGAGCATGGTGCTTTGCAACAGGTATTCTGAATCTTTTATTTTCTGAGACCTTCCTCCTCCCTAACATGCTATACAAATTTCAGGGCCCAGGGGAGGTGGGAGAGACTTCAGCTACTGGGGCTTGGGGTAGGTAAGGTGTGCCAGCTTGGGGTTTCTGCCCCATGGGACTGAGGGGCTCGCAACTTTAGCCCTTGTGGGGCAGGAGAGAGGGGAGCTTGGCTTTTAGCACCACAGGATACCTGGGCTCAGAGCTTCCAGCTTTTAGCTCCAGGGGGTGCCAGAGTCAGGGCTCCAGGCTGTAGCCCAATGAGACACCAGGGCTCATGAACCCATTAAAATGCCTCACAACTCCCCAGGAATCTATGGATTCTCAACTAACAATTATTGCTTTACAATATAAAGATGAATTCCACTGATATGAAGAACATATGCAAGATTTCCATTCAGCTACAGTGGTAATATGCTGCTAGGAAGTTTTAGAAATAACTAGATGAGTCCATACTGGGCAGACACCAGTAACCATGAAAACTGATCTTTTGTTCTTCTCCTTGCATTATGTACACCACTGCCCCCTGCTGCATACACTGTGTCAGACCTGTTCAATTGTTCATAAATGACAACAGACACAGTATATAGACCAGGGGTCTCAAACTCAAATCAGCACGAGGGCTGCATGCAGACTAGTACATTAGCCTGGGGGCCACACCACTGAAACCTTTCCATACAATGATATTGCAAATATCAGTAGTGATTGTGTCATTGCAGGCTGCAGGAAATAGCTTTAGGAGCTGCATGTAGCCAGCAAGCTGCATGTTTGAAACCTCTGATATAGGCAGCATACTTGTAGCATGTCAGTAGCCAGTGGGTGAGGTAACATCTTTTATCAGACTGGTCCAACAAAAGATGTTTACCTCACCCACACTGTCTCAAAGAGAATTAGCTGGACAATTAATTAATGCTCAATGGTTTATCATATGACATTAACTTCAGAAGCAAGAACTATCTTTGAAAAATGGAAGGTCTAAATTGCACTTAATTGTTTTAATGAGTCAGAGAAACACCTGTTACTGTGTTGCCACATTCCAAAGGGGCATCTGTGTTAGTAGTAATTCTGTGGTTTGTAATGTGACTTTAAACTCAAATTCAGTAGTTTCTTAGGGTGAATAGTAGGGTGGCACTGATCACAGAAACTATGTCCCCACATCCTATCCAGGAATATAGCCAGTGTTTCCCAATCAGTATGCCACCGGGTCTGAACATGTCTTTCACAAATTTTTTTTGAAAAACTTACTCAAAGAGCTCTGGATTGGCTCATGATATTCATGATTTCATGTGGAATCTATATTGTGGTGTGCCTCAAATTAATTAAAGGTAGCAAGGTGTGCCACTACAGAGAAAATATCGGGAACCACTGAATATGTCTGTTCAGCGTGATTTTACAAGGAGGTGAAGAGTCTGGCCCAGTCCTGTAAGAATATGTCTGCTATCCTTGATCTCAGTGGAATAAATCTGAAAAGAGCCTGGGGACTAACCCCCCACAATGTGATGCTGTTCCCAAAAAGGCTAATATCAGTCTGGGGGTGTATCTAAGACATGAGAGGTAATTTTCCTGGTCTGCCATGCACTGGTCAGGTTTCAGCTTGAGTACTGCATCCAGTTCAGAGTACCACACTTTAAAAAAAATGGAAAAGGAGCCAAATGAATAAAAAATGAGAGTAAAGGTCATTCAGTTGTGCTTGTAATTCCTAGATAGCCTTTTGCACATTTTGGAAAACATGATTAAGTTGACCATTGATTGCTCTGTTCATAAAACTTGTCAACTGGCCAAACTAGAAAGTACACAAAAGACTAATAACAAATTTAGAAAACCTGACCTGTGAGCAGAGCTGTAACACCATCTTTTGCTGCCCAGAGCGCACTGGAGCTGGCACCGCGAAAGCCACCCTTTAATAGAGCAGCTCTACTGAGCTGCTCCATGCCGCCCAGGGCTTTGCCCCTTTGGCCCTGCCGTAGTTACGGCTCTGTCTATGAGAAAACAATCCCCCCCCCAAGATAAACTGGGCAATTTAGTGCTGAGAAACTGAGACGCAACATAACAGTCTTTCAGATCTGCTGAGGCCTAGTATAAAAAAAAAAAGAGGGTGGTAATGAACTGTTCTCCATTTATCCACTGATTGTACGACAAGAAGAAACTGGCGTGACGTACAGCAAAGGAAATGTAGGCTCAGTATTAGGGGAAAAAATGATGATAGCTGAGCACTGAAACAGGTTTCCAAAGGAGGTTACACAAATACCATCATTGGTGGATTTTAAGAACAGCTTGGGAAAACACTTTTCAGGGACGGTCTGAGACAGTTGGTCCATCTCCTCTCCTGGGGCTGGCGGTGAGCCCTTGAAGTCCCTTTGTGCCCTGCCATTCTGATACTGCAGCTCAGCGGTTCCCCACATTTTCTCAACCGTGGCACACCTTGCCACCTTTCACTAATTAGAGGCACACCACCATGTAGTTTCCAAATGAACTCATGAACATCCATGAGCCCATCCAGACCTCTTTGAGAAGTTTTTCCAAAAAATTTTGTGGCAGACCTGATGGCACACCTGCGTGCTGTGGCACACTGGTTGGGAAATACTTCTGTCGGAGCCGTCTGCTTAAATGTCCTTAGGTTTCTTTCACTAGGCAAAGCAAGCAGCACCATGCAGGCGCCTGTCCCTGTTTAAAAAAAAAAAAAAAAAAGAGTCCTGGGGCACTTAAAACTAACAGATTTATTTTTTGCATGAGCTTTCCTGGGAGAAAGTCCCTTAACTCGCTGGAGGGCCATGCACAGCCCAACACGCCTCCCCCACAAACCCTGCAGGGGAGCAGAGCTGCGCCTGCCCCGCGCCAGCTGTCGCTCGGGCGCGCGCTGGTGGCAATGCTCACGTGACGTGCGCGCGCGCGCGCGGAGTCCCGTCCGGACGCCCCCTCCCCCGGCCGAACGCACAACGCTCCCTCACCTGGCGCCGGCCGCCTTCCACCTCCCTGCGAGCGTCCGCGCTGCGTCACTTCCTGCCCTCGTGCCATCCCGCCTAGCATTGTGGGTAACAGCTGGCCGGAAGGAATCTCCGCGGGAAGATGGCGGCGCGGGGAGGCGGTAGGGGGGCGGCACGGGAGGATGGCGATGGCGATGGCGATGGCGGACGGGTGGGCTCGGATCTGCTGCTGCACCCGGAGCTGCTGTCGCAGGAGTTCCTGCTGCTCACCCTGGAGCAGGTGCGGCCGGAGAGGAGGCGGCCGAGCCGCTCCCCCCCCATCCGACCCCGGGTCCCCCAGCTAGTCACCCCCCTCGTCATCGCCCCGGTTTCGCGGCCCCCAGGTCGTGCCGCATCCATGCCTGAGCCGGGCGGGACATGGCTGCTGGAGCCTGGCCTGCTTGCGAGCACCCCTCTTGCAACGAATGGGGGGGGGAGCAGCATTTTTCCTCACTGGCATCTGAGGCTCATAGACTCTGCGATCAGAAAGAGACCAATAGGCTCATCTAATCCAGTGGTTTTCAAACTTTTTTTTCCTCGGGACCCAGTCCAACAAAATCATTTATGCCCGTGACCCAAGAACTGCATCTCCCAGCAGTGTGTTCCAGTCTTTTGGCAACGGCAGCAGGGGGCTCTGCAACCCAATACATACGGGTCTGCAACCCAGTACCGCTCTCCCCAGTCCTACTGATTTAGTTTGATCTTTTGCCCCATGATTGTTAGAGTTCCTCTCTTCCCGGTGAAATGGCCTTGGCAAATCCATCACAGGGTGCCTCTGCAGAGGTGCTGGCCTCCAAGCCAGGATGGAGGGTGGGCAGCACCTGCGTAATGAGGCTTTGTTTTATCGCCCCTTGTTGCTTTGCTGTGGGAAATTAGGTTTTTGAAAACTTGTTCGCCTTGGGAGATGGCAGATTCGCCTAGAAAGTAAAAGAACATTGGTACAAAGTTAGAAGGGAATTCCTTAAACTGCTGGCTTATTTTGAACATGCACCATTAAAATTCCCTGATCTGAAAGTAACTTTTAAGGAGATTTACTAACACGCATCACTGCCGATAGCTTGAGTTCTCCATCTACTTCGGTTGATGTCAGAGGAGTTTATTTGCCACCAATTTATCCTGCTGGAAATAGAATTGAGTGCTGTTGCCCTTAGCTTGCTAAATCTTACCAGTAAGTAGTTACATTCAGTGTTCATGTGCCATCATGTTGAGTTATAGACATAAAGGTTTACATGTTCCCAGCCCATATGTGTGGAAGAAGCTGGTTTCTTCTCTTGGTTGACTGTGGCTTAGGAAATCACTATGCTGTTATAGGTCATAGCTGGTAGCTTCTGCTCAAATGGTGGTAGGATGTATTTTGGGATGTGAGGAATCAGGACTCCAGATCTATCAAAATACCGGTTCTGTGTGATTTTTGTGATTAGATGGTAGCTTCTTTGTAGGTAAGACTGAATACCCATTACAAGGCTGACCTGACTTTTTTTTGTAACGCAGAGAAATTCTCATAATTAAAAATGTTTGACATTGAGTTTAATTGAACTGGAATGTGCTCTGAAAATTATTTAAATCCATTTTTCAGATGGGCTAACAAGGGCTGTGATCTTGCTGTTGGATCCATGCCGATATATCACTGTACCTGTGTGGAGCCTCACTATTTTGTGATCTGCTATGTCATATAATTTGTCTATTACATTTATTGCTTAAAATATTAGTTAGGTTAAATAAATTGTTGAAAAAGGAAGTGCTATGAAATTTCTTTACATTTGAAAGTTTCCCCTGACACTAGTGTCTTTGTTCCTTTTCCCACAGAAGAACATACCAATTGAAAATGATGTGAAGATTGACAAAGATGGGCTCACTAATCTTTATGTTCAGCATGCCATACCATTGCCTCAGCGGGACTTACCCAAAAGTAGGTGGGGGAGAATGATGGAGAAGAAAAGGGAGCCAAATGAATCAAAAAAAGGAAGTAAAAGGTAATTCATTTGTGCTCCTGAACAGCCTTTGACACATTTTGGAGAACCTGATTGCGTTGATGCTTTTCTGCTTAGTCTGTAAAAGTTGTCAACCACATTGTGTACATGTGCTAGCCCTTCTATCTAGGGTATATTGTTACAGAGATGTTGACTATATTACTACAATGGTGACCCAAAATGGAAAGAAGTTCAGTTGTAGTGTTAGATTACTGATAGCGGTAATACTTAGTTCTTGTACAGTACTTGTCGTCAGTAGATCACAAAGCACTTTGCGAAGAAGGTAAGAAGTCGTTTGAAGTGGAAATCCATCAACTTCATGAAACATTTTACAGATGGAAATTAAGGGATGGAAAAATTGTTAGTAGTAACATTACTATTACTAATTATAGTTGTTAGTCAATAGCAACACATCTCAAAATTAAGTACATTTGCATCTCAAAATTTAGTATCAAGGCATGATATGATTAAACAACTAACTGAATGATATAGGGTATTTCTATGTTATAGAGACTATATTCACATAGATACGTTGTCGTGGCTATTCTGGCATAACCCTGTAGTGTTGATGTAGTCTACGATGGCAGAAAAGATTTTCCCATCACTATAGGAACATCACTTCACTGGGCAGTGGTAGTTACATAAGTAAAGAATGCTTATGTTGATGTATTTGTGTCTGGTTAGATCAATGTAGTTATGTCAGTGAGGGCTATGGATTTTTCACATCCCTGATTAATGTAGCTATGTTAACCAAACCTTTAAAGGAAAATGAGGCCATGGTAACTTATGCTTGCTCACTTACTGGGAATTGAGTAAGGGACTTAGAGACTAGTATGCAGAAAAAAAGAGTTCATTGTGCCTAATTCAAAAATATATTTTGCATTAAACAATTATTTTTTCGTATGACGCTTTAATCTCTACTTTGATCAGAAAATGTAGTGGTTTGAAAATTTTTATTTTATTTGCATTTCAATCACACACTTTGTTCCTGCATCTGTAATGCATTGTTCATGGGCAGTTCTCTACAGCCATGCCAAATCACTGTGATTTTTTTTTTTTAAGGGCTTCCCTCTCCTCCATATTACAGTTCAGAGTGTGAGTTTCTGACAGTTTTATGTGAATGTGTCATATAGACAACTCAATGTATTCACAAAGAAAATGTCTGTATATATGCACTCCATAGTACTGCAGCCAGTTAGCTTCACATAAGTGTTTGCTAAAGTAAATATGTCCGGCTAAACAAATTCTGGGTAAGGACTTGAACAGTAACATTACTGTTGGAATGTATTTTGTCCAGTTGTTCTTTTCTATGTGCACAAAAGATTTTAGAAGCAGTGATGTTATAGCAGACATGAACATGCAATAAGTGATCTCATATGTCAGCAGTGCTTTGAAATAACTGAATGGGAAGTGAATTTTGGTGTAGACATGTAGATGAAAGGACCAAGAAACCTAAGTTTCATAAGGATTCGTATACCCAAGTATGCCACTAGATCTTCTATTGAACAGAGTTTGAGTTTGCACATTTAAATAATAATGATGATACAGATAAAAATAAGTAGTAAATATATGGAAACCAAAGAATAGAAATAGGCCTGTTTAGACTGTTTTTCTCTAAGGGTTTTATTGTTAAGGTTGCTTTATTGGTGTTTAATTTAGTGTACATTTGAAAGTGCCAGTTACTAATTAAGTGGTTCTTACTGATTAGTAAGCCTATTGGGCAACTTCAAGACTTCTCAGTATTTGATATGCTGTTCATATTCAACACTTAACAGATCCTTTTGTATGGCTAGTGTTTTATTGAATTATCTTTTCACTGCCAGTATTCATGATGCACACATTTTGGAGAAGGTAAGAGGGAGACTTCTGGACCCTTTGGAAAATTCTAGACTTAGGGTAGTTTTTAGAAGTAAAACTAAAACAGATTCTGAGAAACTTCAGAATTATTGTAGCACTCTAGTATAATGAATCAAGGTAGTTCACACACCTTTTCAAGTATTGTCCCCTGCTTTGACTGTTGGTGTCCTTGGACTGGAACTAATGTGGTTCTACACTGAATGAGATGAAAGAGAATTTGGGGAGTTTATAAAAAGAGCACCCATCTTCTAAACTCTGTAGAGTTTAACTCCTCCAGCCTGCCTCAAAGTTGATGTGCAGAAGAGTTTTGAGAGTGTTGGGGAAGAATATACAATTTATTTCCTTTAACGGAATATGGAAGTTGATTTAGTGATGAAGGTTGGTTGCTGGCAAAGAATGGGTTGCCTGCAGTGAGGATTGCAGGGAAGGATTCTTTCTTCATCCTTCCAGACTTCAAAGAACTCCCCCAGAGCACAACACAGGTATCTAGATGAGTGGTTTTCAAACTTTTGTTCTTGGGACACTACTGAAAAAAATCATTTATGCCCATGACCCAACAATTACATCTTTGAGCAATGCATTCCAGTGTTTTGGTGGCAGCAGCAGAGGGCACTGCGACGCAGTAGCTGAGTGTCTGTGACCCAGTACTGGGTCCCAACCCTAAGTTTGAAAACCCCTGGTCTTGACTGTGTGCTGAGGCTAGGAGTTGGGCCTTAGACAGTTTATACCTATCTGTTGTTTCAGGATATCTGTCTGCAGGCTCAGGAAGACAACACTGCCTCATTTTGCATTTGATTCACATTCAGCAGGTAATCTTCACAACTTTAAAGATTACAGATTGAATTGTTATTGAATGGAAACTTTAAGTATTTCACTAATAGTCTCACTGGCCCACCTTTGGCCTTCCTCCCCATAAGAAACAGAGTTCCTTGATTGCATAAGAGAAGTTTCCTGCTTTAGTGTCTTCCTTAGGAATATGTTATTTATACAATGTCACATTGTCATTTGTGATAATGAAGGTGCCATTACTCTTCAAAAATATAGTATAAGTGATGCCTACAATAATAAATGCTGAATATATGTAGTTCCTGAGTGTCAGTCTTCACAAGATTGAGTGTTTAAAGAGCAATCTTTGATTAAAGCTTATCAGCTACATCTTTAGGCATGTTAAGGAAAGAAAATTAAACAGGTAGCATAGCTATGTTTGGTGGTTCATTGGGGGGTGGTCTTTGAAAAAATCCAAGGTGAGTAATAAGGATTACTTCACTTCTTTTGTGTGTTGAGATTGTTCTGTTTTTTTTTTTTTGTTTTGTTTTGTTTTTAAGTTCCTTAAGTACCATGCATGTTTAAGCATTAAATGAATGAATGAATTAAATACAATTGCTGAAAAATGCAAGGCAAGTCTAGTGGGCACCTTTGATAAACTATCAGTTAAGGTTGTCCTGTGAGTATGGATGTGCACCCTTAACTGTTACTACTTTCATTTTTAAAGAAACTTTGGTAAGTGGTGTCATCACACAGCAGGTCTCAGAGATTTATTTTATTTTTGTATTTTAAAACTATTAGCAACTCTTTTTTGTTTCTTTTCTCTAATCCTGATGTTGGAATTGAATGGGAAAGGTGTCATGATCTGTTTATTAAACATGATAGTAAGTAAAATACAGATAGGGTCTAGTGTTACTACTTATTTCCATTTTTGTTAATAACCGCATATATCTAAAAACCTAATATGTATGTCCACCACTCTGACACTTCTTGTAATATTTCGTTTGATCAACTTTCAGTTTTATTATCTCTGCTATGAAATGAATTGCAAATTTAAAGTGTCATCACAAATGAGAAATCAGAAACTTAAGTTATGACACTGCTATCTATTCATCTTCAAGTTTCCTGGTAATTGTGACTTACCCATATCCCTGCAGTTAAAGGCTTTTTCAGTCCTTTATGTGTAAAAGATCAGTTGTGTTAAAAGTATAAGTTTACTTTTTGCTGCTTACGCTGTTTGTTTGCCTGGGGGGGGATATCTACACAATTTGACTGTGTTCCTCTATTTATAATAAAATATTTAATTAGCCTGACCTGACTGCACATAGTTTCAGAAGCATGACTTAGTCCATCAAAAATATTCTGTAAATTAGTTCTGCTATTTTGGCTTAGGAACAACTTATTTCAGAAATAAGGGTGTGGTTTTTTGCTAAGTATTTTCACTAATAGTCTGACTGGCTCACATTTGGCCTTCCTCCCCATAAGAAACATGAACAAAAGTGGAAGTTGGGAGCAGCAATTTTTACAAAATTTCAAATTCTCAGTGGATCTTGTCTTGAATGAAGAAGACAATTAAATCACAGTCCCTCAAATAAATGCCTTTTATCTGGCTTGAACCTTAAAATAGCTGTAAACAGAAATATTAAGGCTCACTGCTAAATACGACAATCATATCTTTTGGAATGAGTTTTTAAATCAGATAGTGTGATATTTTTGAAGCAATTGATTTAATTTAAATAGGAGTGAGTAAAACTGTTTAAAGAAACTATATTGAGAAATACTGACAAATTGGATTAGAGTAGGTTTTTTGAATTATCTTTATTTACATTGTTTATCTTGAGTTACTAATTCAAGATGTACGTTCTGGATAATCTAGTTTGTATTTCTGAGAACTTTAAAACTTGTTTTTTCAGTGTTACAACTGTGGAAGGCTTACGGAAACGACCACTAATTGTATTTGATGGTAGTTCAACAAGTACAAGTATAAAAGTTAAAAAGACAGAAAATGGAGCTACTGATCGCCTAAAACCTCCTCCAGCCGGAATCCCTGCCAATACTTCTAGGAGATTATCTGTTCCTTCAAATGCCTCAACATGCATTTCAGCATCCAGTTTGTCACAGGAGGCTAAACAAGAAATTAGGAAGAGTGAGGCTAAACAGAACAGTGTTCCAGTGACTAATAGTGTATTGGCTAAAATGAAGTTGCCACCTTTAACTCCTGTACCAGGAGCTACTGTTGTGAAATTAAAGAGAGCAGCTCCAAAAGAAGAATCTGAACTAATGGTATGTATGTTTGCACTGTTCTATATGCTATATAGATTTTTGTTTATTTTCTTGTTTTGGTAAATCTTTCCATTGAGCATATGAAGGAGCAGGTACGTCCTCAGATCCCTATATAGAGAATCCATTTTATACCATTATAAGCGTTACATTTTCATTTCATTTTGAAAATTAATTTACCTTTTATATAATGGTTTGGTATATGCATTACTTGATTGGGGCTTCTAAGTACTTCAGATCAGGACCCCATTATGATTGGTAGTATACAAACACATAACAGATAGTTAGTCCTGTAAGAAGCTCATAATATAAATAGGCCAGATAGACAAAAGATGGCAGAGGAAACAAAGACAGAAAGAGATTAAGTGATTTGCCTAAAAGTTACCTAGGAGCTGGAAATTAGAGTGCTGCTCTCTTCATTTCCTGTCCTGCATCTTCTCTGTTAGAGCACGCTGCCCTCAGTATAATACTGATTCTTTAGCACTCATCACTCGTATTAATAATTAAGATTGCAAAATCACCGAGGAGTCCTGGTCGTGGCTCATCAACCCATTGTCTAGGTACAATTCAAATAAAACAAAATGATCCTTGTCTCAAAGAGCTTATAGTCTAAGTACAAGACATTAGCCATCAGATGGTCAGATGAATGAGCACCAGGAAATGATGAGATAATACTGGTCAGTATGGTAGGTAGCTCTTTCAGCTGCCTAACTGTTATCAAGTTGCTTTTGTAGGCATGGCAAAGAAGAAATTTGGAAGGGATTTAAAGGAGTGCAATGAGGTGACTTTATGGATGTTGGTGGGGAACTTCTCATGCATGAGGGACAGCATGGGAGAGAAGACGAAGGCATTTGAAGCGCAATGAAAGCGGGTGTCATTGGTGGAAGAGAGGCAAGAGTTGGCATTGCAGTAGTGTCGGTCAGATAGGTAGGTTGAGAAATAAGGTGTGAAGGGCCTTGAACTACAAAGCAGCAGGAGGGCCTGGCTTTTCCAGCTGTGTTAGGGAATCATAGCCCAGCTCAAAGCACAGACATAACTTTATAGATAGCACTTTTCATCCACAGAGCACAAGACACTTTCTTCAGGGCAGCCAAGTAGAAAAAGGTATCTCCGTTTTACAGGTGGAGAAGTTAATCCCTGTGACGAATGCTATGGGATTTCTAACCGGTCAGGTACTCATTGTATGTTTAATCTCAAAGGCAGCTCCTTTAGAAACACTTCCAAACCATGCTTGAGGACTGGATCAGTTGTGATCCAGTGGGAAGAGTGCCAGTTACTGAAAACATCACTTAATTACGTCAGTGTCCTTGAGGGTTCTTAGATACAGACCATGTCCATAGGTTTCAGAATTTGGTCTTTAGCACAAAGCTGCTGTATTATACATCAGAGGTTTCGTTCACCTATTAAATATTTACATAAATTCATGTTCGGGGTTGATTACAGTTGACAATCATGAAATCAAAATCCTTTTAGCGGTTTAGAGCAGTGGTTCCCAACTGGTTCGCTGTGGCACAGCAGTGTGCCGCAGGAACACCTGAAGTGTGCTGTGAGAATCTGCTGGGAGCTGGGCTCATTTAAGTCTCCCGCCCTGCTCAGCCCACCCACGTGGGCTGTGCAGGATGTGAAAAGGCTGCAACGGATTCTCGCTGCAGGTAAGTGTGGGCTGGGGAAGGGCAGTGTATAGGGTATGGGGGGCCTTGGAGTGGAGGGGCAGGTAGGGGTCCCAGTGAGGGGGCATGGGATAGCAAGAGGGCTGCTGGAGCAGCCCAATCGAGCCATCCCTGGGGACCCCCACAGCGGTGGTCCCATCTGCAGGGCCATCTCTAGGGAGAGTGCAGGGCCCTGGGCAAGTTACCCTATACAGGGCCCCCACTTATCCCCCTCCCGGCACCAGGGGGCACGGCAGCTTGCGCCGGGGAGGGGCAGGCCCCTGCACCAGCGGTCCCATGCTGGCGGGGACTGGGCTAGCCAAGGGCTGTCCAGTTCAGCACTGCCACTTGCCGCCCCCCCCCCCCCCCATGCACGCTGCTCTTGGCTCTGTGTTGGTGCAGCGGGGAGGGAGGGGAGGCAGTGTGGAGCTGGTACCTCTACTCAGCATTACTTCCCACCCACTGCCCCGGCACAGAGCCCAGAGCAGCGTGCATGGCTGCAGGGCCATCCCTAGGGTAGGGAGACCGGGGAGCTGCCCAGGGCCCCGTGCTTTTGGGGGGGGCGCCGCACGGCCGCACCGCTGCCACTCCCCCCATGTGGGGACCGGGCGAGTGGCTAAAACGGCGGCCTGGTGCAGCGCTGCTTGTCCTCCCCCCACCCCCTCCACCCCGCCACATGCACTGCTCTCAGCTGTGTGCTGGAGCAGCGGAGAGAGGGCGGGAGGCAGCACGGAGCTGGTATCACTGCCCCTGGCGCCCCCCCCCACCCCGGCCACCCTGCCCCTTCCCAGTTGCACCGGCAGGAGGTGGGGGGCGGGGGGGGGGGGGGGCGACTAGCAGCGCTGCACTGGTGGCCCTTTTGGCTGCTCGCCTGGTCCCCAGCACGGGGGGGGTGGGGTACAACACAGGGGTCTGCCACTTCCCTGGGCTGGCCGGCCCCACCCCCAATGACCAGGGGGGGGGGGTATTTGCCCCCCCACGGGGGGGGTTTTGTCTGGGGGCCCCCCCCCCCCCCCCGAACGGCCCTGCATGGCTGGGGGAGGGCGAGTGGGTGGACCAGCAGTGCTAAACCAGGCCACCCTGTTGGCTGACTCACTCAATCCCTAGTATAAGGGGGGGCAGTGGTGTGGGCACCATGGAGCCCCCCCAAAGCGCAGGACCCTGGATGGATTACCTGAATGTTCATAAGTTAATTTGAATATTCATGATGTGCCGTGGCATAAATTGAAGGCCTTGGGGTGTGCCACAGCAGAGAAAAGGTTGGGAACCACTGGTTTATAGTAAATGAATGCAGATGATTTAGTTCCCATTTCAGCGAGATAGTTAAGCATCTGTTTAAATTTGAGCTTGTGAAATCAGTGAGTACTCATGCTTAAAGTTAGGTACATGTTGCTGAATCAGACTGTCATGAATGAGCAGGTGGTTGAATTTAACTTTTGCTGTCCATTGTTCAGTGGCTTCAGAGGTTCTAGAAAGGCTTTTTTGATTAAAGCAATTTCCATAATGAAGTGATGAATCTTCAACAAGCAGAAGACACTCAGTTGGGAATGTTACTGTGCAACATTAAATTAGCAAAACAGTTTTAACATTGGTCTTTGGCAAGACTTGAAGTGGCAGATCTAGTGCGGAACCCAGCAGACACCTTGTATATTGGTGCTTGCCATTTCAGGCATATTGCTATTTGGTTTTAAGAAACACTCATGGTCTGGTGTTAATCTGTGAAGTATCTTGTCTGTCCCCTGATTACCTTAAAGACCGTCTCTCTATGCAACTTCCCAGTGGCTGAGATCAACTTAATCTGATGTCCATAATACCCAGATTTACACCCCTAAAGGCTGACATCAGTGTGGTGCAGCTTGTTGAGTGTGAAACCTTCCTGTTTGGTCTGTCAGAGCTAGTTTGACTTTCAGGGCATGGTGCAGACCATCTGTTTATCCAGGCCTTTGCCTATTTAAATGACCAGAGACTTTGTTTCATGTCTCCTTCTTGTTGATGAGAACTATTGCAGATTGATTTGGAGATTGTCTGCTTCCTGCTGATTGTCTAACAAATTTTTAAATTTTCAAGTATACTCAGAGGCTTAAACAGTGAGTTCCCCATTTACACTTGGCAGTGTAAAGAAATTCGTCTTTTTCTACTTGTAATTTTTTTTAGCAGTTTTACTCAAGAAGTCTTTTGATTGGTTTTTGACTAAAGCGGCTTTTTAAAGATTCATTAGTTTTTAAAAAAAGATTTAATTTTGAAGACAAGATTATATTCCTGTATTAGCTTTAAAATTTCTTGCACTAAAGTTTAGACTATGAAGTTCTCATGTGAGCCTGTTTCTGTTATTCATGTTTCCCTAGCAAGAGGGATGCATTTGGTAAAACACTCATGCTCACCACAACAAACTACTGATGAGTTTTCAAGAGGTTAGATTATTAACTTTTGTGGTTTTTCTGCTTCCTTATTACTTTCTGGGTAAGCATGACATTTTAACTACCTCCACAAGGTGGCAGCAGAAAGCTACTATACTGGTCCCTGTAGTGCTATGATGCTCAGCTAAGCAGCTCTGGGTAGTGTATAATTATTAAATACTGTCCAGTGCAGCATATCTAATATTAGGTTTTTTTCTATTTCAGAATGACTTAAAACCTACAGAAGCAAAGAAGAAAATTCAGCATGTAACATGGCCATGAAATAGCAGAGGTCCTGGAAATGTAAATAATATCTCTCCTGTAGTTCAGAACAGATAAATCATATTTGACTAGTTTAAGTACATTTCTCTTTAAACTATACAGGGATTCAGATTGTTGTGGAGTTCTCTTAACAGGTTTGAAATCTCCCTAATTTTAAGTTGGAAGCTTATTCTCACCAGTCACTTTAATAGTGTCTATTGTCTTGCACTGAGAATTGTGTCACTTTCCCCTTCCAAAGATGGCGCTATTACTAGATACTAAAATAACCTTGCTTATGAATTTTCAAGTATACTCCTACATGTCCCTACAAAACACCTCTATGGGCTTAGGTTTGTATTTTATGCTATACAGCTAAGCTCAGTTTAGTAGGTCATGTCCTGACTAAATACCTAACAATATTGTTGAGGTTCCAGGTTGTATGAAAGACTGTGCATCCAAACCCTGTTTGGTTTCCAAAAGATAGCTACTTAAACAATACAGTATAAAATCATCTTATTGACAGGTCTTTTTCTGGAGAAAGTTATTTTTGTTATACGGCACAGAACTACAGAATTTTATTTGTATTACACTTGAAGTACAGGCTAAGTTGATAATAACAGATGAACTATGTAACTAACATCTTTGCTTCAAATTGAAGCTTCTATAGTCATTTGAAATTAAAAAAAGAATGCACATGGAAGCACATTATTAGAATCTATATTCAATATGGATCTGAGAGAAAGTAATGAATGGATTAGTGCCATGCTCTTGCATACACACATCTGTGTGTGTGTGTGTGTGTGCATATGACAAAGTTTCTCTTTTTATCCCAATTATTATAGTGCTTGTTAAAATAAAGTAGGAAATTCTGGAATGTAGCCAGCAGTCTCCTCTCATCAACAAGTAAAGAGGCAACAGTCATTGCATTGAATGAGTATAGCATACTCTTTAACAATATTTTGCCTCTTTCCTATGTGTAACATTTTTAAACTAAAAATGTTCCTTTTTCTTTGAATCCCGATGGATTCCATCTAGATTATTACTTGTCTGATGTAACACACCAGATCTGGTCCTATATGCATTAAAGTCAATGACAGAAATATTGATTTTCTTTTTTTTTTTTTGGCAGTTAAATGGGTTTGATTCTACACCTACTTTGGGTGTATATGGTAAATAGTAATGCTTCTGTATGCAAAAACTAATATATAACCGCTGGTCCTCCCATATTAAAACATTTCACCACTGAATTTAAACTTAAAAAATACTTTTGCTGGCTTAATGAGCCAATTTGAATGCTGTCAACAGCATCTGAAAATTTACTTAGAATTTTTTAAAATATATCTGTACTGGAAATGTGATCAGTTGTCTACATTGGATATGGTTGTGACAGGAGTTTCCCATTCACTGTTGTGGAACCAAAGGCACCTCTGAATGCTGTAAAATGGTAAGAATGATGTGTGTTTTTTAACCATTGTGTGCTCATTCCCTTTTACTAAATACTAAAACCAGTATGCAGGTTTTGTACTTCAGTACGGCAAAGTTTCACATGGTAATGTATATTTTGTATGTAAAGAGTGGTCTTTTAAGTAGTTTTACTTTATTTAAATAAATGAATTCAAAGTAGTCTTTAAATAGTGTGGATCTGTTTCATAATGTGATTAAGCCTATTCTCTTGAAATAGTGATGTAGGCATGCTCATAGTCGGATTACTCCTGCTTAAAGTAAAGCATGTGCAGAAATATTTGCAATATTGGGATTGCAGTTTTGGTAACTGATGTACCTTTTTGCTAAATCATCACATATATGTAATAAGTAATTGCTTAACATTAGAACTCCCAGCACAGTGGTTGTTGTGGCATCTTGTTAAGGGCAACCAGAATTATGAGGTTTCGGGGTACTTCTCTGCCTCAAGAAGAGTGCACTTTACTGCTGCTGAGTTTTCCTTCAGCTTCCTGACACACCAGCTTCTCTGCTTTGCAGACATTTCAGGACTCTTCCAGTCCTAACCTTGCCTTGCCGGTAGCAGCCAGTGAATCCAAGTTCTCCACAGATTTCTTTTTGCAGTGTTCAGTTCTTTTTAGTGGACGCTAACAGAAGTTAAGCTTACTGCCTCCAAAGAGAGAGAGCACACATCAGCCTGGTAAATTTAGCTAAGACTTACACTTCACTTCAGTATAACGGTACTGAGATAGCTTTGTAAAAAAGCAAGAGTAAGTTTATTGACAAAGGACATAGGTTTAAATGATTTTAAGGAAGTGAGAGAGAAGAAAGGGTACAAATGAATACACACTTTCTAAAGGTTAAAATTTATCTTCAGAAAATAGTCTCTGTCTAAGGATGTTTTTCACCTATAGTCAATTCCCAAAGACTTCAGCCCCCTTGTCTGCAGGATCCATCTTTCTCAGATTTCAAGAACTCTGGTCTCGTGTCTCTCAGATGATGGATGTCAAAACAGCTTTCTGTTTCTGCTTGTATTTCCTAAAGTTTATTGTCTCTGTTTCAAGATCCTGGAAGGCTTCTTGCAGGTACAGCCTCCACCCCCAATTGTGATTGTTAATTGGTCATCTCACTCGCTTGCTAGTTTGATGGCTTTATTTACCTTACATGTAAATATACTTCCATTGTTTCGGATCTTGCATTGCTTGATTGACGCTGGAGATGTAGTCAATCAGGTGGAACAATGTTCTTTTTGTCTGTGACAAGCTGGGTTTATGCACTGTTTACCAAACAGATTTTAAGGATGTGTCACCAACACATATCTATAATTCTTTATATACTGCCTATACATGCATCATGCAATATTAACAAGAAGCATGTTGCCAGTTTGCATATAATACATCACACAACATCTTTTGTACATAGAGATTACAACTAAATTTGTTTATGTAGGTCACACTTTCTGGCTATTCCGTAATTAGAGGTCCTTGAATATAAATTATGTTCATTCTTTGAAGAAAGACAATGCAGGTTAGGAATCTTTTGAAGGGGCAAATTTTTTCTAAAAACTTGAGAAGAGTACGCTTTCAAACAGAAATAAAGGAATAAATTGGCAAGACAGTTAAAACCATACATTTTCTCATATTTCTAAAATGTCATTTTTTAATGTTTTAACAGTTTTCTTGATTATCAAGTATATGGATATCTTACAAACCACACTGCTTAAAATAGCTTAAAGAGTGAACATGATAGACAAATATTTCTGATCAAACACACAGCTCCGTAGAAGACAAATACCAGTGATTAATAAAGAGCTATTTGTTCAAGGATCCCTGTCTTGCAGTCAGGAGTAGTATTCTGTGATAAGATGGTCATATTTATAGAAAGAACCATTAATAGACTGTTTTAGTGTTGTTTTAAGGCAGGGGTGGCAGTGGGGCATTCAATCTGATTTGACTTCACTTATGCTCTGGGGAAGAACTGGCTTTGTGTATCCTCAGTTATGCTTGATTTTTAAGGACACTTTTCCCCCACACTGGTGTTTGTATCTAGAAGTAAATATAGCTCACTTCCTGTTTAAATAATCTGAACAGCGTTTTTCAATGTTTGATTTTATTCAGATTCACTTCCTGATATTTTCCCCCATAAAATAAAAGGCTACATGTGTCCATACTACTGATTTAAAAAACAAAATCAAAGAATATCAGGGGTTTGAGTTGTTTTAACAATACAAGATAATGGAAAAGCTGTAGACCAGATCTTGTTTTTCAACTGCTGACAGTAAAACCTGGAGGAGGAAGTTTAGGAAAGGACAAATCTTCAAGATTCTTCTTGCAAAATTTTCCATCCTGAGTTGGTTTCATTTTTGGCTCCCTGTGGCATACATCAGGTGGATTTGTAGGAGGCTAGGGGATTCAGTGTCCTGTCTGCTTCTTTGAAACCATATTGTTAAGACAACTCCTATCCATGGCTGTTCAGAGATTTCATCCACAAATGGTGTCTTTAGGGTTTACCATCTCTGCATCTAAATCCTGACTGATGAAGAGGGCTACAGAAGTCACTGATCTCTTCCCTTCTGTACAGGGCAGGGGAGGTTTAGACATAAATTCTAGGGCTTCATCTGATCAGCTATGCCTGGTTCAGCTCCCTGCTGTAGAAATGAGTTCCACTGCTACTGTATTTTGCTTCAGAGTTTTTTACGTAGATGTTGGTTTGGCTTTTGCCTTGGTAGCGTCTTCTGTTGCACACCTAATTCACAAGGTTTCAATAATTTAAAAAACAATTGTAATAAAATCACGTCATTGTTACTGCAACAGTAATTCCATGTCCATGTAATAATCTAAGTATACTGAGTGGTGATAAACAAACAAGGAGTCCTGTGGCACTTTTAAAGACTAACAAATTTATTTATCACATGAGCTTTTGTGGGAGAAAATCCCCCTTCACCAAATGCTTGAAATGGGGAACATCTGCAAGTTGGAATTCCCCATGGAATTTAGAAAAACACTGCCAGGACTTATATAAAAGAGTATTCTATGTTCTGGCTGTTTTTAACAAACATTCAGGACATTTCAGAGCCTTTGCTTAGTGTCTTGAGTCCTGTAGTCAGTTGGAAGCTCCGTACGGGTAAGAAACCAATCGCTCATGTTACAGTCTCCTGCAGGAGGCAATACTAGGAAAGGAAAGCTGCTCCTTTCAAATATCCTGAGGAAGAATTTGTTTGTGTGGTTTGACAGAAGTGTTTTTTTCAGAGGCATAAGAGATTTTTGTTCACTGTGATTCAATTTTTGACTACAATTGAGCTAAAATAACAGTGTCTTGTAAGAAAATTGCTATTTGTTTTCTGCTTTCACATTTAGTTTGAGTACTACTTTTGTTTGGAAAGGAGAACATAAGTAGTTCTTGTGAGGGTCATATGAAGCCCAAGTAAGTAGTTGGCTGAGAGCGTAACAGTTGACATGTGCAACAATTATAGTGAAGTCAAAATGGCCTAAAAATCTATTGGTTTCAAAGAATGGCTGAATGGCAAGAGAGGTTTCCAGTATACAACTCACAAGGGTTTTTTTTCTCTCTTATTCTTTACAGTGCACCAGCTGCACTGCTGGTGACATCACCTGAACTCTCCTGGAGCACTGGCATAGAGGGATTGAGTTGGCTGTCAGAACTTTTCAATATGTTGCACAGTTTTTCAAAATTTAATTTTTTGACATTGCTCTGAATGTTGTAAAAGATAAGAGACCTGGGATACTAGAAAACAGCACTTACCTTTAACCTTGAGGCCATCTGTGTGCTTCTGCAGGGAGTAAATTAAATTCTAAATTTGTTGGGTCAACCAGTATATTAGTCTAAAACTGGTGAATTTAAGCAATAAACAGTGAACGGGATGGATGAACCAGACTTTAGTTTTTTGTGGATGACAAATTCGCAAGTCTGTTTAATGCCTAAATTTGTGGAACTTGACCTGTACCCAGGTTCCCTTTGGAACTGGCTAGGTATCCCATAGAACTTCTGTGGACCACCAGGGAAAAGATTAATTTGGCCTAGTTAATTTGCTGATTGGGGTTTTCACCATACGATGGATTATTTTCTAATCTTCATTCTCCTGTATAACCGAGAATTTGAGACTATCCCTTGTAATAAAAAATGAACTTGTCTAGTGACCAATAGCAGGTTAAGGATTCCGTACATCCAGGCATACAATTTAAGGCAGAACTGCCACTGTATTTTGGAATAATTTATTTGCAGTGCCTAGGATATCACTTTTTTTCATACAAGCTACTTGGACAACCATCCTGGATGCAATCAGTAATATGCACAGATATCATGGTCATAGACACAGGATAAGGCCCTAGGAAAGTAGTATTGTATGAGTTGTAAGTGCATTTTTGCTCATGCAGAAAGTCAGTAATGATAAAAAAAATGATAGGGTTCACTTTTCTGATGTTATAAAAGCAGACTTGTTTAGGACTGGAGAGCTTTATCTTCGCTAAATAAATGTGACTTGTGCAAACAGAACTGTGAACTTATTGTGTGTGTGAGATTCACCTGCACAAATTGTACTATTCTCAGTTTAGTTTCTAAGGTGGGCTTCATTGCAGATAAGAAGTAACTCATATTAGGTACAAAGATTTCCAAAGTTGCTCCCCCCCTCCCCGCCCCTTTATTCTACAGACTAATTTGCCTAGGCAACCAAGACAGGGAAATTCTTACTTTCTGAAATGATGTGAGGTATAATTAACTTACTGATCTCCAACTGCTGCTGAATACAGATTACTTCCTTCAGGAAGGTGCATAAAGAGGGCATTCACTGTCTGAAATGGCCATCAGTCTTGAAGTTTGTGTCAAGGGTCTCCTTCAGTGGATTGTTTTTCATGATATTGTTCAACTATCAGCATATTTTGTGTCTCGCAATTTTCTTTGTAGCAAACCTAAACTAGAAGTCACGCCACAGCAAAAGTGTTGGGCAGGACTATGTATGTTGCAACAGTAACTATACAAATTTAAAATTAACATTTGTCCTAGCAGCTATGTTACTTTGTGACTTCTGTTACTAATTCACACCACTTGTAGCATAGTGAGAGACTTGCGTTCAGAAGCTGTCTTGTACCGAGCAAACACTGTAACTGAGATATTTGCAAATCATATGAAAGTGGGAGGGATCACAAATACTTTGGAAGGTATGATTTAATAAAGTAGAAGCTTGATGAGTTGGAGAAACTGGCTGATACAAATAAGATTGAGTAAAAAGACAGAGGTTCATCTCCGAGGCATAATCAAATTTACAAATATGGTGTAGAAAAACTATTGAAAAGTAGATGATTTAAAAAAAAAAAAAAGCTCAGACAGTTTTCCTGTTTTATAAAAGCATTGTATACACCTGAAGAAGGTAAGTATTATCTTACTGTTAAAGGTGTGAAAATGAAGCTGTGGATTGAGTTCTACAGTGTTGTGCACACAGACTCAAAAGTTGCTGGTTCTCAGCTCTGTTTTTAGTCTGTTAAATCACAGTAGTAACAATTCAGAATAGGAACTGGAGGTGAAAATAATGGAAGTAAAATGGTGCATTGTTGAAAGAAAGAGGTACGTAGGTTAAATTAGGAATTACTTATAAAATAGTGTGTAAAACAATTCAGGTCATTATTGCACTGTATCTAATTCTAGGGAAGCTTGCAGCACACAACTGCATTCAGCTGTGAGGACTTTTTTTTTTTTTCCCCCCAAATGAAGAGGCTGGAGAAGAAATTACATTTTTCAGTGTTCGGTAGGCTCCTACTGTGTGCAGTTCTGATCACCCATGTTTTAGATAGATGAATTCAAACTGGAACAGGTCCAGGGAACAGCAACTAGGGTGATCCAAGGAATGGAAAAGTTACCATACGAGAAGAGACTCACAGAACTTGGCTTGTTTATCCTAACCAAAAGAGGCAGTGGAGGGGAGATGATTGCTTTCACTTAGACTAATAAATACCAAGGAGGAGAAGGAGTTATTTAACAATATGGGCACAAGAGAAAATGGATATAAATTAGTCTTCAGTAAATTTGGGCATGAAACCTGACAAACATTTCTAACTATCATGGAGTAAAGTTCTGGAGTAGCCTTCCAAGAGTAGTGGGGGTGACCTAGGTGACTTCAGGTGTAAGCATGCTAAGTTTTTGGAAGATGTATGATGAAATTTCCTACAGCTAACTGCATCTAGGGCAAGATTGTCCAGCCTGTGGGCCAGACTCTAGTACACTAAGGGCTTTGATCTGGACCATGGAGTGCTGCCACTGGAGCCTGGGATCTGGGGCCCTTTTAAATCTTTCACAGTCTTAGGGAAGAGTTGCCTGGCTGGAGTTCTGCATTCCAGGACTGGATTCAAGCCCTTTCAGCTGAGGAGGGAGGCCAGTGAAGGGGTTGTAGGACCAGAACAAGGGTCAGGGAGCCCTGGAGTGGGGCTGTGGCTGGGGAGCCCTCAAGTTGAGGGCTGGAGAAGTGGAGAGGAAAGGGATCCCATGCGGGAAAAAGGGAGGCAGGGAGAGAGAATTGGGGAGATGAGCCACACCACGAAAGGGAGTGGGGATTGGGAAGAAGACCCATGCCAGGAAAGGGAAGAGAGGGAGAAGGGATTGGAGAGAAGACATGCACCACGGAAGGGGAAAGGAACGGACTCCAGCTCAGCCTACACAAAGGAAGGGAGGGAATAGAGGAGCTGTGAAAGGGGTGAGAGAGCTCACACAGTGCAGCATTGCACTGCAGGGGAGCCAGGGAAGAGGTTGCGTAGCCTATGGAGAAAGGGTTAGAGAGACCGAATGGCATGGTGCAGGAGGAAAGAGTTGGGGAGCCTGCGCTGTGTGGGCTGGGGTAGGAGGAAGGGGTCAGGGACCCTGCGTGGTGCGGGGTAGGAGGAAGGGATCGGGGAGTCCGAGCAGTCTGGAGCAGGAGGAAGGGGTCAGGGAGCCTGAGTGGCATAGGGCAGGTGGAGGGGGTTGGGAGGTCAGCGGGGGGGGAGGGGGAGTAGTCAGGGTCCCACTCTCATCACCTGGCCACACAAGGAAGTTCCTTGTCACACCTTCCCTGTCCTCTTCTCTCCTCCCCGTTACACTCCTTTGCCGTCCCTCCTCTGCCCTTCCTACCTTCATTCTCCTGCCATGTTCCCCCTTGCCATCCCACACAGCCATCCCTGCCCTTCCTTGACCTGACCTGCTCCTTCCAGCCACCCCCCATGGCCATCTTTGTCCTTCCCTGCCCTGCCATATTTCTCCTTGCCACCCAATATGGCCATTCCTGTCCTACCCTGCCCCTGCCACCCCACACACTCCTGCCACGTGTCATATCGGGGCAGGGGGGAAATAAATAAGGGTAAGCCTTTTTCAAATTTTCATAAAATGTGGTTTCATTAAAAAGTGAACATTTGTTGTGTACAGCTGTGAAAGTGACACTTGTATAAAGGGAGGATGGATATTATTTGAGAAGCGCATTTAGGTATGAAATGCAAGTTTCTGGTTTTACAGTACTAAATTGAGTTTGTAAACTGGTGTTTATCTTTTGACTGTTTTAAGTTTTATTAATAGCAAGATCAGTTTCTACTATGACTTACCTATCCAAAATTTGCTAACCAGCCCTGTGAGTGAAAAAGAATTGCAGTGTGGCCCCTCATCCAAAAAGGTTGGCCACCACTGATCTAGGCTGTCTGCAAGTGCTGGTAGCAAATGTTTCCAGTGGTCAATGATGGAGCACTAAATTGTCAGGGCTCCAAGTTACTATGCAGAATTCTTTCTCGGGTGTATGACTTTGGGGTCTTGTCCACATGCTTGGGGTCTGATAGCTATATTTGAAATTGTGAAAGAATTTTCTCCTGAATCAGATTGGCAGACCTCGTGGGATTTTTCATCTTCTTCTTTAGCATGGGCACAGATTACTTGCAGGTTTAAACTAGTGTAAATGTTGGCTTGTCTAGAACTTGAAGTCTTTAAAATATGAGCTGACAACTTCAATGACTCAGCCTCAGGTTATGGGTCTATTATAGGAGTGAGTGGACAAGGTTCTGTGGCCTGCAGTGTGAAAGAAGTCAGAGTAGATGGTCCCTTTTGGCCTTAAAGTCTTAAGTCGTTAATTCTGAACTGTGCTTTGTCCCATGAGACTGCCTCTGATACAGTACTCATACTACAAGGAAGGATTTCACCTATTTCCTTTGGAGCAAGGTCCTTCTAATGCAGCTAATCCCAGCCTAGTAATGCTAAAATACTACCTGGCTGCTTACATTTAGACCAAAAGCCAGTAACAGTTCAAGTCAGAGACAGGCCAAGAACACTATAGATCAGAAGCTACAACAAAATGTATTTTGATGGGTATGGGTGTATGCCTGGAGTGCATTGCATGGGATGAGGCAAAAGCAGAATACCTTGAACCACCTGAAAGCTAGTAGTTATATTTTAGGCTTTTTGCTCTGTAAATCCACCCCTCCCCCCACCGCTAATAGTTCATGTTGCTTTTTGTTTAATTACATGTGGAGTTCTATTTTTCCAAAGAACATCAGTTTGCAATGAATAGTTGAATGAGCTCTGCCTAAAGGTAAGAGCCTTGCACTCTCATCTTGCAACAAAGAGACTCAGTGATATAAGAACATATTTCTAGTAATTATAAACTGTTGTTAGCAAAAATTAGGCCTGAAAATGCTTATGGAGATGAATGTCTGCAAATGCTGCCAGATAATTCATGATAAATTATATGAGAAAACAAAACAAAAATTTACACTCCCCCCCCCCCATAGCTGTTTTACCTGTAAAATCACACAATATTTTGTACATGATCAGCATTTTTGTATAAGACCATATGGATTCTAAATTGACCCCTCTTCTAAATTGTTATTGATCTTAAAACTTCATTTTCATAATATTCCTTTCTGCCAGTGCCAGAGTTTTAAATATATCAATAGAACACTAATTATTGTGATGGGTTGGTATTACTTTGGTATTTCTACACAATTCAGTTACTACTCATTTCTTTTTGGAGAACCCATTGAAATCAATGGGAGGTGATTTGCTATTTTGGTGTGTACATTTGAGGACATAATTGTGCAAAGTCACTACTACTTCAGAGAAGTGGGCTGTATTTATATAGCTTATGGGTTTTTTGGTTTTTTTTTGAACTTTGGAAGCATTCTAGTCATATTCTACTTCAGAAAATGTTGATACATTAAAAGTAATAAAGAAACCCCACAGTCACAAATACGAATTTTAAAATGATTTTATTACTTTAAGAAATACAACGTGCAGCGTAATTTCAAATGATACCAACAATCAGATTTTGTATTTCACACGATGATCACTAGTCATGCAATAAAATACATGTTACAGAACACTCCCACTTAATGATTAATAATCATTTTCTCTTAATTAAGGCATGGCACAGATCTTTTAACACTGATACACACCCTACCTTGTCATATCTTTCTACACACTTGACAGCACACAGCAATTACACATTCTAACAGTGGGCTTGAAATCCTGGCCCTGTTGAAGTCAAATGGAGTTTTGCCATTTACTTCAGTGGGTCAAGGATTTCAACCTGAATCTTTGTCTATGAAGTTACAGCACAATCGCCATTGTAATCCTTAAAACATATCATTCTCTTACAGACTGTCAGCTTTATAAATTCAAATGTTCAGTGAAGAAAAGAAAATGTTATGTCAGTAACATCCCAAATGTTTCATCTCTCAAGTCTAGCCATGATCTTGTTTAATTCTTAACCAACAAAAACCCATACAGAGATTCTGAAATCATTTGTTGTTCCTCTCTGCCTTCTCCCCTAACCCACCTCTGGATTTGGACAGCCTGGAAGGGAAAAAGGGTTATGTGATGTGAATGGTACCGAGAAACAAAGAATAGTCTTCATATGGTTGACTAAAGCTAGTACACACCAATGCATACTTTTAAAAAATAGGTATTGAAAGCACAGCTCTGTTTTCCTCCTTGTTTTATTCTTTAAATATCTTTCCCACACTCTGGGCAAAGTATGTCGTCCCTTTCTGTGAGGAAGCCACGGCCCACTAATGAAAGAGAACACTTCTTACAGTTAAAGCAGTCATTATGCCACTGGCGTTCTTCAAAGGAGATATACTTGGTTCCTCCAATTCCTGTTTAAAAACCAAAAGCAGTAAGGAAAAACAATAAAGAATAAATCATCAGATAACCTAGTGTAAGAATGCTATTTTTGGGACTTCTACTGATATCTGATGTAAGGCAGTGAAAGAAACTTCGTGAGAAAATATTCCATTTATGCTTTGCGTTAGCCTAATTTTGCCATCTTTACAGGTGGTGAATAGTATCTTAAGAGTTAATCTACACTTAAACACTATAGCTGTGTTTCAGTAGAGCTTTCATGTAGAAACTTCCTATGCTGATGGGAAGAGTTTTTCCCATCAGCATAGGTGTTCCACTTCATCAAGAAGTAGTAGCTAAGTGAATGGAACAATTCTTCCATCAACCTAGTGCTGTCTAAATGGAGACTTAGATAAGATAACCTCTGTCACTTGGGTTGTAGATTTTTAAACACCTCAGTGACATAACTGATTAAATGTAATTTTCTCACATGGACCAGCTCTTAATTTTCAAGCAGTCCAACTACTTTCAGATCTACCATTCAAAATAAGATGCTACTCAGTATGGATAAGAATGGAAGTATTGGACTTTTGCCTTAATTAACGGATTTGAAAGAGAAGTGGGCATGTAATACACATCAGAGAGTCAAAACAGAGAGGAAGCACATGGATCACAGAAATAAGATCATATAGATAGTCAGTACAAGGATATGTGTCTTGGCAGGTTGAGTTTATGTATTTTAATGTAAACTTGCTCAGTTTTGGTGACAATGTTATAAAATTGGGATATAATGATCTGAATAAAGTGAAGGCAATGGTGTGGCAAACAGTTTTGAGGAAGGTGTGGTCAAGAAGGCACAAGCATGGGAAGACAGTGCAAAAATATTTTGAGAGAATGAGGTAAAGGACCATCAAGGATAACCTCGTTAGTAAAATAGAAGCTGGAGGAATGTGAAATGACCTAAGAGCCCAGATTTTGGTATGAGCTACTTGTGGCAGGACCTTGATAGCACAAACAAGCTCATTGAACCTGATGCTGAGGGCACACTTCGGACACAGTCAGGTGAGAGACTGAACGTGCAACATGGTTGAAACTACAGGTGAGAGAATTTTGGCAGGAGTATTTTGGACACTTGGTAGGGAGGAGACATTAGTATCAAAAAGTTCAAAGAGGGAGATTTCTGATCCATCTTTATACCATAATGTTGAATTTCAGTGATGGCAAAGAAGGCTAAATGGATAAATGTGTCATCCAAAATGCACTATGGGTAGTGGTAGGAGAAATATTAGCAGATAGACAAAGAATAAAATGACCTGGGGCACTGCAATTTTAATGTCAGATGAGAGAATCACTTGTTCTTGTGGCTCAGAACTGAAGTCTTGGACTGTACAACTCAAATGCTTAAAGTGGTGGCCCACCTAGAGGGTTGTATTTTATGCTTAATGATATTAATAAAGCACTACATACTGTAACTGTTCTCTTTAATATTTTTATACTGTATGGCTGTGTCTCAATGCCTTGTGATTTCTAGGCCCCTATCATGAAAATCCAGGAAATACTCCACTGCTGTAAAAAAATGAGGCATAATTAGATGTACTTTCTATTGGTAGGGAAACAACTGTTGGTGAGTATGGTAGTATCTTAGAAATAAAAGCTTGCTGAGCACCATGGAGTATATGTGTCCTACTGTCTTCATAGCTCTCTTAGGATCCATCTACAGGTTCCATGGAAATCAAATGAAAAGGAGAAAAATTCAAAGTAAGGACTCATTTCAATTTTTTTAAGATTCCAAAGACTGCACAAATAGAAATGCTAAAATTCAAGATACGTTGGGTCTTTTAAATTAACCAGAAACCACTACATTTCTAGAAATATTTTTAAAATTATTGGTTCTACATTTCTGAAGACTACAGTAACAAGAGACTTACCACTGATGGGGTTGGTGCATCCAGCACACTTTTTGGCATAGAGATTGCAGAAGCAGCTCAGGCAATATGCAAACTCATCCCGGGAGGTAAAGCGCTGTCCAGACAACTGCTTCTTGCATCCAGTACAAACAAAGCACTCCTTATGCCATGGCTGCTCCCGGTAAGTAACCCCTCCTGTAGTGATAGCCTGTGTTTGGTTTTGTTTTTCAAGAATAAAAGAGGTTTTGTGAAGTCACCATCTTACCAAAGTTGACTTTATTTTATTTTATTTTAAACCAGGAATAACATGATTACTGGCAGGAACTGAACTTGAGAGGGATAAGTGATTATCCTTCAGTATTTCCCAGTTATGCAAACTCTCATCTTTAAACAACTCATTTGCTTCCTGTTTATCTTGTAATCTTGCTCAAAATTATCATTGTGTATAAAACCCTTACTCCAGTCTGCTTCATTATCATAGTTCCCTCTGCTCCTTTATTTGTACTCTTCTCAACATTGGTCTCCTTTCTGTGCTTTCACATAACCCCATCCCTAGTGGTGAAATAACTTATCTCTGCCGCATATGCTGTCTAAAACCGTCTTCTTTTGTTTTCCTCATCATCAGTAAACCATCTGATTTCAAATCTCTGCTGAAAATGTCTCCTCCTTTGTTTGCAGCTCTTTAAACACACCCTTGGGCATCCATCAAAAAATGAATCCTTACTCATCCAAATAATCCCACTGAAGTTAGTGACACTAACATAAGGAATCAGACACAGGACTTTGAATTGCAGGATCAAGCCATTAATTGACTTCTTCCTCAAGTGTTTTTTAATTCTGATTTGCTGTAGAATGGGTGTATGTGAATTGTAGGGAATATGTTGTGCAAATAATTGACCTGATCCTGCAAATAGCTATTACTGAGTAATGGCCTTATGAATTTTATTTCAGAAAATATATGCTATAAACATGGCAAATCTTTCTTTTTTCTTCTTGATCTTTATGGTTTGGATTTCCAAGAGGACTCAGCATTAGGTTAATTCAGCTCATGTTGAAGTCAATGGAATGATGATATTGATTTCCGTGGGAGGTGGGTTGGATTACTGCAGAGTGCTTTAATTTGCAAATTTCACCCTGCATGCCTTTTGCACTCAGAGCTAAAGATGCCATCGCTTTGTAGGAAATATCTCACAGTAGTAAGCATTGACTGTATTAATAGGGGTTTTCAGAACTGGGCCCTAAAGTCATACTGCATTTCCTAAGGTCAGTTGATTTTATTTCTCCTTTTTAAAGAATATAATGATTTCACCCCCAGAAAAATAAAACACCCTCCACCAGTTTGGTACATATGAAAAATTTCTAAATTTGAGATGCATAAAATAAGAATAATACCTTCTTACACTGGACACACTGCATGGCAAACTGCTTTTCATAGCAGGGTACACAGAAGTTTTCATTATCTTTGGGGATGAAGCTCTTTGTGCCAATTGGCTGTTGACAACGATGGCAAATAAAGCAGGTCTCATGCCAGCTGTTGCCCTTGTACTCCATCTTGCGTGTACCTGTCATGAGATCAAAGCAGAAAATGAAGCTCTTCATGCTGACAGCTATAGCAGATTTAACCATTGTTGGTGGTTTTTAAACTGGTTCTCCTGATAGCTAGAATCTGTGTATGGATTAGATATAAAATCTATTCAGTTTTCCAGTTAGCAGAGCAGGGAGTTAGGTGCTGTTCAGAGATAAAGCCCTGGTCTATAACATGGCAATCAAAGGGAGATACACAGAAATGCTTAAAATACCTTATGAATCTCCCTCTGATTGCCTACTGCCTACTTACTGCAGGGTGCCCACAGTGCTGCTTTGGTGGGAAATGTCTTTCAGTCAAATCAATGCTACACTTCTTGCCAGGTAGGTCTTAGCCAATTGACCTCTAGCTTATCCTGAGCTCGACTGAGCATGTCTGTACAGATGCTCGGTCAAACTTACATAATCGATGCTATGCTGTTGGTGCTGCCACCGGCAGTGTAGCCTTTCTTATAGTTTCTAGTGTATGTCAGTTGTGATAATGAAAGAGAAGTAGGTACTGCTAAAAACAGTGAGCCTCCGGCTGCCTTTGTAGGGCACTGTGGCTATGTCTACACTACAGGGCTCAGTTAAGCTGGCTTAATAAGGTATACTTTAACCTTGCTTAAAGTAGACCTTATTAAGTCAGCTTAGTGCATCCACACTCAAAATGCCAGGAGACTGCCCACATCCACACTGGCAGCTCCTAGGTCATCCTAGGAGTGTGGCTTGTGGGTACCTGGCACACAGTGCACCACAGCAGAAGTGCCCCTCTCTCCCAGCCACTCCTTTACTACAGGAAGTGAGTGACCACACAACCTCCATAGTGTGTATGGCAACAGGGAGGTCAGGGAGCCTAATGTAACCCAGCAATGTGCCAGCACAGCACTCCACACCCTCTCTGTGTTGCCCAGACTCCTCCAGCTAGGGAACAGGTGCTGCAGAGCAACTGCCAGCACAGGGGCAGGGCACAGCAGTTGTTAAGATTCAAACACTGGGAAATAGCACATAGAGGAAGGTGAAGTTAAATCACTTGTTGCAATGGGAAAAAAATCCATAGTCAGGATTTAATCCTGCTATCACACAATCTAATCTAAAAGAAATAGCAACTTTCTTTCTTTCTTTCTTTTTCTGTGTGCTGTATCCCAGTCTTTGAATCTTAACAACTACTTTGATTTGCTGTTAGAGTGTGACCTGATACTATGTCTTACACTCCCCTGTGTTAATTTCCTACCATTCTGTAAGTTCCCCCAGCTTCAAACTGTCTGATGAAGTGGGATTTTCTCCCATGAACACTCATCTAATAAATAAATTTGTTAGTCTTAAACAATGCCTCCAGACTCCTTTTCTTTTTACAACAATATGGGGGGTGGGTCCTTTGAGAAGGGGAGACGCACAGGGTTGGGCAGCAAGGGGGGAGACACCCAAGGTCGGGCTGAGAAGGGCAAGGAGGGAGATGCACGGGTTTGGGCAGAGAAGGGGAGAGACAGGCAGGGTCAGACTGAGAAGGGGGAGACACCCAGAGTTCAGCTAAGAATTGGGGAGATGCTGGATCAGTTGGGGAACATGGGGAGTTTGGCTGTGTTGTACACAGTTGGGAATGCTCCCAGCTGTGTTGTGCCTTCTAGCCAACCCCCATCCCCATGTTTTCTGTGATTAGGAGGCCAATTAAGTTGACTTAAGGCAACTCCCTGTCCACATTGCCTTAAGTTGACTTAATAAAGTCAACTTAACTATAAAGTCGACTTTATAAATAGAAGTTTTAAAGTTGACTTTATTCCCCTACAGTGTAGACAATGCTTTGTTTAAGTCGACTTAAGTTAAGTTGCCTTAAACACACAGTGTAGACATAGCCTATGAGAATTCATTTGTTAGCAATTCTTGTATAATCTGCAGTATTAGTGTTACCTTCACTCCGTGATACACCTTCTATTAAAGACTGACAATTATTCCTCCATTTAGTTTCTGCTTTGTGTTTGTGCTTCAGATACAAGCACAAGCTGGCAAGTCTTGTGTTAGTCCTTGAACCTTTCCCAATAAAATATAAAACAAACTAGGAGAAGTACCACAGGAGTCCTTGTTTGTTTTACTGAACTAGACTAACACGGCTACCCCTTTGGAACAATAATATGTAGTTACCACTTGGTCTAAGGCAGTGGTTTCCAAACTTTTTTCCTCAGGACCCAATTAAAAAAAATCATTTATCCCTATGACCCAACAATTTTATCTTTCACCAATACATTCCAGTTTTTTTGGTGGCAGCAGCTGAGGGTGCTGCAACCCAGTACCTGAGGATCTGCAACTTAGTAGTGGGTCCGGACCCACGGTTTAAAAACCACTGGTCTAGGAAATACATCACATCTGCTCTATGCCTTTGAAATCTATAACACAATCTTCTCTGATTTAAATGGTGAAGCACTAGATGTGGTGAGCATTGTTGGCTGGCTGTATTTTCCATTCAGACTTTCTCTGAGATCAGTTGCCTTGAAACCATGTTTTGGTTGAGAAATGAAAAAGAAAAACCTTAGTTCCTTGGAGTTAGGAACATAAGCTGCCTTCTTGCCCCAACTGAAGCAAGCATCTCAGAGGTGCCTTCTCAACCATTCAGAGAATATCACTGGTATGATGGATGCTGTATTTTCATATGCAAATTTTTTCATGCATTGATTCATATTTTTTTCTATGTCAGCAAATTAAGAAGAGAAATAATCCAGGCTAGGAGCAAAATATAACTACTAAAGAAATGACTATAGTTTGTATTGTCAAACAAAAAGCATGGATTTTATATTTATGTTTAAATGAATACCAATTTATAACAAACTAATGAGGTGTTATCTAGTGGCTCAGGGGCAGATTTTACCCTTGGTTGATTGATTTCAGTGAATGCCAAAAACAATTATCCAAGGGGTTTCCTGTGTCCCCACCCCCCCAGATTTTAGATCTTTTCTTTAATAGCACAGTGTTCCATTCCTCCACTTATTTTTCTCATATTATTTCTAAAATGTTCCTTGATACATATGAAAGGACATCATATAAAAAACTAAAAATTAAATAATAAATAATGGATTCAAAGCAGCATAGCAAATATGTTAATTGATAATTATCTGCTTTCATGACATTTTAATGCCTCAGTGTTTCTTATTTTATAACTGCATTACACTAATAATAATCTAATCATACACATAGTGCTTGTGTAATTTTCAGATAGACAAGGTAGCTACTGAATCAGTCACTGAAGAAAAGAAATATTGGTCTGTTAATGAGAGGAGATCTGGAATCTGAGGAGGGTTGCATGCTGGAGGGAAATAATTGTCTTCACATCTTTGGTGGGGAGGCAAGATGCAATGGGTTTAACAGTGGTACTGATGACAGTGAAACACAGTCCAGTGGGGCTCCCTTGTTAATTATACATTCACCAGACAGAAGTCAATGTGAAGTTAGCCTATGTTGTGAGACCCCTGTGATCAGCCTTTTAATTACTGTCGTGTCTGATGTAACATCACAAAGCTGCTTTATTAAATGTAAATCAGACATTTGGTGGAGCAAAATAAAGAACAAGAGCAGCAGTAACAATCAACCAGATATGCATCTAATCCTGCCTGTCCATTTTGCGACTTTCTGAATGAATCCTCCCACTCATTGACCCTATTGCTCCTTCACCACTCCAACTTGCATGTAGCGTACTCTGTAAGTGAGAAGATGGATGCTACATGAGTTCATTTCTGGGTTGTAAGTTTAAAATAATGGAGAACTCCAAATGCTAGGAAATGACTAATCTAAAACTTAAACACCCTTCCCCACAATTAAAAATGGCATGGTTAGCTATAGTTATCAACTAATAAAACAAAAGTAACATGCCTACACTTCTAAAAAATGCATAGATTGAAGATGGGAAGGAGTACAGATGTAGAATGCTGAGTGATTTTTGGCCATTGGCTTTGAAACACATTTGCATGATTTCTATTTGTTCATCCTTTCTTATATCCCATGGCCCTCTAATTTTTATGTCACGGTCTTTCAGATATGCATCCAGTTTTTACATGGTTGACAGGAGAGTGTCAGTTCAGAAATGATTTAGCTGGAGTAACATCATATTAATGATCATTACCAGGCATGCATGTGGATTCCTGAATTTTAAGAGTAAAAACTGTTTTTATTGACTATTTCCAAATCAAGCCTCAAATTCTACCCTTTTAAGCCTTCAAATTGTTATGGAATGCTATGGCATTGTAAACTACAGAGCATGGTTCAGTGGTTAGTTATCATATGCCCACATTTCAGGATGCTCCAAGCAGGTCTACGCTGCCTGTCCTTTCTGGTAGCAGTCAAACAGAGAAACGCAAGTTACCTAAAATAACGTATATTCACATTCAGCTTCCTTATTCCCAGTTCATCCACTATGCTGAGTCGAAGGGAAGGGCCTCCCTTCAACTCAGCACTTACCCAGTTGCCAAGGTGGTATTCAGAGCTCAAACTTCCTGATCGGCTGAGCGCGTCTTCATAGACCTGATTGGTTGGTCAGGAAGTTCGATCTGAAATTTCCTGCCATCAGTGAAGACAAGCCCTGAGAGACAACTCAAGCTGGGGTATTTTTGGCTAGTTGAAATTGAAAGGGAAATGGTCTACGATTTCAGACTCTGTGCTCAACAGCACTTTGGGGGCAGCCTGGCTGTTTTTTTCAGTTTTAGTTAAAAAGTTAAACTGGAGGCATTTAGCTCCCAATATTGTTATTTATCAGGCCCTACATAATGTGGAAGTAGTGGATTTTGCAATACCTAGGCTTCCACTGTAATTTTGGCAATGGGAGCCCTGCTGTATGTGGGGCTGGCACTGCAGCTCCAGCCACCCTTGGACTGAAGGTAGGAGTCCCCGCTGTCAGCTTCAGGTGGCTGACAGTGAGAACCTGCACTCTTACTTCTGGGTCCCTACTCAGCCCTGAGCAGCTGACAGTGGGAAAATTGCAGAAAAACAATAATGGACTTTATTCCTGCAAATAATAAGGTCCATTATTTCTTTTCCTCAATTTTTCATGGCTTGTCCATAACTCCGCTGCAACTTTATGACAATCATCCCTACAATTCAAGTGGCTCTTAGTGATTTTAGTAAGAAGTTAAACTTTACAAGTACCGTAATGCTCTTCAAAATGGCAGTAGCCAGTCAAGATGCCATACAAGAAAGAAAGACAAAGCTGGACAAACAGGTGTTGTAAGAGCTTTGGCTGTCCAGGCTGCATGAAACTTTAATACATAGTTTACAAATTGATTATGATATTATGTGAATGACTGTAAATAAAACTGAATTAAAAATAGAACTGAGACTGCCCCCATTTTTAGTATTTATCATGTCATTTGCATTACAGATGTATAGAGCTCTATTTTATAAATTAGTGATCTTGGTAACAAAATATAGGTTATATCAGCTCTAACTAGCCCATCAGATTATGGCTTAGGACATTCAGTATTGTAAAAGTATTCATTACAAAGGATGATGGGGCTAGTTTTGATATCTCACATATTTGATTCAATTCCCTGCCATTGCGGGGGCCTTGGCCATTTGGGCATCTTCATCTACATGGCTGGCTCCCAGTGGCCTACAGTTTAGTTTTGGGAGGACTGAAATGCTTTAGTGTTAACTAGAGTCTTTGGTCTCAATATAGGGATATCTGGATGAAAATGAATAGACTGTGATATGCAGGAGATGGTTCCTCCTGGCCTTTAAATCATATGAAATAAAATGAAGCTGGGAAACTGTCAATGACTTCAGTGGATTTTGGGGCAGGCCTTCAAAGCACAGCCAGAGGAAAAGTGGTATGTCCTAACCTGGCATGATAGTCTTCTTGCACTCATTGCATTTGGAAGAGTATTCATTGGAATAGCATTCAGTACAGAGTAGATGTTCCTCTTTTGCAGCAAAAGGTTTGTCCACCAATGAGTTCTTGCATTGGAAGCAGTGGAAACAGGTTTCATGCCAGTGCCGATCCTTGTAGGACAGATCCTGTAGAAATCCAAAATCATAGATTAAATAGAATAATTATTTACACAGTTGGAGGCTGGGAGAATGTAAGCATAACCAAGTCTGAATTGTGTAGCCACGATCTGAGGCTTATTCATATAGATCAGGCAAATAAATTGTCCTGATTGACAATAACTGATTTGCTGTGGTTACTCAAAAGGTCAAAGACAATTCTCTCTCTTTTCAATAGGCTTTAAACCAAAAACAACAAAAAAAAAAAAACAAACCAGCACAACCTTTGTTTTTGTAATGCCACAGAGAAACAAGTAGCTTCATTTAGATATTTCCTGTAAGAACAAATTCATTAGCAGAAATATAATTTATTTCCTAGCTTTTTTTTGGCCAGTGCTGTCTTCTATGGCATTCTTTCCTAATGTGGATCTTGGCAGAAATCTTTGTTCCACATTCATCTCCTGTGTTACTTCCATTTGTTAATGGATTTACACTAAGGATCAAATTGGCCCTTTCTCTCCCTCTCCATTTTTTAGGACTAGAATTATCTTTTGCTAAACTTTAGTTCAGTTTTACCAAGATATTAAAGCAGGGTCTAAATTGTCACCAACACTTTGCTGCTATTTACATTGTTGCTTTGTCAGGATGTAATTTCATTTCCCAAATAGTTGGATGTAATATAATTTCCATAGGTGTTGTTCTAGAATAGCCTGATATTGGGATTGGGTTCACAGTTCTGAGCAATATTATTTCCACTGAAATGTCTGTGCAGAAGATGATTTCAAAAAATGATCCTTTCAGTAATGACTGGAAAACCATGTCCACAGTAAAAATAGTCCATCCCACAACACCCAAAGTCTTTGGTGTTTCAGACAATTCCCAGATTCAAACCTTCCTATTTTTGCTAAATAAATCTCACTGAAGATCTGAAGATGTTTGGGTTTTTTGCTTTTGTTTTTGTTTTGGGGGGGCAGAGGGGCAACAGAGGAAGCCATTACATTTTTACTCTCTCTTTTCTCCATTCATTTCATCTCCTCAGACTTTGGGCATTTGGATAAAATAGGTACTAAAACCCAAACCCGATGCTCAGATTTTGCAAAACCCAACACCCTCAGTTTTGTCCATTGTTGTTGTTCATCAGGAGGAAGCTAAAGGCAGGATACTCGGTCAACCTAGACTACATGTACACAGGCTTCCTCAAAATGCCTGACCTACTTGCAGGCATAGCTGCTATTCCAAGATGTCATTTTCTGCAATCCCACTATTAGAAGTACTATACTACTGTAAATGCAGTGCACAACTCAATCAATGTACCAGACAAGACACCATCACTCCACTCTTCATGGCAGCACATCTGAGACTTGAGACTCAGAAACATTTATATTTCAGTGCAATTCAAAGGGAAAGCATAGGCACAATAATCAGAATACTTGACTTACCCGAGCGCATCTGCCTCTACCCTCTAAAAGTATAGGTTCTTAGAGTTTGTGCTGACTCCTGTATTATGAAAATGCATTTTTTAAAACCTGCTGGAAAAACTGAACTTTTGCTTTTCATTTAAAAACTCACTAGTAATTTGTACAAGCTATTAGCACTAAATAACAATGGTGAACAGAAGAAAGAAGAATGAATCAAGGAAGTCAACATTTTTCCATGGTTATGAGACAGAACATTAACAGTAGCACAGTGAGAAAATCTTGTCTGAACACCTGCCCAGCTCAACTCAACTCCCTCAAAATCTCTTCTAAAATGGTGATTGAGGGTGTTCTTGTTTTTCCAACTCCGAGGTCACACAAAATGTAATACCCACAAAGGTTCTTATTTCACTGTTTTCAAAGATTTTTTCATATAACTTGCTCTATTAACATCAGAAATACCTTCTGAAACAAGCCAGTTTCTGATCTCTAAATACAAAATTTTCTAACATCAAAATGGAAAAAAAAAACCCCAAACCCCCTATTGTGTAGAAGAGAATTCTATTTATATTTTTCTTTAAAGGAAGTTGAACAACCTAATCATGATCTCAAAGGAATAATATTTTTCATGGAAAAGTGCAACCTACAGCCAACAGGAAATTTTCCAAAATGTGAAATTTGTTGGCTGGAAATTGGAATGACAGCAGATCTCTTTATTGTTGTCTTTTGTGAAACTGGAGGCATTTTTAAACTTAGGAAACTGGCAAAAATAAGACTATTTCTCCATTTTGCTGTCTTCAAAGTATTTTTTACTTCCAAAGTTGGTGTCTGTTAAATGCTCCCCCCCCCTTTTGTTTTATACAAACCTCATCAAAATGTAATTTGTACTTTTTTAGGTTGGAAATAACAAAGGCTATGCTTTCCCTTTTTTTTTTTTTTCAGCAATGAAATGTTCTTTGTCCAGGAGCCCCTAGAGTTATCAAAACTAAACAAAAGTAGGTTAAATCTTGAAGTGTAGTGTAGACAGATGGGCATAGAGAAAATGCTGAGCTGTGGTTGAGTTGCATGGATAACGGTGACTTGAAGCCATGTTATGTCCTGTCTCTTGACCAGTCTCTGGTGTAAGCTAGAGCATCTTCAGACATGCTCTAATTTACATGAACTGCTCACAACAGTGAAGAACTGTTCCCAGCAGCAGTGATCATGAATTTAATCGCATTCTATCCATCATCACTATATGGATGAGGCCAGGACTCACAGGGAGTTACGTAAAAGCCACTCTCATGGCTGCATGACACTCAAGAATTCCCCAGCACTAGAAGGCATCCTTAAAAGACTGGTTAAATTGGCTTCATAACTGTTTTGTTGCCCAGAGTGGAACAAAGTAGCTTGAATGGAGATGAGTATTTGGCCTAGTGTGTCCATTGACTCTGATTTTTTAATCTAGCTGACAATACTGAGTTTCCAGCTTTAGAGGCTGTTTTTTGAAAATATATGTCTTAGGTTGCACAAACTGATGTGCAGCTGAGTTTTTTTATCCTGTTGATGTGGGAAGCAAGCAACCTACCTAATCAGATGAGAAATGTAGAAGGATTACTATGGATGGATCATGGTCTCTTCCCCAAAGGAAGCAGGGGTGGGGGAGGGGGAGTGTGTGTCCGCAGTATGAATGGTCTATAGCCTCAGCAAAGAAAGAGTGCTCCAGACAAATCCCAGGGATAAGTGTTACTGGTGAAAGCAGAGGAGGAAAATTGCATTCTTATGCATAGCTTACATAAAGCCTGTAGCAGAATCTACAGGGAAAATATTTAGCACTTAAGTACGTAGGTTACTTTTCTTCTGAGTTTAAAAAATAGTCTTCCTCCTGTAGCTAGTTTCATCTGATAATTTAAAAAACGCCCTTAATTTAATAAACTAGTATGAATTAGAAACAAGATGGGGGCATTTCTCAGCCTGATCTTTCCTCTCTTAAGGTCATTTCTGCAGTATATAAGGTTGTCCTCAGAGCAAACTGTTCCAAATCAAGACTTCTTTAGTGAGGATGAGATTGTATTTTTCCATAATTCTTCCATAATTTATTCATTCAGGAATCAATATATTTTCCTCCTCTGTGATATGACTGTAAGCAAATAAACTTTTTTTAGGGATTTTTTAAAAATCATAAGATTAGTGTTATCAGGTTTTATAAGCATAAATTCCTTATTGCCCTGAAACACTATTGTTTTTAGGCAGACTTTACTACTTAGGCCATAGTGTGATACCATTTCCACTGATCTTGGTCCCCACAGAGACCACAATATTGAGATGGTGATTAGCGAAGTTATGAACACGAGAGTAATCAAATATGTTTCTATTAATAAATTAGTGGAAGCATCAGCATTTTTACAAAAATAATGTTCTCCTTGAACTCTAAGGCATGAAGAGTAGGGTACGATTTCAAAGTGTTGTGTATGTTTTTGGTGTATGGGTCCTGTGACTAAGTGATACACTGCTAAAACTAGCACCTCACTGCTAAGAAAATATACAGGTGAAGTTGCTTGGAGTTTTTTCCTCCCTTTCTCCTCACAAGAAAACACAGGATACAAGTCAGATTTTTAGTGCCAAAGCAAAATAAGAATTGCAGCTCAGCAAAGGATTGATATTTAATTGACATGTTGTGAAGATAACGTTCCCATTTCATATATCACGGGTGGCATCCTTTTCTGTTTTCAGAGTATATTTTTAAGATTGATCCTTTTGATTAATTTCTGGTTCAGCTGCTGACACAGTGGTCTTGTACAATAATCCATTTTAATTTTTTTCTCAAATATTGTGAGGGTTTTTTTTTTTGTTCCTTTACAGGGCTGATGGTCTCCTGTAGAAAGGTGAGTTGTTGTAGGTGTTCCTGTGTTGGCGATAATCTCTGTGCCACAGAGACTGTAAAAAACTATTCTTTAAAAAATTGTCAAGAATGCTAAAACCAACTCAAAAGTCAAATTTAAGCAGTTAAGCAAACGTGAACATCTGAGTTTTTAAAAATTGTGAAGGAATTTACAGAAAGAGTATTTGGTGTTTCAAGCAAGAATGGGAAAACAATAGTTGTAGCATGAATCCATTAGTGACTCAGGCTTTGAAATGTAAGCCTATTTTTCTTAATACAAATTAACTCTTTCCTATGAGAGACTCTGAGGAAGCTGTTGGCATATGAATAATGTTCAGTGGCTTTGAAAGCAACAATAGTGCATTTTTCTTAGGTCTACCAGTGCCTTTTGCTATTTAATATACTAAGTTTTTAATATGTCTGTCAGAGTTTTATAAACATTAGCTAGCCATGTTCACAGTTAACAAGATGGCCTGAGGCCAGATGTATTAATACCACATGTTGTCATTTAGTTAATTTTGTTTCTGTTAAACCAACATTTCAAATAAAGTACCAGTCTGTATAATTTGTGAATTATATTCACAGTCATCCATGGAAGTACTATAAAGAGACTTCAAGATGTACAAAAAGCCTTTTGATTTAAGTCCAAAAAAGAGTTTTCTTCAGTCTAGATGTCTTAAGAGTCAGTTAGCAGATAGTGTTTTGCATTGCTGTGCTGGAGACCCAGAAACTGACACTGTCACTTGCACCTATTTTGCACTGCTTTGACTCTAAAGGGGCTACTCCTGACTTACCCTGGTCCAGCTAAATGACGACCCCCCCCCCAGCATTGTATAGTCATGTACAGCTGTGCAAAGTGGATATAAAGTGCTATCAAAGCAAATCAGTCATAGCTCCCCACTACAAAAAGGAGGTGGACAAATTAGAAAGAGTGTAGCGGAGGACAACCAAAATGATTAAAGGGCTGGAGCACAAGCCCTATGAGGAAAGACTGAAAGCAGTAGGCTTATTTAACCTGAAGAAGAGAAGACTGAGGGGGGATTTGATAGCAAACTTCAGCTACCTGAAGGGATGCTGCAAGGAGGATGGAGCTCAGCTGTTCTCAGTAGTAACAGAGAATAGAACAAGGAGCAATGGTTTCAAATTGCAGCTGGGGAGGTCAAGGCTGGATATTAGGAAAAACTTTCTTACTAGGAGGGTGTTAAAGCATTGGAATGGGCTACCTAGGAAGGTGGTGGAACGGAGATGTTTAAGACCCAGCTAGATAAAACTCTGGCTGGGATAATTTAGTGGGAGTGGTCCTGCTTTTTTTGGCAGGGGGTTGGACTAGATGACCTCATAAGGTCCCTTCAAACCCTATGGTTCTATGATATGTGTGATAACATTTTACACCCACTTTCCACAGCTGAAAAAGATGCATCAATGTACAAAACAGTGAAGAATGAGGCACCCAAATCCTATTTCTAGTTCTTGTCTCTGAGTACCTTGCAATCAGGCGGCAGGAAACTGAGGAAGCAGTGCACTGAGCCACTTGGCCACTGAGAACAGAAAAGTATCATGCAGGACTGAATTAGCTCATCCCTGGGCCCTAGGCAAACACACATCTGGGCCACTAACTTCTAATCTGACCCTCTGCAGTAGGTCACAATAATACTCATATTTAGCCCAGCTGGCATTCCATAATTTGAGTGAGTGTTGTCACAGGACCACTAACTTTGGGCAAGTCAGCCTTTCATTGTGATGGGGAGCAGCTGGGCCAAATTGTTCCTGATCCCCAAATCTGGGCTCAAAGCACAAGCCTACTTTGCCTATACATTAATCTGGCCTGATGCATGAGGCAATAGTGAACTCTTTGCCAGTTCCAGAGGGACTCCTCAGGTTAGAAGAGAGGCAATGGCTGTAACAAAGAGCTGCAGGGCATTTCAGAAGTCCATAAACAAACGGAGTTTCTTGGGCCTCCATCTGCAACACTGAAGACTGCAAAAAATATTGATCTAAATTCTTCTCTCCCTTCCACAAGTGTAATGTCAGTGAAGTTTCTCTTCTCATTAGCTCAGTGTAAATGAAGAGTATCAAGCCCATTGGGTATTTCTTGAATGTATCAAACATTTGTTGGAAAAATTTGAGCTGGAGAGAGGCTATGCCTGAACAAGAAAACTAGTACAGATCCTGTATTGGTCTTCAGTTTCTATTTTATGGGCAATAGATAAAATAATTTAAATAATCTTCATTCCAGACCCTCATCACAATGCTTGTCAATGTTTCTATTTTTATGGGGGATGGGGAGGAAGAAGAACTGTTTTAAGATCTGTGGGACAGATATATCCTGAAGTAATAAGAACACTGCAGCAGAATCTATGTATTTTGTTTGTTTTGTTATTCTTTCCAATGACTTCTACGAAGTCTTCACTGAGAAACTCTCATTTGCTATTCTGCTGTAACGTTCTCCACAGAGACATGTTTGTATTTTTTTATGCTTAGAAAAACCCCAATCATCTAAAATATTAAAATGTTATTACCCACCTTTATCTGCCATTAAAGAGAGTCTAGTTTAAAAACTTAGAAAGCAAGCATATTGGGTAACATCCATGCTCCCTAAATTCATAAATCTGAGTTGAAAAGTTCAGTCTGATTAATTCCTGAATACTTTGTCTGAGATTTATTGAACCCAGTCCAAGTTTTGGGATTCTTGAATGTCAACACATGGAAATATCTTCTCAGGGGATTAGACAAGACCTTAGAACAAAAGTGAACTCTAGAGGGGGGGAGAAATATGATGATTTCAGTTTATCAAGACAGTCAGATTCTCTTCTTTCCCTATTCTGAGTGTTTATGAGCTATAGGAGAGTTGACGGTGAATTTATCATTTAAAGATTGTTCCTTTTTCCCTGCCATAGGTAGCAAAACATTTTTACTTATTAAAAGTCTCCTAAAAGAGCCCTCCCACCTCTTTTTCAGTTGAAGTGAATGTCACAGAGATGCCCATTGAGTATTCACTGTGACTGCTTTGTGTCAGCAGGTCTTTTCAGGTCTGACATAGTCACTGCACCAAACACACTGTTGTCATGGTCTGTATCTAAAAAACTGCCATACAGTATGTCATTTGAGATCTAATGACACTGTGGTGGTTAATATCATTGTGAAATATGTGTGTTAGCACCATATAAAATATTATTGATAATTCAATGAGTTCTGTGACCAAAGGGAGAAAGGAATTTTCTCCCTGATGGGAGGGAAGGCAGCTATCTACCCGTCTCCAACATAAATTGTTAGGTGTGACCACAAACAAAGGAAAGTATATTTACATGCATGGTAAACAAAGCCATCAGGTGAGCACTAACAATCTCAGTAGGGGGATGGAGAATGTATCCCCAGGAAGCAGTGGGTAAAGTATAATTTGATGGGCTTTGGAACCCTCCTAATTTCTGGGACCCACACCAACTCCTCAACCCCCCCC
>ML681989.1:4413943-4518136 GCA_007922195.1 Podocnemis expansa | reverse complement strand
ACTCCTCAACCCCCCCCTTTTTACCTCCCCCCCCCATTACCTGTCCAAAGCTGCACCCTGCCCAAGCTACTCTTATTCTTAGCATGCATCTGAGCATGTTCAGGGTGGGAGATTTGAAAACTCCCCCAGCCTGGCTGCAGCTCCTAGGCCAGGGCAGGGTGGAACACGCACTTCACCTGGTTTTTCTATTTTTTGGGGCCCTGGAACTTTGGGCCCCCAAATTTGTGGGAGTTCCCCTGCCAGGGTAGCCTTCCTGCCTCTTGAAGCAGAGTCATCAGAGAGAAAAGGCCATTTTGGCATCCATCACTTGTGGCATTAAAGGGGTCAGGGCTCTTCAAGTGTCTTCAAGTCCTACACCATTGGATCCTTCAACCAAGGGTATTAAAGTCTCTGGGAACTGAGTATAGAAAAGATATTTGCTGAAATTAAGTTTTAGCTTATTTTTATTTTAGTTTGCTTGTAATCCTTCATTGCTTTACCCCTTATAATTGGTATCACTTAAACACGGGACTCTTTTTTAATAAACTTTTGTAACTTTTACTATAAACCACTTCAGTGCTATAATTAAAATAGTGTGTATGTCAAACCCCAGTTATATTAATGAGCTGCTCTTTACTGTCTTTTTAAAGGTGCAGCAACTTTAATGACTTGTGTGTGTTCCAGGAGGGGCTTGGGTGCAGTAAGGTGAATAGTTTTTGGGAAATGCAGGACTGGTGCATGTTGGGGGTCACCTTACAAAAAATAACTGGGAGGTGGAAGCCAGGATGTGACTTGCATGCTCATCTGCTGATTCTAGGGTTCCTGGACAGGGATCCAATGCAGAGGATGAACTGGGGTTCCTCCTACCAGCTTTGGAAAGTTGGTGTGAAACTCCCCAGACATAATGGAATAAGGATAATTTAAACCCCTGAAAGAAGTATGTGAGGACCATTAGGCCCAAGGTCAGGGGCCAGAAACCTGAGAGAAGATCTTGGAATTATTTATTGGACTTTGTTATCTCAGAAAGAGGATGGGACTAAAACATGACCTGGTGAGAGGGCTGAATCATGAGATGAGGCAGACTGCCACACTGCAATAGCAACCATTGCCAGAGGGAACTAGAGAGGAAACAGCTGCTATGCCATGCTCAGCTGCAAAGTGATCTGTCAGTGCTGAGTCCACCATACTACAGGGGTGAATTCTTGGGTAGCCAGTTAAATTAGTTCTAGGTACACTTTTGGCTGCAAGAGTGTCTGAGACATGCATGTTTTCTTCTGCATAGCTTCCCCCTCACTGCCCCATGCTACTTTGGCAGTGTTTTTATTGTTAAATGAACAGTTAAAGTATCAACATTTATCACTTGGAAAGAAATTCAATAACATTTTAAACTTACTAAGCACAAGGTTGATGCTCTAAGTTTCCCCTGGATTGTAAACAATACTCTCCAGTTTTCATGTGAAGCACTTTACATAGATTTAAATTATCCTACCACCACCTGTGTATAGTATATATTTATTAATGGCCTCTTTTAACCCACCGAGAAACCAAGGCAGAGAGATTAAACTCCAGGTTTCAAAAGTGACCCTATAATTTTGGGTATCTCACTCTTTGGGTGTCCAGCTTTAGAAACCTAGAGCCTCATGTTCAGAGATGATGCGCTTCCACAGCATCAGTCAATGGGAGCAGAGGTTACTCAGCACCTGGCAAATGTGGACCTAGCCATAATTAAGTTAGGCATCCAGAATTAGTATTCTCAGAAATCTGGAAGCACTTGCCGACAGGTATTGACCACCTTCACTTCCCACAGCTCTTCAAGGAGGTGTTTTTAGTCCTTTGGAAAGTCAGATTGGGCTCTTAATCACCTAGTTAATAAGATGTTATGGTACAGACATCTTCCACCTAGATCCCTTTTCTCCTGTAATATTGTGGGGCTCCCTTGTGAAGAGGGTGAATGCAATATGCAGGGAACAGACCTATCCAGTCCACTTTGATAGATGTGATGTCAATGAAATGTAAGTCCAAGGTACCTTGCAATCACAGCCAATTGGTTTCTTGCATTCCTCACAAGTGTTGGAGTAAAGGCTCTCATAACATTTCACACAATAGGGGCTTTCCTCTCTCAGGATGTACTTCTTGCCAAACAGGGACTCCTTGCAGTAGTGACAGTCAAAGCGTTCAGTCATTTTTGTGTCTAGAATCTTGACCTGTCATAAAGAAGAAAACAAGTCGGTTCAGATTTCTCTCTTCTTATCTTCTGCTACAATGAAAGAAAAAAGATGGTATATATCACCTTCAGACCTATTGTGTTGTTCCATACTGTTATTTCATTTAATGCCAAATGACTTTTGACACTTTTTCATTAACTAATTAATTAAGTCCTCATTTGAGGGAAAATTATAAAAATGGCTGTTCTGGATCAGACCAATCCAGAACCTTGTCTCAAACAGTGGCTGATACCAGTGGCCTCAGGAAGATGCAAGAATTTTCATAATGGACAGTTATGAAATAATCTGCCCATAGGAAGTTTTCTTTCTCAGTAATGCTTACAAGGATTGAGTCAGCAGAATGGTCTTGCATGGTGAACAACCTAGTTAATCTGAGCCATTCCATCTGGTGACTGAGTTGAGTAATTCTTTCTGTGAAGTCTTTTCAAGCTATTTTGTAGATTATATTACTCAGATTTGAAGTGAGGTTTCTGCACACATAGCCATAGTAAAGTCAAGTATGCGAGGACTACTTTGAATACGGGGTTGGACTAGATGACCTCCTGAGGTCCCTTCCAACTATAATATTCTGTGATTCTATGACAGCAACCCAGGAATTAAATTATGCGCCTGTAGTTGTACAGCAATTATAGCAGTAAGTGTAAAAGAAAGGGGCAAGGAACTGATAGCACAAATGTAAGACTTGTAGATAGAGCTAGACTGATAAGAATACCTTAAACAGTTAACATTAAGTATAAGCCTTTCAGCCTAAGTAAGAGTGATTGCTAAATAAGCTAGTGCAAGGAAATAAACTAATAATAACCTTAAGTCACAAGATGGCATAAGACTCTATTTATTGTTTAGTAACACTTACAAATGTTGCAAGAAGACAGTTTATACCCTTTTTATTGTATTTTTTGAGGAAATATTAGCGGATGCCTAACCATGAGTAGCCATAGTAATTCAATTGACATATGTTAATGACCTTTGCTTAATTAATATACTAGCCCAGGGGTTCTCAACCTTTTCATGGTCACAACACAGCGGGTAGGCTCCCTACCTCTGTGTGACACACCAAACCTTCCCTCCACCACAAGCTAAGGCTCTGCTTGTGGACAGGGCAGGCTCCTGCGTAGTGCCAAAAACCATGTTTCGGCAGATTTTGTTACTTTGTTTAGATGGTAACAAAATCTACCCAAACAGCATATTTGGCACTATACTGACTCCTCTCACCCCACTTCACTTGCCACTGAGTGGGAGAAGGGGAGCCATCAGGCACTAGGGTTGGGAGCCTCCCAAGGCTGCAGGGACTTCCCCCAGTCCCAGCAGTGCACTGTGGCTGCTGGCTTCCCCCTGCCGGGAGCCTTCCCTGGCCACAGAGATCTCTGCAGCCTCAGAACTGCCCCTGCTCCTGTCTCCCCCCATCCCATAGGGAGGCAGCAGACACTAGGGCTGGGAGACTCCCCGAGTCCTGGGGCTGCAGAGACTGTCCCCTCTCCCTGCCACACACTGTGACTGCCAACTTGCCCCCAGTCCCAGCAGCACACTGCTCCTGCTGGCTCCCCATGGGGAGCCAACTGGCACCAGGACTGAGGGCCTCCCAGAACTGATCACTGCAGCTCTGAGACTGCCCCAGTCCCAGCAGTGCACTGTGGCCAGCAACGTCCTTGGGCGGGGGCAGGGTGTGAGAGAGGTGATTGCCCTTGGTCCTTCAGTCCCTGGGCCCCGTGCTGCCCTGCCATGAGCAAGGCAGTGTGGGGCCCAAACTGCTGCCCCCAACAGCCGTGCTGCCCCCATCCTCACCCTGCTGCCTTTGGCAGCAGCTGTGGGGAGGGATGCAAAACCATCTTCTCCTCTTGGACCGTCTGCCCTGCTTCCTAGGGTGGGAAGCAGCTGGCCCAGGGGCAAAGTAGCCTGGCCCAGAGGCCAGGCTCTGCTCTCCTGCCCCTCCCCTGGGCCAGCTGTTCCAGGGAGGGCCGGGCCAGAGGCAGGGCAAGAGAGCAGAGCCCAGCTCCCAGACCAGCCCACTCCACCCCTGGCTCAGGGGAGGGGCGGGAGTGTGGGTCCAGCCTCTGGGCTAGCTTGCCCTGCTGGGGGTGGCCCACAGGCAGATTGGCCCCGTGTCATGCACTCCCTTATGGATGGCCCTGACTGTGGCTGCCAGCTTCCTCCTGCAGGGAGCCAGCAGACACTAGGGCTGGGAGCCTCCCCTAGCCACAGAAATCTCTAGTCTCAGGACTGCCCCCAGCCTCAGCAGCGTGCTGCTGGCTGTCCAGCAGGGAACCAGCAGGCACTAGGGCTGGGAGAGTCCTGGGGCTGCAGAGCTCTCTGCAGCCTCAGGACTGTCCCCAACCTCATTAGTGCACAGTGGCTGCCTGCTTCTCCCCAGCCCAAGCAACAGCTGCTGCTCCTGATTTCACCTGCAGGGAACCACTAGGCACTAGGACTGGGAGACTCCTGGAGCTGATCTCTGTAGCTCCGGAAATGCCCCAGCACCAGCAGTGTGCTGCCACTGCCTTCCATCCTTGGGAGGCTGGGAGTTGGTAGGGATGGGAGCTTCCCAGAGATGCAGAGACCTCTGCAGCCTCCAGACTGCCCCCACAGAGCTCTGCTGCTGCTGGCTTCCCCCCTGCCCTGCTTCAGCAGGGAGCAGGAGAAGGGAAGGTGGAGGTAATAGTGCTCCGGCTAGGAGAAGGGAGGTGTGGCACCAATTTTTGGTGAAACAACCTCCCGGCTCTTCGTGACACACTTTTGTGCTGCGACACAACAGTTGAGAACCACTGTAATACCCAATAGGATAATGGAACTTCATAATTTTGAAGGTGAGGAAGTTAAGATATAGTAAAGGAGGGAAGAACTATGCATACACATACATGAGGACCAGCACGGTCTAAAAAACATCTGGTCTCAGGCAGGAGTGTCACTGCCCCGGGGAAGGACCCGAGGCACAGGCACAGGCCCCACCCCCTGCCTGCAGCCCAACCCCCTGGCCGGGGACAGGGCTGGGAGTGGCCGCCGCAGCCGTGGGGCCACCCGGCCTTGGGAAAGCGGCCGCAGGTGGCTGGGCCCCAGATCTCCAGCCGGGGACAGGGCTGGAGTGGCTGCCGCTGCTGTGGACGGCTGGGCCCTGGATCTCTGGCCCGATCGGGCCAGAGTCTGTGAGAGGTGGGGCTTGCAGGACCCGGGGCACTGGCACCAGGATTCGGGGCACGGGCCCCGTGTGCCTGGCGTCAGCGATGCCCCTGGTCTCAGGTCTGGTTTGTGGGACCTCTTCATCAACAAGCCAGAGTTAGACTAGGGTCTGTCTCAACTTTCAGAGCTCTCCTCACAAATAGGGGGAATATGGATATGTAATGCTGCTGGTTGTCCTGTGTAATGGGGAAGCCCCACCCCACAGTCCAAAAGCCCAGAACATTCGATGGGCAGCAGAAGGCCCGCCCCTAGACTCTGCTGGACGTGCTCCAGATGGTGCCTCAGTATAAAAGCGAGCAGCACAGGTTATTTGGGGCTGACCAGTGAGGAGGAAGAACACCCTCTGGAGGCTCCTGAACAGGAACCACTTTGGCCACAGCTTGCAAACAGAAGTGACTCTGGAAGCCTTACTGAGGAATTACGTGACCTGGGAAACAACGCAAAGACAGATGCCATGGAGCCCATGGCTATTGGAGACTTGCAAAAGGACCCCTGCAACAAGCCAGGTAGGAAGTAGCCCAGGAAGCCTGGCAGGGAGGAGCAGGGGTGGTATAAAGATTGAGTCAGCATGGTTCAGCCTGGATCCTTGCTGGCTTGGTGCCATAACCCTGGCACTGATAGGGCCTTGGCTGCAGCTCAGTGGAGCGGGAGGACCTGAGCCCCCTACCTGGGAACTGCATCCCCTACAGGGAGCCCTGTGTCCCCACTGATGCTGGCTACAAGGCCATGCTGCCTGATTCCAAGGGCTTGATGCTGACTCTGGCTACTAGGCAGCACTGGCCTTCATCTGAGAGTCTTATACTGTCTCTGGCTGTTATGCCACACTGCCCTGGGCCTAAGGGCTGTGTACTGACTTTGGCCACTGAGTTGCACTGCCTGCACCCCAGGGCCTTGTACTGACTCTGGCCACAAGGCAGCACTGCCCTGAACCAAGGCATTTGTATGAACCTAATCACTAGGCTGTACCATCTTGGTGCAGTAAATTTAAAAGGATTGTGGCAGTACCCTACCTGTGCCCCCTTGTACTTTCCTTACCAGGGGCCATACCCTCCAACACCCTGACAGAGTTTGTTAATCACTTTACTTGTCTGGGTTTGTTTACTTATTGGATTAATTATTTTAATAATAATTTTTTTTCAATTATGGAAGGTATTCCCTGAATGTGAGTGGTGGTGTCATGGGCATGGCCAATGGGGGTCTCAAAGCAGTAATTGTAGTAATACTGGGCCTGGTCTTGAGACAAGAACCTACACAATTTCGGGAGTCAATTGGATTCTAAATTAATCAATAATAATCAGTACCTGGCAACATTTAACATCAGTACCTGGCAGTTGTCAGTATCTGGCAACATTTGTCTTGGATGCTGAAAGCTAGCATGCATATGTTGGGGACATTATTACAGAATGAATCTTGCTATCTCACAGGAAGACGTTGATAGCCAATCTTCTTTTAAAGAAGCGACTATTAGCATCTCACTAAGTAACCACTTTGTGTCTCTGATGATCACTCCAGTTATCAATTAGAGTCTAATAATTCTTTTATGAGGAAGATGGCTGAAAAGGTTATAGGGATGGGAACTCAAATGACATCCAGAATCTGCTGGTCATATTGGCATCTAATTAATTTGGTAGAGGCCTGGTCACTGCATAGACCCTATCCTGATTGTGTTCCTTTACGATTTCCTTCGGGTGATGTGGGTGAAGACCAGGTGTCTAGACTGAGTCTTTTAGCTCTACAGGGGGATTTTCTATCACCCAGTTGTTGACAAACCAGTGGCCTAGGATAGTAGTGTCATTCTTGAATGCTTCTATTCCTTCTTTTTGAGAGATCTCAGTGATTAGTATTAAACAATTGCTAACTCAGACTGAGCCACAGGTTTGCTTCAGTGGCTTTTTCTATTTAGGTTCTATATGGGCCATAAGAAGGGTTAGAAAGGAGGGGTGAGCTGGTCTGCAAATGGCATCTGCTCCCATGTTTATTGCTCTGATCTCTCCCATCCATCTGAGTGATATATCCACTGTTTGAGAGACTGGAACATAAATTAGACTTAGCTATCTGAGACTCAGGTCATTTAAGATTGAATTAATGCTTATGCATTGGGACAGCACCTGGAAGAAACAGTGGAGCTTATATCAGCTTCACTACATGACGTATACTGTGTTTACTGCTTTATGCAGGTTCACAAACTGGGGGCTTGTTGGTCCCACCCCTCACTCATTCCAGATATGAAGCTAGTAGCATTTTTATTATTTGCCTTTGGTCAAAAGGCTGACTTTTTTTTTGTGTGTGTGGACTTTGTTACAGTTCAATATCTTTACAAGTTAACTACTACATTGTGAGCTGTATGCAACTACACCTTAATGCTGTTTAGAAATGACTGCACTACATAGCTGCCTGCCTGTGATATGGTTTCCCAGGTTGACTGCATTACACTTGTGTGCCATACTCACACTGTTTGCCAGTTGGTTTTAAGATGAAGCTTTAAACTACTTTGACCTATGAAAGCCTTAAAAGGTTTGGATTCTAATAACCTTATTCTAATAAATGGCCATCTTTCTTATCTGTGGCACCAGGGTAACTATATTCAACAGAAGTTGTCAAGCTTGCTGCCCCCTGGTTTAAAGAGAAGGAAGCTAATTGCAGCTTGTTCTTGGGTGAAGCCTTTCTGACTCGAACTTCCAAAGGAGTAGCTATGTTAGTCTAGCCCAGCAAAATGAACAAGGAGTTTGGTGGCACTTTTAATGAATAACAAATTTATTTATCACACGAGCTTTCATGGGAGAAAAATCCCACTTTGAAGATGAAAGCTCGTGTGATAAATAATTGTATTAGTTAAAACTGCCACCAAACTCCTTGTTTTTTGTTTTCTCTTTGACTATAGAATCCCTTCTCCTGTCAACGCCCACCTGCAAGCTGCAGGAGTCCTTTCAGCCCACACAGCAAGAACCCTTTTTTTTCCCCAGGGTTTTTTCTGGACTAGGGAGTGGACTAGAGTTTTGGGGTGGACCAAATGAGTGGTTGTTTTGTTGGGAAGAACGGATTTTTTAATGCTCTCTTCCATCTACTGAGTTCCATACTGATTTATACAAAGTGTAGGGTGGGTGTTTTTTTATACATACCAGTGGATAAGTATAAAAACAATGGATCCTGGACAGATCCTGATCCAGTCCTTCTCATTGAAGAAGGAATAGGAAGATGGGCAAGCTACAACCCCATAAATACACCGGGGAGAAAATGTTGTTGGAAGCAATGGCCAACCAGCTGTCACCCCAGAGAGCAGAAGGATGCAGCAGGCCAATGATCTTCCCCTGGAAGATGCCAAAGGGAGGGTAGGAGGTTAGTCAGGCCCCAAAAGACTGCTGACATAAACAAGCCCGTGAGTGTGTGTGATTCTTGTGGGAGGATTCCTACAGAGATTTGAGGCAGTCTGAAAGGCCTATGTGACTAATAGTCACAGGGGAGAAGAACAGCTGAACCTCTCTTCCTTGCTCCTGGTGCCAAGGCAGTCATGATACCTAATCACTTCTGATTCCTAGAGAGAGGGTGATGGGCTGGCTCCCTTTCTTTAAAGTCAGTTACTCCATTACAGTTAATTACATTACACCCGCATATAAGTGTCAGTGGAGAATCAGGATTGACATGTCTAAAAACCCACATCCAAATATTTTGCTCCTGGGTCACAAGTTCATTGGGATTTGCCCAGCCCAAACAATAACTGTTACTTCCATGGCCTGGCAGCACAAACTCTAGTGCACTGCCAAAGGGAAGACTCTCCAACGCATGGGCAGACTAATAGTATCTGCAAGCCTATGTCCTTTTCTCATCAGGATGCACATGCAAACATTTCAGACTTGGTTCTTCCCAGTCTTTTATAATTCTTATTTCTTTTTTGGGAATGCACATATGTATTACAGAAGAATGAACATTTTTTGCACAGGTGAGAAAAGTTCAGATCCAGAAATCTCTGCAAGTTTAGGCCTGTAGGTGCAAAACTCAAGTTTTGTTCAGACAGGATTCGCTCATGCAGTTGCAATCCAAATCAAAAGTTCAGGGATTTGGTTGGCTCACATCTCTACTCTGTAATATTATGGACATATTTGCAGCCTCTTCTGCAGGGGAAAAATAGTAAAAGTAAGCTTATAAGAATGGCCATATTGAGCCAGAACAATGGTCCATCTAGTAGTGCAGCATCCTGTCTCTTATAATGGCCAGTACCAACAATTCAGGAAGCATGTGGAAAACAGGGCACTGGAGTGACCATTCCCTGTCTTCTGTTCCTCACTTCTGCCATTCAGAGATTTAGGGTCACCCTGATGGGGCTGCATTTCTGACCATCTTGACTAATAGCAATTGATGGACCTATCCATGAACATAGCTAGGTTTGTTTTTTTTCCTGAACCAAATTATAGTTTTGGCCACCACAAAATCCCATGGAAATGAGTTCCACAGGTCTATGTATTGTGTAGAAAAAGTACCTTTTCTCATTTGTATTAAACATGCCACTTATTAATTTCATCAGGTTATCCCTTGTTTTTGTAGTATGTGAATGATACTTCGCTTTTAACTTTTTCCACTCCCTTAATGATTATAGACCTCTGCCATATCACATCAGAAATGGGTCCTATCTAATGAGGGAGAAATCCATTTTATTTGTTTCAATTGGTAAGATACTACCAACTCAAAAGGCACCTGTCCCCCACACTGGCATAAAGCTAGGATGGGGCGAAACAAGGGGTAGATGATACCCACTTGGGGCTTGTCAACGCTTAAAACTCTTCAGAGGTACAGCTGTAGCACTTCAGTGAAGATGCTACTTACGTTGATGGGAGGGATTCACCCACTGATGTGGGTACAGTAGCTACAGAAAGGCAGTAGCTCGGTCAATGGGAGAATTCTCCTGTCGACCTAGCACTGTCTACAGTGGGAAGTAGGTCGGTTTAATTCAGGAGTTGTGGATTTTTCACACCCCTGAACTACATAGTTCTTCCAGCCTAAGACCTCAGTATGAATCGCTCTTTACCTAAGGTCTGGTCTACACTTGAAGGGCTTTTTGGTGGCAGTAGATCAGCAGATACACAAGGCACATAAAATGTCTTGTGTATCTGCCAGCAACTTTCTAAGCCGCCAAGACAAACGGTTGAAAGCCAACTGCAGATGGCTTGTGATTGGCTTTCATCTGCATCTGTTAGGGGGTAGGACTTCTGGTGCCGATTTCTGGAGCACAGGAGCAACTTCATAATCGCTGCTAATTGCACCTGGAATGTTGGGCTGATGATGGCAATTTTGCCACTATCAGTGAAGACATACCCTAATATTCTCTTCCTGCCTGGTAACATGGATAGAGGGGAAGTTTTTGTATGTTTGTGCTTGTTCAGTTCCTAACTCATTGAAGCCTTGAGGAGCTATCATCATACCAATAAATAATATGGTTATTTACAACAGTTAATATTAGTCTAATCAAAATCATTGAAATAAACAAGCCCAATCCCAACATAAAAGCTCACTCCTGCAATGTTCCACATCATAAATAAAACTGCAAAGGAATATGGAAGTTCTCAGGCAACGTTTTCTTAGGCCTAAAAAAAAAAAGATGAACATTTCAGCATGCCCAGAACAATAATGCATCTGGTGTGCCGAGTAGGTCAGTGATTGTGACAGTAATCAAAGAAAAAAATAATAAATTAACTTCATAATGTGCTTCCTTTCTGTTTTTCCCTTGAATAATCTCATATGAACATAACCAGTTACTAAAATTTACACCGTTGCCCTAAAAAGAAAAACAACAATGAAGAAAATCAAGGGGGAAATATGTAGGAGACAAATTATGTTAAGAGAGTCAAAGCTTCTAACTCTTGCTGGAATGGTACACTGAGCTAGAGAATGAAATTCTGGCTGTGTGGAAAAGAATGGGGGTTTTGCCATTGACTTCAGTGGGGCCAGGATTTCACTCATAGTCTGTGCTCCTGTGGACATGAGGTTCTGCTAACCATCTGTTTAGAAATTAAGTACTTCTTGGAGGTGTGCACATGCTTCTCACACATGCAGCTCTTAAAAAAAAACCCAAAAACTTGCTGTGTGCATGTAGGATTTTTCAATTGCTTTATTTTCCTTAGTTCAAGAAAGACAGATTTGTGTTTGGCAAGTCCACTGACATAGTTCATGCAGAACTAGAGCATTTGGAAACTATTTGTTAATGTTCCAAAGACTAAAGCATAAAGATTTATGATGTCCTTTGTAGTTACAATCTACCAGTTTGAGCTATACAATGGATTTACGGGCAAGAGATGACCTTTCCTGTAACTTAGCAGTTATTGGTGCAATCATTATCTATTGTCTTGTTTCATCATTGCCAGAAGAATCTTCCAAAACCTAATTTTTCTTAGCAAGACCATAATTACATGCATGTAACAAAGGCTAATGTTGTTTTTTTGTTTATTTGAAGAAGAGACCAAACGAACATTTATCAGAAGCATTAGTGGGGAAAGGTGTAAAGGGTAGATCAGCTGATTTAACCTATATGGAACCTATGATGGAACAGATATTGTACAAAAAACTAGGGTGGTTCTATGGACTGACTGGCTGATGAGAAGACCTAAAATTGTCAATCTGTGGGTGCTTATTTGAGTTCTAAATGGCTGCTGGACAACAAGTGTTTCTGTATGATGAGCAGTATGCCTGATACTCAGGAAGAAGAGTTGACTATTTGTCTGTATCATGTTCTGGGCCAGATGGAACTATGCTGATTTGTACCAGCTGAGGAGGTGGGTTTACCTGGGTTTTGTCATGGCATACCACTGCTTTTTTAAAGTCTGTTTTAGGGTTTTCTGTAGCACACATGTGGCCTCCAGTAGGGTGAGTCTGATCTTCAGTATGTGAACCAAAAAATGTTTAAGCTGAATACATGTCAGGCTATGTACCTTATGTGAAAGATCACAGCATATGCTCCTATGTATTGTCTCAGAGGTGGCTCTGTGCATGTGTATGTAATTAATCTGACATTTTTGGCAATTACTGTTCCTGTTTCTAATATCTGATAGTGTCACTTTAATGTGACTTTTTTTTTTTTCTTCTCATCCCTGGCATTCAGTGCCCCAAAGGCTTCCAGATTTAATCTGCTTTACGGAGCTAAGAAGGCCATCAGGAGACTTAAAATACATAGGGCTAGATTGTCCCTAGTCCTGTGTGGAGAGAGGGCATAAGGGCTCTTCCAGCTTTTTGCCCCCTAGGCCAGGGCTAGATATAGTCCTGTATCTTGCACGTAAATAAGGTCCAAGGGAATATAGCTCCAGAATGATACTAGACTCCCAAATGAACTAGTCTAAGGGAGCATAGTCTATGGCAGGGGTCTCAAACATGCAGCCCGTAGGCAGCATGCAGCCCCTAAAGCTATTTCCTGTGGCCTGCAATGACATGATCATTACTAATATTTGCAGTATCATTGTATGGAAAGGTTTCAGTGGTGTGGTGCTTGGGCTACCATACTAACCCTCATGTGGTCCTCGTGGTGATTTGAGTTTGAGACCTCTGGTCTATGGTGCACCCCGTGAAAGGGTGCAGCAGTGAGCACTGCTGAGTGTATTCCTCCTGCTGCAGTCACCATCTCAGAGTGTCTGCTGGAGTACTTCTCCTCTATGAAAGAACACAGTTGACTTCTTCTTTAGTTAAAGAGGAGAGAAAAAGAACTTTTCAAGTGCAAAACAAAGATGCAGTTCTGTGGCACTTTTAAAGACAAACGAATGTATGTCATGCATCTGATGAAGTGGGATTTTACCCATGAAAACTCATGCAATAAATAAATTTATTCATCTTAAAAGGTACTGCAGAACTCCTTTTTTCTTTTGGTTTTGCTGGAATTGACTAACATGGCTACCCATCTGGAACTTTTAAGTGTCCTCACAGATCAACCTGGGGTCTGAGTACCTATACCTCCATGCCAAGAATAGAGGCATACCATCTTTTTGAAGGTTGCTGAAATGAAAGCTCACACAGGTGAGTGAGCAAAAGCTGCCTTTTCTATTGCATTTCCTTTCTTTGTAGAAAAGTGACTTCAGCAATCTCTTGCTTTTGGTGACCTGTGTATCCTGTATTATGGTGGCTGTACTAACACTGTTAATGCATTAACTATTCTTTGTGTAAAGCTTGCTGCTTATTTTCTTTCTCAGTTGTCTAGTTGTCCATTTCCTTTTTTTGTCATTTATTTAGAAAGGGAAGAGATAGCAGTCTCCTAATACCATGATACAGTGATTTTTATAGTAAGCAGGACCCAAGGGATTGGTGGAGGAATTCAGTACTATGCCTTGAAGAAATCAAAGTATACTCTTTTAGAGTAAGTTCAGTTGTGGGAGGCCTGAGCACACCACTCAGTCTCCTAGCCCATAACGGTAGTCAAACTGAGATCTTGACCAATAAGAGCTGATTGAAAAAGAAAATAATGTTTTAAGTGTAGGTTTGTTCCTAGCCATGAGTGAGCATGTGTTTCCAAGAATAAAAGAGAGGGTTTGGAGCTTGCAAAAAACATTCCTTAGAGCTCCCAAAAGTCATTCAACAAACAGACTTGACATTTCTGCTCTTTCCACACTTAAAAAATAACAGTAAAGAAACTCGAGCCTTCCTGGTACATGAATTTGAGCACATACTTATGAGCATACCGTACCAGTTACCCAGGTTCACCTCTAGATTGCAAAATCAGTCTTTCGTGAATTGGAGAGTCTAAAATGTACTTATTATTCCTTGTGTCTGGCTAGAGGAAGACCAATTATGGTATTGTAAATGTACCCTCTAGAAATTGTGACTTGTTTGGCAACCAGCCACTATCTTCCCCTGATTTAGACTTGTAAAGTCACTTCAACAGTTGTAAAAGTGCCAGAGGTATTATAAGTGCAGAAGGCACAGAAGATGTGAACACTGGTTCAACATGATGCCCAGCACATCTTACATGAGGATTAACTAAGATTATCATTGAAATGACTGGAGTGCATGTGTATTTACATATAGGTGTGCACACATGCCAGCTACAAAGAGAACCTATTTTTATAACCTTCAGTGTCATTCTTAAATCTACAACAGCAAGAAAATTCACAATTAAAGCTAAAAGCCTCAGGCTAATTCTCTAGTTCAGTACCTCTTGATGTTGATATTTAATGTCTACCTTCCTTCCCTTGCAAAATAAATGGTAAGGCATAAGGCTGTAATCTATCTTAGGTAAATTTATCAAATACTTGACATGACATAGAAAATTAAATTCCTAATAAGTAGCACTTAACAATTAATAGGAAAAAAATGGTGCAACATTGCAGAGGGATAGCTGTGTTAGTCTGTGTACAGCAGAAACAACAAGAGTCCTCTGGCACCTTAAAAACCTAACAAAGTCTGTTTAGTCTTTGAGATGCCACAGGACTCTCGTTGTTTTCTGGTACAAAGTTAATAATTCCATCCTCTGTGGCAGGTGTATTACAAAAGCCCAGGGCTGAATTGGTGCAGAAATTAAACTACTTTATTAACAGCAGATGTAGGTCCCTCCAGAGAAGAATTGATTTCTTTTATTGATTCTCACACAGCCAGTTTGATGCCAGGGGAAAAAGGAAAAAAACAAACAAAAAAAACCAAACCAAAACAAAAAAAAAACAACAGGCAGCCAGATTCAATGAAATAGCCAGGTAATGGGAGAACATTGTCTGATGCTATATAATGAAAATTCTCATCTCTCCCATTGTTCAGAAATCCTGCAAAAAAACAATCCAGGCAGCAGCAGTTTGACAATGTCTCAAATAGTCCATATTGCATCTCTTCCAGAAAAGGGTAGAATCACCTTAGCAAGGGTGCAGTGGTACCACTATTCTTCCTCTCCAATAGCAAAATTGAAGGTTTGGTACTTTACACAATTGATAAAGATCAATGATCTATCAGGGTATTTATACTGCCCCCAATACCATAATATCTGAGCACCTCTCAATTGTTAATGTAGTTACTCTATCTTTTCTCAATTACCCACCAGTAAAATGGGCATAATAGTCCTTCTCCTCACCAAATAGTGAGCAATGAGACAATAAGTAACTCGCCCCTGATTGCACTAAAAGTCTCTTGGAGCAGGGTATTTGAACTCGGGTATCCCAAGGTCTCTTTAGACTATAGTTCTAATGACATTTCTGCTGAATGATTAGATCCCTCTCAAAATGCATGTTTTAATCCCATAATTTTTTTTAAAAAGTTATAATCCATCCACCCCCCCCCCAAGAAAAATATATCTATTTTTAAAATTCTACGGCTTTGAAAATAATGGATAATCTATTCTGCTGGACAAAAATGTTTTTTAATTAAGCACATAATAAAGAGAAATAACTGTACTGAGGGAGAAACAGGGACATACTGTTGCAGCATTAAGGTTGCAAATTCACATAACACCTAAAAGGAAGAAGTGAAAGTTCTTATTGAAGTGTTGAAATCACTCAAGTTACTTGTACTCTGTATTTGCATTCATATTATTACGTAGCAGTCTAATTAGTATTATAAAATAAGAACCATAATGTTCTATCTTCCTGATTCAGCTTCAAAGGAACCCTCCAGTGTCTACTGATCAAACTTTTTTCTATATATACACATGCATAGCTGGGTATTTTTGATATTCTAATTCTTTCTGTGGCTGCTGGTGTTCCACATATTTATTCCCTGGAAACTGCCATTATTCTACTAGCAACTACTCTTATCTGGGATAAAACTGTATCACAAAGAACTATGGATATGTAAATGCAACTTTAAAATGGCACAATTAATCAGTGAAAATAAAAGTGTAAATAAAGTCCCCAGTCCTTGGGCTGACTGAGCTATGCCATCTTTCCACCATCCACCCATTCTCTGAAACTACTGGGAACCAATTATTTTCCAGCATAATATGAACCAGCTTCAAACCTGTTCTGTATCCAGTCTCTGGGAGCTGGAGGAATGGCGCTAAACTGGTAATCCTCAACTGCTTTTAAGACAGTTTTATGAGTCATTTCCAGAAGAAATTAAACAGAAGGACCACTTCTTAGATGGTCCAAGCTAGACTTTGAAATTCACCACCTTCCACCTAATGCAGGTATTTATACCAGTACAAGATGGAAATAATATAATGTCCTTCAAGTATGGTAGTGGTTCACACCCAGCTTGTACAGGTGTAAATGATAACACAAGGTTCATCCTAGTGGGGAATTGGGACAAATGGACTTAATCATGGTTTTGGAGCTGGACCTAATTTTTTTTCTGAAATGAAACTTGACTTTGCAGAATGCAACAAAATTTGTCATGCCACCTTGAAATTGCAACAGCTGTAATGTTTATCATAGCCTTGATTTTTCTCCAGTTCCTGATGCCTAAATGTAGTGGATTGGTTTTTTTATAGTCTCATTTATAAAACTATGAGCCGTTTAGAATCTCCCTCATGCAAATGGTCCCAGCTATAGTCCCTGTATTTGTGTGCCTGATTCTGTGGGTGGGAAAAATGAGCATGTTATTGTCACAAAAGGGGACCTGACTTCACTGAGCTCTCTAAAAATATCATAGCATACTATTTAGGGAGCTGGAAAGTCAGAGAAGCATAGGGCCCGTCTCTGTCCTTTATCCTTGATAGAGTCCCAACTATAAGCTCTTCAGTCAGGGCTAGCCATGGTGTTTTGCTGCCAGAGGTGGAAAATGTTTTCAATGCCTCCCACTCACCTGCCTGAAAGGTATAAGCAAAAAGGGGGGGAAAAAAGGTCAGCTAAAGCTGAACAGCTCCTTTGCCCCCTCTCAGGACCTCCCTCCACAATGTGGATTTGGCTGGTCCAAACATTGGCATCCAAGGCAGCTGCCCTGATTGCCTACTCCTGCTTTCAGGAAAGGGACTAACTTGGAGTGTCTATGTACATGGTACTACAGCAGTGGTTTCATAGTACAGGTTGGGACCTAGTACTGGGTCACAGATTCTTAGGCTCTGGGTCGGGACACCTGCTGCCACCACTGAAACACTAGAATGCATTGTTCAAAGATGTAATTGTTGGGTAGCGTGCATAAATGATTTTTTTCAACTGGGTTTTCAGGAAAAGAGTTTGAAAACCTCTGGACTAAAGTATAAAACAGCAAATAGTGATAAGCTATTAAAGAGAACCCTGTGCGATGGAGGGACTGAACTTTTATATATGGTGGCACCACGAAGACTGCTCAATGGTGACCACATCACTTGCTGAAAAATGTGTTCTTTAAACAGAAAAAAATTCTAATGCTTTGATTGCTAAACTATGGAATCCCAGTATGACCTTCAGAAGATTTGAATGTTCAGCAGCATCTGAACCACCTAAGCTGCTCTGTTCATCTCAGCAAACAGTTGATTACTCACCAGTAACTGTCCTTCTTCGAGATGGGCTGCTCACATACATTCAGTTACAGGTGTCTACGTGCCGCAGCACACAGTAGCTCAGAAAGTCTTTAGCATTAGCCTGTCAGGTCAGGGCGCACAGCCAATGCCCCCTCCATGCTGTGGCCACAGCTATATAGGTGACTGTGACCCTGACCCTCCCAGTCCTATATACCTTTGCCAACTCTGTTAGCGGTGACGGTGGGAAGGACCTGAATGTCGTACCCAAGGATGGTGAGAGGAGTTACAGTTTACCCACACTGAGTACAGCTCTGCCCACAGCAGCAGCATCTGTCACCTGTTGGGCAATGGCGTAGTGCGTCGTGAAGGTATGTATCGATGACCATGTAGCAGCCCTGCAGATCTCTTGGATTGGGACCTTAGCGAGGAAGGCCATGGAAGACGCCTGAGCTCTGGTAGAGTGGGCTTTCACAGTCTCTGGGAGAGGTGTGTTTGACCTTCTGTAGCAGTCTTTAATGCAGCCCATAATCCATTGGGAGGATACCGGAGAACCTCTCATGCATTCCGTGACCACCACAAACAGTTGGGAGGTCTTGCGGAAAGATTGTATGCACTCAATATAGATTAGGAGTGCTCTCCTCACATCCAGGGTATGCCACCGTCTCTGGTTTTCTGTCACCTGAGGGTCTGGATAGAAGACCGGCAGGCAGATCTCTTGATTCATGTGGAAGGGAGTGGCAACCTTGGGCAAGAACGAGGGGTGGTGACACAGGACCACCTTGTCCTGGAAGAAAACCGTATATGGGGGTTCAGAGGATAGCACTCATAACTCTGAGACCCTTCTGGCCGAGGTAACCACTACCAGGAAAGCCACCTTCCAGGACAGCATGAGCAGGGTGGCTGAGCCCAAGGGCTCATATGATGGTTCTGTCAGAGCCTGTAGCACCATGCTGAAGTCCCACTGTGGGGTGGAGTTACGGATGTGGGGAAAATGTTTTTCCACTCCTTTTAGGAATCTATGGCAGATGGGGTGTGAAAAGAGTGGAGCCCCATCTACTCTTTGGTGAAAGGCTGAGATTGCTGCCAAATAGACTTTCAATGAGGACAGGGATAGGCCTTTCTCTCTTAGGTCAAGAAGGTAATCTAAAGTTGCATGAATTGGTGCGGAAGTAGGGTCTGTCTTTATCATGGCACCAAGTGGAGAAATGGTTCCATTTTGCCATGTAGGTGGACCTGGTGGAGGGTTTTCTGCTACCGACCAGGACCTTTTTAACCCTAACCGAGCAGTGTCTGTCTTGCTTGCTGAGTCAGAGAGCATCCAGGCTGTCAGGTGCAGAAGGCCCGGGTTTGGGTGCCGAAGGTGTCCCGAGTCCTGTGTCAGAAGGTCTGCCCACCGTGGGAGGCAGAGCAGGGTCCTCACTGACATGTCTTGAAGTAGAGGGAACCAGTGTTGCCTGGGCCAGTCTGGGGCTATCAGGATGATGAATGCCTCATCCGCAAGGGCCTTCAGGAGTACCTGGTGAATCGGGGAATTGGCAGGAAGGCATACATTAGGGCTCCCAACCAATTGAGGAGGAAGCCATCACTGAGGGACCCTTTCTCCTGACCTTGGAGGGAGCAGAAGAAAGGGCATTTGTGGTTCTGTGCCATGGCAAAGAGGTTGATCTGAGGGGTTCCCCATCTGGTTGTCAGCAGGGAGAAGACCTCGTTGCGGAGGGACAACTTGTGATTCGCCAGTGGCTTTCTGCTGAGTGAATCTGCTATGCCGTTGTCCACCCTGGGAAGATGGGCGGCAGTTGGCATGAAGTGATGGTCTATCGCTAGTTGCCAAAGCTTGGTCGCTTCCTCGCATAGGGCCGAGAAGCAGACTCCCCCTTGACAGTTTGTGTAGAACACGGCTGTTGTGTTGTCTGAGAGGATTTGGACCACCCTGCCCTGGATCTGATCTAGGAAGGTCATGCAGGCCAGTCCGATGGCCCCGAGCTCCTTCACGTTTATGTGGAGGAGACTGTCCTCGGGGCTCCAGACACCTTGCATGGAGAGGCCCCCAGACAGGTGGGCACCCCACGCTGAGTCGGAGGCCTCCATTATCAGGGTCACTGAAGGCTTGGACTCCCTGAACGGAATTCCCCCCATCGTGAAGTCGGGGTCCCTCCATATTTGGAGGGACTCCAGGGCATACTGGGGTACTGAGATTACCTTGTCTAGGTGGTCCCTTTCTGGTCGGAAACTTGTGGTGAACCAGAGCTGGAACAGTCGCATCCACAGGTGGCCGCTGTGGCCGCTGCCATGTGCCCCAGGAGTTGCATGCATCTGTGTGCTGTAGTCAGCCCGGGCGCCTGGTGCTCCGTGATGATGGTGCAGATGGACCAAAATCTTGACAGGGGCAAGGATGCGGTGCCTTGCCAGGCGTTTAAGCGTGCCCCAGTGAACTCTATGTCCTGAGTGGGGCAAAGCTTGGACTTCTCCAAGTTTATGCGGAAGCCCAAGAACTCGCACAGGTTCATATACTATGTCAATGTGGTCTTGTACTTGTCGACTTGACTTGCCCACTATGAGCCAGTTGTCTAGGTAGGGGTAGATTTTTACACCCCTCCTGCATAGGAGTGCTGCAACTGGTGTGACACACTTTGTGAACACCCTGGGGGCTAGCAATAACCCGAAGGGGAGGTCGGTGAACTGGTAATGGCGCTGTGCCACTACAAACTTGAGGAACCGCCTGTGGTGGGGTTGAATAGCTGTCTGTGGTGGGGTTGAATAGCTATGTGGAAGTAAGCGTCCTTTAGGTCGAGGGCCGCAAACCACACTCCTGGGAACAGGGAGGGGATGATCTGCGGTAGGGAGATCATGTGGAATTTTATTTTCTTTGTTTTTGTTGAGAGTTCTGAGATCTAGAATGGGCCATAGGTCCCTGCTGGGTTTGGGGACCTGGAAGTAGCAGGAATAGAACCCTTTGCCACATTCCCCCTTAGGAACCTTTTCAATGGCTCTAAGGGAGAGTAACTTCTGGCATTCGGCCTCAAGCTTGCCTAGCAGATCGGGGTTCTCTGGGATTATGGGAGGGGGCGGTTTTCTGTCCCGGGGGGGGTGAGAGGAACTGAATGCGGTATCCTCTGGCCACTGTGTCGAGGACCCACTGGTCTGACGTGACCCGGCTCCATCATAGGGTGAAGTGGCGGAGGCAGTGGGGGGAGAACAGGGGTTGTGGAGTGCTGCCCTCAGGGGGACTGTCAAAAACACTGTTTGCGGCCCGAGGAACAGTCCGACTCCTGTCCGCACCATCCCGACTGGAAGGCGCCCAGCTTACCCCCTTTACCTGATCAGTCTTTATCCTTGTCCAGGTCCCCAAGGTGATGCTGGGGAAACTGAAGAGATCTCTGAAACTGGGTCTGCAGTTGCAGCTGTTGTTTCAGTTGCTGTAACTGCTGTTGTAGCTGGTGCGACCTTGAGGAGTGCCTAAGAGGTTAGGGGGTGTAGATCCCAAGGGACCTCAATGTAGCCCTCAAGTCCTTCATACCATGCAGCTTCGCATCTGTGGAAGGTGCAAAGAGGTTGGGACCCTTGAAGGGAAGGTCCTGGCTAATCTGTTGCATCTTCGTGGAGAGACCGGAGTTCTGGAGCCAGGCCAAACGGCGCATCATGACTGCCAATGCCATTATACTTGCTGCTGTGTCCACTGCATCCCAAGTTGCTGAGAGCATATCCCTGGACACTCTCTCTCCTTCATCCAGCATTGCCTCAAAGTCTCTCAGGTGATCCTCAGAGATGGCTGACTGGAGATTTTGTAGAACTTCCCACAGGTTGAAGATGTAGTGCATCATCAAGGCTGAATGATTTGAGATGCGCAGCTGGAGGGTGGCAGAGGAGTAAACTTGCCTGCCCAACAGGTCAAGCCTTCTCGCCTCTCTGTTCTTGGGCGTGGTGCTAGGTTGACCTTGTCTCTCCCTTTGGTTAACTGCGTCGACCACCAGGGATCCTGGGGCCGGGTGATGAAACAGGAAGGGGAATCCTTCCAGGGAGATGGAATATTTCTTGTCCGCTACTTTGGACACTGGCGGGATCGAGGAAGGCGTTTGCCAGTGTTCCTGGACAATGCAGAACACCGACCTTAGCTGGCGGGGCTCTACAGCACGCATCGAAGAGAGAATCATCCTCCACCTGGATCACCCCTAGCTTGAGCTTCAGGTTCACCACCATGCGGCAGAGAAGGTCCTACTTGAGGCGAGGATCCCCTTTGCGGTCTGTGGACATGTCAATTAAGTGCTCATCGGGCAACGAAGATGATGGGGCCCTTGATCTGCTTCGCTGGGTAGAATCAGGGTCTGGCTCGTTGTCGGAGAAATCCGAAGACTCTGGTGCTGGCGAGTGGGCATAGCGGGAAGAGGAATTGTCTGTAGTTACGTTCAGCCAGTCAAGGGTCCATTTGTTGTGCGGGGACCTTGACGGTGGCGTAGGCGTCATGAGGGGAGCAGGTGCCTCCCCTGATGGGTGCCTTTCCTTTAAGCCTGGTGACACGGAACTTTTCCGGGCCCACTTTCTTGGGTGCTCCTCCTGAGGGGGAAGAAAGGGATCTTCCAAGGATGATCTGGATGACCCTCCGCCCCTCCCCCCCCCGACAGTCAGCAGTCCAGTACCAAGAGTTCCTTGGTGGAGCGATGTGGCAGAGCCCTAGAACTTAGGCCCGGTACCGGGTTTGATGGTGCCGGGTCGGAGGGGGGTGAAGAGGCCCGCGACAGTACCTGTATCGGTGCAGGTGTTGCCGGTGCCAAATCCAATGGTACCAGAAGCGGCGATATCGGCGATGGTGCCAGGTCCAGCGGTACTGGGCTTGTGGGTGGTGCCGGACTTGTGGGCAGTGCCGTATCCAGCAGTGCCACTGTGGCTGGTTGCCTCTTGCTCTGCACTGAAGCAGGATTTAAATGCCCTTGGTGAGCTGGTGCCTGAGCTGGGGCCCTACCCGGGGCGGCTGGAAGTCTACTGGGAGACCGGTGAGGTCGGTACCATGGAGAGCCGAGATTTTGACCCCAGTACCAGAGATCGGTGGGGATCTTGCACCCGGGCCGATCGAGGATCTGGTGGAGCACTGGTGGCTTGGCCCCTTAAGGAGTGGAGCGGCTCCAGTCCCCGAAATTAGGCGGAGGTGATGCTCCCTTTCCAGCCAAGTCCTCCACCTGAAGGATTGGCAAATGGGGCAGTCTGCTGTAAGGTGGGACTCACCCAAACAAGTGAGGCATTTCTTGTGTGGATCATCCATCGGGAAAGCCTTGCAGCATCCTAAACACAACTTGAAACCTGGCATTTTGAGTTTCACGTGAAAAGACAGGCCCTTGCATCTCACAAGATAACGCTGATCCAAACCGACACTGATGGAGGAAAAAGGAACTGGGAGGGTCAGGGTCATGGTCACCTATATAGCTGCGGCCGTGGCGTGGAGGGGGCGTTGGCCGTACACCCTGAGCTGACAGGCTAATGCTAAAGACTTTCCAAGCTACCGTGCGCTGTGGCACGTAGACACCTGTAACTGAATGATATGAGCAGCGCTCGAAGGAGAAGTGTTAATTCTCAGCCTGAAGATAATTTGTGTAAATACTAACACTCTTAGTTGTTCTGTTGCTAATAACTTTTAGTACAAAACATCCATATGTTGTGGGATTATTATGGTAAAGTACTTGCTTTTTTTATGTCACTGTGACACCTGCCCAAAAGCATTTTTGTTCAATCAGTTATAATCTATTGATATCCAGTGAATTTTTTTTTTTCAAACCTAGTCAAGGATAGACAGAAATCTAATATGAGCTCTACTGGCAAGACAGTTTTTTCAAAGCTCTCTTTTTCAGTTATCTGCATGGGGAGTGGTAACCGGTGATTATTTTTATACAGTGAAAAAAGGGGGTGGGGAGAGCAGAGGGTTCAGTCTCTTTAAATATAAATGGCTGAATGCATTTTTCTCAAGTGTTCAGCTACCCAAAAGTCATCCTTTTGGCTGAAGGAAAATAATGGTGGACGTTAACCCAAGAAGCTTCTTTTATGTACGAACAAATGAAAATAAGGGATTGTAATAGGAAGTGAACCACAACCTTAAGTACAAAATTCTCTACCAATGGGACTCAATCAACTATTCAGTGGTCCTCATTCTTCTTTTGTTAGCCTAAGCCAATTCTGATTGAAGTCAATGGGAACAACACATGCATAACCAAGAGAAGACTATTATCAATTATATATTCCAACTTTGGTGGTTATAATAGTTATTATTTGTAATCAATACTCTTAATCCACAGACCTGTAGAGAGCAGTTTCTTGTATAAACTTTTGTTACTGGTTTCCGTATTCGTAATTGTGACTGGCTCTCTGTGTGAGCCTTGTTATGTACATGGAAATCAGATGCAGCCCAATGAACAATATATCAAAACCCAAATGTTACCACTTGGTGAACGATGCAGGAAGGGTTTAGAATAGTAACTAAATCAGAAAAATGAAAGTTAGTATTATATATAGAAATTCCATGATAACCCACCTATGTGATTATAGTTTCATACATTCATGCATGCATTTTATACACATATGTGCCAAAAAAGGGGCGGAATTCACCACTATTTATTGCTTTTCATTTCAATTATATCTCTCCAGATAAAAGGAGTACACACTTTCCCTATATATATTTTGTGCCTGGTATGTGATAGCAAATAGGGAAGGTTACCTTTGTTTTATGTGCATCTGCTAGTGATACAGTGTGGAAAAAATATATATATAAAATCAGTTCTTTTGTTCCACTAGGAAGTATTCAAGAAGACTTTTTTTTATAAACAAAAAGAAAATCTGAGCTCCTACTTCTGATAACCTCTCCAGACAAACATACAATAGGGTAAAGGTAGTAAAAATAGTAACACAATGAAATGGCTCAATGCCTCATCACCTTGCTTAAGCTATCACTTACACAGGGACATACAGAAAAATCCACTTTTATGAAAATTCTTCTTTCTATCCTTTTCATAGCCCTCACTGTGTTTTTTAGGAGTGATTAGGTTTTCCCCCACCCCCCTGTCCTCATCCAATACAGTAATAACCCTTTTTAGAATTAAACATTTCTCATTCTGCACTCTTTGTTATTTAAATCAATAACTCCTAGGTTACCCTGGGAGGAAAAAAAGGTGTTCTCTACTTACAAAGCAGTAGCAGCCAGTCAGTGTTTCTCCCTGGACCAGGGACAGGGAGTCACATCCATTAACAAATATGTAAGGAATACAAGGCCCTACTTGTACAGTAGAGCAGTACAGCTACCAGGGATTTCTATGGCCTGTGAAGGGCAGCTCTTCAGATTTCTGCTGTGCAGTCGGTGTTGTGTGGAAACAGGCTGCTGCCTTCACAGCCTAGTGAAACCCCTCTGTATCATTTTACCATATAAGGAGACAAAAGCATCAGAAACACTCATTCTTTTAGGCTCAGTGCAGCTGGCATTCAACACTTTTTTTTTCTTTCAAGGGTGTAGATCTTTTTTCCTCCCCTCTTCCTAACTACACTGTCTTTGTTGGCCCCCTTCCTACAATGACTCCCCCCTCCCACATTCCCTCCCATCCACTTGTGTTTTTTTAACCCCATGATGTTTGTTAGCAATGGAACTTGGTTACAGTCCAATGATCTCAGCTTGCAGAAGGAAATGCTGTCAGCAATTCAAGCACAACCACTTCACTAATGGTCTCATCACCTGGCTAGGAGAATGAAAAACTTGCTTAGAATTCCTGTGAGAATCTATTTGCACTGGCTCTCTTCCCAGCTGTTTTACTACTTCTCTGCCTAAACAATGGCTTCATTTAGATTGTGCTTCTTTCCAGGTACTGAATGGATAAGGTGCCTCATTTTTCCATTCGTGCATCTGTGCATGTATTGGTAGCCCTTCCTGCTTTAACTCCTCTCATTCGATGAAAGAAGGTGGTGCAAGTGAAATTCAAAAACTCCCTTGCATAGCTGGAAGAAACACACCTAGGACCACACAGAGAACCCTTCCAATGGGCACACCTTTAAAAAAAAAAAAAAAAAAAAAAAAAAAAGATGAACTGTTTATTCCAACAGAGCCAGGAAATAATTTCTCCACTGTAAAGTTTAGTTTCATATTTCAACCATTTTATAGAACCAGACTGAATTAAAAAGAGTGGGGGTCCTCAGAAACCTCATCCGCAAAGAGGAATTCAGATCCAAAGCACACTGGTGATGTTTGTTTTCTACCCTTGGGTGCAGTTCAAGTTACTAATATTTCAGTAATGATGGACACACTCCAAATAGGCTGACTTGTTCAACCTAAAGGAAACTGACAAGATGAATATAAGCCTTATAAACCTGCTGCTGGGAGCTACTGCAACACTTCTCTATGCATGGCGCATATGTCTGCAAAAAAACTGAAGTGCTTTTTGTTGTGAATACTATTGGTGCATATGTCTTTATGTGTGTTAACCAGACTTCTGCCATGTGAATCCCTTAGGCTATGTCTACACATACATCATTATTTTGAAATAACCCATTCTTAAATGAGCTATTTCAAAATAAAGTCTGTATTTTGAAATAAGTTAATTTGAATTAAGTTTGTTAATTCGAGTTAAGGGAAAGCCTGCTTTCGAAATAGCCCTTGTTTCGAAATGGTTGTTTTGAAACAAGGCCTTCGGACATATTCTTTCGAAACAGTTGTTTTGAAACAATGGCATTGTTTCAAAACAACGTGTCCAAATGCCGTTGTTTCGAAACAACCATTTTGAAACAGCTATTTCGATTAGATGTGAGGTTTAACGGTTTTGAAATAACGGTGCGTCACGTGGACATGCTGCTTCTTATTTCGAAACAACCTCTGTTGTTTTGAAATAAGAAGCCTGTGTGGACATACCCTTACTGTGCAACCTTGTTGCTTTAAGTAGGTGCAACCCCTTTAGGAACTGGCACAGAACACTGCTTCATGCCTGGGATGAAATGTATCAGTGAGAGCTCTCCCTTTAAAAACAAAATCTACCACAAGTCTGAGTCTGCAGTATTCATGCAGGCAAAACTTTGATTTTCTGCACCGTGTCTCAGCCCACATGGGTACAGGGGTCTAATCCTCCAAAACATCCTCTGACATCTTATTTGGGCTAGTGTTCTCATCGGTGGACCCAGTTATGGTCCCCCTCCACCCTAGCATTTGGGACTTGGCCTCCTCCCGCTGGCAAAACCCAGGTTCCATTTCCCTGGTTTTGGATACAGTGGGACACAAGTACAGAGTTCCGGGGCTAAAGTTTCCCCCACTTACCCACCACCCAGTCCCACGTTGTATAATGGTGAAGGCAGCCTTAGGGCTGGGACAGCCCCCCCCCCCGTGATCCCTCCTGACATTGAGGGACTCCAGGGAGCTCGAGTTATTGGGCAGCAAAGTTTACCTCTCCTCGGCCTTCCAGTTGCGGGTCACAAACAATCAGGCCCTGACAAGTAGATACATGTTGGATGTGTGGGAGTCAATACACAAATTTAGACATCTACTCCCACTAGTGGCGAGGGAAGAGTATGATGCCTTCCTTGAGGAGGGTAAAATGACCTCCTCCTTTCTGCCTGGGACATGGTGGATACAGCGGCCTGTACTATGGCCTCAGTCGTAACTCTGCACCGTGCAGCCTGGCTACGGGAAGCCAGAGTGCCCCTGGCCTCACAGCAGGTGGCCCTCAACCTGCCCTTTGGAGGTGATGCCCTCTTTCCAGAGGATACCTCGGCCTTTCTGTGTACTGCCCGCGACCCCAGGGGGGAACTGAAATATTTTGGCCTCCTCCAGGCAGGGCCTCTTTCATGCCCTCCAGCTCCATAAGGTCTGATAGTAAGTTGCCCCCCCCCCTTAACAGCTAGTGGCGAGGACTTGGTCCTTACCACCCCAACTTCAGTTTGAATCCCATTTGGGAGAGTCCCCGGCAAGGCCCCTCTCCTCAACTCTGAGGGAGTTCTCAACCTGTTTGTCAGTAGCATTGTTTATAATCACCGACATTGTCATCAATCATTTTCTCCAAACCATGGCAGAGTGCCCACCGTTGTGGGGCTCTCCCTCTTAGAAATGACAGACAGCCCTTCTTCCCCCTTTCTTTCCTGGTGAGAATGGGCGGTTCACAGGTGAGGCAGCCTCGTCCTCTTCGGGTAGGACTAGAGTGTAACCCATACTCTCACCCCTTTGTCTGACCCTAACACCCTGAGAGGACTTGACCCTCTCACTACCCAAACCTCCTCGCCCACTGTGGAAGGCAGAATGGAAGCCTGCCGTTTGAACACATGCAGGCACCTGATAGCCAGTGGTCCTGGCCCCAAGAGGCTATCACGCCTCAGTATAATACACACCGCCAAGGGGGAAAGCCCCCCTTTTCCCTTTCCATGGTGACTCTATTATGCTCGATGGTCCACGAAACGGCATGCATGGAAAACACTCCCAACATCAGAGAGTGTATCGCCCACAGTTGCCCATCTGAACCAAGCGGAGCCTCCCCTCATGGGGTCATTTTCATACCAGGAGCTACTCCCCTGCACGCTTCCCCATGAACGAGGCCGTATCATTCTGCCTCCCCACGCTGATGGTTGGTGAAACCTCTATCAGGTCCCACCCCTCTACCGACAGTATTAATGAGCTCGCCGCCTTGTCCATCCTTCCCTTACCACCAGCAAGACTAGCTGGTGTTCAATCATCACTCCCACCTATTAGGGTTGTGGGCATATGCTTCCAATTCGAAGCAGCCAAACTCTCCCTGACCCCATGGAGCAGATAATTCGTTCCCACCTGCCCAGTGCCAGACACAGACCTTGGGACCTGGCCAGTAGACGTAAGTGTTGGCCATCTCGCTCATAGTCTTTGTGAGATATTTTGAAAAATAGTAGAAGACCGTGTTCTTCTACCATCTTTCACAATATAGATGACAGGGGAGGGGTAACCACATGAACGGTGAACCTTTCTCCCTGGGAATCTCCCAAACTGGGCCATCGGTCACCACTACCGGGATCTACCCTCATGCCAGAACCCCCATACACGCAGTCTTCCCTCTCACAGAGGGAATCCAGGCCACTTTCCTCTCTCTGTCCCTAAGGTGGCAGTTCTATTATATCCCAGTCAGGAAGCCCTCAGGTTTCAGAGATCCAGAGGAGGTAACCTGAGAATAGTGATGAAACCATCTGAATGTCTCCCTTCACCATTCGGTCAAAGGCAGAGAAACTTGTTCCTTCACCCCTCGCTACATTCATAGTCACCGCTCGCTCCCTCCGTGATGGTTCGGAAACCACCCCCAGGGACTGATACTCCCCTGGGGCCAATCTTCATCTCCCAGGGTTTTGCCCAGTGGTGTCCCTCACATAGCTCACCCCCCGGGGCATGGCTGTAGCACCATGATCATCCCGGCCTAGCTACCAGAGTCTCTCATGAGTCTCACGGGTACAAGTCCTTCCTTCCCATTATGACTCAAGCCTTTCCTAGTCCTAGTAGGCGTGTCTTAGAATAACATACTCCTGTCCTAAGTGTTTGTGACAGGGTTTCACACTTGACAAAGCCTTCTGTAGCCTAATGGATTGGGTGCTGGCCTGGGAGGTGAGAGGCCTGTTCCTGTCTGGGTTCAAGTCCCACAGGCCTGGGCTAGAGTCTCAGGATTCAGTGCCTGGTTGCTTACTGAGGAATTTTGATGAGCGGCTGCTGTCAGCAGCTCTAAATTCCTCTCTATGGCCAGAATTTGGGATCTGGCTTTCCCTTGATAGAGTTCACCTTCCCTGTAAGAGCTAATACCATTGTTAGCATACTCGTAGAGGACACTTCAGATATACTGTAAGCCTCTTAAAGAGGAGTCGGCTGGATGTACCCCCTCGGGGTGGCATAGGCTTCCCCACAAGGGAAGGAACGAGGGTATCTCCTCCTTCATGCTTCCCAACTCCCCCCTGAGGCCCTTCCTGAAGGGAGCCTCAATCCTGATGTGCACCCTGTGCAGCATTAGCTGAGCTCGGCCCCATTCTGGGATGATCCTCCCTGACAATGTGAGGCCATGTAGGCCAAAGTGAGTGGTTCCATAGGCCATGGGTACTAGAATCTGGGCCTATTGTGCTTACGAGCCCATTACCAAGCTGTAGCCTTACCACTTCCAACCCCTGCCTTAGCATTCCTGCGGCTGCCTCCCAGCTGCTGAATTTAAAAGAAGAAGAACGCAAAAGGCATAGGTAGCAGTAATGCCATTTCCTTGTCTCATGCAAGGATACGGACTATGACATCCCACCCAAGGGGTCTGTCATGGTGCCATTGGTAAGCTCACGGACACCTGATCACACCTTTCAGGCCCATAGAATGTCCCACCTCTGTTTCTCTTATCTAGTACCATAGGATGGGCCAGGCATCTGGTCCCTCCACCCCAGTCCCACTGCCTCACTTATGAGTGAGCCCTATGGAGGCGTCGGCTCTTGCCGTTGATGTCCCAACCGTTTCTTGAACTAGATCGAAGTAACTTCTCTAGATTCCTCCCTCCTGCTCCTGGTAACCCACCTCTCCTGCGGGATACCGAGTGCGCCAGATTCATGTACCCAGTGCTCTCTGGCAGGGGTGTCACTGCCGCAGGTCCCAGGGAACTGCAGCCCTCTCAAGTTCCCAGCCTAGCCCCATGACCTGCATGTGCCTTACAATACTGGACTGAGGGAAAGAGTCTAATTTTCCTCCTCTGGTTTTCTGCAGTGCTGATAACCACCACTGCCAGCCCGGCAAATTTCGGGCCTCGGGAACGTCCCCCTAGGAATTATGCCAACGTGCATCGCAGCCAGAACACTAAATCTTCTGGCCTCCACGTGGCGTCTGCCTATACCCCCTTAAGAAAAGCAATTAGAGATGCATTCCTTGGCCATAGCCATGATGTGTTGGTACCTCTTATGTGTAAGGTGACCTCAGGCCATCATACCCATGCATACCAATTAGTATTCGAGCAATCCAGGCCTACTTCTCTCCACTGGGTTACGTCCTACATCTCCAGGCTACCCTTGCTGGGATGAAGGTCCTTAGGTCAATTTTTTAGACCCTCGACGATCTGCTTGCTGGACAGTTACCCATGTTGTAGTTATGCTGTGCTGAAGGCGGAAGAGCCAACTCCAACCACCATCCATCAGCATGGCTAGCAGTCACCTATTTCTGAATGTATCCAAGCAGCACTCGAAGAAGAACGGTGGGTTACTTACCAGTAACCGTCCTTCTTCGTGATCGGCTGCTTGGATTCATTCAGAGGCCTCTCCCAATTTCCGCTTTTGGATTTGGCAACTCTTAGGAACTTGGGAGGGACTGGGCGGCGGCCACATACATAGCCATGGGGTGGCACGGGGGGCGGTGGCTGCCTCCCTTCTTCTGATAGGCTAGGGCAAAAAGTTCTGACCAATCTGGCGCTCCAGCATGGAGACACCTATTTCTGAATGAGTCCGAGCAGCCCATCTCAAAGAAGGATGGTTACTGGTAAGTAACCCACTGTTTCATTCTGAATAAAACTTAATGTGTAGATGTTATTTAATTCATTCAAATACTATGGTCTATAGCTGATCTATGTGCTCTCAGCAGCTTTAACGTACTTTAGAAAACTCAGGAAGTGTATCCTAGTCAATGCCTAGAGTACTGGTCTGGGACTCAGATGATTACTAACTCTACTACTGACCAGCTGAGTAAATGTAGGCAAGTCATTTTACCTCTCTGTACCTTAGTTTGTCAATCTGTAAAATGTGGAGAGTGATACTGGCTTCCTTTGTTAAGTGGCTTCTGATATCTGGATGAAAAGCACTCAAGAATTCCTAATTGGAGAGGTTAAAGTATAATGTAGAGGGCCCCACAACCCTCCTAATCTCCAGGCTTCCTTCCTGTATTGTCTGGGCCCCCTTCATGCATGTGCGGCCCCAGCCGAGGTAGGCATTTTTGGAGCCCCAGCAGCTCGTTCTTCACACATGAAGCCCAGCCTCAAGTCCACATCACCCCAACCTTGTTGACTAATGCCCACATCAGGCCTCTCTTTCCCCATGTCCTCCTCAGCCCCGATTTCCCATTCTCTAAGCTCCCTGCCCCAAGTCCCCACTCCATCCCTCCTAACCCCCCAACCCTGTCTTCAGTCCACCCCCAACCCACTCCACACCTCCTCAGCCCCCTTCAGTCCCTTTGTCCCCATTCCTCCACTCCACCCCTCCTTCAGCCAGGGCTGTTGCTGCCCCAAAAAACATTTGGGGTACACAGTCCCCCCCATGGTGTTCCCCCTCCAACCCCACCCCCTAGCAGCCCTGGGCCCAATCTAGCCCCAGACCTGATCTGGCCACAGGTTGCACCACCAGCCAAGCCCCAGACTAGGCCAAGCTCCAGGCTGGGCCTCCAGCTGGGCCAAGAAGCCCCAGGTTGTGCCACCCCCCTAAGCCAAGCTCTGGGTCATGCCAACCCCTGAGCCCAGCCCTGGTCATGCTGGCCCCCCAAAACTGGCCTGACTGTCTGCAACTCCAACCTCCGGCCAGGGTCCCCTTACCTGGCTGCTGGAGTGGAGCAGCCAGGTCATGGGCTACTCCTCCCACCATGAGCATGCTCTGACTCAGCATGCTCAAGGTGGGAGTTTTTAAAACTCTCAGCCTGGGGAAAGCTCCCTACCAGTCAGAAGACTGTGTCTTCCAGCCAAGTAGGGGCCGCAACTGTGGTAGCTGCAGCCTCTACCTGGCTGGAAAACACAGTCTTCTGGCCACATGGAGCTTCCCCCAGGCTGGGAGCTTTTGAAACTGTGCAGGGGAAATAGCTGGAATGCAGCATTCCACCCCATTTTTCTATTTTTAGGGGTCCTGGAATGCTGGTCCCTAAAAATGGTGGGCTCTGGAATTGCATTCCAGTTTACTTTAACCCCTGCCTAATTATTACTACTTATCCTAAGGGCAGCCATGTAAGATAACCCACCACAAATCCCCTTTGAATAACTCCTTTCCCCTAGACTCAAGTTATAATTTCCATCCCAACTCTCATTTTCAAATGCCTGGATAAAAAGACGTACCTAGCAATGATTCTTGAAGGTGATCAGATTTGGGCTGTATGAGATGCTATTTCTGAGTCTTTCATAAAATAGGTTTAGCCAACATTTTACTTGGTTTCCTTTCTTTCCACTATTTTTATCACTTTTTACATCACTCTCAACCACTTACTTTAGCCTTGATGTCACAACTTTCAATGGTATTTTTCACTTGTTGCAAACTAATTTAATGTTGTTTAAAATTCTAAGCTATAATATATATTGGCTGAATCTGAACTATTGGAATGAAATATGTATGGCCACTAGTGCCCTTTGATGACAGAAGCACTTTGGCCAAGTATTCATTTAGCTTTTTGCAACTGAGGATGGAAGAAGAATGGTGTGTCACTTACTGGGAACTGTCCTTCTTCAATATGGGCTGCTCCAATTCATTCAGTAATAGGTGTACGGGCCTCAGCGTACAATTGGTTGGAAACCTTTCTAGCCCTAGCCTGTCAAAACAGGGCTGGCAGCCAGCGTCCCCTGGCCACCCCATGGCTATATATATGGCTGCAGCCCTGCCCCTCCTCAGTCCCTAAAAATTGCCAACTCTGAGTTGCGGGGATGGTGGGAGGGTTCTGAATGAATCTGAGCAGCCCATCTCAAAGAAGTATGGTTATCAGTAAGTAACACACCATTTTTCTGCACGCACTGCTCGGATACATTCAGTAATAGGTGACTGCTAGCCATACCAAAGGATGGCGGGTGGAGTTGGGCTGTTTTCCTGCCTTCAGCACGGCTGCCTCTGAAACAGCCAAGCCCCAGGCCTGGAGGAGCCAGCAGGATGAAAACAGCCTGGCCTAAATGGGGAAGGACCGAGGCCTATAGCCCTCAAGTGTACCCTGCCTATGACTCGCAGGGCAGAGAGAGGCCTTGAGTCACCTTATTGTTGAAAGAGATATGGTGGCAACATCTCAGATTGATTGGGTGCCACCATATGAAGGACATAAGAGGCCGTTGCTAAAGTACCTGGCAAAACAAGGCACCAAGGTGCGTTCCTTGGTCTTAAGCTCACGATGCATGCCTTAACTGGTTTGATAGGAAGGCTAAGGTGGAGTCCAGAGTTGCTAGTCCACTGACCTATACCTGGAATTAGTAAGAGAGAGAGAGGGAGAGAAGGAAAGGCCTCTACCGCCCCAACTAAGGGGGGAAAAAGGGTATGAGGCTGTGTGGGAGGAATCAAATAACCACCCGGCAAGAACAGTTTATCTGGTGGGTGAATGCCAACACCACAGCCGAGGTACTGGGTGTCCTGTCAGAGGCCCACAAAGGTGTGGCCACTAGTGGCCAAAGGGACGGGGAGAATGTGGGGCCAGGGGAAGTTTGTATGAGCCCACTGTGCTAAGAGGCCAAACCAACATTTTTGAAATGCCAACGGGAAGAGAAAAGGTCCCATGGTTGGGATGTAGAAGGAACCAGCCCCATTCGGCTGGTTGTGGGTTGGAAGGAGGGGTAAGGCACAATGTGAAGCAGTGCCCCACATGTGAGGTATATTGCCTCCACAACCGATTGCCTCGCTTTGCTAGGTGGGAGGTGGATGGATAAAGGCCCTGCGTGGATCAAGGCCATAAACTTTCCCTATGGAACATGCAAAAGGAGGGAAGGGAGGAATGGTTTTGAAGGCCTCCCAACTACTAAATAGAAGGAATCATGAAGGGGTGGTAGGGATTGGGAGGGCAATGTTTATTTCCCTCTGATAAGTACCCCAGAGTCAAGGTGGGTGCTCCAGGGGCAAAAAGGATGCCACCTTACGGAAAGAGGGAGTGGTAACAAAGCTAAGGGGCTGTTGACCGCCCTGGGCCTTAACCGGGCAAAGCCTAGAAGAAACATGTGGATCCTGGATTAGAGTATCAATGACTATTTGTCAAAACTCAAGGAGGAAGAACAGAACTGCTGCTAGTCAATGGCTGTGCCAGTGGCTCTTGTGGGGTCAGTGGGTGAGAAACTGGCACCAAAGATTAGGGCCAAGGAGATCTCCACAATGCTTTGGTGAAAAAAACTTCATAATTGGGAAAAGCTGTCCGCCCAGCCGGGTGAATGTTGCCTCTTACTGGGAAGGGGTGAAGAAGGCAACATAAGGGGTCTGCCCTGAGCAGGATTCCCATCCCCATGGGAAGGCCCCGGAGCCGTTAAATCTCCCTTTCCAGGTGTAGAAGGGGTGTGGAGTTATCAGCATCATGAGGGGTGAAGTGCCTTCGGGTTATGTGACTACAGGGGCTGAAAATGATGCAACTCCCTAAAGGAGTGTGCTTGGTCCTGGGTATAGTCCAGGGTGTTGCCCAGGGGGTACCTGAATGGAACTACACCAGTGTCCAATACGGCGGAGTGTGAGAGGAGATGTATTCGCATTGGGGAATTGGCAAATTCAAAGGCCCCCCCCCCCCCGTATCATGCGCGTGGTAGGGTAGACAACTGGTGCGGGAGTGCCTATCAGCTCCTGACCAGGTGCCTGATAAGGCAGTTAAGGCAATGCCCACCAATACAACTCCAGGGGACAAGACCTTAACGGAATGAGTAAGGCCTGACGGAACCTGGACCGACGAATGCTATTGGGTGGGAGATTAAGGGAACCACGGGGACAACCCTGACAGCAAGCCAGTTTCGTGGTGTTTATCATTGGCCCTAGGGGGACAGTAGTCACTGAGACACTCTGAAAAAAGGGGAGACGTCAGCATCTGGTATTGGGATCCCCCTCTGTTATCCTCTCTCTTCTTTTTTATTTTTTTGGAGGAAGGAGCCCCACCCCCCTTCAAAGTAGAGGAAGCTTTTCATTCTCCTAGCCTGGGGGTATGGCATGGTCCATTTGAAGCCCCCTGTGGATGTGTCCCATTGTGCTGCCTGGCTGCTGCCTAATGAAGTATTGACTGTACCGGGGTTGGGGGTGAGGAGAAACAGCCCTTCAAATAACTTGACCTCTGGGTACTGGTATTTGCATTTGCAGTCTTGTGGGGAGCAGGGAGGAGGGCAGCAAGCTTTCGGGATAGGGAAGGATGGTTCACAGGGCCTATCCCAGGCATGTCCCATAAGGGTATGGGCTGCCCGGGGGATTGCTGGGAGGGCCTTCTTCAGGGAATGCTACACGGTAAGAGGGATCCCGAAGGGTATCCCAATAGAGCCACCACAGTTATTTTTCTCAGGGTGATTTCTGATGTGTGTAGTGCCCTGTGACCAAACTGTGTTCCCCTTTGAACACAAGGGATATAAGTTTGATCCCAGTTACCCTCTGAGGGCTCCATGAATGGTATGCAGAAGGGAAAGCCCCAGCATCACGTTAACCAAATTTACCTTCAGGGCCAGGGATGAGAGGCCCTGGGGGGGGGGGGTCAGGGTGTCCTCTGCAGTCCTAGGTGGGGAGAAGGACCCTAAGAAAAATGAAACCTGCAGGGCAAAGAGATTGAGGGATGACCCTTATGGGCTGGGAGGGCGGCTAGAGGGCCAGGAGGGCAGCATGCCCAGGTATTTTAGGTCCCCTCAGGGGGTCCTGGGCACCGTGGAGGGGACTATCTGACCCTTCCACAAAGAGGGACCCCCCCTGAAGGGGAAGTCCATCATGACCTGCTGGGAGGAGGGGGGCACCCTTGCCTCACAGACCTATGCCGCATGTCTCACGACCACGGCGGAAGCCACGCTGTGGCTTGCCGTGTCCGAGGCATCCCAGGCAAATAATGGCAGGTCTTGGGATGCCAGCTTACCCTCTTCAACAAAAGCATCATAGTCTGCCCTGTTCTCTTGAGGGAGTAGATGCCTGAATTTATTCATGGACTCCCATACATCCATGACATATCTGGCTGCCAAAGCTTGGTGGCTGGCTATTCTGAGCTGGAAGGCAGAGGAGGAATACGCCCTCCAACCTAAGAAGTCTAATTCCCTCTTCTCCCTCAACCTCAGGGAGGGTTGTGGGGAAATTGTCCGGGGCCTACCGCTGCTTCCACCACCCCTTGAGATGGTGTCATGTGGTAGGCAAGGAAGGGAAAATCTTCCACGGAGACTTAGTACTTCTGTCCCGCAGTATCAGAGACTGGGGTGATGGATCCACGAGTTTGCCATCGCGCCATAGCAATCTCCTTCACGCTAGGGTGCAGGGGAATTGTTATGGGCTCAGAAGGTGACATGAGCCCACGGCTAAAGAGAGTGTTGCTAGGTCCTGCAAAGAAGCAAGCCTCTAACCCCACGTGAGTGCACACACGGCAGAGAAAATCAAAATGTGCCGTGAGGTCCCCTATATAGGAGCAAGGCCTCGGTCCAGGGTTCTGTTGGGTACTGGAGGACGTGGTGCCAGATTAAGCCAATGGTTACAACGGGAGAGTTGTGGGGTCTCCTGAGGAGACTATTCATGGGGTCAGTACCTATAAGGCATCGGTACTGAAGACCATGGGTGGGGCTGTTTACTCCCCCTTTGAGATCCCTTTCTTGGGACTTGGGGATCGAGAAGGTTCCCGGGGCCAAGATGGGCTTGGCTTCGGCACTGTGGAAGGGGATTTAGTCAGTGGTGCCGGTGGGGACGAAGTGGTATGGCCTTGAGGGGAGGCTCTTGGGTTCTGTTCCCAGTGGTACCAAGGGCCTCTTCCTGGGCACCCGTTTCTGGTACTGGGGAGCTCAGTACCAGAAAGGAAGGCCAGTTTGCCCCTCTTTCTGGGTGGTACCAGGGTTGGGGGTGTTGGCAAAAGAAGTGACTTTGCTGCCTCAAAGGCCTCTGGGGTGGAGGGAACCGGTACCGGCTCCTGCCAGTCCTGAGGAGGCGTGGAGTGGTGGCAACACTTCGGTACCGAGGCTGGTGCTGACCATGTCTTTTGCTCTCTAGAAGAGTGGTGCCGGGACGGTTCCGGTGCCAAACTGGCATGTGGTGCCACATGTAGCCCCAAAGCTTCAGGGATAGGCTGCCGAATTTGAGGGTCTCCGTCTTTTATGGTCCTAGATTTAAAGGACTGACAGACCATTCGGTGACCAGATGGGCTTTGCCCAGGTGCTGGAGGCACTTCTCATGGGGATCATCCTGTGGGAAGGCCTTGCCGCAGGTAGCACAAGGTTTGAACCCTGGTATGGTAGGTGGTAGGGAGGAGTGTTGTTCCTGCTCTGTAGCCAAGCGTTGTGTGGGAACGCTTTCTGGTGGAATGACATCCATGAAGAGGTTCTCCCAGTCGAGCGAGTGGCTCATGCACAAGGCAAATGACAGGCTGCTTGCACAATCACAAGGAGTGGGCTGTTCTGATACCATCGCTGATGGCAGAAAAATGGAACTGAGGAGGGGCAGGGCTGCGGCTATATATATAGCCACGGTGTGGCCAGGGGGCATTGGCTGCCAGCCCTGTTCTGATAGGCTAGGGCTAAAAAGGTTTCCTACCAATCATGCGCTGAGACACGTACACCTGTTACTGAATCTATCCGAGCAGCACTCGAAGAAGAACTTCTGTTGGATTAGGCCCTGCCTGACTTTTTTGGAGGCTTTGTGCTTTCAGATGGACACTAGTAATGCGTGGTCACATTGCTACTTTGTTTTCTGATAACTATTTTTAATAGGATGGGAGAATTATACCCTGCATCTCTTCTACTGTATCAAACCCATTTGGAAACCTTCTCCCCCCTCCAACTTTCCTGCACATTTCTAATCCTCTTCCCTTTTCCATGGGACATTTTTTCATTATTTTGATTTGCACAAAACTGCTCTGAGTTACATCCCTATTATTCTTTCATGTTTATACCTTTTATTGTGATTTTATGCTACATTCACTATGAAGTAAATTACAAAACCACAGAATGATGCTATTGATGGGTGGGATGTTGCAGTTCACTCCAAAACTATTCCTGGAGCCATTTTGCAACTTATACTGACAAACTTTCGTAGTTTTAAATTTAAAAAAAAAAATGACTTAGCAAGACAGGGAAATCCAGATCCAGTCCTGCTCCAACTGAAGTAAATAAAATTTTGCCCTTGGACTTCAAGAGAAGAAGGACTGGATTCGTAACTAGTATTTCCACAAATACTTTGCTTGAATAACTTAGCGAGGTGGGGAAGGGGTGGAGCTGTGTGAGTCTACTGCAGAATTTCTTAATAGGCTGTGGCCTGAACCAAGTAATTATAATCAGAATTTGCTTAAAATCCAATCCAGGGCCAAATCTCTAGAGCTGAGGTCCCACAACTCCTTTGGTCCAGAATGATTTATTAAGTGCACACTAAGAGGTGATTTAATGAGAAAAATATTGCTTGCAGGAGTGATATAACTTTATTTATAGTGTTTGCTTGGTGTTGGTTTTATTTTAACACTTCTTTTCCCATTGCCTTTGTAGCCCAAACAAGTCATGACCAGAATTGTCTGCCTGACCTTCAGTCTGCAGTGATAACAGCCTTGTTTTAGTCTCATATAAATCTGGATATGGTCCACCTGTCATCCCAACGTGACACAAATTTAGCAGCAAAGGCTCTGTGTTCCACAATGAGATCTCAAACCAAGTTAGCATCTTTCTTGAAAACCATATTTAAACATTTTTCTTGCAAAAAAAGGCAATGAGCCTGATTCAGCAGAGCACCTAAGGAGGTGCTTAAAATTTAATGTGTTTGGCTGAATCCAAGCATAACACAGTTTCCCTGGCCAGGGCAGATAATGCCTATATTAGTTATAAACCAATATGCAGAGTGGTGGGGAATCTGTCTCTACCCTGATTCTGAATGCCCTTGATTTGCATGGCAAGAGTCAGGCCGAGATTTGAAATCTTTCTCAAGAATCTTCATATAGGTAGAATGTAAATAGCCAGATGATTTTCAAAATGCAAACTATTCATTTTTTAAAAAATCCATATTTGCCTGACTTAATGCAGAGAAGCGATGCTTTAAAGAAATGGCCATTCTGATGTAACAGTAATGGGGAGCTGTTAAAAAGGGAGGCCAAGAGGTCCAGTTACAATTTTATTTTTTGTATTAATTTTACATAGGTAAATTCAGTAGCTTTCCTACTGGCAGAGCACAAAAAGAACTTAAGTAGCCACTTTCCTCAAACATTTTGGCCTTGAGGCATCTCCTCTTTTCCCATAAACCTGACAGCATAACTGAACTTTGCACCATGACCTGAAGGTTAAAAGACACCAGGTGTTTTGTACTTCTGGGAAGGATGCTTTCCAATATCAAAGAGCTCTCAGAGAAAGCTCTGCCAGAAGCACCCTTGCCTTTAATCAAAAGGGCTCACGTCAAATAATTCTGCTTATCACAAAGGCAGCAGTGTATTATGAGGGACAGGTAATTTCTCCCCTAGTTCTTCAAAAAAACCTACATTTGGACTTAAAATTAATACAACAAACACTTCTGCTGCAATTAGAGTGACCACCATTTTGCATTGGGGTTCATGCAGGAGCCCAGAGTCTCTGTGGCCACACCTCTATACCTCCTCTTACCCTGAGGCCCTATGGCCAGTCCAGAGGTTGGAGCCAGGCCATAGTAAGAGCCACCAAAGGAACTCAGGCCACAGTGGGGAGCCTCAGACTCTCCACCTGCCCAGGAGAAGGAGGGGGCAATGCTTGAGAGCAGACCCTGGTCTGATCCTTTGGAGGTCCCCATGAATTCTCCTTGCATAGCTCCCATGTCCAATTCAGCACCACACCATCCGCCACAGGGAAGAGACTAGCTCTGCCTCTGAGTCTCAGGAATGTGCAAAGCACCACTTCAGGGAATCCAGGACAGAGTTATTCCGTCTGGGGTTAGGACTTGAATTCTGCATTTTGGGACTGGTCTGCTCAGTCTGGGACAGGTGATCACCCTAGTAGCAGATGGTGCTTTTGGTGCTTAAGTAACATATGTGGATCACAATAATGCACACAGGGAATCTAGACATTCAATTGCAAATGCTCCCTCCCCACCCCCACAGATCTGCTTAAAGACTTCTAAAAATGTTAGATGGAACCATTGTATGTTGAGGATGAATTACAGTGTAGAGCTGAAGCAGCTGAGTAGAGGAGGTTCAAGGTTTTCTGTCTGGCTTGGATATTCTAGGAACAAGAGTTCCTCAAGTGTGCTGTGATAAGTCTGGGGAACAGCACCTTCTTTTTGTGCCCTGCCATGCCTTTGGGCATCAAGACATACACAAGGGCCAGAGTCCTAGTCATTTCCTTAGCCTCACTGGCCACACTCCTGATGAAGCATGAAGTGTCATAGGGTGCATTAACCTGTCTCTTGATGCACTCAGGGAGAACTACTGGTGGTACTCTGTCAGGTTCATTCCTGGTTGTCTTGAGAGGAGCTGGGAAAGTGGTTCTTTCCTATGGGACAGAACAATTACGTGGGAAAAACAGAACTTAATCCTGAAAGAATAAGCAACATTAATTTCCGTCCCATTATTTGTAAACATTTCATATAACTCATGCATAGTGTTATATCAAATTGTATGTTTGGTTTTTTCCCCTCATGTGTTGTAGCAACTTCCCACTTCTTGAAATGCATACTAGCAGTTTTCTCTATGTTCACTGAAAAAACAAACAGAACAAAGGTTGAAAAGAGGTGGTTGGAGGTGGGAGTGGGGGTGATTATATGCCATTCGCATTTCCCTCTTCTTGAACCATGAAATTTCTTAATTAAATGTCTGTGAAAATAAAAATGCAATGCCAAAAAGTTTGAAAACTGTTGATCTTTTGGCTCATTCTATGAACTGTTGCTGTATTCTGGAAGGATTTGTACAATCAAATTTTAATCAAAATTCAGCAAATCCCATGCTGGTGCTAGAACTCATGTATTATAGGTTTCCATCAGAACTGAGAGGATCCATTTAAGAAAACAGCTATTTTTGGTATTAATGCTCAGCTAGTAGTACGGAAACATGCAAATATTGAATTTTAGTTCAATAAGACTAAAATAACAGTGAAACAATATTTAAATCTTTCTAAAATTTCATCCTCATGTCTGATGTTTTCAGATGTTTAATACTCCCCTAGCAGATCTGGAATGCAGACTCAGAGATTTAAGGCCAGAGGGAACAAGCATGATCATCTAGTCTGACCTCCTGGACATCACAGATCCATAATCTCTGATTGCATAACTTAAGTCCTCAAATCTTGCTTTGAAAGATCTCACACCCTATGCCTGTGGAGTCCTTGATACCTTTCTTCCCCAAAGTGATTTTTGATCCAAACAGATTCTGTTTTATCCATTGCATCACTTCTAATTTCTTTGCAATCTTCCATGTCATTAATATACAATGCTACTCTGCCGCTTTAGTTTTATTTCTGTCTTTCCTAAATAGTACATACTTTGCAATACTTGTATTTCAGTCAGTCATGAACTACCATTCCCTTATGGTTTGACTATCCCTGTAATATTGGGATTCACATCCTGCACCAGCAGTTCTAGTTCATTTATTGTATTATCCAAGCTTCTGGCATTTGATGTTCAGACATCTTAATACTCTTGCTAAGATTCCTCACCTGATCAGGAATAGTCTTTTTATTGCCAGTATTGTGTCCCTGACTGTTAGTGTCACTATTATTAGCAATACGTTCCTCCTGTTATCCATTCTTACCCTCTATTTTGCCTTTCTCCATTGCTGTATCCTAGCCTACTTTCATAGAATCATAGGGTTGGAAGGTACCTCATAGGTCACCTAGTCCAACCCCCTGCCAGAGGCAGAACCACTCCCACTAAACCACCCCAATCATTGTTTTGTCCAGCAGGGCCTTAAACACCTCTAAAGATGGAGACTCCACGACCTCCCTAGGCAGCTCATTCCAATGCTTCACCACTCACCTAGTAAAAAAAGTTTTTTTCTAATATCCAGCCTCGACCTCCCTAACTGTAACTTGAGACCATTGCTCCTCGTTCTGTCCTCCGTTATCACCGAGAATAGTCAAGCTCCATCTTCCTTGGAGCATCCCTTCAAGTAGTTGAAGGTTGCTATCAAATCCCCCCTCAATCTTCTCTTCTGCAGACTAAATAAGCCTAACGCTTTCAGTCTTTCCTCACAGAGCTTGTGTTCCAGCCCTTTAATCATTTTGGTTGCCCTCCACTGGACTCTCTCTAGCATGTCCCTGTCATTTTTGTAGTGGGGAGCCCAAAACTGAACACACTATTCTAGATGTGGCCTTGCCAGTGCAGAATAGAGGGGAATGATCACATCCCTTGATCTGCTGGTAATATTTCTTTTGATGCAGCCCAGTATGCCATTGGCCTTTTTGGCCAGAAGAGCACACTGCTGACTCATATCCAGCTTCCCATCCACCATGACCCCCAGGTCCTTTTCTACAGTGCTGCTACTTAGCTGAATGTTCCCTAGCCTGTAGCAGTGCATGGGGTTTTTCCATCCCAAGTGCAGGATTTTACACTTGTCCTTATTGAACCTCATAAGATTTCTATTGGCCCACTGTTCCAATTTATCTAGGTCTCCCTGAATCCTGTCCTTGCCCTCCAACGTGTCTACTGTTCCCCCCAGCTTGGTGTCATCCGCAAACTTACTGAGAGTGCAGTCTATTCCATCATCCAGATCATTGATGAAAATGTTGAACAGAACCGGCCCCAGGACCGACCCCTGGGGCACACCACTCGTGACTGGCTGCCAGCTAGACATGGAACCATTGATTCCTACACACTGAAACCGTTGATCTAGCCAGTTTTCTATCCACCTTATAGTCCACCTATCCAACCCATACTTCCTTAATTTGCCAATCAGAAGGCTGTGGGAAACTGTATCAAAAGCCTTGCTAAAATCAAGGTATATCACATCAACGGTTCTTCCTGCATCCAGAAAACCAGTCATCTGATCATAGAAGGAAATGAGATTGGTCAGGCATGATTTACCCTTGGTAAATCCATGCTGACTGTTCCTGATCACTTTATTTTCCTCTAAGTGTTTTAGGATGGATTCTTTGAGAACCTGCTCCATAATTTTTCCAGGGATTGAGGTGAGGCTGACAGGTCTGTAATTCCCCGGATCCTCCTTTTTCCCTTTCTTGAAAATAGGTACTGTATTTGCTTTTTTCAAATCCTCTGGCACCTCCCCTGTTCTCCATGAGTTTTGAAAGATAATGGCCAGTGCTGCTGCTATTTTGTTGGCCAATTCCCTTAGCACCCTTGGATACAGTTCGTCCGGCCCCATGGACTTGTGCACATCCAGCTTCCTTAAGCAGTCCCTAACCTGACCTTCCATCACCAAGGGCCTCTTTTCTTCTCTCCAGCCTGCCATACCCATGGTAGTGGGCTGGGACCTGACCCTGCCTGTGAAAACTGAAGCAAATAAAAGCATTGAGCACTTCAGTTTCTCCCTCATTCTCCGTCACGAGGATGCCTGCCCCATTCAGCAAGGGACCTACACCATCCCTGATCCTCTTCTTGTTATTAACATACTTGTAGAACCCCTTCTTGTTATCCTTTACATCCCTCGCTAGCCGCAACTCCATTTTTCCTTTGGCCTTTCTGATTTTATCCCTACAGTCCCTAGCAATATCTTTATATGCCTCCTTAGTCATCTGACCAAGCTTCCACTTCCTGTAAGCTTCCTTTTTATGTTTAATCTCAGAGCAGAGTTCTCTGCTAAGCCATTCTGGCTGCCTCACATATTTGCTGTTCTTTCTCTTAATTGGAATGGCAACTTCCTGTGCTCTTAGCAGGGTTTCTTTAAAATATAACCAACCCTCTCGGACTCCTTTCCCCTTCAGATTAGCTTCCCAAGGGATCCTGCCCATCAGTTCCTTTCTACTTGCTCAATATGAGAAAGAAGAGAGGAGAGTACATGAGCATCTCCCAGCTGTCTCCCCGAGTTCGTAGTGTAAAGCTCTTTAATCAGTTGTGCCATCCTCCATCCCAGAAGTCAATTTCCCTTCTTACTCAGGTGGAATCCATCCCATGAGAACAGACCTCTTTTTGCGAATATCTCCCAGTGGTCAAATATCCCAAAGCCATCCTTATAGCATCATTTTCTGAGCCATCTGTGGATCATCATCTTATCTCACCTTCAATCTCCTTCTCTAGAGATGGGTAGAGCTCCACTGAAGAATACCAGGGCTCCCATTTCTTCCTTAGTCTAAGCATCTTCCCTAGCCTGGTGTAGTATTCCTTGATGCATTTATTTATTCCCATATGAAGGACAGTCAGTGGCCTGCTTTCATTAGGATTCTCTTCAGTCTCAGGTCTACATCCCTTATCTCAGGTTGGGGCAGACACACACACTTTTGTTCTCCAGAACAACTCTGATGACAAACTTTTCAGTTCCTAATAGGGACGTGGGAGCCCCAATCGTGTGGACCTGCCACTTCTTGGGGCACATCTCTGGCCTTCCTCCTTTTGACCTTTCTTCTTGCAAGTCTTCTTGCCTTGTGTTGACATTTACAATCTTCTGCAAGTCATCCTCTATCCTTCTGGGGTTCCAAACTCTGGCTATCTCCACTGACTCATCCCCTTTTCTTGTAGGGCTAGCTGCTCTTCTCTTCTTCCTTGCCTTTCTTTTATTGTGTCTCTGCTTCATTTTCCAACTCTGTAAACCTGTTCTTTAGTTCTATTTCTCATTTGCTAGCCAGTCTTTTCCTCTGCCTTGTCGTCACAGTCACATGCTTCCACTGGCTACTTTTCTCAGCCAGCTGTCACAGTTTTCTGCTCCAGCTGATATCAGAAAGCCTTGAGTTTCCCCTTCAGCTGCCTCTCTCCTTCCCCCACTACTTGCGCAAATCCATTTCAAAACTGAACCATAGTTTTCTAGCTGCATCACCAAACCTCAGATAATCTCTTCTTCCAAATCTACCAAGTGGCACTTCATAAAAGTTGAACACCTTTCAGGTACTCTCTCCAGAATACTGTACATCTCACAGCTTTCACATCCCATTTATCTTCCTTGTTTCTTCCATTTTTTGGGCCCCCACTTCTGCTTCTGCAGTTGTTCCCCTAAGCCTTCCCTCCTAAGCTTTTTTCCCCTCCAAAATCCCAAACCCCAAACAGAATCCTACAGACTTGCTCCCCAAAGTTCCCTTACCACGTCACACTTGAACTCCCGTTTTTAGCTATTTGCTTGCTCCTTTGCTGCTGCAACCTATATAAGCAATATACTGCATAAAAAGACTTTTCCCTATATTTTTCATCTTCCTACCCTCACCTCAGGTCCTCAGTTGCAACTCCTATTTGCAGTAATCTGAATTTTCTTTCCCTGCTGAGTTGATACAGAGTCTCTGGGACAAAGCCTCAGCTGATTTCAATTGTCATAGCTCCATTGATTTCAATGGAGGCTGACAGTTTCCACCATCTGATGAACTGTCTATTTCCTCATGAAGAACTAAGGCTTTTTTCTTTTCCTGGGAGGAAAAAGTGCTACTATTTATTCCTAAATCAAACTGAAAAGGGCTGTATTTTTAGGAACTCCGAGCAAACTAGCAGAAATCATATTTCCATTCAATAACATTAGCTTTCTTACCACATTCATTGACATGTGGCTTTTAACAGTTAGCCCATTGATTCTATGAAATGAGAGATGGGTTCTTGTGGCTTGATAGCTTTTAAGAATGTTATTTCAATATAGAGACAAAATCTAGCCATCTCAGTGGGATATTTCTGAAATGTCCTGTTTCCCCAGAACATCTGTTATAAAATGGGTGATATCAACCTAACATTTTAATTCATGGTAATCAGTCTCCACTGAATAGGCCAGTGTGACACAGCTCAACATGTTGTTGGTGGGCATCTATGAAATTACATGCATCACCATTCATCTTCATGGGTCATCAGGCTATATAGAGGGGCTGCAACAAATGATACAGGAAGGAAGGGAGAGATCTGCCGATGGAAATCCCATTCCCAGCTTCAATGATTGCATAAAGATCTCTCCATGTAGGCTGTGTTCACACACACACAGGGTTATTTCGAAACAAGTTGTGTCAAAACAACTTGTTTCGAAATAACACCTTATTTCAAAATAACATACTTCGAATTAACAAAATGTTATTTCGAAATAAGAAGAAAAGCGGGAAACGAAATAGCAGGTTCACACTGTGAACCTGCTATTTCGCTTCCTCAGGGGGCTGCAGGCACCGGCAGGCTGCAGTGCTGCCCGGCGCTGCTCCCCACCGGTGCCTGCAAAGGGGGGCTGCAGGCACCGGCGGGGGTCAGCGCTGCACAGCGCTGGTCCCCCCCGGTGCCTGCAGAGCCGGCCTGCAGGCACCGGCGGGCTTCAGCGCAGCCCAGCACTGCTCCCCTGAAGCCCGCCAGTGCCCGCAGCCCGGCTCTGCAGGCGCTGGCCAGGGGACACCCCTCAGCACCCTGGCCAGGGTGCTGAGTGTTCCCTGGACCAGGGTGTTGAGGGGGCAGCTCTTGACCTGTTGTTTCGGAACCTCTTGTTCCGAAACAACATGTTCACACGAGTTGTTTCGAAACAAGTGTTTCGAAACAAGGTTGTTTCATCCCCAAATGGGGTTTAACTTGTTTCAAAACAACGGGTTCCCGTTGTTTCGAAACAACGGTGCGTCGTGTGAACATGGTTTTTTTTGTTTCGAAACAACAAGGTTGTTTCGAAACAAAAGTGCTGTGTGAACACAGCCGTAGAAAAGCTGAGGGGCTGGGATTGTGATGCTGTTGTAAGGAAGGATGATCAGAGGACACAGTAGTGCTAGGAAAGGCAAGAGGAAGCCAAGGAGAATACAAATAGAGGGATGAAGGAGTTGAGATCTCCTAACTAATGACAGGTTCCTATTTTGATGATGCTCTTAATTTTGGGCAGCCAGTGAGGCTGAGGCACCTCATTAAAGCAACTGGCAGGTCCCATGCTGGACAAACAGCTGTGTCTGGAGCAAAGAGAGCTAAGTCTTCATGATTCCAACTTCAACCAGAGCCATAATCGTGAGCAGAAAAAGCAGCCACAAATTCTCTGATCAGTAAGCATTCAGTGCAGGACTTGCTTCTCTCTTCATACGCTGGTGGAGGAGAGCCTGATCCAATAGAACAGAGTTGCTGTATGGAGGGGAGGAGGGAAAAAAAGTCACTTCTTTGAAGGTCCTGGGTTCAATTCCCAGGGGGTTGGACTTGATGATCTCACGAGGTCCCTTCCAGCCCCATGAATTGATTGATTGATATGCTCTCTTCCTATCCTATCTGTGGAACTTCCTCTGTGTACCAGCCAGGTCTGCTGCGATTAGAGGGCTCTGAGTTGCACTGATATTTCCTTTCCTAGGGAAGTGAAGTTACTCCAGACAGAATTTGCAGCAATTTCTGCTATAGTGAATTTGAAAATATTGCCTCTTGATTTATTAAATAGTTCATTTTATATCACTTCAGAAACACCAAAAGTATGTGTCAGCATTTCTTCATTATATTCAGTCTCAGATTCTCTGTGACTGTTGCCCCTGGAAGACAGGAGTTGGATCAGCCCCTTCTTAGGCTATGTCTACACTGGCAAAGTTATTCTGAAATAGTTATTTTGAAATAACTATGTCGATATTAATTCAAGATTATTATTTCAAAATAGTGGGTCTTCACAAGAGTCCTATTTCAAAATGATGTAGGCATTTGTATTTTGAGTTAGAGGATCTACATTAGACTCTAACTTGAAATAGATCCCCCAGCAGAATGGTTTCCCCATGGGGGGTGGGGAGAGGGATTCCTCTGCAGGGGTCTCTTCCCTGCTGGGGGAGGGATTCCTCCTCATGGCTCCTTTCCCTGCTGAGGACAGGGAACCTTTGTCAGGGCTGCATTCCCTGCCAGGGGCAGGGAACCCCCAGCTGGACTGCTTCTCACCTGCAAGGCATGCTAATCTGAGCCCTCAGCCCCTCTGTTCAGTCTGGGTGGGTTAGGAATGGGCTAAGACCCGATCTGGCTCCTAACCCATTCCTTGCCCCCCCAGCCTGGAAAAAGGGGCTGGCATGGCAGAGCGAAATGCCTGGGGGGGGGGAAGTGGCCCTGCCAGGGATTCTCTGTCACTGGTGGGGAATGCAGCCCACCAAGGGGAATCTCTGCCCAGAGAGGAAGGGAGCCCTGTTGGGGGTACCCCTACCTCAGTGGAACACAGCCCTGCCAGAGAATCCCTTCCCATTATTTCAAAAAAAGCCAATTCCATGGCTTGGAATGTGTTTTATTTTATTTATTTATTTATTGGAAAAACTATTTCAAAAGAATCTCTTTTTCAAAATAAAAGCAGGTTTAGTTATTTTGAAATAGTGCTTCATTATTTTGAAATACTGAAGTGCTTATTTTGAAATAACTAAATGCCTGCATGGACACGAAAAAGTTTTTTTTCAAAATAAGCCTCCTTATTTAAAAAAAATATTCAGTGTAGACATACTTAGTGTTGACTTATCCTTGAAACTCATACAAATACTGAAGAACAAATACCAAAGAGTAAGTTTTTGCCTTAGGAAAGCACTGAACATCCGATTTTATTTTGAAATCCTCCCCTAAATTTCTGTACCTTGGTTAGGCTACATTTAGCAGGCACAATTTTGTCACTAAGTTGTTCTGTAGATCTTGTATCTGAGCCCCACATCTCCATTGCATATTTTGTACTTATTCATCTGCCAAACACTCATTGACATCAATCAAAGTTGTGTATGTGGAGGGAATAATTTACACTGGTCATGCCACAAGAGAACTGAACAGTGGCCAAGAGTTCAATAAAGTGGATTCAAGAGCAGAATTTTACAATAATTATATATTATATAATCTCCCCAACTGAGAACACTTGGGGGCTCTTTGTTTTATATACAGATTTTTTTGTGTGTAATAATTTTTTTCTGTTCAGTGACATGGTTTGCCTACAAATATTAGCTTGAGATAAGCACTTGGAATTAATAGCCTTGCCACTGACTCCACTGATCCCATGTTCTCTTTGAATTCTATAAATCTCCAATCCCTTTTAAATAATAAGATTAAGTACATTTGTTTATTGCCAATGTGCATTCTGCTCTCTGGGCCACTGATACAGGACCTTAACCTACAACAAGTTCACTTAATTGTCAATGAAAAAACGCATCTTAAAATTGCTAAATTGTACTGTATTTCTTCCTATAAAATTTTCCATAAACAGGTTCTCTAGGGCTATGTCTACACCCTCTTTTTTAGTTCAGACTTGCTAGTCCAAACTAAAAAAAGACCAAGGTTAGTCTGAACTAGCCTCAGGCTAGTTTGGACTAACCACGGCTTTTTAGTTCGAACTAGCTGCTCGTCCTAGTTCAAAATAACTTTTTAGTTCAAACTCAGATGCGTGGCCAGTTCAAACTAATGCCTTAGTTCAAACTAGCCGTTAGTCTTAGTCTATATCATGCTTAGTTTGAACTAACCAGTCAAACTTATAGTTTGGACTAAGCTTTGGCTAGTCCAAACTAAGAAATCTTTTAGTTCAGATTAGTCAAAGGCTAGTGTAGACCTGAACCAAATTAGTCCGGACTAAGCTTGCTTAGTCCGGACTAATTTTAAGTGTGTCTCAAACTTCATGTGAATGACTTGGTTTAAAATAAAAATAAAGTCTGATGAAGCAGACCTCTTTACAGTAAAATGGCATGCCTTGAATGTTGAGGTGACTCTGATTATTACTTTCCATCTTGCTCACTGTATGGAAATGTAACCCATGACTGTGGTACTCTGTCCCCCTCTATTGGTAGCTAAATGAGCTAGTGATTGATGAGGCTGCTACAGCCTTGGCTGAAAGACAAGCTTGTGCAATGGGGTCCCAAGTTTGATCCTGGCTATTGCTAATCAGGATCTGTCAGTATTACAAGCAGGGGCTTGTCCAACATATCAGTTGGGAAGTCTCTAGTGCTCAGGATGTACTTGCTTAGCCAGTGGAAGTATGTAACTGATGCCTGCATGGTGTGGTGCTGTGTTCCCATCTAGTGGCAGCCAGAGGTTGATGAGTTCTCTTTTAGCTAATACAGTAGCAGTTTGTGCAGTTAGCTCAAGGACTCCTAGGTTTGATCCCGGCTGATGACACGCAGGGTCTGTTGGCATAAAGAAGCAAATATAAAGGGAAACCAGAGGGGATGGGTGAGAAATAAACATAGCCAATGTGATGGTAACTGTATTAATGAAGGTATCTAAAGGCCATAGTGTCTCTTGCTCCTACAGCCAACACTACTCCTTTTGCTTCTCCCTACTGCTGAGGGATGTGTGTGTTGGAAAGAAGCTGCTACCTCAAGGATTGTGGAGGGTCAGGGGAGAAAGGTAGAAAGGCCTCTCTTTGTTTGCAAAACATAGAACTTGTGATGACAGAATTCAATACATGGATTATTGAAGTAGACTAATAACAAACTTGGCCTGTACAGTAAGTTCACAGTCGTTTTCTTCTGTAAGTCCCAAAGAGCTTTACAAAGGTGGCCAAGGTAAACCATACAAATGCAAATAAATTTGTTAGTCTTTAAGTGCCACAGGACTCCTTGCTTGTTTTAGTACAAATGCGGTACCTGATGCATGGTGAGTGTAAGTTACCTATCCAAGATGGCCTAGTGAGTGGTGACACTCAGGAATACAGTGAAGGTCTCCTGAATCCCAGTCCTATACAAAATGAATCTAGCCAGCAATTCCCAAACTGGCAGCATTTATCGGGTATGTCTACACTGGAGCTTTAGGTTGATTTAACCCGCCCTAAGTTGACCTAAGGTACTCCCTGGCCCCATTCAGAATTTATTAAGTTGACTTAAACATTTGCTTAAGTCGAGTTAATAACTCCTGCTCTGAAAGATGAGTTCAGCATTAAATCAACTTTGGAGGGCAGCAAGAGGCCCAGGGCCCATCCTCTGGCCCTCCCCAGGTCCCGATCAGGCTCCCTTGACCATGAAAGCAGATAAAAAGAAGAGTTGTGGGAGCTGCCTGTCTTAGGCAGAACATGAGCTGAGGAACAGTAGAAGCTGCCGTGGCAGAAAGTGAGATGGGTAGGGCACCTCACAGGAAGGTGAACATTTGTGAGTGTGCCTCTTACCTTTGTCCTTAAGCCTGCCTCTGCTGCATTCTTCCTCACAGCTTCCTCCCAAACCTTGCCTTGGACCTGCAGCTGGTGATTTTTTTTTTAAAGTTCCATATAACATTCAGTCCCCTTTCCTGTGCTCCTAATAAAAACCGCAAAAATACAGAGGAAGGGGCCCTGATTGAGTAGGTCAGCCATAGTGCATGAACATGATTGAACCACCCACCATACTGGGTGTTCTACTTACAATGAGAAGAGGAAGCAGGAGGCAGTCTTAGAGAGTGGCATCACCTGTTTGTATTGGAGCTGCTAGGAGAGACATGTCTGGGGAACAGAGAATGAGCCAGCCAATGTCCAGGGGAACAGAGGGTAGGATGACTGGAAAGGGAGAAGGAAAAGGGAACCAAGCATCAGGGGAGTGTATAAAGAGGAAAAGGAGGAAGAATGGGAAACAGAACAGAAGGAGCAAGACAGACAGGAAGCCTCTTTTTCCCCCATCACACCACATGGCAAATAGGAAGAATTTCAATTTAATGCTTCCTTTAACACTAGGAAGGTAGTCTTGCAAATGGGCCTGGTGGGACTTCATGGAATCAAGGAAGCATTGTCTGACAACTGGAGTCATGGTCAGGCCACCACACATGTTGCTTTTGGCAGCAGGACCTCTGATGGGGGGATTGAGAACTGGCCTCTCCATTTTGGAGCAGAAGCAGCAAAGAGTAGTGTTGAATGCACTGCTTCCATACTTGAAGGCTCATCTATACAATGTTTCCATTCGTACCTGAACGATGTAAATTCTAAGATCCAAAGGAGCAGCCATGTTAGTTTAGTTCAGTAAAACAAACGAACAAGGAGTCCTGTGGTACTTGAAGACTGACAAATATACTTATTGCATGAGCTTTCATGGGAGAAAATCCCACTTAATCAGATGCTTTGAAGATGAGGGAACTTACAGAATGGTAGGAAATAAATGCAGGGAAGTATAAGTTGTTCGAACAGGTCACACTGTAACAGCAAATCAAAATAGTTGTAAAGATTCAAACACTGGGGCACAGCATACAGAGGCAGATGAGGTCAAATCATCTGTTGTAATGAGAGAGAAATGCAATGTCCCTATTAAGTCCTGAAGCAATGCAACTGAATGTCCAAATAAATTCAATTTCAGTAGCTTCTTTTGAAGCCTTGATTTAGTATTCATCTGTCTGCACAGCAATTAGCAAATCATTAATGGAGCAATCACAAAGATTGAAATGCTGACCCACTGGTTTTAGAGTGTTGTGATTTCTGATGTCAGATTTGTGCCCATTTATTCTTTTGTGTAGCGACTGTCCTGTTTGTCCAACAATGCCTTCAATCTGTCTTCATAGCAGTAAACCATCATAAACAAACACACAGGTTTGCATCTTATTGGTTAAAATGGTACAGCTATTTTCCAGTTTTTCACATATGAGAATGACAGGATTTTGTCTATACCAGGAGTCTCAAACTCAAATCACCATGAAGGCCACTTTCAGAGTAGTATGTTAGCCTAAGGGCCACACCACTGAAACCTTTTCATACAACAATGTTGCAAATGTCACTAATGATAGTGTTGTTGCGGGCCACAGGAAATAGCTTTAGGGGCTGCATGTGGCCCACAGGCTTCATGTTTGAGAGCCTTGGTCTATACCAGTGGTTCCCAACCAGTGTGCCGCGGGAACACCCAAAGTGCGCCGCGAGCATTCCCGAGAGCTGGAGTTCAAGTTCCCTCCCTGCTCAGCCCAGCCACCTGGGCTGTGCAAGGCTGGGAAAAGGCAGGGGTTAAAGTAAGGGGGAAGGCACTGGAACACGGTTCCAGGGCCCCTATTTTTAGGCAAGCAGTGTTCCGGTTCTTCTAAAAATAGAGGAAGGCACTGGAACACGGATTTCCAGGGGTCCCCCTAAAAATAGCAGGAGCAGCCAAAACGCACCATTCAGATGGCTCCACCTTAAACCTGGCCCCATCTTATGCCCAGCCAGCAGAGAGCTGGGGGAGGTTGGGAGTGTGTGAATCTCCCTCTGCAGGGCAGAGCAGCTCCTGTCGGCCTGCCTGCAAACAGCCCAGGTAAGGGCTTTGGGAGGGGCCACTGCTGGGGATTGTGTGGGGCAGGTGTGTGTGTGTACCAGAGGGTGTGTGGCTGGGGTTGTGGGGTGGCTGGTTGATTGGGTGTGTGTGTAGGTGGGGTGGCTGTGTGTGGGGTGTGTAGCTGGGGGCTGGAGGGCCCATCACAGGCAGAAGGCAGCTGGGGGAGGGGAGGACGGGACCCACTGGGGTGGGAGGGAGCAGCAGTGGGGTGAGAATTTGCCCTGGGGGGGCAGGGAGCCAGTGTGGAGAAGGGGGAAGTGGGTGCTGTGCTCCCCGCCCTACCTTCCCACTCTCCAGGTTCCCTCCTGACACCCCATAAAGCCACTCATGTTCTCCCTTTCTCTCTCCTCTCTTGCCACCCTTGTGCTGTTCCCCACATGGCTGCTCTTGTTGTCTTTTGCCACTCCTGCCCTGCTCTGCTCCCCACACTCACTCCTGCCACTGCACACGACTCCTGACCTCCCCTGTTTTGCTACCCCCTGCTCTGCTAACCCTACTACCACACATAGCAGCATTTCCAAAACACTGTTGTGGTTCATGAATATTCATAAGTAATTTAAGTTAATTTGAATATTCGTGAGTTTTTAAATGGTGGTGTGCCTCAAAAAATTTGAAGGTCTCAAGGTGTGCCATGGCAGAGAAAAGGTTGGGAACCACTGCTCTATACTATAATGTGAAATTGCAGTCAGAGGTCTGGTTTCTCTTTAGTGTGTAAAGCTGTGGGTTACTGGATTGACAGAGCTATTGCTAGTTCTGAAAGATTTGTGTTTATGATATTCATAGAGTGATACAATTGCCTTATTAAATACTTTATATTACAAAAAAAAGGTTTGGTTTTATTTAGATTATTATACATTAATAAACCTGAACTTTTTTCCCATAAAGCTCAAATCTGCTAATGGGACAAGCCTTGAAGTCTTCTCTCTTGCAGAACTCTTACCAAAATAAAACGGACTTTTGCCTGAGTGAAAACTGATTAAAAACTGAGGGCTTCAAGATTGGTCTCAGTTTGGAATGCCAGGGTCTCACATATTGGAATATAATTTTGGCTTGGGTTTATTTTCCTTTGAGTACCTTGTTACTGGACTTAGTTAACTAAGTTCTGCAAAGACAAAGTCTGCTTCCATTATCCACTTATAGACTTGCAGAAGATTGAGGGCAGAATCTGAAGATAAATTGGTTGCACATGTATTTGAAGAGGTACTCTTTACTCCTGGTAGTGATCCATGAGCTTGACCAAAAAAAAAAAAAAAAATTGGCATTCAGATTCCAGGTTGACCTTGTAAGGCTGACAGAAAATCCATCATTATCTCTGTAAACTGAGCATGCCTGGTATAGAAATCAGTGAGAAATGATAAATGTGGAACTCTACCAGGACACTTCTGTAGGCTCTTTCCAGAAGAGAACAGGATTTTCACACTGGGGGGAACAATGCAGAACAGTTAAGCCCGAGAGCAGAAATGCAAAGGAACAGAAATGTCCTGAAAGGGCAAAGTTGGTGGCAAAATGTTTTAAAAGACCAGAAACCACTTTCTACCTTTGTCAGGAAAATAGTTGCTTTTTAATGTTTTATTTTTAACAAGTAAGGAAAAGATGTTAAAAGTCTCAAATGACAGAATCCTATGTTCTGGGTGGCCACCAGCCATTATCAATGGAAGTGCAGTGATATGTTTGAAAAGTGATTCTTTAAAATACCAAAATATAGTGTAGTTCCTGTTTGTGGCATCAAGTCAGAGTAGCACCAATCCTCAGACAAAAATCTTATTCAGACTGTCTGCTTAGAATTTTCATCACAAATTCATTTTTGCAAAAATATATACCTTGGGAAATGTGCACAAGGCTGAAACTTATAGAAGTCTAGGCCCTAAAGTATCTTGCTTTTATAGGTTTACGATAAGGGATTATCTTTATATATTTTAAAATTAGCCTTATGGAAAACATTCTCTCTCTCTCTCTCTCTCTCTCTTTCTCTTTCAGTTTAACTAGTGAACGCTGGCTGGTGAGTAGTCAACACATATAGTTTAATGACTTTTTGGTCTTTGGAAAATGAACATTCTGAAGAACACCATGAGCTGAATTTCTGCTGAATCACACAGTGCATAGAACAAAGAAACTATAATGCTGGATTTCCAACCCCAAGGACCTAAAGAATAAATACAACTACCTCCCTGAGCTGGAGGGGTCACCTGTAGTGGGATAAAGCAGTCCAGACTCTTTAAGTCGTTTGCCTCTGTGGAGATGGCAGAACAACACTGTGCCAGTTTTTGATGGTGGTTGACATGAGAGGGACACTAGCCCAAGAACTGTACTGAACTGACAAATTTATTTCACAAGTAGTTGGTCACAAAGCAAACCTCAAATTTAACATTCAGTCCCTACTTTCAGTCACCAACTAAGAAGTGGATTGCATCTGTCTTTTTACAATAATTCCATATTGCATCCATTTTGCGATAGGTTCCTTGGGAGATCATTTGCTGTCCTCTCCCGCAGCTTTAAGCTTAGAGTTTTGATTCAGGAGAGCATCCTGCTTCATAAAAGTGTAAGTATGTAGTGGTGACAAGAGTGCTAGCTTAGGCCATAGGAGAGCAGGGTTTAATTCCTTGCTTTACTTCAATTGTCCTTTGTGACCTTGGGCATGTCATGCAGTCTCTCTCTGTTCCCAGTCTGTGAAACAGAGATAACAATACTTGTCTATCTCATGAGGATGGTGTTAAAGAGTGTGAGGTGCTCAGATCGTATGACAGTATGTGGGGGGGGGCATATGAGTAGCTAAAATAGACTAAAAATTGCTTTCCTGAGCTGGGGCATAAATCTGGAAGTTTTAAAAAAAAAATCACCAATAACTGCAGTTTATTCCCATCTCTTCAGTTTTGTTCACTACCATTAGTTCCAAATACAGAATCTTACTCAGGCTTGCCAGTTGTCTCTTATGGGGCATAGAGCGGCCTTTACCCCTTCTCAGCTCCTGGACTAATCATTATTTCAGAAGATGACTCTCATGCCCCTTCATTTCCCCGTCTTGCCCTTGCAACAGTGGAAACAGGTAGGCCTGCACTGCAGTAACAAACTTTCTACTTTTACTTTAAAAGTGCTTAGTGTTAGATAAATAAGAGAAATGGAAGAACATTGGATTAGTGGGGGGCAATAAACATTAGTAGGGCTAGAATATTGTCAGCCAGATCATGGAAATCAGGAATTGAATAGTATCTGAAACCAAGTGGTGTTACAACCTGACATACCGGGTTGCAGTGCCACATAGGTTTGGCTTTTCAGGGGCAGATAGGCTAAATCTAAATGGTGCTGCAATCATGTGAGCCAGGCCTCAGTATCCAGAGCTAGGAGTCGGAATCAGCCTTTGGCCCACAGGACAGTAGCCAACTCTGCAGTAAGTGCGGAGTAGGCTCACTTTCCAACATACACACAAGGCCTCACCTTTTAGCACTCTTTGGCTATTTAAAGAAATTGGAGTGAAAATGCCAACAGGAAGGGCAAGCAAAATGGGAAGTATTTGGTGACCTTTCTGTGACTTGTCTTTCTTTGCTGGCACCTTTGCTATGAAATTTATTAAAAAGTTCCCTGCCCAAATTTTAGCCTTAACCATTAGTAATGTAAAACAAACGAGTCTTGTGACACTTTTAAAGACTAACAAATTTATTTATTGCATGAGCTTTTGTGGGAGAAAAATCCTACTTATCAGATGCTTGGAGATGGACAGCTTACAGAATGGGAGGAAAATAAATGAAGAGAAATGTAAGTCATAGGAGCAGGTCAAACTGTTTCAGTAAATCAAAGCAGTTGTTTTGATTCCAACGGTGCGGACAGCATATTAAAAAGAGGGGAGGTAGACAGAAGATAAAATCACCTTTTGTAGTAAGAAATTCAAGAGATTGCTATGTAAGCCCAATGCAACAGTGTCAAATTTGCATATGAATTACAACTCTTCATTTTCTCTTTGGAACTTTGATTTGTAATCAGTTTGCTTAAGTATGGAAATTAATGTATCTTTCAAGGAGTGAGAGGGAGATTGAAATGTTCCCCTATTGGTTTTTGAATGTTATTTCTGATGTCAGATTTGTGTCCATTTATTCTTTGTGTAGGGACAGTCCAGTCTGGCCACTGCACTCAGGGCCAACCCAAGGTTTTTTGTTGCCCTAGCCCAACAGGGATTTTGGTGCAACCCTCTCACCCTCCACTGGCCACCAGTGGAGTGGTGCCACAGGCAGCAAGCAGCGCCACTGCTGGGGTCTGGCTGCAGGCAGGGGTCCGGCCCCAGCCAGGGAGTGGCATCGCGGGTGGGGAGCAGAGCAGCACCAGCCCAGCCCAGCCCACCCCTTGGCGGCTCCTAATTGTTGGCACCCCAGGTGACCACCTAGGTCACCTCTATGGAAGGACAAGCCTTGACTGCACTCTATATGACAGAGGGGCATTGCTGTCATGTTATGGAGTATATCACACTGGTGGATGAACAGGTGAATGAGCCCTTGATGTAGAATTCAAAAGAGAGACATCTGATTTTTGCTGCAGTCTTGTGCAGGAGTTTGACTTTTTCATTGGTATGATTAGCTGCAAACTGCCAATCAAAAGCATACCATCAAGGTTACCCACCAGAAATCTTATCTTCCTAAAAGGGCAGGTGAGAAAATTCACAGTAAAAGAAAAAATGAAAATTCATATCAGTCTAACTCGAACTCCAGTTATGTATGTTTTTGAACTGTTAGTTTAAAATTAGTTTCAGGTTTCACCTCTGCCTCCCCTGTGTACACATGACAATGTGGTTTGGGAAAAATCACATTTTCCTATTTTTAAAAAATCCTTTACTCTCACCTGTTAACCTATGAAAGACCCACATAGAAAACAGATTAAACTATCCATAAGAAGAAATCTGTAAAATTAGATTAAAGTAAATAGACTGAAAAATACAGGAAACATGCTTTTTCTTCTAATCGTGTTTAGTGTCAGCAATCTTAATTCCCAGCAGAAGTGTGGTTTATATTTTTATTTATTTTTTAAAAGCTCAGAGTCCCTTGAAATTATATATTGTTTTATTTTTGTTCTTTCCATGTTTGTGTAGCGAAATAGTCTATAGAAAACTTGTAAAGTTGGTCACCCAACTTTTTTTTTGTAAGAAGTCAGTACTATGTGTAATATGCAGCCAAATTTTCTAGAATTAATCAGTTTTGCATAATGAACTATTGAAATTCTTCCATATTTATCGTCAAACTGAAATTATGATGGGACAAAGCTATAGATAATATAGTCAGTAATAATTCATATAACTTAAAAACAACTATGTGAGGCAGTTTGGATACTACTAACTTGCTATGATCTGATTAGGTTTTTTTTTTCCTATTTAGTTACTAAAATGAAAAAACGTAGAGACAAATACAACAATCTTTTACTGTGACACAGGTTTGCAAGCTCAGTGCCATTTAAAATAAAAGGAGAAGCGTGAAATCCTGTTCTGATTGAAATTAACAAGAGCTTTGGGCAAAATTCCCAGTGATTTCTATGGGATCAGGACTTCACCCACTACGTGTTCTCTGTTTATTCCCACCCTGCCACTTCCCTTATAAAAACAAACCTTTGGAGTTTCTAAATTGAACAGCTATTTAATGTATTTACTCTCACCCAAACTCTAGGTAGCTGCTGTCAAAGGTTTGCCTTGTTCTGATTAACTGGTTATTTGGAAGGGAAAGAACAAAGTTATTCATACATTAATCATATTTTTCAAATACTAGTTTTTAACAAAGAAGTATTGTTAAGACTGCTTTTAAATTGGATTAATTTTTGGTCTTTTACTCACTCACTCACTCTTCACTTTTAAATCAGGCAATGAAAAGCACTAAATTCTTTAAGAATACCCCTGCATTTTTTTTTCAAAGTAATGTAAAATGCAAACTCATCTTCGGGCAAAACACTTATAAAAGCATCTGTGAACTTAAATTTGCATTTATTCATTGCAGAGCCTTGTACTTGCTCCTTGAATTAAAGGGCAAATTAAAATCCCAAGAAAGTGTCAGTATGCAAAACTGATGACATATTAACAATAATTGCCTAGCAGAATTATTGTTTAATCTCTCTCTCTCTTTCTACCCAGAGGTTAAAATCAAGAACTGGGAATTCAAAAACCTGGGCAAGACATTGGTATAATGGAAGTGAGTCAGGTATGCATACTGTATTTTAATTTGGTTATTGGGAAGTTTACTGTAGAATTATGCTGGTTTAGTTTTTGTTGGAAAAACATGCAGGATGTGGAATGATGGCTCCAGTTAAGACACTGTCATGGGATGCACCCCCCACACCCCTGTAATGTGATTTGTGAGACTTTCTGGTTCATCCTTGCAATATATTTATATGCCATGCAAGGCATTTTTGAATGTTCATGACATGCTCTGTTATGGTATCATGGTTCCTGCAACATCATATGTATGTACAGAATGAAACAGGTTAATCTCACGTTGCTGAAGAGGGAGCAAGTAATCAAGGCTGCAAACACACACCCAGAGAAAATACGCATAACAGTGGACTAACTAAATATCTATAGCACCCTGGCCAGAGAGGGGAAATCACCTGCCTTTGCTGAACAAAGTGGTTCACCTGGCCACAAGGAGGAGGAGAAAAGTAATGCTTTAAAGTTGGAAGAGTTTTTTGACCTGAGAAAGTGAAACTCCATCTTGAAATATCTCATCATAAGAGCAACTGCATAAAGATTGGGCCCTTCCCATGGAGGGGCAGAGACTGGCTGAATTTGAGTGGTGAGCTGAGCATAACTGTAGTAGTGATTTTAGGTTAGATTGCAAATTGTCTTTAATTTGGTTGTGCTAATTCCTTGATTGATTAATTGATTGTGCATTGATTTGCTATATACTCACTTAAAATCATGTCTTAATCAATAAGCTAGTGTTTGTTGTATCTAAAGCTGTATGGATTTTAGAGAGAGTATGACTGTGTGGATGTTTAATTTGGCACAAAAGCTGATCACACATGAGTCTTAGTTAAACTGACAGATCAGAGTACATGAGCCTGCAATTGTCAAGGAACAGTCCTGATTCCTGCAGGATGGAAGTTCCTGGTGTGGCTTCTAGGTGTTGTGGATGCTCACTAATGGACCATCCCTGAGTGGCTAGTGAGTGCACTTCCACTGCCTGGGACTGACTACATGCAGGAGGCTAGAGTGGGCTGACCCAGGAGCGGGTAGCCACCAAGCAAAGCCAGGTAAGTCAGGGTCCAGGAGTGGGCAATCAAGGAGGCACAGCAGCTCACCAGACCAGATTGAGGGGGGGAGCACATCACAGGAACCTTTCAGTGAAATTTTAGAGTTGTTAAAAGACAGTATCTTAGTGTTTTGCTATACAAAGCCTATTTTCAGACAAATTACAAAACTTGTTTTGCTAGCACTGGGAACCAAATGATCAAAATAGCTATAAACAGTTACAAAGATGCTCTCTGGTTAGAGGGGAAACAGAGACTGTTGACGAAGATATTGACATGCACCTGAATGTCTGAAGTAATTAGGTCTTTCCAGCATCCTCAGTGAATGGTAGAAAATTTAGGTAAGTAAGATGTGTGTCTACTGCTGTTTTAAATTCCTTTTCCCTCATATTATGATTTATTCCTGATGTTAGGATTAAACAATATTTTGGTTTAGGCAGGCAATCTGGTCATTCCATTCATCACTGGGCACAGATGCCTGAAGAGAAAAATAGCAAGTGCCACACCCTGTCAGACCAGGCAAGCAAACGTGTAGATGCAAGGATATGTTGCCCAGAACCTACTCTGAGGATGGAAGAATAGAATGATTCTACCTCAGAAGAGGCAAAAGGATGAGGCCTGACACCTGAAAGGGTGCACTCAGAGACCAGAGTGGAATCAGAATACATTAAATATGAGTTTGATCCAAACCCATTGTAGTCAACTGAAATAATCCCCTGGATTTCAACAGGCTTTGGATCAAACCCTAAGTGTCCTGATGTCCAGAAGCACTGGGAATTCACAATTCCAGTGAAGCACATGGGAGCTGTCAATGGTTGGAACTTTGAAAAATCAAGTCTTGGCTTTAATCCCTATCTGTGAAGTCAGGGTGATAATTCCTACTGACCCTTGTAAAGCACCTTGAGATCTCTAGTTGAAAGGTCCTCTCAGTGAAAGCATTATTGCAATATTATAAGAATGTAAATGAAAATACTCATGAAGTCTGCACCACACATGTGCAAACAATCTTACTTTTCCAAGGACATTTCCTTTTATAGATGTCACTTGAAAATTAGCACTGGTATGAAATCAAGTAAGAGGTAATTTAAAGTAACATTAAACTGATAATTGCTGTTTACCAGGTATTGCTAATGTTATTTCAGACATTTAATTATAAAGAATTCCTGCTTTGACATTGAGTAATATAGTGGTGCTTGTCATTTTCTTCTTTGTGAAGTTCCCATAATCCATAAGCAATTGTTTAAATATGTAATCAGCATTATCACTAATTTGTCTTTCTCCCAAGCCCATTAAAAAATAGCATCAAGGAGAAAAATCTGAACAGCAATAGGTTGCTTCTTTCATTTTGTATTCAGTGTCCAAAAATTTCTCAGTAAAGGACAAGATGCGGACAAAGAAAAACTTATCAAGAGCTTTCTGCTTGAAGTCATTCAAATGCCTGTTCCAGTGCAGAAAAGTAGCTATAGGTACAGATGCTTGTATTCAAAATGACAGTATATTATTAGTGCCAAAATGTAAAGAACAGCTGTTATTTAGTACCTGGCTCTGATCAACAGGCGGGAGACACAGAAAAAGAAAAATGGCACATGTATGTTGTAAGACAGTAGGCGAATAAACAAGCTACTCAACATCCACTCTCCCTGTAAGAGGAAAGCACCCAACTCATACACAGAATGCCAGCAATCTGCTCCTCCTCTGGGGATGAAACGGGAGGACAGTAAAAAACAGTTATTTATTCTTACCTTACTGCAACCTGGTGATGCCACTGCTGTTTAGTCTGAGAATGAGAGTAAAGGAACTAACCAGTGGCTTATTGCTGAATTGGATTACCCAAACTATGTATTTAGTAATTAGACAGTCAGGCATTTGTTAGCTGGATGAGCTATAAATACACTCTCTCCAAAGAACCAGCCATCTACAGGAGATAAGAACCACAACACCTCAGTGCACCCAGCCTTTTAAGGCAGCATCATTACAGTAGCACAAGACCTGTAATGGAAAGGAGCTGCCTTGCTCTTAGCAACCCCATCCCTTTGTTCTGCTTAATCTGAGGACCTCTGAGCTCTATATATATTTACCCACTTTACTGTGTAAATTGTTCTGTGATCCTCAACGTATTACATTACTTAACGATTAGTACTTTATTATAAATACCTGAACAATAAAATAGCCTCTTTTTAAAGTAAGTTTTATTTATCACATGAGAGTTAAGGGCTTATTAAAGATGCTTAGGAAGTTTCTATTAGTCTATGTATATAACAGAATCTCTGTTTCCTTAATTAATTGAGCTCAGGCATAGCTCAGTTGCCACAGAATCAAAGCCTCTCACCGTTTATAAGTTATCTATAGTCACAACACTACTGTTGGCTAGGGAACTGCAATAAGCCCCTCTTTACAAATAGGAAACAGGCTATCTATATGACAAGCTAGTATGAAGCAGACAAGTGAAATCTACAGCATATTAGCCTGCTGTGGACTAAGGCTATGTCTACACTGGTAAATTAGTCCAGACTAAGGAGGCTTAGTCTGGACTAATTTAGCCAATGGCCATGCTAGGCTTTCCCTGGTTTGAACTAAGAAATTTCTTACCTTGAACTAGGGAAAGCTTAGTTTGAACTAATAAGTACTAGCACTTAGTCTGGACTTAAATGCTTAGTTCGAATTTTTGTTCAAATTAGGTGATGTAGACCAGACCTAAGGCTTAGTTTGAACTTAAGAAGTTTGAACTAACCACACGTTCTAGTTTGAACTAAGCATTAGTTCAAACTAGAACATGCAGTTAGGTTGAACTAGAAAGTTTGTGGTTAGTTCAAATTAACCCAAGATTAGTTCGAACTAACCTCAAACTTCTTAGTTTGGACTAATAAGTCCAAACTAATTTGGGCAGAAGTAGGCATAGCCTGATTGTCCATGTCATCCCTGCTACCAGACACTATAAGTTTAGAATAGAATCATAGGGTTGGAAGGGACCTCATGAGATCATCTAGTCCAGCCTCCTGGAGTTTGAAGCCAGGACCTTCTGCATGTAAAGCAAAGGTGCTAGCCACTACACTAAGTTCCATAGTGCATAGCAAAGCCAAGCACGCTATGGTCAGGAATTAGGATCAACATGGCTGTTTAGTATGCAGCAGGCTAGTGCACTGTAAATTTACACCTCAGCTTGCTATATATTATCTCTTTGCAAAGAAAAGACCTAAATCCTGTGTCCAAGGTTAAGCAATAAGCATGTGTCAGAACTGAATCAAATCCCAAGCTAGTGCCCTAACCACCAGATCATCCTTCCTTTCTAATGAAGTTGTTACCTCAGGTTAATATAACACATGTAGGGAACCAGAGACTTATTGTAGAATCACAGAGACTAAGGATGGCAACCATGTGATAGGCCTCAGTCATGCACTGAGAACCTTGTGGGCAAAGCCCTGAGTCTGTTCAGAGTCTCGGTGAAGTCAGCAGGGACTTTGTATGGGTGCTGAGATCTGTCCATGAAGCTTTCAGAGCCAGTGGATACGACAATCCATTCCATTGCTAATGCATCATACATACATTGCTGTGATGATCGGATAGTTGTCCCAGAGTTCATAAAGGCCAGAAGGGACCATGGTGGTCATCTAGTCTGACCTCCTGTATAATACAGGCCACGGAGCTTCCTCCAAAAAATTTCTTAGAGCATAGCTTTTAGACAACAACTTCCCATCTTGATTTAAAAACTGTCAGTGATGGAGAATCCAGCACCACCATTGATAAAATGGTTTAACTGGCCAAATTACAGATGATGTTGATTACATATTTAAATGATTACTGATGAATTACTCTCTCCATTAAAAATGTACCTCTGAGTTCTAGTCAGAATTTGTCTAAATTCAATTTCCAGCCATTGGATCACTTTATAGCTTTCTCTTCAAGATTAAAGTGCACACTGGTCAATATTTGTTCCCCATGTAGACTGTAATCAAGTCATCCCTTAATTTTCCGTTCATTAAGCTAAATAAATGTAACTTCTTGTGTCTATTGCATGTTTTCTTATCCGTTAGTCATTCTCATGGCTCTTCGCTGAACCCCTACCCTGAATTAATCCACATCCTTTTTGGATTGTGGGCACCAGAACTGAGCACAATATTCAAGAAGTATTAGCACCAGTGCCAAATACAGAAATAAAATAACCTCTCTATTCATACTCAAGATTGTCCTGTTTATGAACCACTGGATCACATTACTTCTTTTGGCCGCCGAGTCACTCTGGGAGTCATGTTCAGCTGATTATCCAAACTCCTGTAAATCTTTTTCAGAGTTATGGCTTCCCAGGATAGAGTCTGCCATCCTGTGAGTTGGTCTACATTCTTTGTTTCTAGTTGTATATATTTACATTTAACCATATTAAAAACACATAGTGTTTGCTTGCCTCCAGTTTACCAAGTGGTCCAAATCATTCTTAATAAGTGGCCTGTTCTGTTGGTTATTTACAACTCCACCGATTTTTGCATCACCGACAGATTTTATCAGGGATGATTTTATGCTTTCTTCCTGTGATAAAAACATAAAACAGTACAGGGCCACAACTGATTCCTGTGGAAACATGCCCTCTCAGTGTTGATTCACCATTTACAACTACATTTTGAGGCCAAGGTTGAAGTTAGCTTCCCATTTCAAGCCTGATTTTGAAATCTCACCATAACTTGCTGTCACAGAATGACATTGGCCTTTTAAGGGGGAGGAGGCCAGTGCTTTGGATTAGTCTCCTGATCCCAACTGATCTTTAAAGAGGGCATCTGAGGCCTTAATGGGAGAGTTCAGCAAGTGAGAGCTGCCAGAGACCAGGAGACTGTAGGCAGTTCCTGAAGAAAGCTGTAAGTGGGGGGAGAGGGAGAAGCCACTAGCAGGGCCGGCAGGGGACGGTAAGCAAGGTCAGCAGGGCAGGGGGGTGTGGACATTGGAAGGGCGTCCCCATGCAATGCTTATAGTGTGCTGATCTTACATGCCACAAGACTCCTTGCTTGTTTTTGCTTGAAACTCTCAGACCTATTGATTTGTATTCTCTTGCTAATGAGGTAGGGGAGGGGGTGATCTGGGGTGATTCACTTGTAAATAAAGCAGGGGAGATTTGATGCTTCTAGTACAGTATTGCACTTTAAATCCCCTAAAGATCAGCACAGACTTTCTTTGAATTAAACTGACTTAGTTTTACTACATGAAGATCTTTAAAGAGACACCTTAGAAGCGATTTCTGCTCTGTTTAGTTCAATGGTTCCCAACATTTTCTCTGTTGTGGCACACCTTGCTATCTTTAATTAATTAGAGGCACACCACCATATGATTCCAAATGAACTCATGAATAATCATGAGCCAAGAGCCAAACCAGAGCTCTTTGAGTAGGAGAAAATCCCAGTTCATCAGACGCTTTGAAGATGGGGGAACTTACAGAATGGGATGAAAATAAATGCAGGGGAGTGTAAGACATATGGGAGCAGGTCATATTGCAACAGCAAATCAGAAAGCTTATGCAATAAATAAATCTGTTAGTCTTTAAATGCCACAAGACTCCTTGCTTTACTAAACTAACATGGCTGCCCCTTTGGAATTTGACAAAAGAAAATGTTTCCTCATTCACTTTTGGTTCAAGTTGGGCCCATAAAGCATCACAGTTACAGCAGCAGAAGTAAAGAAGAACAGAGCTGTGTAGAAAATTGAAGGCATGTGTGTATTTCTTGTCCATGGACTCTCAAGATTAGAAGAGGACACAGAGATAAGTCCTCTCTACTCTCTTTTCAGTATGCTTTGGGAAGTGGATGGCACAGATTGTCACTCATGCCTATTGACAGCAAGGGCCCAGTTTGATGGATGATACATTCCCTGCTCTTAGCCACTTCTTCTGAGCAGAGCAGTAACCTCAAAGACTGTTTCAGATTCCATGGGATTGAAACTACACACACACTTGTCCCTATGGATTGTGGTGTTGGGGAGCACTAGACTCAAACCACTGCCCTTTGAGGGTTCACTTATACTGCAGGAGAAGCAGCATTTGCCTTTGAGCTACTCAGGCCCAGTTTTTAATGATGTTTAAATGTTTTAATATTTATCTTTAAGCTCTGGGTATAATGACACTTTCTCCCCAATCTCTGTAACATGCCATACTCCATATTGTAAATGTAGAAACTGCATACCAATGTGCCCCATGTTGTGTAGGAATTGAATAGGTATAAGGTGTGAATGGAGGGTAGATGTGTGTGTGAACCAGCCCCAAGCTTTCAGCTTGTCCTGATCAACTATGTGTGAACAGCTCCATGCTGCTAGCTCATCCAGATGAAATGAGAAGCCCATCTCAAATCACTGGAGAATGTGAATACTCCCCTAAAAGCAAAGGAATGAAGGATCTACCCCAGAAGCAAAAGAATAGAGCTAATTAAGAAAACAAGCTAGAGGTCAGGTCCACAACTAACAGCAGAGGCAGCCTCAGGCAACTGGGGGCCCTAGGCGAAGGCCAATTGTGGGGCCCCCACTGCTACTTTCCCTGTGACCCCAGCCCACCCCTCCACCCCTAACTATCCCATACCACCCCCCAGGACTCTTGTTTGTTTGCTGAACCAAACTAACATGACTATCCCTCTGGAAAGCCTAGATTATTCTTGGGTATGATATTGTTAAAGATCCTCCCATCATGAAGCATGTAAGTTGATCATCTTTCACTAACATAAATGAGCTAATGCTGAACTATAAAGTTAAAGTGAACATTTTAATTTTTTTTAAAAAAAAGGTGTGAGCATTAATTAATAAATAAAAAGTGGTAACATTAGTTGTGGCTCAAATATAACTAAAATACCACATTTAAAATTTTGGCAGTCAAATTATACAAATTTTTCATATAGGCTTGGGTTTATGTGCACTAGCCCTTAGTACAAATAATTATAATAAATAAAAATAAGTGAAAAGAAGGTTTCTAGTGTGTAGCTATAAATGAAAAACACCAAATTTCAATGAAATTCTCTGAAGTACGCAAGTTTATAAGACTCTGGCCCTCTCAGAAATATTAAATAGTACGTACAGAAGAAGCTAAAAATTACTTTCCAAAAGAAAGACATACAGCACAGACATCACACAGAGGTGTAATGATTGCCTAAGGGAAGCACTGTATTTAGATGTAGCAGCCTATCTGGCCCAACCTGGTAACCTGAGCTAAACAAAACCAAAGTAAAAATTGTCATAAAGTCAAAGGAAAGTGCAAAAGAACAGGTAAAAAAGGAAAGGAAAAGGCAATATTTTACAAAATTAAAAAATGGCAGAATAAATGGCCACACTGAGGAATTAAAAGCTGAGGCTACTGGAAAAGTTCCTGCTTTTTTACCATGTCAATGTGAAGGTGATGGGCAGATAATGGTGAAATCTGCCATTCAGATGAAGCACAGATCCTAATGATAGTTAGCCTTGATGAGCCAAGAGTGAAAAGTGCTTAGGCTTCTAGCCCTATTATCTCTGCTAGATGGGAACAATTTCTAACTTTTTCTAAATTTTCATTTCTGTCCACCAAATTGAAGACAGGTCCCTTATTGCTTTGCCTACCCCAAAAGCTGCCACTGACCAATGGTCACACAGAGCACCTGGACTGGCATGACAAACCTATAAAGACTGGGTGAGATCCAAATGCTAAAGGGGGAAAGTGTTCTGCACACCACCTGGAAGGAGTGTTGGTTTGTGCCTGACAAAGACTCTGCTCCTCCTCTTGTCCAGCTTCCCTGGCCAGGCAGCTGCCACAAACCCCAGTGACAGACACTAGCACAGACTCCAGCAACAGCACCGTCAGGACTGGTAATAACACAGACTGCAGAACATTGTTTGGTGTGTGTGGATGAGTGTGTGTGTGTGAGGGGGCATAGGTATAAGTTAGATATCATTTTGTTTTTATTTGTGATAAATGCAGCATATTGCCTTTTCCCCCTGAAAAGATCTCAGGTGCTCATTTGGTATAACTTGCTGCTGCTTTTTACAATTTTGGATGTTGCAATGACTTCCCTCAATGAAAGATTTGAACAGTTAAAACAACACAACAATCATTTCAAATTTTTGTACAACATAAACTTGCCGAAACTGACCACGAAAAGCTCCAACAGCACGGCAGTGATTTGCAACTTTGTTATCAGTCAGTGATAATAAGGACATCAAGGCAATCAAACTATATGATGAGCTATGCGCCTTTAAAGATCTGTTAAAGTACGAATTAAACCAATTCTATAATCCTTATGCAACTCTCAAATTTATTCAATCAAATAACCTTTCATTTCCAAATTTGAGCATTGGCCTAAGAACATTGCTGACAATTCCTGTCAGCGTGGCAAGTGGCGAGCGATCATTTTCACGATCAAAATAGTAAAAAATTACTTGTGATCAAGTATTTCTCAAGAAAGGCTTGTAAGCCTTGCCATGGTTGCTATTGAGAGCGATATATGTGCCCAGTTAGACATCAAGGAATTAATTGCAAATTTTGTAAACATGAAAGCACGAAAAGTACTATTGTAACCTTTTGTAAAACCTTTCCTTTTTAATTAAATAACTAAAAAACTGATTTTTTATGTTCATATAATGATAAGTATTTACTGCTCAGTACTTATTTTTATTTCAAATAAATATGCATTCACTCCTTCTCTTATTATAATAACAAACTGATTAATACTAATGAGGGAGGAGGGCACCGATTTATAGATTGCAGGGGGGTGCCAGAAACCCTAGCACTGGCCCTAGCCACAAGAGCAATAAGAGGGGGAGTGGTGAAGGGGCTCACCTGCTGATGTCTCCATTCTGGAACCAAATGGGGCCTGGAGAGCAGTGAAAATGTCTGCTTGTTGCCCCATCTGAGATGAAAGGTTAATGGAACAGGAGAGGCGTAGTGGATGCTCCCCTGGTGAGGAGGCTCCCACTGAGAAGAGCAGGGTAGAGGCAACTTTTGGGGTAGGTGAAGCAGGTGGCCATTTAGGGGTCCCTGCAGTAAGCGGCCCCAGTGTATTGCAGGGGTGGTCGCCTGCTTCACCTAACTCAAAGGCATTCAGCCAAGTCCAGGTCTGGCTCAGGGTTGTGGTATGCCGCACGCTCCATGAGCCGGTTTTTGCGTGGTGGGGAGCAGGTAGAACCTGGCCTCTACTCCAGGCTGGCTCACCCTGCCCCCAGGACGAGGAACAGCTGGCCCAGTGGCGGAGTGGCCAGCCCAGAGGCCAGGCTCCACTCTCCTACTCCTCCCATGGGCTGGCCCACTCTGCCCTCAGGGCAGGGAACAGCTGGCCCAGGGGCAGAGGAGGCCAGCCCTCCGGGCAGCAAGGAGCAGCACCAGCATGGGAATATTTAAATCTCCCAGGCTGGGAGCAGCAGCCTGTGGTAGCAACAACTCCTCTGGTGGCCAGATAAGGGGATGAAGGGGCCCCTGGGGGTTGGGAATGGGGAGCTGGGGGGGCCGGGGTCAGGTAACCAACAGGGAAAATGCCGGGGAGTCGCAGAATGGGCAGGGGGTAGGCGGGTGGGGAAGACACTGGCGGGGGGTCACAGAACAGGTAAGGAGTGGGTGGGTGGGGAAGTTGCAGGGGGGTCACCGAACAGGTGGGGGGAAAGACACTGGCCAGGGGTTGTCGCATGGGCCGGGGTTGGGGGGCCCAGAATAGGCTTTCGCCAAGGGCCCCAGATAGCCGAAGGCCACCTCTGGAACAGGGTTGCAGTTGAGGTGGGGTGGCTGTGCTGGCAGAGGAGGATCAGAGAAAAGCCCAGTTGTGCCACAAGACACCAGCAGGTGGCGTGTAGGGCTAGATGTCATGTGACTTCCAGAATGAAATGCATGGGTGGGATAAATGGACTCTGGTTTGAGACTTTTGTTAGTGAAATAAACTCACCCAAATGAGGGAAATTGAAAGTGAGAGAGCTTGCGTGGAGTTACTGGGGACTGAATGAGGGAAACTGAGGTGATGTGCCTGTCCTGCCACAGCCCGCTATTTGAGATGTAGTCAGTTGTTAACTGAATGCATCTGTTTTCTCTGTGTGCTGCACTGGCTCTGGCCAGACAGCCCAAACAGCAGACTCTGATCATACTGTCCATAAAGACCACAGTCGTGGTTCTGTATCGAAGGCACTCCAGGTGTACTGTCAATGATGCATGGTCCTCATTTTCTGGATTAATGTCTACAGTTACAGTAGTACATGTTTGCCAAGACAGGGGGACTCAGCTCAGAAAATGGCAGGACTTTCCATTCTCCCCTTGGCCACAGAAAAATGCTCTCTCTGAGACTTCTCTTTTATACTCTGGTACAAAGAAGTTATGTATTGCCCCTCTGATGCGGTTAGTTACCACCCTTTACCGTGTACGTGTTGGTTTGATTAAAACAATTCTATCCATCATGGTGTCATCCTAACCTTATCTTCAGGAGGGGTGATCAGTGTGTCCCTGTTATCTTCAGGGAGTGTGTTTATACCATACTTGGTATCAGGATGTTCTGGTACTGCCCTTCTGGAATGTGTTTTCGTAAGTGTCCTGTGCCTTGTGCTTCCTAGGAGTGTTTGTGTTTTTGCAATACCAGCCTGTTCTTGCCAGATGCTGTGAACTTGCAAGCAGGCACATTCTGTAATAAGGGATAAGTTCTTCTCACAGCCTGATTTTTGCTAACTTTGCTTCATGTCAGTGGGGCCTGACAACTTTAGTTTAGGCTTTAGGCCTCTACTGGTCCTCATGTTTCAGACTCTATCTTTCTGCTTTCAGGCAGCGTAACCCTGTGGTGCATCCTTGCAAAAGAAACCAGTTTGGGGATTTGATAATATCGCAAACCATGTGCCAGGTTTTCTGCACAGTTGGTCCTAAACTGTGTAAACAGCGCAATTTAGAGTTTGGATAGAAGTATGCTAGGTGGTTTTGTATTGACCCCAAACCAATCAGAGTTTGGTATAGAAAAATAGAATATTAAGATTGGAAGAGACCCCAGAAGGTCATCTAGTCCAACTCCCTACTCAAAGCAAGACAAACCTCAGCTAAATCATCCCAACTTGCATTTTAAAAACAGACTCTAAGGATGGAAATGCCATCACCTCCTTTAAGTAACCCATTCCAGTGCCTCACCACTCTACTAGTGAAGAAAGATTTTCCTGTTATCCAACCTAAACCTCTCCCACTGCTACTTGAGACCATTGTTCCTTGTTCTGTCATCTGCCAGCGCTGCGAATAGACTAGCTCTGTCCTCACTGGAACCTCCCCTTCAGACAGCTGAAGATTGCTATCAAATTCCCCCACCTCATTTTTCTCTTCTGCAGATTAAACAAGCCTAGTTCCCTCAGCCTCTTCTCTGGGATCCATTCTAATACAAAAGCTCAAAACAAAATATTCCCTAGGAGTGCCAAATAATCCAAATTGACAGCTGAATAAAGTTTTCTGGAACTTTCACGCAACTCTGTTTAGTAGGAGTTGTCCGTATAAACTTCCCACTTTCAGGCAACAGAACAATGAACATGATCTGAAGACTTAGCTTAGGGATGGGAGAACTCTTCCATGGTTTCTTAATGAAAAATTCATCACAGAGTTAGCAGCCTTGTGCCCCATGTTACTGTAGCTACTGTGTAAACAGTCCTTTCTCATTTCCCAGAACAATAAACAGTTATGAAAAGCTGTATAAGCATCAAGAATGCAGCAGTTAAGACATGTTTTTGGACAGCTCTGGAAAGCCTCAACCTTTGCACATCAGCCAACTTTTTGTTTTAGTTATTCAAGGGTTCCAGCTACACTATAAAAATAAACTGGATGAAACATGTATTCAGAGTTGTAGCCCAGTTAGTCTCAGGGATATTAGATTCAAAGATGAGCTCTGTGTAAACTCAAAATCTTGCTCGTCTCTCTCCAACAGAAGCTGGTCCAATCAAAGATATTATCTCATACACCTTTTCTCTCTGCATGAAACACACAGTCCCATCTTTCAGTGGGTTTTTATGATGCCTCTGAACTGTCCTAAATGCCTGGGTGTTAGCCTGATTATAGGACAAATATAAGTCCCAGGTACACCACAAGATGGAATCATCTTGTAACTTGGATTCCTGACACAATTTATATGCTACAGCAGACAGGACCTACAGTATAATTGTAAACATGCAGTATAAATGTCTGTAAAAAACGTTGAGAGTCCTGTGGCACCTTAAAGACTAACAGATTTCTTCAGGCATAAGCTTTTGAGATGACAAAGTGGGTTGGAGCCCACTAAAGCTTTTGCCTGAAGAAATCTATTAGTCTTTAAGGTGCCACAGGACTCTCGTTGTTTTTGCTGCACATAGACTAACATGTCTACTCCTCTGTAAAAAATGTAACTCACTCATCCTTTGTCAAGACAATTATTGATAACTAGGGAAAGAGTATATCTAAAGATAGATTTTACTAAAGTATCTTTCCAACTACAACTTTTGGTTGGCATACCACCCAACTACTTTAAACTGATTTTGCTTCACTTTTGGGTATTACATTAAAAAAAAAAAAAAAACACACCCAAAAACCCCAAAAAAGAAGAAAAAAGGGGGGGGGGTGTTGATAGCATATTGTATGCTAAAAACCTATATAAGCTCCAGGCTCTGGGCCTTCTTCTCCTCTCAGTGCTGCTGATATAGATGGAGTGACATTACTGAGTATGAGTTATAGAAGACTCAGATTCGTGATCTCATTTTGTCAGCCTAGGAGTGCAAAATGATTACCTGTTAATGACATAGAAAATGTATGTGCATGTATATTTTTAGGATGCAAGCACTAGAGGAGAACAGAGACAAAAATGCATGTCAACTATCTGTGTCATGTCAGGGCAACAGCAAGTTTTGATGTTAGAATTTCTGTTCTTGGCAATTTAAATAAAGAAAAAATTGCAACTTAAAATGCAATAACCCTTCTGCAAACAGTTGAACTGTGCTATCTAACTTAATTTTAAATTTCAAGGCCCTACTGCACATTTATTAAAGAGAACATTTTGTCATTGACTGCAATAGAAGTAGGCTCTGGCTTTCATTTTGTGCAAGTCATGGAAGCTTATCAAGCTGAGGCATATAGGAATAATGTAAATCTGAAATAAGGTGAGCTCTGTGTAAGCTTGAAAGCTTATCTTTCTAACCAACAGAAGCTGGTCCAATAAAAGATATTACCTCCCCTACCTTGTCTCTCCAATATCCTGGGACCAACATGGCATAAATCTGAAATAAGCAGCTTTAACAAATAAAGTCATATGAGACTGCGTTGATACTTCATTTTCCAAAGGAAGAGCTTTTCTGAACGATATTCATGGGCATTTGACCTCACTGTCCTGACATTCGTGTTCTTAGTAGGCAGCACAGAGGATTAAAAACTGCATTGTGATGTTGTTGAGCCCTTAATCTAATTTTGCAGATTTACAGATAGGTAGTATACATGCAACATTGACTATTAGAGACTTGATGGCGGAGCTAGTGGTGAAGAGGGCAGCTCTGGAGATTTCTGTGGTAATCAATACATTCTGAACACTTTGCATTCAGTCACACATACCCAGAAAGAGGGAATTATAAATCCATCAGCATTGCTCTTTGTTAGTCTGTTCTTACCTTTTGTAAGCATAGCGCTAGTACTTTGTTACAGGCATTTACAATTCAGATATAAAAAACCTGCTTAAGAAACATCACAAACAGCTCTGTGCAACTGGAGTCAGCATGTTAACAAAGACTGAGAGGCATGCATCCTGATTTTCACATGACCTTTTCCTATACTACAAATATTGGCTTAAATAAAACTGTTTCTGCTTGGCTCAGCTCACTGTGAGGACAACTGTGGGCAGCAAAGGTTCAGCCTCCAAACCTATGGCCCTAAGAGGGCCTGCTGAACCCCAGTGCCATTTTTTACTTAAATCATGTGTGCACATTGACTTTAAGGTTCTGGCCCAACTCCCTCCACGTGCTGTGGTCCCTACTACCCACGAGGACCTCGAGGGATTCCATGGAACACGCAGGCTTCTTAGAAAGGGTAAGGCACTATTCTATGAAACAATCAAGATCTGTGATTTCAGAGCCACTTCCTTAGGGCTCTCATCTCCTGCTGCAGAGTTGGTATCTATTGAGAATCCAGGAGCCAAATATTTCCTGAACATAAACACAGATGGAAAGGCAGACCTAATTTCTTCTTCACTTCTTGATTTATCTGCCCAGCAAATGCTCTGATTTATAAATTGTCTGCTGTTCCTATTCCTTTCCCATAATGGCTGACTTATTCTGGTGTCGTTGCTGCTTTAGGATCATGCTAATACCATTTCAGACCAAATCTAAATCCATCCTCATAAGCCACCAAGCTAAAGCCTAATCAGTCTAAACAAGTTTCATTTAACAACCTGCTTAGATATAATTATCTGCTGGTTGGGACAGCAGAAGTATCCAGGTAACTGACAAAATCCTCAACAGAGAGTGAAGTTAATTCGAATGGCCCATTTACACTCCTAGGCTGAGACACCAGCCTGCTTACATTAATTTGCACATGTTACAGTAGCTAATTCTGCTGCTGAGCATGAGTATGCATACCCCAGAAACATTTTGCCTTCAGGACTGCTTAAGAGAGATAGTAAATTTAATTGACAGATGCGCAGCACAGCACAGTGAACATACAACTAAGAGTCAGGAATTTCTAATTTCTAAACTGAAATATTATTTTGCAAACTGAACCAGGCAGGGAGCTGTTTTACTGCACGAGTCTAACTTACAATGCACCCAGAAGGCTACCCCGCAGTCACCCCAGGGCAAATGCAGGACACATGGACCAATTAACCCAGTAGCCAACTGATTAAAGAGGCTCAGCTGGGCAAGAATATGTGTGGCTTATAAAGCCCAGGACTCAAAAGCAAGAGAGGTTTCAGGGTGGGAGATGCAGATCCAGATGAGTAGAGATAGCTGCTCAGTGCCTTGGCACAGATTTTTGGAAAGTGGCTATAAAGAAAAAGGGAACCAGTGGTAGAAAGGAGCCTAGGGATAGAGAAGTTAGGGAGAAGGTCTGGATTGCTGAGATGAAGGTACATGGGCTGGAATTTGGAGAACATGGCAGGCCAAGCTTTCCCTACCCAGGGTGAGTGGCACCAAAGCAGACTGCTTCGGACTACCAAAGAGCTATATCCCTTCCAGGAGGGAAAACATGGGTAGTGACAAAAGGAGAATAAGTGGAAAAAGATGTTGTTCTTTCTGAAGCTGTCCAAGAAGCATCAGGTGGACAGAGTGGTGGTGTGCAACCCACAGACAGTAAAGTATTGGGGTTGGTCTCAATCCTCAGAACAGCAGGAGGAGGTGCCAACCAATGGCCCCTCTAAGCTCTGTGTGCGTGCGTGCATGCGCACACAGGTCATGAAACCCATGCACACAACAAAATAAAGCATGCACAAAAAAATTAAACAGTGCTAATATTTTTATGCTACTTTAAGAAAGCTGTTTCAAATAAGGTTTTGTAATTTATAAAATCATTTCCATAATTGTATCAAAACAAAATCTAGATATTATTTACATCATACCCTCTTACTTTGTCACTCTCACAAGTTTGACCACACTCACTGAACTGTGCACAAATTTGGACACTTGTTCTGAAAATTTGCACAAAAGAAATTTTTTGCATACACAGCCTATGAAAAATTAGAGGGAACATTGGTGCCACCCTTTCAGTGAGTGGTGTGCCCTATGCCAGTAATCCAGAAAGAGTTTTAGCTGACGTAGCCAAACTTTAACCATCTTAAAAGCCTTACAATAGAAAGTATGAGGTAGCCTCAACCACAGCCATCGCTGCCCATCTGCCTAGAACAGGGGTGGGCACCCCCCACACATGTGCTAACAATAAGCCCCAGAATAATGATTCCAAGAGAACAAAAATTTACTGTTAACTGTGGTTAAAATGCTTATGACCATGTTTTCAAAAGCAGTGAGCACTGGTGCTTCCCATGATAGTCTAGTGATGCTGCAGGTGCTCAGCACTATTGAAAATCTAATTACGTTCTCTGTGAGGCAGGTGTTCCCATTTTACAAATGGGAAAACACTTGCCTCACAGGGCATTGTAAGGATTAATTAATGAGGATCACATGTTAACAATACCCCCTAGGGCCTTAGTGCCACTTGGGCATACAAACTTCACATAAAACCCTGCATGAGTAATACTTACAGCACAGAGGAGTTCCCAGCAGGCAGTGAGCCAGCAGAACTGGCTTCTGTCTCCGTCCCCTGAGCCTGTTGCACAAGTGGCATGTTGAAATGAGGCTGGTCAGTGGCTGGTGCCCAAAGTGCTGCGGCAGCATCCATCTGGGGTATGATCCTTAGGGTACCATAGCCAGTTTCAAGGTTGAAGAAGCCCCTAGGCTATTCTAATTTGTGCCAGGTCAAAGACTCAGGGGGTCATAACCAGTTTGAGTACTCCCCCATTCTTGTACCCAGTTTGAATTAGGCACAGCAAAGCATATGGCTCTTCATGTTTTCCAACTACAAAGTGTTTAGTTGTGACTTATCAGATCTGTATGAACAGTTCTGTCTGCCTTAGACAAAAATCATCTTATTTACAAATATTTCACTGTAGTGAATGCTATTCTAGGGGCAATCAAATAAGACTTAATCTTCAGCTGTAAAGTTAACATATTAGTTACCTTCAAGTATTTTGCAAAATTATACTTGTAACCCTTCCGCCAGGGCGGGCTGGCAGGATGAGGTACGCTATCCGTTCAGTCGTGTCCAACTCTCAGTCACTCTATAGATCAATGCTCTCCATGCCGTCCTATCTCGTACAACTTCCTTTAATTCCGCCATAGTCATTCCAATATCATTTTTAATGGTGTCAAGCCAGCAAGTCCTTGGGTGGCCCTTCCTTCTTTCTCCACTGACCATTCCTAGCATAACTGCCTTTTTGAGTGAGTTAGCTCGCATAACATGACCAAAGTATGACAGTCTTTGTTTGGTGATCTTGGCTTCCAGCGATATTTCTGGTTTAACTCAGTCTAAAACTTCCTTGTTGGTAATTCTCGCTGTCCATGGAATGCGTAACAAACGTCTCCAACACCACAGTTCAAATACATCTATCTTTCTCCGATCTACCTTCTTCAAAGTCCAGGTTTCACAGCCATACGTAGCTATTGGAAATATGATCTCATTAACTAAGCTACATTTGATCGGCAGGATGAGGGTCGGGTTCTATATCTAGGGGTTTCCCAATAGTGTACCACCACCAGCCGGCTCAAGCCCCCACCCAGATTTCTAGGGAATCCTGCACTGTTCCCTGGGCACCACAAAGGGGTAAGGCTTCCCCACTTGCAAGCACAAGTCTGAGTGTAGTAAACAGAACTTTTAGCAGTAGTAAAACAAAATGCAAAAGGACAAAAAACAGGGATCAGCACTAATCTAGAAAAATCAGTATAGAGCAAAGTTCCCAACAACCCACACTGCATAACAGAACATACAAAGTTAATGGCAAAATTGGTACTGATCTGGAAAATCAGTGCTAACTAGGCTCCCAACCAATGCTAGGGTATGTAGGTAGTGTCTTTCACGCCAGCTGTCTGCTGACACCACCTACTGGTCACTCACTCCATCCTTTAGAACTGTTCCTTGGTTCTGACCACTGTCTGCCAGCTCCACCCAACTTATTGCTGGCCACTCTCATTGTCCACTAGCTCCACCTGCTGTGTGCCAGCTCCACCCTCCAGTCACTCATACCACCCTGCTCACCACTGGCTGCTCTCATCCTCCACCACCTCAGTGAGAGAAATTTCTCTCTAGTGATTTTTGGTCAGAGAGAGAGAGTTTGCTTCTCTCCCTGCTGATTCTAGCTCTTAAGTAGCTATAAACAGCTATCTCTATTTAAATGACAAAGGCCTCACAAAAGGCTTAGCCATAGCTATCAAAAGACAGGAAAAGGAATAGAGAAGGAGGCCTGAATAGCCTCAGAGCCCCACCTCTATCTTTTTCAAGTTCTTTCAGGATGAAACATGCAGTCACCCTTCCTACAAGCCTGTTCTTAACTAAGGGTAGTTTTTACCCTTTAACTAATTCAGACAGATTTGAAACAAACAGGCAGTAACAATTCACAAAAAGACAGTATTTTATATTTCCTTTTAGTAGAATTACAGATATTGACAGATTTGTGATCAGAGTAACCACAAATACCATTACCCCCTATACCCTGCACCCAGTCTGCTAATCAGCTAATTGTGCTCTTTGTATTCATGCTAATACACAACCCATGCAGATTAGTTGCGCCCTTCAGAAGCTGTTAAGCACAGCTTCTAAGCCTGCCTTACGTACTTTATTAGAAACTACAAAGAACACAAGTCATGATATGTGTAATGATGATGATGCAGCTTACAATAAATATTAACCTAAAACCTTCAACATGTATGAGTATTATATCATCTCTACACAAAATGAAACAGAACAATAGACTCTTTAAGCCCAATATTTCCTTCATGCTGCCATTGCCTGGATGTAAATATAGTGATTCAGTTTGCTTGCTTCAAACACATGTGATTTGAAACAAGCATGGGAATATTGAAGAGTTATGTCTGAAAGCAACAACTGTTGTCTTCATATCCAAGTTTGTTTTATATGCTCCCCATGGAGACATAATCAACTTCATAACTGGTAACCTAATCCCTGGCAGTGGTTTGCTCCAATGTAGTTAGCAGTGTGGTCCAGCCTGTGCTCATGGTGCTATGCAGCTTTTAGTCCAGTTAGCACAATCTGTGGAATTTCACTCATGTGCTTAAATTAGATCTTTAATCAAGAGCCCTAATGCGTAACCAACTTCACACTTGTTGTGTATCACTTCTTGGCTGCCACAAATTAGTAAGATGAAGCTCAAGCTTTTAAAAACAAATATTTTTTTTCCTTTTCTCACACAAATAAAGAAGTCTTCAGTTTTAATACAGTTTAGCTTTGGTTAGGGTTCAGCGTTTTTTTTTATTTTTAGTGTTCCGAGTTGTGTACATCAAAAGTGTCACACTACCTATAAGATCTGTTTCATTTCTAGTACAGAAAGAAAACTATTTGTTGCCCTTTAGCAATGAAAAGGTGATTTCATACAGCACTTAATCTACACAATACATTTGCATTCTTATAACTCAATGGTTCCCAACCTTTTTGGCTCAAGGGCCATAGATACCATTTTTATAGCCCTGAAGGGCCATTGCCCCCCCCCCCCCCCAAGCAGTCTATCTCCTTGCTGATCTCCCATCTACCTGGCTGCAGTGGGGAAACCACACACATCCTGTAGCCCTGTGCACTCCACCTGGGTTCATAGGCAGTGGCTTTCTTCTGCAGCTGGGGGAACAGAAGATCAGTGCTTCCCTCCCTCTGGTTCCAGCAGAGATCTCGGCACCTATGGACCCAGCTGGAGTGCTTTGCTATGTGCCCTGCTACAGCCGAGGAGCACTGCTCTTCCATCCCCTTGGCTGCAGCAAGGAGCCTGCAATGATCTTTTAGCCCTCCAGAAACATACTTCACCTGGGTCCTTAGGCCATGGATTACTTTTGCAGCCAGCAGGAGGATTTCTGCGAGCCCCTTTGAAAGTTCCTGCTGTCCACAGCTTGTGAACCACTGTATAGAACTGCTTGGAAAAGTGTTTTTTTTTAATGAGTTAGTAGTTTCTAATCAGGTCTATGGTCAAGCATTCATTTAAGAACCTTGAGAGATTTATTCAGCTGGGGAAAAATATCAGACTATAGCACACTATAAGGAGAGCTCTTAGGAGCTATGGTTCTTCAATAACAATAAACAAGAGTAGCAACTAGAACAAATATCTTTGCCACTCCTCTCATACTTCTGTCTTTTTAGCTGAGCGTTTTATGAAAAAAATATTCAAATAGTTTTCTGGTTTTCACATAGCTGGGAAGATACCACATTGCTTATTCTTCACCCTTCTGAATATATGTATAGCTTATCTACACAAACATTTGGTTCATGGCACACTGGGAGGTGAATCTACCCTGCAGTAGCCTGCCATAGTCTGACTGTGGCCTTTTGCACCCTGCTGATGCACACCAACAGTCTACTCCCATTTCAGAGTAGAGTAGATGACAGCACAATAATGAACTGTTAGTGCATGTCAGCAGGGTCCATGTGGACATAGTGTGCATAAGCTACTGCAGGGAAGAGCCACATCCCAGCTTGCTGTGATCTAAACAGTCATATAGACAAGCCCATCATGTGAAAAGGAAGTAACTAGTGTTTAAGGAGGGCAGTGCAGTAGGATTTTTACCTATCAAGACTTCCATTCAGATACTGATTAGGTCAAGAATTAATATCAGTGTTGTGGTGTTATTTTAATGCCCACTTGTGTACATCACAAAATCTTTTATTCATTAACCATTAACATCCAACTTAAGCTCAAGCAACCTAGAGTTTAGTTTATAATAAGTCTTTCTGAAGGAGTAGCAGGATCCATCACCACTGTGCTTCTCTTACCACACGTTGTCCCCAGCACTCAACAGTGCATTGTGATAAGGCACCTTTCCTCTAACCTTCTTTGCATCCTGGACACTCCTGGTGTCTTTCTATCAATCAACTCTTCCATCCAGTCCAGGGTCACATGCTTGGTCTACTCTTTTCAGTTTCTTCCTAGCCTTGCCATCACCGTTTCTAATATGGTTGTTAACAGACACTCCGTGATCACATCTGTGCTCTTTATCCTTAGTGCCATTCCTCCCCCAACCATGCCACAGTGTCTTTCATTTAACCAGAGCTCCCTAGAAGACCTTAGGCCTCTCATGCCTCAATCTAGCTGGCATGAACCTGGAAACCAAAACTGGAATTTGTCTCATAAACTCATCATTGATTCTAAGGTCAATGTGATCATCTAGTCTGACCTCCAGCATAATGCAGATCACAAAATCTCACTCACCCACTCCTGTAATAAACTTCTAACCAATGACTGAGTTATTGAAGTCCTCAACTCATGATTTAAAGATTTGAAGGTACAGATAATCCACCAGCAAGTGAGTTGTGCCCCATGCTACAGAGGAAAGCTAAAAAACCCCAAAGCCTTTGCCCATCTGCCCTGGTGGAAAATTCCTTCCCTATCCCAAATATGGCAATCAGTTAAACCCTGAGTATGTGGACAATACTTATCAGTTAGACACCCAAGAAAGAATTCTTTTGAATAACTCAGAACCCACCTCGTCTAACATCCCATCTCAGACTGCTGACATATTAATTTCCAATAGTCAAAGACTGTTCAGTTACTAAACAAGGCTGCCCCATTATATTATCTCTCCATAAATTTATCAAGCTCAGTTCTGAAGCTAGCTAGGTTTTTCACCCCCACTCCTACTCTCCAGAATTTTACTCCTCTGATGGTTAGAAATCTGCAGATAATTTCAAGTCTAAACTTCTTGATGGACAGTTTATGTCCATTTGTTCTTGTGTCTTCATTGGCACGGAACTCAAATAATTACTCTCCCTTCCTAGTATTTATCCCTCTGATGTATTTATAGAGAGCAATTATATCTCTCCTCAATCTTCTTTTGGGTAGGCTAAACAAGCCAAGCTCTTTAAGTCTGCTCTCCTAAGGCAGGTTTTCCATTCCACGAATCATCTGTTGCTGCTGTTTAACAGCACTCAGGGATACTGGAATTTCTGTGGCATGGAAGCAGATGTTCTATGGAACATCCATTCAAATTAATAAATTGCCAAAGCACACTAGATAAGTCCAACACCAAAAGCTAAGGACAATTGTTTAACGTAGCTGGAAAAACTGAAAAAAAAATTGCTGCAGATTTGCAAAGACATTTAATTTTTTAATAGAACCCACTTAATTTAGTTACAATAGAGAGTATAAGTTTTCTCTTTAAGCTGTTATTTCACTGTCTGGGTGCCATTCTCAGCGGGAAGACAATAGCTTCATTTAACTTTTGAAGGTTAAATTCACAACCAAATAGAACTTTTTTCATAAAGAAAACTTTAATTCTGTAGATTTCTGTGGAAAAAAATCAATAGATCTTAGTACTGTGGGATACATAGCCTCAATTCTGTGTTATGGCTGAGCTGAGCTTGACTGAGCTCAGGGGATAAAGCAATGGTAGCTCTGTGCAGACCATCTGTTGCAGACAAAATAGTAGAGAAATCTCTGAAATGAAGATGTGACGCTCTCCCTGCTTTTTTAACTTCTGAGACAAACTGCTAATAAATCTAACATGTGCCTATTGAGAAAACAGGAAAGCTTTCCCTGAGGGGAGACAGCATCAGAGCTAGCAGCAGCTTCTGCAGTCTTTCCCTGGCATACTATAATGGTAGAACCATACTAAGCTAATGGTAGGTGGGCAACAAGGCTGCAGAAGGTTAAGCCTTACAGAAAAGTCATCTGGAATTCATAGAGATAAACATCTTGCAGAGTTCTAGAGAAGGGATGTAGTTCTGCATTCACTTGAAAATGATAGTTCTAAAAACCAAAAGAAGGGTATCGTTTTCTATTCACTTCTGATAGGACCTTTCTATGACACTGATAAGCCAGATGTCAGTGTGTCCCAGAGCCTCAGGATGATTTACTGTATGTTAATATCAAAGAAGTGCTGTACATGTTCAAACTAATTCTTTTGCACCCTGATCGAGATAAAAAAAAGATGATGATCGTATTTTGTCTGTAGTTTGCTATTACATTACTTCTACATTATATATACATTGCAGTTAAACAACCCTAGATCAGAGGTGAGTAAGTGTATGACTGTAGTCACGTATTAAAACTTCATGAAAACTAATGAAATGTCACTTGTATTGTTGCCACTTATCAATTTCTATTATTTGATGACAGGCACTTCATTATATATATCCTTGTAACTAAATAACCCATTAAATGTGAAAGATGTTTTGAAGAACCACAAACTAAAAAAGTGCTAACTTCAAAGCAAGCACCATTATATTTAACAATGGGAAACCCCACACTATGTCTGCATTTCCCGTTAATCAAAACTCACTTGGATGAAGACACTGTTCAGATTGTTTCTGGAGAAGCTGTAAAATGTATTTCAATGAATGCTACTGTATCCTTCAAAAATTTGCGCAGTCTTAGGGAAGTATTCCAGGTGAAAGACAGAGATCCCCATAGTTATTCTGGGTAACCTGAAGCAACCCTAAGAGACTCTGGAAAATTAGCAAATTACTACATATCTGCTATAATTTGGATTTACAAAGTTAGATTCTTCTGTTAATGTAGTTTACCTGCTTTAACTTCTCACTAGCTTTCATTTCTTTTTCTTTGCTAATAAACTTTTAGTTTACAAGAGAAATTGACAGCCAATGTTGTCTTTGGTGTGAGATTAAGAGTACCATTGACCTGGGGTAAGTGATTGACTCTTTAGGGTCAGAAGTAAGCACCATGATGTGATATTTGGCATAGCAACCAGTATCATAAATTCCAGTTGTCTGAGTAGTGCAATAGAGGGGGGACCCTAAAGGGGCAGTCTGTGACTCTACAAGAAGGCTAATATAGTGGTCCAAGACTTCACATTTGTTACTGTATTGGTGAAATCAAATTATGGACCATGCCACCAGTTTGGGGTGTCTACCCTGTCTTCCATTCACAGTGTTTTACCAGGGTTTCCTCAAGTTGCTATGATGGGTTTTCTTTTTAACAGGAAAACAGTTAGGTACTCTCCAACACAATGCTTCCCACTCAGTTTCTCCATCTGCTTCCACTCAGCTTCCGTCTCCTTCAGTAATCAAGGTCTCTTTAGGGATGGGGGGAAGAAAAGCTGGCCACTCATGTTTAAGAATTAAGAGAGTCTAACAAAGAATTTGCCCTGCTGATCATGTCAAGGGAAATGACAAACTTCACCACAACAATGACTTACAGAGAGCTTCCACATTTTCCTCCCTAATTTCTAAAAAGCTAGCAGATCTGATAGCTCAGGTTTTCATTCAGTTTTATGGATTTTTTTAACAGGCAGAAGAAAATGTTGTTATCTAGATAAGCTTCCTGTATAACATGAGCCATAGAATGCTATCCAGTAATTTCTGCATCAAACCCTCATGATTTGTGGTTCCAAATTAAATTGATTTGTGGACTCACTTGACACAAGACAGAGTAGTTCACTGGAGTGAAAGCATGCTAACCACCAAACAATCAAGGACAGCCCAAATAACACTATAAGAAACATGCCAATGTGAAGATAATACCACCAGGATCAGGCCAGGTCCCAGAGTGATCTTTACATGCCTTATATAAAGAGTTTCATACTTACCCTAAAAGTTAAACTTCTATGCCTGCTGTTGGTACCAAATTTAGAAAAAAGGCAACCAGTTATGAACACTACACTCAGACACCAACTTTTGGGATTTGATTGCAAAGGCTGCAGAACAATAACTATAGGTGAATGCACATACTGTATCCATGAGCAATTAATTAAAAAACTTTAATATACAGTAAGAAATTATTTTGGCTTTATTATTTTGCTATGAATAAAAGTAAATGGTACTGTAGCCTGGATTGTTAGGAAAGGCTTTTGTTAACTAGACCCTTTGCAACAGAAGCCAGCATACATAAAGAAAGTGAGTATACTATTTTATAACTATTACACTGCCATAGCTTATAAGAATATTTGGAATTCCATTCCTCTTACAGGTTGTAAACCAAGATTTACAAAAGTGACTAACACTGCTTTCCCCAATTTTTGGGTACCCAGCTTCAGACACATTAAAGGGGATAGATTTTTAGAGGGTTACCATTTTCTGAAATTCATTTTAAAATCCCATTTCAAGGGTCTGAAATCAGTCCTCACCTCCAAGTTGAAAAAGTGAGGAACCCCAATGCTGCATTGACAAAGATCTAAAAATATCCACAGAATAGTAATAAACCAAATGACCATAGTTTAATTAAATTATCAGTTTAAACTGTCCAAGTGCAGGGCTTTGTGGAAAATATGAGAACAGATAATTACATTAGCTAAGAATAATGAGCCAAATAGCTATGTAAGACTAGAAAGGCAGAATGTCCAATGTAATCTGAGCTGCCAAATCCTCAGATCATGACACTATGCTTGTCCTGTCATGGATGGCTGCAGAATTTAGACTGTAAAGGTTTGTTTTAAAATTGGCATCCAAAAGCATCTCAGAGATTGATTATGCATATTCCTTTAATATCTCCTCATATTAGTCAAACCAACATTTTATACTCAAACAAAAATCATTTATCATAGAATCACAGGGGGCGAAAGGACATCACGAAGTCATCTAGTCCAACCCCCTGCCAAAAAAGCAGGACTACTCTCACTAAATTATCCCAGCCAGGGTTTTTCTAACTGAGCCTTAAATATCTCCAAAGATGGAGATTTGTAAGGGAAGAAAATAGGTAGCCCAGGTTTTGCACTCTAAGGCTATGTCTACACTACGATAAGTTAGTTTGAATTTGTTAATTTGAACTAATAAGTTTGAGGTTAGTTCGAACTAACCTCAAACTTATTGGTTCAAATTAACAATGTGGATCAAGGGTCTCAAACTCAAATCACTATGAGGGCCGCATGAGGACTAATAGAGGGCCACATGAGGACTAGCACGTTAGCCTGAGGGCCACACCACTAAAACCTTGTCATACAATGATATTGCAAATGTCAGTAAAGATTGCGTCATCGTGGGCCGCAGGAAATAGCTTTAGGGGCCCCATGCGGTCCGCGAGCCGCATGTTTGAGGTCCCTGATGTGGACTAATTCAAACCAACATTAGTTTGAATTAGTCCATTTTGTTAATTCAAACTAATTGCTCTTAGTTTGAACTTAAGTTTGAACTAAGGGTTAATCCGTGTCTGCATTGTCCTTACTTCAAACTAACGATCAGACTAAGGGTTTACTAGTTCAAACTAAGTTTTAATTAGTTCAGATTAAGGAATTCCTTAATTTGAGCTAATGAAAGTCTAATGTAGACAGGTAGTAAGCCTTCTTAATTCAAACAAACTTGCAAGTGTAGACGTACCCTAATGAAGTCTAGGCAATTTTTATAGACACAATGGGACTGTTCAAGGACAAAGAAACCTTGGCACTTCTTACCTATTTTCAGCATGATCTCTTTTTTCACAGACATTTTGTATATTAGATTTGTCAAAATAAAAACCTCTCTTATCAGACAGCTACAGGCCTCATCGTGTAAAAGCTCTGCTTCTGAAATGACTCAAAGATTGAATCCTAAATTGGCTTCTTAAGGTTTAGATGGTAATAGTGCAATATTCCCTGAGTAAAGTGTAGAATATAGCTGTTGCCCCAGGAGCAGAGCTGGGAATGAATTGTGACTATTTGATTCTCAGTTCCCTCCACAGTTTCCACCTTCACTCCAGGGGGAGGAGTAACATGCTACTAATCGAAGTCCGTAGCCAATTACTACTTTCTCCTTGCTGGTTCAGCAGTGCTGGCTGATTTTTTACAGATAAAGATGCAACCAAGGCGCTTTCCATTCCCAATCCCAATGTGTCTGTACCTGTGTGGCTGGGGTGAGGGATAGCAGTACCACTAGGCCTGCTCTTGCCAGGTGTGAGTAGCCTGTAGAGGGAAGTAAAAGGGCACTTTTTTGTTCCCTTACATTCCTCTTCACCTGTGTCCTGAGACTATCTTGCCTTCAGTTTTATTGTAACCTTTCTGCCAGCTGGTGTTGGCAACAACAAGGGTTGGGTTCAATATCTAGGGGTTCCTTTTCAAGAATACAACACAAATCCTGTTTGAGCCCCCACCCAGTAACCTGGGACAATTGCACACCACCCACTGGGCACCTCTAGAGGCAATATCACTAACACAGAGACAGGGTGTAGGAAAGAAACTTTTAATAAAAGGGGAAGTAACCCAGCAAGGACTTGGGAAAATAACAAGCAGGATTTGCATGCTTGAAACCATGATCAAAACACCTACCCCAGAGACATTGGGAAGTGTTCTTTTGCCTCAGATTCCGAAGTCCAGAAACCAGAATTTCCTTTGATATACCGCTCCCTTCTCAGCCCCACTCACAGATGTTGTCTTTAGTGAGTGCATACCCAGAGTTCAGAGAAGCAACTACAGAGTTCACCCTCCATCCTAGTTAGAGAAGAAAAGAAGGCACCTTGCTTGCTCCTGATCCAACTTCTCCACCAACCACCCTACTGGCTGTTCTGCCAGTCATTCTGTTGTGCTGGTTGCTTCATGTGCTGGCCATTCCTCTGATACTTGCTTCTCTACTGTGACCTCTTTTAGCTGTTCTCTTGAGGTTCCTTCCAGCTTTCAGTGATTTCACCTCTCAGTGATTGTTAGCTGAATATTGAATAGTGGGCAAGTGCTAACTCACCCACCACTAAAGCCCCTCCCCTAGCCTATGGAGAGGAAGCACTGGTCCCAGATCCAATTGAGTGTGGGGTACAGCTAATGAAAGAACAGGAATGGGTGTAGAGGTAAGAGCTTTAAAACAAGGGACTCAGAAGGGGACACCAAGCAGAGAACTCCGAACAGCACTCACTGCTCAGAAGGTGCAAAGAGAGACAGTGGGTGCTGGCCACAGGAGCTCTGCTTGGATTTGTGAACAGACGAGGGACCAGAAGTAGGTGCCACAGTCACAGGACTCCCCTCAGGCAATCTCCTCTCCCTGGTTTTGTACATGACAACCTTGGCGAGGGCCAGAAGGAGGTTGACGAGGAGATCCTGCAACTTCATGGGGCCGTGAATGGGGAGTGCGTATTAAGACAAGTTTGGAGAAAAGTGCAGCCAGAACCTTAGTAAGAGGTTCTGGGGGAGACCTGAAAGAGGGGCTGCAAGCTGGCACATTCCAAGTATTCATGCACAAGGGTTTCCCTCACATGAGGATAAGGGGTGAACCATGCCAAGTACATGCCCATGCTCACAGCTCCATGGAGGAGCTACCAACTGACGTCCCGGTGGGCTGTGGGGTTAAGGAGGAGTACAGGTTGGCCCAGGGGGGTCCTTGCCCTCGTTGGTGGAATCAGGTCCTTCCATTTTGTATCCAGGCTGGACACAAGAGCGAGGAAATGGATGGTGTGGAGTACAAGAGTGTACAGGTAGTCTCATGGTGCAGTTCAAAAGTGAGCAGGCTGAAAGTCCAGCAGCTGGTTGGGAGCAAGGGGTGCGGGTGACCGGGAGGCTCACGAGGCCAGGGCCCAATAAGAAATTCCACTGCTGGAGGGCTGGAACTAGGGAAGGGGAGCAGAGAGTACCCTCTCCCAGGACCCACTCAAGGTAGACTCAGGCAGCAGGGGTTAAGGTCGCCTTCACTTCTTGGAGTAGGTACTGCGGGGTTTGGAGGATGGAGAGCCGATGCACTGAGCCAGCACAAGAGGATCCACTTAGTCCCCCCAGGCATAGCTCAGGTCTCCAACCCTGATGACACATGCCAGGACCAACCTCAGCCTCACTGAGGGGTCCTCCGCTATCTGCACACTAAGATGGAGATTGTGTAGCAGAGGCTCTGTGTAGAGAGCCTCTCCCTTGGTAGGTACAATGGACCTTGAGGCCAAGAAAAGCCTCCAAGTCCAGAGGAGGTCCTAGTAAAAGACCACCCTCTGACTTTCAGAGGAGTCTGTCATCTAATTCCACTCCTCACTGAGTTCAGTTCAACTGACAGTGACCTGCTCAATGAGAACAGACTGAACACTGCTCTGCTGCCCTTTTGTTCATACAATAAGTATAGCAACATTTCATTGCCCCTACATTCAAGTGAAATGTACTGTACAAGCGATTTGTAACCCAACCCCAGTCAAAGATCACTTTGACAACACAGCTCTGTCTGCTGGAACCTGTGCGTAGTGGGTGTGGTCATGTAAATATCATTTAGCCTTGAAGCCTCCCCCCAGCTCGCTCAGCAGGGTGGAGTTCATTCAGTCCTTGTGCTCATCAGCAGTGGATAGATGTGGAGGGAAGTGTATTTTATCCTTTCACATTACACACAAATGAAGGGTGACCCAATGAAATTAATAGGCAGAAGGTTTAAAACAAACATAATGAAGTATACAGAATGCACAGTCAACTTGTGGAACATGTTCCTAGAGGACATTGTGAAAGCAGAAAGCGTAACTGAGTCAAAAAAAGAATTAGGTAAGTTCATGGAGGGTAGGTCCATCAATGACTAGCAGCCTTGATATCAGGGAAGCAACCCCATGATGCAAGTGCCTCTAAAACTCTGACTGCTAGAACCTGGGATTGGACAGCCGGCGTAGAATCACTTGATAATTGTCCTGTTCTGTCCTTTCCTGCTAAAGCATCTGACACCAGCCACTGTCAGAAGTCAGGATGATAGGACAGATGGATCATTGGCTTGACACAGTATGGCGGTTCTGAGGTTAAAATATGTATTTTTAATTGTTTTTGAAGATGGTATTGTGTAGTGCAGGTCTTTGTTAAATTTAGCCAGGGGCATCGCTGGCATTTAGCACAGAGGGCATGTGCCCTGAGTCCTGGCGCCAGTGCCCCAAATGGCTGGCGTGCCCCCTGCCTTTCTTGGCCTCATCCTCGGCCAGGTATCCAAGGCCAGGTTGGCCATGGCAGCACCTGCCTGTCCTGGCCTGGGATCTGGGCCAGGCCACCCGCAACAGCCACGTCCTTGCCCAACCCTGGCCATGCCCCTGGCTGGGGCTGGGGGCTAGGCTTGCAATGGCAGGCCCCAGGGCCACAACTCTGGATCGGGGCCAGGGGGTGGGGCCAGGGCCAAGAGGGTGGGCCCCAGGTCTTTTCCTGGGGCAGTGACACTCCTGAATTTAGCTGTATGGCTCTAAAGAGAGAAAACTGTGCATATGTGAAATTGAACAAATTTTTTACTTTTAAAACATCAGTGGCCCAGTTGTTATGGTTATTTACACCATGAATCTGCACAATGAGATTTATTCCATATAGAAGAATAGGGTCTCCTACAGCCAGAATTCAGCAATATAATATGTTTAAGCAGGGTCCATATTAAATAACGGTAAGCCTTCTGTGAGTCAGAGTTCAATGACAAGGCAGTTCAGAGAGAAGCTCTCCTGCTTGTTTTCTTCCTTCTCCATGGCCTTTTATTTCCCTGGCTTTTCCTCCACTCCTTGCCGCCCGCCCCTACAGCTGGAAACTAACAGTAGACTGCCAGTTAGGTCGTTAATAGCATTCCCCAGCAGGAACTCCTGATGTTCATTTTGGATAGCTACTGAACTGCAGTTGCCAAAAGCCCTGCTGTCTGTTCTCTCACAAATCACAATGATAAGAAAAAATGTAACATTAAAAATAGTCCCTTCATTTGATTATGAGTTGGTGTGGAAGAAAACATGCATCCACTTCTTTCCACCTCACTACTTTCCTGGCAAACTATTTGTAGCTGGAGAAATCAATTTGTTTTTACCCCCTGTAGTTTATTGGGTAAAACATTCCTGAAAGAGGAGTCTGAAAATAGGGTCTGCCCAGCAGGTTTATAATGTAATCCAAAATTCACTAAAGTAAATCAAAAGACTTGCACTGTCTTTAAAAAATTCCACAAAACTTTGAATCAATCCTTACTGTGGCCATGTGCCAAACCAGTGACCCTTTCTAGTTTGCATCTCCCATGAGTGCTCAGATGAAGTACTTCAGATGAAACCTATATTTTCTTAGAAAAACTGCATTGCACTACAATTGTTTTCCTTGCTGATAGAAATATTATCTACTATCTTCTTTTTATTTCCAGGTTGAACCCACAAACAGCAGTCATTAACTGGGAAAAGAAAGGTTCTGGCTTTCTTCCATAGGTTTTGGGGGTTGGGTTTGTTTTTCTGTTACTGCCAGTGTAGAGTTAATGCACACATTTTTTATTTTCATTTAAAATGGTTAAAATTAGTCAAGCCTAAAGAAATAATTTTGTTCAACCCCCCATTTTTTAATTTTTGTTTCACATTTTTGATTTGTTGAAAATTCTGAAAAACTTCATTTTCAGTTTGGATGAAATCAATTTGTGGTTTTTTTTTAAATTTCCAGTGAACCAAAATATAAGTTACTAGCCCAGTTCTACATAAGACTTCTATTTTTTTCATGACCTTTATCTTTAATAATTCAAAAGGTTTTCATATGTGTAAAGTTACATGAGGTCAGCTGGCTGAGTGAGGTTTCAGAGGCATTTCGTGTTCCATAGATTCAAAAAACAATTGTAGCAGCAAGCCATATAAAAGTACCAAGCCGTTTATTTGCTGTAGTATATTGCATTGTTAAAAGCATTATAGGATATGCACCAAGCTGCACAGTTGATTTATTTTGCAGCTCACCTTGTGCTGATCAGCCAGTATTATAAATGAGAAATCTAGGCAATGATAGAGGTCTAATTTGGTATACACCTGACAATGGGATCCTGCCTTTCTGGGCTTCCCATCTTGACATTGATTTCCTTCTATTCAAGCCACAGTTTAGCGGGCATCGTCCTAGCAAGCAGCAGCATTGCATGCCTCCCAGATTCTCTTTTTTCCTTTTTGAACAGGACATTGCTCTATTTCTTGGGGACATGCCCAGAGTAAAATGCACCAGCATAAGGATGGCCTGTAGAGGAACAGCTGGTAGCCTGCCCTTTAGGAAAGCCTTCCACTCCTTTATTCCCATCTCCCCTAAAATATTGCATCAAGATAATTTAAAGAGCACCATTGCACCATATTGCCAAGTTCCAAAGGGGAGCTGTGTTGGTCTAGCTCAGTAAAACAAGAAAGCTCAGACAATAAATAAATTTGTTAATTTTTAGGTGCCACAGGACTCCTTATTTGTTTCGTTGATCTATGGAGTAGGTAACTTGGCTTGAGGGACAATACATCCAAAAGCCTCATTACCTCCAAGGCTCCCAGGCTGAAAAGAGGGCAAGGGTTGTTTGTTGGCATGATGGCTAACATTGCTACAGTATCTACTTTCTGGTTTCCCCATTTTCCTACCTGCTGGCATGGCATGGCCCATATGGGGCGAAGTGTAACCAGTAGCTGAGTGCTGGCCAGCCTCCTAGAGGAGAGTGGGAGAACGGGAAATGTCTGTTGACCCAAAGGGATGCAGGAAGCATTCATACAGCAGGACAAAAAGGAAAAAGAGGAGCTCGGAGACCTTGCCAAGAAGCTATCAGGACAGCAGAGGACTTGCAGGAAATGGTGTTGGACATGATGCAAATGCAGACAAGTTTTCTGGAGAGCATGCTTGCTCTATGTTCTTATGCAAAATTCCAGTATAGCTTGGCAGTCTGCTGAGAACACAGGGTACCGAGAGCCTCCTTTCAGTCCCACAACTGCTGGACACAGGCTGTTCCCAAACCATCCCACCCCACCAAACAAGGTGAACAGCTCCCATCTTGGTGCTGGATTCTTGTGCCTTCACCTACTTAAAAAATAAAATAAAATAAAATAAAATAAAATAAAATTCACTCTGCACTTTTGGCTGTTTCTGCATTGGTCTAGTCTGGTTTGAGTTTGTGCTGTCTTGTCCTGTGTCAAAGCAATATATAGGTTTATTATTATTTTTTTTACAATTGCACTCAGTTGAAAACTGCCATTATGATACATCTCTCCCAAATATCACCTGCTCTTTATAAAGTCATTTCACAAAACATAGGCTTTGCATTGTAAAATTACAATGTAGTCATTTCATCCATCAACATTCCTTTCATTTATTACATTGCCTTGACTTTCCTCCTGTACATTCTGCTCTGAAAATACAATGTTTTGTTGGCCCTGGTTTCTGGCCATAGAGATATTTAATAGAGGTATCCTCTCCAGATGATCATGATGTCCAAAAATCTCTCCACCTCTGGTTCTCACTCCTCAGAGAGGCTTCCTCCTTTGCTGTCAGGGTGGCTGTGAAACACCTAGCAAGAACCTATAATATAAAACAGACCTCTTTCACAAGCCTCCATATTTGTCATGAGATACTTCCCTTTTGGTCTTCCAATCCATACTTCCCACTCCCACTACAGCCACTTTAGGGGACAGTTAGATGGTTCCTCTTACCCCCCCAACTGTCTAATAAAAGGGTTCGTAAGTCAGGGAAGACAGAGGTAAGTTGGGTCTACTAGAATCGCAACTGGAACCACACATCATTAATGCCCATAGTTGTTTTTGGGACTAAAAGTTCCATTTTTCATTGCATAGAAAAGTGGCAAGTTTCTAAAGATCCCTCATTGGCAACTTTTCCTGACCACCCATGCTAGTGGAGTAAAGCTGCCATGGTGGTAAATCAGGCCTTGTGTGATCATGAAGAAATACCACTTTCCACTGGTGAAAGATGGGGAGCAAATAATAGTCCCATCCACTCTCTCTATGTAAGTTGAAAGCCCCAAGCATTCAATGGTATCAATAACATTCTGCATCATGACCTGAGGCAACAACACTCTGTCAGCAGCCATGCACACCTTGACAAAAACAGTTCAACAGCTGATTTACCAAAAATAAACTGGTTCCTGCTGAGAATTAGCAACCAGGGGTCAGGAGTTTGCAAGTGGCTATTACCACACACTTCTCCACATTGTGGGAGGAAAGCAGTTTCCCACTGGCGCTCCAGAGTGAGCTCTGGTGCAGATTTCCAGGAAAGGATCTTCCCACATCCTGAAGTACTGCACTTACTGGCCTTTCCCACCAGTCAGTGCTGCTTGACCAGACCCCAAAGCACTGATCCATTGACAATCCTTCAGTAAAATGTCATGCAGAAGTAACTGCACCTCCTCTAGCAGTGTCTGCCATGTGACATCTTGGTGGTTATGGTGATGGTGATCTTTCAAGTCCTCCAAAGCCATTCTCCTGCATGAGTGCCACTACATCTGGTGCTTGCTGTTTGCATGAACGATGGTTATGGTCCCAGTACTCAGCAGTGCTTCCTCCATGCTGCCTGACAGCAGTTTGAAAATTTGTTTGCAAGTGACGTATTGTGAAAATGACTGGCTAGTAAAAAACAGACTGGTGTTGGGGCACCTTGGAAGGAATCAAAGGAGTTTGACCCCAAGTCCCAGAATTTCTTTATGTTTCAGAAAGTACCCTATAATCCTTTGAAATAAATAACCCATCAGGCCTTGCGTCCAGTAACAGTGTATTGCTGTGATGTGCTGGACTCCCCCACACCCTTGTAATGTGAATTGTGTATCTTCCCTGGTCACCCTTGCAATGTAATTGTGTGATTTAATAAAAAGTATGTCATGTAAGGTGTTTTTTGGCATGTTTGTGGCATGTTCTCTGTTTTATTGTTATGGTAGCTTGTGTGCTGCAACATCATGCTTATATACAGATATGAAACATGTCCCCAACTGTATTCCACATGGCTCAAGTGAGGGCAGATAAACAGAGCTGCATCCAGCAGGCCTGGCAAAGGTATGCGTACACAAACAATGGAGATCAAGTGCCTTGAATGGAGAGGGAAAAAAGGGTCCCCTGGCTGCAAGAAGTTTTGGAGGTTTGAAAAGAGAGAAAAAGACACAGTGAGGCTTTTGCCAAGGACTCCCTCTTGAAAGCAACCTCACGGACTGATACCTACCACAGAGCATTGTCTGACTGAAGAGCATCATAGCCAGGCCTGTGTGATTTTAGTTTAGAATGCAAGTTATCTTTTATTTGATTGTTATTATCTCCTTGACTGCTTAGTTATCTGATTTTGCACTGATTTTCCCTATATTCACTTGAAATCATGTTTTGATCAATAAACTTATGTTTGTTTTATCTAAAGCAATGAGATGTTAGATAAGCATGTGTGAGTGCCTGACTTGGAGATAAAGGTGGTGCATATTAATTTCTCTGTCAAACTGATGAACTGGTGTAAATGAGTTTGCAAGACCCAGAAGATGTGCAGTGAACCTTGTAAGATGGAAGCTCCCAGTGTTGCATTGGGGGATTGGAAGTGCTTGTGGGGGGACTATCCCATGAATGGCTAGTGAGAGCACACTTCTGTCACCTGAGAGACTGATTACATGCTGAAAGCTGGGTGTCAGCAGGCCCAGGAGTGGGGGCTTACCCAGCAAAGAGAAGTAAGTCAGGGCCCTGGAATAGAGAGTTGTGGAGGCAGGGGTGTTGCTGCCCCAGGGAAGCACCCGGGGCACGGGCCCAGGCCACATCCCTGGCCGGGGATGGGACCAGGAGCAGCCAAGGACAGGGCCAGGAGTGGTCTCTGTGGCTGCAGGCAGCTGAGCCCCAGATCCCTGGCCAGGGACGGGGCGGCCACGGCCGCAGGCAACTGAGCCCCGATTCCCCAGCTGGGGACAGGGCTGCCACCGCCGCAGGTGGCTGGGCCCCAGATCTCCCGCTGGGGACGAGGCTGCCACGGCCGCGGGCGGCTGGGCCTTGGATCCCTGGCTGGGGACAGGGCCAGGAGCGGTCTCCATGGCCGCAAGTGGCTGAGCCCCAGATCCCCAGCTGGGGACAGGGCTCCCGCAGCCATGGGCAGCTAGGCCCTGGATCTCCAGTCTGATCGGACCAGAGACCAGGACGGGGGACCCCGCCAGACCCGGGACACTGGTGCTGGGATTTGGGGCACATGGCCCATGTGCCCGGCACCAGCGATGCCCCTGTGTGGAGGCATAGTGGCATAGCAGTCCAGATTGCAGGAGTGGAACATCATAATTGCACCCTGTGATACCTGTCCAAAATGCTATGCGCTTCTTCTGAAAAAGTGCGGTGCTCTGAGGACACCATAATTTACAAAGGAAGTAACTTAACCCATTTTAACAAAGCAGCATGAACACATTTGTTTGGTTTAATTACAAACAAACAAAAAAAGTAAAAAAAAAAAAAAATCCCTTCCCCATGTACACAAACTGAGTAGGAAAATTTTGCAGCACAGTTGGAAAGTGCTTAGACTCTGGATTAATCTGACCTCCTTTGGAAGCTGGCTGTATTGTACAAGGCCTCATTTAAATAAACATACAGTGATCATAAGTAATTTTTGGTGTATACATAATCTTTGGAACAAAAACACTGTGTCAGCATGTAGGAACAAAAAACGAGAAACCAGTATGTCAACTGTGAGACTATAGGCCTCTTGAGGAAAGAACCATGTTTCTTCCTGGAGCCATCCAGCAACAAACTGCCAGCTCCAAATAACATAGCTGGCTTTATGTTTAATTATCATCGTGAATTTAAGGCGACTTTCTTTTTGCTATTTTTGGTGTGTGTACTTTCTTAGTCAACTTATCTATTTCAGTGGACCTACGCATGTGTGGCGATGTGCATTTGAGCAGTGAAGTTTTAAAAACACACAGTAAGTAATCTGCACGTTGCACACCAGTGTAAACAAACCCGTGAGGCTCTACAGCGTTGAGTCTCCTTCTGGTGTCCAGTCCGGCATTCTTTGGTATATGTAACATCTGACCGGAATTGTGATATCACTGGTTTACAATAAAATCCTAATAAATAGCAACTGTTTTAAGTTAAAGCATATCAGCACCTCTTCTGACTCTTGTGAAACAGATTCATGATACAAAAACTAATTCCTAGCCACTTCTTCCATCATTCTCAGAGAAGACTGTTTCCACATATTCCAGGCACTCCTTAAAAATGTCTGATGCTTCTTTGTCAAGATCTTCTATTTTCAACTATTGGTTTGTATGCCAAACAAATATCTGGCATGTCAGTAGATGTTGCCAACAGGGTTCCAGCTTCTTTGGACAGTCATGAAATTTATGGGCTCTGGTGGTGCTGGAGTGGACAGAATCAGCATTATAAAAAGATCTCGTGGTTTTAGTGATGCACAGATTATAATCACAAACAGCAATGGCTGCCTTCCAGTGACCATGAAGTAGGTAAAAACCATAGCAAAGATTTGTAACACTAATTATTTATGGAAGTATGCTGTCTACCTGCCCAAAGCTATCACAGTGAAATTGCTTTTTAAAAGAACCACAATATTAGTTGCCCTAGAAATATTCATTCAGCTATGTTTACACAGATGAATGGAGGCACATCAAAAATACGAGTTGTCAGGCAGTGTTCTTTCTCAGGTGTAATAGATCTGGATTTGATGCAACTCTGAGTTTGCAACTGCTATGTGTTTGCAGTAGAGAGTTACTGTGCTATGTCATTTAGGCCTCAATTGAGCCATTATTTTAGCCCAAAGTGTGATAGCTAACTGCTCAGCACCAGAGCTCCAGGAGAGAACTTTTCCTCAGACAGGTACAATTTTTCACTTAGTCCCCACTTGTTCTGTGGCAGAAAGCAGCTTCACAGCTGTTCAAATGCAGTTCATTCTAGTGGGGGATGGAGCCAAGGTTTCTCTGACTTCCCATCTTTCTCAGCCCACTTACTCTCAGCAGGGAGCATCAAGTCAGCAGCCCTGATTGATCCCAAATCTTTGCACCTAGATCTACAGTCTAAGCAGCCCCTACTTAACTGAGTAAAAGCACATATTTGAGCCCCTTATCACCCAAATGCTGATGATTATGGTCTATGGACAAGATAGCCTTTAATCATTTCAAAATGCAAAAATGTTCACTAGCTTCTGGTTAGGGGTGATATCTGGAAAGTGTCTTCTCTGAGAATGATGGAAGAAATGGTTAGGTAACCATTACAACAGGATAAGGTAGTCACTAAGGTCTTGAACCCACTAGTACGTTTTGATGCAAAAAGTTGCCTTTTTGCAAAAAAACAAGCCCACTGTATACACTGTAACACTCATTTTGTTATCAGAACTGCCCTCTTTTGGCAACAAAAGAATGCCATGTGTACGAAAGGAATAACGCCCTTTGTGCAACTGTTTTATCACAAAAGAATCAGTGTAAAGGCTGAAGCTGGCTTTTTCTGCATCACAAGGCCTCCAGAAATGTCCCACAATGCCAATCAAGGCCACTCTGGTCTTCCGGGGTTGTCATACTTGTCATTTTCCCTGCTCTAACAGTAATGGCACTTGTCAATTTCACCGTTAGAGCACTGAAATTGACAAGGGAGGGCTGCCCCTATAGATGGAGGAGCCCCAGAAGCTTCAGCCCTCTCATGCCATGGGGGTTCCTCCAGACCCAGTGATTTCAACCCCTTGCCACTGGCATCAGGGAGCTCTGGATGGCTTCAGCCACCCCTACCTCCATTGGGAGCTTCCACTGCTGGGGGCTTCAACCTCTGCTGCTAGGAATCTTCAGTCCCCAGCGGCTTCAACCACCCCACTGCCAGAGACTGAGGAGCCCTGCCGGCTGCCCCCCTCCACTCTGCCGCTGCAGGGATTGGAAGCAGCCGCAGGTGTTCCCTGGTCCCCTACAGCAGGGGAGGCAGCCACAGGGCCTCCTGGGTCCCCAGTGGCTGCATCCTCACTGCTGCTGGGGACCTGGGAGCCATGGCAGCTGCTTCCTATGCTAGTGAGAGCACTCTTCCATCAAGTGAGGGACTGTGAAGACAGAAGCAAAAATAGCTTTGAATACTTCCATTTTTTCCACATCTATCACTACATTACCTCTCCCATCCAGTAAGAATCCACACTTTCCTTGACCTTCTTCTTGTTGCTAATATCCCTGTAGAACCCCTTCTTGCTATCCTTCACATCCCTTGCTAACTACAACTCCAGTTGTGCCTTGTCCTTCCTGATTTCACCCTTGCATATTCAAGTATGTCTTTATACTCCTTCCTAGTCATCTGGCCAAGGTTCCCCTTCTTGTAACCTTCCATTTTGTGTTTAAGCTCAATGAAGATTTATCTTTTAAACAAAACTGGTTGCTATTTGCTATTCTTTCTGCACATTGGAATGGTTGGCTCCTGTGCCCCCAATAAGTTTTCTAAAATACAGTCAGCTTCCTCCATATTAGCCTCACAAGGGATCCTGCCCATAAGTTCCCTGAGGAAGTCAAACTGCTTTTCTGAAGTCCAGTTTCCATACAGTTTTGCTCTCTTTTTTCCTTTTGTCTGGATCCTGAACTCAACCATTTCTTGGTCATTGTTGCCCAGTTTGACATACTTCCCCTACCAATTCTTCCCTGTTTGTGAGCAGCAGATCAGGAGGAGCATGGCCTCTAGTTGGTTCCTCCAACACTTGTACCAGATGAAGTTGTCCTCAAGACTTTCCAGAAACTTCATGGATTGCCTGTACTCTGTTGTATTGCTTTCCAGAGAAGTCACAAATATATGTACATTTTTAAACAACACAGTACATATAAAGTGGAGACACTATATAAGCCTTGTCATGGTTTGGACTCCTACAGGGATGCTTTTACCTGAGAAACACTGCTGCTCTGTTCAGATTAGTGAAGTCTTGGTTAATTAAACAGTATTGAGCTACAGCTACGTGTGTATACTTGGATCTACCTTGTAAAAGACAAACCTTACATTTTTCTTTTTAGTAAAATGTACACCTTTTGTATAACACAAAGTTCAAGTAGCCATGTATGAACTGTTGAGCAATTGCTATGCAGCCTCCTTTATGCCTGGACTGCAGTAGATAGGAATCTGTCATGGTTCTAGCTGTGGCTTGTTAGTTTAAGATGTAAAGACTTGTGCTTTGAATTCTAGGAAATTTGAGGTTAGTCTCCAGTACTGATTAAGAGGGCAGCTTTCGTGCAGACTGAATTTGTAACTGACTTGAACACCAGACCTCAAATTACATATTAAGAAAAAAGATACAATTTTTCAACACTCAGGCTGACCTCCTCGCTTATTTAAACAGCAAGCTGTGGGTTGGTTGGGTTGGGTTTTGTTTTGTTTTTAAATCTAGCTATTAGCTTTCATTGCCAGATCAGAAAAACTACTCATTCTAAATCTAAATCAACATCCAACTCCAAGCTCAGGGGATTGTATACTGCTATTTGTCCAGGATATCATTACATTACATTACATTAGGGCTCATCAGTACAGCTGAATTGAAGCAGTAAGAAGTGTGCAAGAGTACAGCAGTGATCCGCACTGATCATTTATTTTTAATCCCATCACCAACTGCTTTTCACAAATGAAACCAAAAAATGGGAGGCATCCTGGGCCAGAGTTCCTTCTCCTGGTCCATTTTTAGGACTTCTCTCATTCTAGACGTGCAGGATGTAGAGTGGTTTTTTCTGTCAAAAGGCTAGATGGTATCACACAGTTTACATATTTTGAAATGAAGTTAACATGTGAGGCAAGCAGGAAGCAGAAATTGGAATGAAGGCTTCAAAGGGATGTTGTAAACATTTTCCTTTATGATTATAAAGCTTATTGGTGAAGGGGAGGTTATTAGTATGTATCAGAAAACACACCATCATCAGCAGCATGCCTAAGCACATTCTTTATGCTCAAAATATATTATGGTCAAGCATGTGGAAAATTCATTGCTTTCCTCCACACATAGATGAGTCAGTGAAATGGAAAGCAACTATTACAACTGAATATTTCATCCAGCATCATTAATTATATTTTAATGACAAGGAATGTGAGGTATTCACTTTACTCACAGTGAGGCAAACAATTTTTAGTGAAACCTGTATAGCAGGCATGGCCAAACTGCAGCTTGGGAGCTGCGTATGGCTCTTGAATGAAAACTTGTGGCTCCCGGAAGAATGTCAACAAATCAGTTTAGGAAAGTAGCCTAAGCCTAAGAGTTTTAGAATAATGTGAAGGGGCCTTATTGTAAAAGGAGAATCTGGCCCACTATACTGAAATAGAACAAAACTTCTGGCTTAGACTGATATTACCACCAGTGACTTCAAGGTTAACAAAGCAGTTCAATGTTAATTAGCAGCACTGGAAAACAATGAAAAGTCAACATGAATTTTCTATTTGCTAGTGTGAGTCTGACCTAAAGTATGTCTTAAAAGAGTCTTTATTTTAAACATATTGATTTTTTAAAGAAAAGTATGAAGAAGAAAGGTTATGAAGCATAGGTTCTCAAACTGGGGATCACAATATGGTTATGTGGGTGTCACAAGCTTTGACCTCTGAGCCTGGCCAGGTGTGGGACTGTGAGCCTCCCTGCTTTCTCCTAGCAGAGGAATGGGGAGGAGAGTGTGATCAGTGATACAGTGATCCTGCTCACCCACCCCCAACAGTGTTTCTCTGTGTCCCCATAGGTGACAATGGGAGGAGGAGCAAAAAGGAACATCAGGGCTCCCTGCATCCAGGCCACTTTTCCCACCTGGCCAGGGCTGTGAGGTGAGCATCTGGAGCTGATGCTCTATGCTCTCCCCTGTGCATCCCAGTCCAGGGAAATGACCTAGGTGTAGGGAGGCCTGATGTTGCTCCTCCTCACTCCCTCTCCTTATAGCCCCCTAGGCTCGGATGTGTGGAGGAACAGCTTTCAAGGTAGGAGGAAGAAGCATTACCAGCCACGCTGGGCATGTAGATTTGCTTCCCCAGGTGGGGCTACAGGTGAAGAGGGAACTGGCATCCCACGGGTTTTAGAGGCAGGTTTCCACACGTGCAAGGGGGCTGCACTCAGAGGCTTGCTTTGCGAACCACTGTTATAAAGCATATTATCTACCCAATCTTCCAGGAAGAGACCTTGTATGTGACATGTTAGCTTGGACTAAATATCTAAAGCCAAATTATTAAATAGGTGTTTAATACTGAAGGTGCTGACACAAACTCAGCTGGAATGGCAGACATAGCACACCTAGAGTGAGTTCTTCTTTTCTTCTTATCACTGCTGTCATGGAGCAGATGATCTCATTAACTAAACAATGGACTCCTTCAAACTCAGCTGCTTTCATCCATCGGATTTCCAACCTTTTATCTTTCAAGCAATGATGCCTCTAACTTTATGAATTACTGAATCAAATATCATTGGTAAAATGATACCATCTATGCTTGAGCAACCCTGTAACCTAAGGGAAATTAGTTGTAAGGTTTCCTGCCTCTCAGGCAAAGGGAATGGAAAGGAGAGACCCAGAATGGAGGAAACTCCAATGTCATTTTCTCTAGAGAATCAGGAAAGGCAACTAAAAGTTAAAAATGTGTCTGCTCATCAAGCTGAGGTGGAAGAGGATTGTTAACTAGTTGGTTTGTTCTATTTTGACTTTTAGCAATAAAGCAAGTCTTGAAGAAAGTGCTGTGAACAGACCTGCAGCTGGGATTTTACTTTTCCATCTCTAGCTGGTGAGTCTTCACAGCTGCTTATAGGGCCCTCTGCAAATTAACACAGGAAGGCAGAAAGCTGGAGCAGGTGTTATCCTTTTGAACTCATGTTATTTATAGGCTTTTCTGCATTGGTTCTTACTATCATTTAGTGTCCCACAAAATTACTGAATTTATTTTCACAATGCCAAGAATATAGTTCTCAGTCCTAGTCCAGTTCCTAAACTTCAAGGCCATCTTCTCTCAATGTAATTTAAAGCTAGGTCAGAACGTTTTTTATTGATCATTACACTATCACAGAATTCATAGGCAACTCCCCCCCCCCCAAACCCTAGTTACTGGCAGATTGTTTAGCTCACCTCCCTAACAATGCAAGCTTGTTCTCTTCAGTATATTTTCTAATAGTTTGTGAAATTTACTATGCAAGGAGGCAAAGCTTTGAGAGATGCAAATTCTGTGTCACGGCTACATGGCAAACTGTACCTCTGGTCTCTGAATGCATCTCCTCAGGCATTAAGCCCAAGGCTTTTACCTTTTCTGTGGTATGAAGCAGGATAATTTCCCCACTCCAGTAAAAAAGGGGTAAAAGCCCCAGGAGAGGAGCACCAAATAAGAACTGGCAAATGCAGAGCCAATCAGGGCTGAGGAGCCAGTATATACAGGGGGCTGCTGCCCCAGCTCAGAGTAGTCTTCTCGTGACTTCTGAGAAGGAAGGAGGTGGTTGGTTTGGCTGCAAGGGGCAGAACCAAGGACAGTTCCCAGTGGACTGCCTGATGTTCATGCATGTGGACTCTGAAGCAAAGGGAAAGAAGGTACCTGGTGAGGAGGTTGGTGAGGATGGGAACTGGTTGCACTATGCTGGGGGTTGAGGTTGTGTCAAAGGATGGTTTTGAGGATTCCTGGGCTGGGAACAAGAAAAGTGGGTGGGCTTGGGTCCCTCCCTGCTGCCCCCAATGGTGGGTAGTGAGAGAACTAGTGCTGGATACTGAAACGAAGTTGGCTGCTTGGACTAGACCTTACCCTGGAAGGGGGGAACTGATGAGGACTCAGGTGGAGGGCTGAAGTCCTGGAAATGGACCAGGAAAGACTGAAAAGATGGAACACAGGCTATTGGATGGGGGAGCCACTTGAGCTGTTCCTCAGACTATCACCAGCAGGTCCCTGTCTGCTGTGTCATGTGAGAAGGCCTGTCTATAGGTGGAATAATGTAATTCTCTCACTAACAGATCAGAACACGGACTATAGGACTCTGTATTGATTGTGCTCATCCACCAAGTCCAGCTGGGTTCAGTACCTGCTGTTCTATCCTTCAGGAGCTTGTCACCAGATAAGATTAAACAATACTTTGGATTAAACACTCTAAGGCTGTGTTCACACAGCATTTTTGTTTTGAAATAACGAGGTTGTTTCGAAACAAAAAAAACCATGTTCACACGACGCACAGTTGTTTTGAAACAACGGGAACCCATTGTTTC
>ML681989.1:4393529-4413543 GCA_007922195.1 Podocnemis expansa | reverse complement strand
GAAATAGCATGTTCACACTGTGAATATGCTATTTCATTTCCCGCTTTTTTCCCTATTTCAAAATGACATTTTACTACTTCCAAGTAAGTCATTTCGAAATAAGGCATTGTTTCGAAACAAGTTGTTTCGATACAACTTGTCTCGAAATAACCATCTGTGTGTAAACACAGCCTAAGGGTAAGAGTAATGTGTATCAGTGGAGAGAGGTTTTTAAAATAAAACATCTACACAGACAGATTCTTCCCTAGAGTCTTACATCCCTTGGTAGAGACCCTGGATAGTTCTCCCTTTTAATCACCTTGAACCTCTGGGTCTGAGTGTTTGTCTTTTTTTCCTCAACTGTTTGTCTCCACTGCCTGAAGCAATGTCGTAGTTTAGTAGTAGTGAGGGTCTTTGTTCTTCTGTGTTCACAAAGTTGAACCCTATTTCCTGAAGCCAGTTTGGTGAGCGTTGCATATGGTTGGGGCTAGAATATCAAAGCGAAAGGCTTTTGCATTGTCCCTTAAGTGTTGGTAGATGAGTGGTTATGTTAAGCCATTAACTCCTTTATTGCTTGTTTTTCCATTAATCTGCTATGAATGAAACACATTCAGACAATAAAGAGCCCCATAAGCAGATGACAATACAGTATTTGTAAATTCCAGAGCAACCCTACTTTTGCCATAATGTGTGTATTAAAAAAGAAATGGTGAGAGTAACATAGAGAACCCTTGGCAAACAGGGTTCTATCCTTTGCAAATAACTCTCCACTCAGGCTTGATAAACTCATTACCTCTAATGTATTTTATAGGATTTTTCCTACAAAGAATAACATAAAAAGTATCTACAGAAAGCTCATAACTTCATAGACTCTAAGCTCAGAAAAGACCAACATGATCGTCTAGTTCAGTGGTTTTCAAACTTTTTTCCTCAGGACCCAGATGTGTTAAAAAAAAAAATCATTTGTGCCCATGACCCAAGAATTACATCTCTGAACAATTCAGTCCAGTCTTTTGGCAGTGGCAGCAAGGGCCACTGCACCCTGGTACCTGAGACTCAATGAATCAGTATTAGGTTGTGACCTGTGATTTGTAAAACACTGATCTAGTCTGATTCTTGTAAAACGCAGGCCACAGAACCTCATCCACCCACTTCTGTCAAGACAGTAGGTGGGGTTTTTGTTCTTCAGCGTTCACAAAGTTGGACCCTTCTTCACACTGAGATGTATACATGGAGATACTTATGGAATAATTTATTTACATTGAATATACTCTCTGTGGAGTTGGGGGAGAAATCAGTCACCAGAGCAGAGGATAATGTGTCCCATTCAAGCAAAAGGAAGTTGCTATCTCTCCCTACTCAGCTGATGAGGTAGGTTTCTATTGTCTGGCTTTGCTGCTGCCCAGCACAATCAATGGAAAACCATCAAAGGCCATTGAAAATGATCAAAATCAGGTGGAGGCAGAGGTAGGTTAAGAAAACCTGAAGACTGGGCCCAAATGTCCGGAGGGACCCTGTCCCCTCACACACGCCATCATCATAAAAACAATGACATGTCCCTGCAGTGTGGGCTGTCCTTCCCTGCTGATTCCCTGTGACACAGGAGCCCCTTCCCTGTGACTTCCCGACAGCTTCCCCCTCCTGCTCCCCGGCTCCCCACTGCACGTGCTCCCCTCTCCCCTTTTGCTGGGCCCTGCAGGTTCTCTGACCCCTTCCCCATGCCACATGGGCTCCCCCCCACTTCCTTTGCTCTATCTCACATGGGCCAGTCATTCCCAACACTTTCTCTGCCGTGGCACACATTGCTACCTTTAATTTATTTGAGGCACACCACCATATAGAGTTGCCAAATGAACTCATGAGTATTCATGAGCCAGTGAGACACTCCAGAGCTCTTTGAGTAATTTTTCAAAAAATTTTGTGGCACACCTGTGTGCCGCGGCACATGGGTTGGGAAACACTGACGTGGGCTGCTGGCCCTGCCACTCTCTTCTCTGGTCCCACACCATGGGAAGCCCCCAACCCTTGCCCTGGTCCCCTGACCCCCACCCCCCCACACCCCAACTCCCCATTTCTCACCTCAATGGGGCTGAATCCAACTTCTGAAATCAGCTCTGTGACCCAGTCACTCTCACTCTGAACATGTGCTGGGCGGGAGATTTAAAAAGGCCCTAACTCTTCAGCTTCCTGAGATGGCCCAGGGCACTCCCTCAGTGTGCCAGAGTCTGGGCCACAGGCTGGACTAGCCAGATTTATTGTAAATGGCTAGGCATGGGCCCCGCAGGCCCATGTAGTAATCCAATTATGGGTGGAGGTCAACAGGAACACTATTGCAGGCTGGAGATCTCTCCAGCTATGAATAAAATCTCAAAAGACCTGCTATATAAGCAAGTGTAAGGTAAGTTGGGGCACTCAGGACCCATGTACTGAGGGAAGATCCTTAAGGAGCAGGTTGTATTCATGAGTGTTTGGCTCATGGTTCTTATGAATCCAGCTAGCTCTGCAATGGACTGAATGCTGCGTGGAAAGCCTGCTTTATTACACAGAAAGCTATCTATTGATAAGGCTAGATCCAGGTTCACATTTTATGATTCTCTTTTGTGTTGTAACCAGTTGTTTCCATCACTTTTTCTCACTTGTAGGTAACTGTTCATTCTTACAATAAAACAAGAGAAAGGCATAGCAGTGCTCACAAGTGCAGTATGCTATACAGAAGACGTGGTTTAAAGAAGAAAAACTGGTTAGCTGGAGTACACTATCTCTGGGTGCAGAGGACCTAGAAATTCTGTGAATAACCAGTGTTAGTGGATTTGCCTATATAGCAGGGTGGGGGAAATGGAATACCCAGAAGTTTATCTCTAACAGCACGTGCAGAGTCCAACACTCACATTTCAGACCAGTGTTATCTGAAGCTGGAAAAAGGCCAAATGACCAAAACCAAAAAATAAGCACTAGTCACCAGAAGCGCTCAACAGAAGCTGCCTACAGCATTTGGGTGGTCACAGAGTCCTGTCTCTCCTTTCTGTATTGATAACAGCCGGTGTAACCTGTTCATATGACTAAAATGAGGAGACTTCAGTTTTGGAATTACAGGGGGAAACAGAACTTTGGTGCAGGGGGGATAATGCTATGTTTGGCCTGGATGGAGAGCACTTGCTCTGGTGAAAAATATTTCCATGTACAAGCTTTTAGTCCTAAGACTGATATGCACTTCAAAAAGCTTATATTCAGGTATGTGGGTTGGTGGAGGAAATTTTTCTAAACATAGGAATTTTGCTCTAAAACATATGCCTTTCTCTCATTGGTTAAGCCAAAAAAAAAGGCAAAATAAGGAAACATTCCTAAAAATGAATGAAAACCAAATAGTAGAAAGTTAACTACTGATTTTGAATGATTTAAAATGGAAGTCAGAACCAACATAAAATATGGTACTGATATTAACTCTTTGAGGCAAGGACCATATTTTTGTTCTGTTTGTGCAGCTCCTAGCACACTAGAGTCCTACTTCCTCAATGACTCTATGCTATTATTGATAGTTTTATGTGGGTATCCCTTCAAAAAAGAATTCCTGGAGGCACAATTTCTGCATATTTGTGTATCTCACAGCAACAGATAACATAAGGTCATGAATGGACTTCAGAAGCTTTGCAGTGCACCACCAAACAAGAAATAGTTTGAAGACTGAGAAAAAACAACAAGACTTTCTTTAAAAAGGTAGAACCCTTGCTTAGAAACAATGTTATAAAACAAACCATTCCTTTCACTGCAATTTTCTTGTATAAACCTGAGTTCTACTTAATGTAGCAGGAAGCTGTATGTTACTCCTTGTACAGTTAATTCAATACAAAAGTATGTCTGAAAACCAGAAACTAAAAGACAAGGTTCTAATTAACCACCCATTAAAAGAGTGGAAAACATGCAAATGCACAGTTATGGCTCACCAGTCTTAAAGCCCTTGCACCTATGCCACACTGTGCAGCCTCCAGTGAAGAAAGACAGGTGTCATGCTAGCAGTGCAGGAATTCTGGCAACTAGGAACTCAATATCCCCTTCCACTTCCCCCCAGTTAAGGCTGTAACTCTGATTTCAGCCTATAATGTTGACAGTTGTTGTGCTACATGAGTAGCTTGATGTCACTTTCCCATTTGTTCAAGAATCTTTCTGATTCTAATACATCAGAAAGGAGCAATAAAGTTAATATGATCTCTCTTCCAGGGTCAGCACAAGGTTTCCTGGTGCCCTACACCAGGAGATTTTGATGCCCTCCCCAGTCCTGGGTGCAAGGATCTGACTGTGGGCGCCGGGATTGAGCCACGGGTAAGGATCCGGCCCGGGCGAGGATCCGACTGCTGGCAGGGAGCAGCACTGGATGGGGGTCCAGCCTGGGCGGAGAGTGGCACCGTTGTGGGCCAGCATCTGCACTCCTGCCCCTCCCCAGGGGGTGGAGCAGGCCAATCTTGGGGCTAGGCTCTGCTCCCCACCCCGCCTCTTGGCCAGCCCTCCCTGCCCCTCGGGCAGAACAGCCAGCCCAGAGGAAGGGTGGGAGAGCAATGTGCCGCCTCTGGGCTGGCCCACTCCACCTCTGGGCCGGCTGTTCCCCATCCTGGGGGCCGGGCAGGCTGACCCAGATAGAGGCTGGGTTTCATGCTCCTCGCTCCCCTACCCTACTGCCTTTGGGGTGGGGCAGAGGACAGCAGTGTGGACCCTGTGCTGCCCTGCTTATGGCAGGGCAACCATCTAGGTCACCTTAATGGACAGACCGGCCCTGCTCTTTTCATTATAGTTCACCTTTTATAAAGACTTTGGTTATGCAGTTCATGCTCATTGAAAGGTGATGTAAAGCAGTCCTCCTGTCAAGATGATCTTTGCGTTTTTGCCTAACCCCGTGAACATCTCTTACTAGCTAATCCTGTTATCCCAAGGTGTTGCTTTCATATGTCTACACACTGGAGACTCTTCCCAAGAAATGAGATTCTGAAAATTTTCTGTGCTGTTTGTGAATGCACCTTTAGAAATAATGAACTGCCATTCATAATATTTTTCAAGTGAACCAAATAGCCTGTGACAAGTTGTGTAGAATTTAGACATTGATTCGAGGTTCTCAGTATTTACACACAACCTTTAAATAGGCTATTAGGATGAACAGTGGCTTGAGCTATGACACCAGAGAGTTAACAATTATTCTTGAAGCATATTTGTATCATATCACCTTGCAGTGAGGTGAGTGAAATGACCCTTAATTTTACTAGCTATATATGTCATCACAAGCTTTCTTATTTAATTTTAGATATCACTGTGGTACTTTACTTCTATCGTGGTATGAAATCTAATAATCTAGTGATCTGCATTGTTAGCATTCACTAACAATAACAAGCAAGTTGTCAGTAAGCACCATCTGAGGCTGTGACAAAGACTGCCACACCAATAAGATCTTACTGTTGAAATCTAAATTGGCTTAACTGAGTTGACTTTAAGTTGACCTTGTTAAGTTGACTTAAAATAGTCCCCCACTATAGACATAGCCTAGGAGTTTTTTTGGCCTTCCTCTGTAGTGTGGGACACAGCTCACTTGCTGGTGAATTCTCCATGCCTTAAAGTCTTTAAGCTATGATTCAAGGACTTTAATAACTCAGTCATAGGTTAGAGGTTTATTTCAGAGGTGGATGGGTGAGATTTTGTGACCTACATTGTGCAAGAGGTCAAACTAGATATTGTTCCCTTCTGACTTTGGAGTCTGTAAGTTTAACTTTCATTGACCAAAGTCTGTAGCATAGAAGGGGCCTAAATTATTAGAGCTGAATGAATCTTAGATGTTTTGAGGTTACAAAGTCAGGTTACATCATGTAAATAGCTTACCTAGTTACTAATAACACCACAGAATATAAAAATGGAAAAGATTTTAAAAATCTGAAGTCATTTCTGATATTTTACTCTGTTTAAACAATGGAAATACTTATTAACCAATATTTTGTTTTTATGCACATCACAATGCTCTTAGATTTACCGCAGTCACTATGAATCTTGTTAGATTGCTTACAGAAAGAACACCTTCCAAACTACTTTCTCATGAGAGTAACTTGTTCTGTGTGAGGCACTTCATTTGTAGCCAGGCTGAGCAGCTGGAAATAACTGTATGCTTTTAAGAAGTGTGACTTTCTATAACACTTGACCTTCATCTGTGAGTGAAACGCAAAAGCAAAACATTTATACCCATTACCTTCGAATGCCTGAAGGTACATCCAAATTGCATATTTTGGGGGAATATATCTGCATAGTGTGAGATGTCTTCTGGCAATGCTACCCTGACATAAATAACATCAAGCTACAATTTATCCACATTCTTGAGTTGCTATATTGATCTAGATTCTAGAAGCTTCAGTGGGAGATAGATGTGTGTGAATAATATGAGATGAGGTATATTGGAAAGTAACTCTCTACTTAGAAGTGTACTATATAAATAACTATTTTAGCAGTGATAAAAATCATGGAGCTGAGAAACAAAAGAAAAATAAATGCTAACATACCCCAACAAAGCAAAGGCAGATGGAGAGTCATTGATGGACTTGATCCTAAAATCAAGTTCTGAAATGTATATAATATCTGCACATCCCTTTTGCTGCAGTAAGTAACCTAAATAATATGATGTTCAGCTTTCTTTTTAGTATGCAAGGAGAATCCAGTTCCTGGCACAGGTCAATGGACTTCAGCTTCACAGGAATAGTCCCTGGTCTTGCAATGGACTCTGTCAATCTGCTGAACCTTATGAAGGCCTAATGACATCATTCTTAGCTGAAGATTGGGTTTTTAGGAAACAATGAAAATAATGCTCTGCTTTAGATCATTCTGTTAGCTAGGGATTCTAAATTTAAGTTGTGTTATTCTCCAGCTGATATATAAACTAGATGTTCAGTGGTACGCTGTGAAACTTCTCAAATCTATTCAAGGGCAGCTGGGATCTCTTGATTTCTGTTGTCATGTGAATTGTAAAGCACAAGGTGGGAAGGGAAACAATACACAGCAAGGAGAAGTTAGAATCTCTCTATAGTGTCACTTCAAGAAATAGAAGGTAATAGGGACTATGGGATAATTTGAAATTAATAAAGGGTAAATAGGGTAAGATAATTTTAAATCCTTTCACAAACATTTATTTTTTAAATAATTGTAGCCTAATAATTGATAGTAGGACGTTTGGGCTTGAGCCTGGTGCCAACCTCATTGGTAGCAGAGCTGCCAGGATTAGACTCCTAAGTGTTATCCAGCCTGGGCACTGCAGTCTACTGACAAGGCCTCTTAGTAAATATGAGGTCATCAAACTGTTAACAGCAGGCAAAGATTTGAAAGTCAGCTTGAAATCAGAAACAAGTTAGAGCTTGGGACAACTTAAGAGCAAACTGATAGCATATATCTCCTCTTTGCTCAGAGTTATGATGAATGTGCCAGCTAAAATTTGTTCTCACCTTATAGGGTACTGAAACAGTTGCTATGATAGATGCTTTTACTTACCTTTTAATAAACTGATCTACATGCTGCTGAAAAGTGAATAGAGTACTCTTCTGTCCTTGGGATTATAATAAAAGTAATGGATCAGAGATTCACACAATGTGGCTTCTCTGTGCTGCTCAGGCAGCACTAGGAGCTGGATTCTGGAGGTAAATGGCCAACTGAGAATCCTTCCATTCCTGCACTAGCCACTTTCTTCCAACCCCTATAAGAGGTGGGGACGGGGGTGAGTGTGCCTGAAGTGAGGAGGGGCAAGTGGAGATCTACACCTCTGCTCAACTAATGAATAGCCATTAGGTCAGTGGTTCCCAACCAGTGCGCTGGGGCACACTGGTGTGCCACAGCAACACCCAAAGTGCGCCGCAAGCATCCCCGAGAGCTGAAGTTAAAGTTCCCTCCCTGCTCAGCCCAGCCACTTAGGCTGTGCAGAGCTGGGAAAAGGCAGGGGTTAAAGTAAGGGGGAGGGCAGCAGAACACAGTTCTGGTGCCCCCTATTTTTAGGCAGGCAGCATTCTGGCCCGCTAAAAATAGAGGAAGGCACCAGAATGGGGAGTTCCAGGGGCCCCCTAAAAATATCAGGAGCAGCCAGAATGCAGAGTTCCGGTGGCTCCACCTTAAACCTAGTTCCACCTTATGCCCAGCCAGCAGAGAGCTGGGGAAGGCTGGGAGTGTGTGAATCTCCCCCTGCAGGGCAGAGCAGCTTGTCAGCCAGCCTGCAAACAGCCCATGTAAGGGCTTTGGGGGGAAGGCTGCTGGGGTTTGTGTGGGGCAGGTGTGTGTGTGTAGCAGAGGGTGTGTAGCTGGGGTTGTGGGGTGGCTGTTTTGGTGGGAGGTGTGTAGCCAGGGGCTGGGGTGGCTGTGTGTGGGAGGGGGGTGTAGCTGGGGGCTGGAGGCCTAGTTCTGGCCCCTGTAGTGATGGGAGGGACCACACAGGTAGCAGCGGGATGGGGGGGAGGACGGGACCCACTGGGGTGGGAGGCAGCAACAGTGGAGTGAGGATTTGCACTGGGTGGCAGGGAGCCAGTGTGGAGCAGGGGGAAGTGGGTGCTGCACCATGCTCCCCTGCCCTACCTTCCCACTCCCCAGGCACCCTCTGTCCCCCAAAAAAGTCACTTGTGTTCTCTCTTCCTCTCTTGGCACCCTTGTGCTGTTCCCCGTATAGCTGCCCTTGTCCTCTTTTGCCACCCTTGCCCTGCTCTGCTCCCCACATTCATGCCTGCCACTGCACATGGCTCCTGCCCCCCGCACTCTGCTACCCCTACTACACCACATAGCAGCATTTCCGAAACACTGTGCCATGGTTCATGAATATTCATAAGTAATTTAAGTTAATTTCCATATTCGTGAGGTTTTGTTTTGTTTTGTTTTTAATGGTGGTGTGCCTTGAAAAATTTGAAGGTATCAAGGTGTGCCATGGCAGAGAAAAGGTTGGGAACCACTACATTAGGTTGCTCTAGTTCAAGCTACAGTACAGACCAGCACAGAATGATAAGCAGTTTTGAGACCTTCCTCAGTGTAGTATGGAACTTGGAGAGAGAAGCAGTTTTCTATCAAGAGGGAAGAATTTGGAGGACACCACCAAGAAGCCAATTTGTATGAACATGCCTCAAACACAGTTATAGCCCCTCTGTACATAGTTCTCTTAACAGGGTCATGTTAGTGTTGGGAAGATGGAGGCTTCTCATGTATTTACTCAGCACATAGTGCAAGAAATATTCTGTCTTAACCAAACCAATCTTGGTCTCAGATGGGACTGTGCCACAGGGTATCAAGGGAAAAGGTCAAGTCAAACTTTGGAGCAAAACAGAGCCTGATAGCTGCAAGTTTTTGGGTGTGTCGGGGTATGTGTGTTCTAAAGTTATATTGTCCCAGGGGCACCATGGGCTCACATTGGTTGCAGAGCCCTTAGGGGAATAAATGCTAAGTATTGAGAAATATTCAGTGGTGACTTAGGTGTTAGTGGAGGTGACTTGTTCCTTCCTATGACACTTTGGCTATTTTTTGCTCATCAATACTGTAAGGCAAAAGTAATTCTCACATTTAGGGAGCACAGGGACTGAAATCATGGTTGACTGCTGTGAAGAAACAAGATGTGTGAGGTGATAGCCTTCACTGGACCAACTTCTGTTGAGGCGAGACCAGCTTTTGCACCACACAGAACTCTTCTTCAGGTCTGTAGGGCTAGAGCTATACAAACTGTAGTGCAAGTATACCTGGGGAAGGAGTTTTCCATCCTCTCCGGCCCATCTTGTTAAGCAGAACTGCCTATTGCCAGCTCCAGATATTTAGAAACCACAATGCTGATGCCCCAAAATTGTGAGATTTCTTCAAAAATAATTAGAACTGGGAAGGGAGGAAATTGAAGTGTAACCCTTCTGCCAGGCCAGGATGGCACAACAAGGTCCAGGTTCTATAACTAGAGGTTTCCCAATAATGAAACACCACCAACTGGCTTAAGTCCCCACCCAGAGTTCTGGGGAATCCTGCACTGTTTCCTGGGCACCCCAAAGGAGTAAGGCTTCCTCACTCGCAAGCACAAGTCAGAGTGTAGTAAACAGAACTTTTAATAGTAGTAAAACAGAGTGTAAAAGGCCAAATAACAGAAATCAGCACTGATCTAGAAAAATCAGTACAGAGCAAAGTTCCCAGCAACCCACACCAAATAACAGAACATACAAGACTTAATGGCAAAACTGGCACTGATCTGGGGAATCAGTGCTAATCAGGCTTCCAACATGATCCCACATATCATAACAGCAAAGGTAAACTCACTAGCAAAAATCGGCATCAATCTGGAGAATCAGTGCTAACGAGGCTCCCAACCAACCCTGGGGTACGTAGGGAATGTCTTTTATGCCAGCTGTCCACCAGTGCCAACAACTGGTCAGTCACTCCATTCACTAGCACTATTCCTTGGCTCTGCCTGCTGTACAGTGACACCACCCACCTCACTGCTGGCCACTCTCACCATCCACCGGCTCTGCCTGCTGGTCACTTGTGCCACCCAGCTCACCACTCTCACCATCCACTGGCTCTGCCCACCGGTCACTCCATCACTGCTCCTCTTCAGTGATTTCAGCTCAGACAGAGGGGGTTTCTCCTCTAGTGATTTTAGCTTAGAGAGAGTTTGCCTCTCTCAGTGATTTCAGCTCTTAAACCTCAAGTAGCTGCAAACAGCTACTTCCATAACAAAGAAGAGGCCTCAAAGGCTGTGTACACACAGCCTCCTTATTCCGAAACAATGGAGGTTGTTTCAAAATCAGGTTTCGGCTGTTCATACGATGCACGGTTGTTTTGGAACAATGGGAACTGTTGTTCCAAAACAACCGCATTGTTTTGAAACAAGTTAAACCTAGTCTGTGGGTGAATCAACGTTGTTTCGCAACGGTTGTTTCAAAACAACCTTTGTCTGAACATGTTGTTTTGAAACGACGGTGAGTCGTTTCAAAATAACTGTTGTCCGGAATTGCTATTTCCATTCTAGCTTTTCTCCTTATTTCAAAGTGACTTTTTTGCTAATTCAAAATAAGTCACTTCGAAATAAGGCGTTATTTCGATACAAGTTGTTTCGGAACAACTGTATCGAAATAACCCCCTGTGTGTGAACACAGCCAATGAAGCCTAGCCAGCTCTATCATTTGACAGTGGGGGCCATGGGGTGAGACAAAATGCCTCAAGCATTTTGCTTCGGAAGGAGCTGTGCAAAATCCCAACCCTGTTTTAAACTTTTTCAGGCTGAAATAGCCAGTGGCCTATCTTACTAGTCTCTTTTTAACTAAGGGTAGCTTCTACCCTTTAAGTAACCCAACCAGATTTGGAACAAGTAGAAAATAGCATTTAACAAAAGACAGTGTTTCATATTTCCCTTCAGTGGAATTACAGATATTGACAGATTTGTGATCAGATTACCCACTATGCCCTGCACCCAGTATGCTAATACCTAATTGTGCTCTTTGTGTTCATGCTAATACAGGACCCATGCAGATTAGTTGCCCCCCCTCAGCTTCTAAGCCTGCCTTACAAAAGTTTTTGATCTGTTTTGATTTGTGAGCCCTAGCTCTCCCCAGCCTATCTCCCATGTATGTAAAAAATCAGTATTACGGACTCTCAATTTTGTACAGGTGGTTGGGGCCTTGCTGCACCAGCTCTGACTGGCTGGCTACTGAATGGAGAGGGGCAACCAGCTTCTCCCCAAACTCAAAAATTCACAGTAGTTCTGTGTCCCCCACCCCTACATCTCCCCCCACCTTTCTCAGCAATTAATTCTGTACCTTCCCAAATCCCACTTTAGCTTACCCCTGTGATGCAGATCCTAGCCAGCACCCCCTTCTGAGCCCCTACTAAGACTGCTGGGAATACAGACCTCTAGGCTTTGAATCCCTAGAGAGGGTTTCAAGCTCCTAAAGCCTAAATGGAGTGTAGCCACAGCTCCCATTTTGGGATTCCTAGACCTGTACCCTGGAAGGATGCCTATATGGCATCCCCTTTGAGTGATGGAACCTGCAATCTAGCAGCCCAGGCTTGTTGGATGCTGCAGTGGTCTTTCAGATTCCCTCATACTTCACTCTGCGGCTTTCTTTGGTCTGGCATTGTCCGGAGTCCTTGGCCACCTGGGCTCAGGAAAACAGGCAGAGCCCTCATACCCTATCCAGCTGCTTTGTTCTGGGTAACCCCTCTCTCCTGCAGCCCCCTTACCTGGTTTTTGTAACTCAGATCTCTTGCTCCACACCTCCTCTTCCTGCCTGGCTCCTGTGCATGTATTTTTATTTAATTTTCCACTCCCGGCTACCTCTCCTCTTTTGTGTTCCCTTTCATGTAAGTTTCCACTGCTCCTACCTTCTCTCTGCCCTCTAGAAAAACAGCTAATCTGTTTTTTGGGTTTTTTTTGAGAATTCAGCTCATCCATTGTCCTAAATGTTTACACTTGAATTGGGTCATTAAGTCCAAAGCACCTCTTACTGTATCTATCTGTTACAGGGCTTGTTAGCGATGGTGGATCCATGTACACTGTAGGCTCTCTGGACACAGCAGATTTGCATAGTACAGGAGGTGGGGAAGGCAACCAGTCAGAAGGGACTGAAAGTCATGAGGGGACTGGATTTCTGTAATGGCAAGGAAATCTCAAGCTCATTCGCAATGCTGAATTTTATTGCAAACCCTAGACATTCAAAAACAAGGCAGGCCATAGAAAAACAAGAAGTTTTTTCAAGTTTTTGTATTATTATGGTTGGTTATTTGTCTTCTGATGTTTGAGCCTAAAGGTACACTTGGGTCATATTTTCAACCTCTTTTACTCAACCACAAGAACTAGAAATGTAGGATCTGCTTTTTGTTCTAAATGAAAGTAGAGATTTTTATGAAAACACTTTTCTCCTGGAGCTGGGACTTTAAGTAAAAGATCACATATAGTAAGACTGGCAATAAAATCATGACTAAGTAGCACTGTGTAAGCTCCCAACACCATCTGGCTTTTCTTTTTCTTTTAACTGTCTTAAAAGACAGCAGTGTTTCTAAAGGATATCATTCTAATAGCCTGCTGAGATTAAAAAGCAGAGGGAAGTATAGATTCCTAAAAAGGTCAGTTTCTTCCTTTTATGACTGAACAGTCTCTTCTTTTCCTTTATCAGATCCTAATAGCTAACAGCCATCCCTAAATTATTGTGAGAAAACAGCAGTAGCCCTATTTAGGTCTTCTCCAAATCCATCCAAATAGTCTTTGAATTATTTGGTGTTTGACTGACTGAATTTTTCTGCGAACAGTGCTGACAACTTCAACTTTTTTATTAAAAGAAAAAAATGAATAGTCCAAAATTGATTTGGAAATGCCATCATAGAACCAGTTGGAAGGTGGTGCATTATACCCCCACATGGGTTGAGGTCCCCAGCAGGACTATATCTATCATGATCAGTGACTCCCATGATGCACTGCAGCTCCTCAACAAGAGGAGAAGCTGTGGTGCATCCTGGGAGATGTACTCTGGCTAGGGAGCCTAGGCCATAGAGGAAAATGGAGGAATGAGACACTACAGTGGCATTTCCAAATTAAAAAGGTTTTTTTAATCAAAAATTTTCAATTTACCAAAAAGCTAAAACTTTGCACAGTAGAAGAAAAAATATTTCTGACCTGATGTAGTTCTAATACACACCAGACTGCTCAACCTTAGATAAAATTATTTATCTGTTTTATTGTAACACCCACATGGACCAACAATCCATTCAAAGCAGGAAAAGATACGAGTTTGAAGTACTGGATCTTTATCTAACAATACAAAATTAAAACCAGTCTTTCTGTTTCACAAAGCCCTTAAGAATTGAAAACAGGGATATAGCTACAACTTAAATTTGCTGATCAGTTGAAGTGTCTTACTTAAGAAACATTAAATCCAGAACCTGGTCAGTAGATGTACTACATGATCACTAGTAAACTGGGTGTAAGTAAAAACTGAGACTTAGCATGTGTTGGTATTAGGCCACACAGAGAACAAAAAATCCTACTGTTACCACCAGACAAATTGCTGCCACAAGAGATTAAATACTATATGCACTGAGGCAGTTGGCAAATGCCTGAATATATATATATATATATGGTTGAAAGGTTTGCTTCATTGCATAATATATCTTCATAATTTCAGTGATATTCTTAAATAAGCCTTTCACCCCTTTGCACAGCCCAGCAACCTAGAATTCCTCCATCTAGACACCTCTGTTATCTTGAATGAACTATGAAAATTATGTGAAGGATAAATTTGTTTTAAAATTATGATTGGCATTTCTGAGGCTACCATCACCAATCCTAGTGTTAAAAAGGCTGTCTCTGGAAGGAGAAGAATGGTCTAGAAGAGGAGGAAAAATGATTATTCAGTATCTTAAAGGTATCACCTGGTCATCTCAAGATTATGTTATGAAAGGGTTCTAAGCCTCTTCCATAACTAGATCCAAATTTATGAAACTCAAAGATGTGTTGCTGCTTCTTTTCAATTCACATTCAACTGATCAGCTCTCTAACTCCTTCGCACTAATTCTTGGTCTTCTCCTTAGATTGCTGCAGAGTTCTAATTTGCTGCTTTCTCTCCAAAACTGAGATTGTTCACACACCTAGTTACTGGAAGTGCAAGAAACACTCAAAACAAAACACCAAGATGAAGGGGATGGACATCAGGCAGATCATACCCCTGCCAAGGTCTTAAAGGTACAGTAATCTGATACTGACCTACTAAAGGGAATGTCTACTTTTTAAATGGGTTAGCCATCTTTTGCATATTTAAAAAGAGGTTTATACTTCATGGAAAATATATGGAAGTGGAGAAACAAAGGCAGTGTTTGGATGGAAGGGAAATAAGATGGGTAGAGAAGGGAATTTCCTTCTCTGAAATTAATCTTTCTCTTGTTAGCATTAAATCATACCTTCCAGGGAGAACTTTTATCCCTGACCCTAGCTGTCCCTTAAATTTAACATCTTCACCAAATCAGCCAAGAGATTATTAATTTAAAACAAATTCCAGGCTGGTTCTGATTGTTCACAGCAGAACTTTCAGTAAGAGCTGATATGACTTGATTCAGTTCCCAAAATACCCAGGAGGCAGTATGACTAGTACTGTCAAACAGACATGGTGTATTGCCAAATCCAATCCTCTTACTCTGATAACAACTAAATAACCACTTAATCTCTCAGGTTAAGTCCTTTCTTAGTTTTGCACTCCACTGTACAACAGTTGCTAGTTTCTAGTGTGACTTGGTTTGGGAAGAAATGAGTTCAAGCCTGGGTCATCACCCTTTCTGCTTTGGATAATTCATTAAGCCTCTCTCTGATTTTGGATCTATCTGATTAAATATTTAGTAAATTAGACCCTAGAGAAACTACTATTACTCAGTGGTAATGAATATAATTTTGAAGAATACTTTTATGCTATTGAAGTACACCAGAAGGGTTCACTGTTTGTATTTTATTCCCACATTGCCTGCAAATTACTGAAATAGGACACTGAAAAAACATTCTATGTAGAGACAATTTTACTGATCTGTTGGTTCATACATTTTTTCTTCTTTCCTCGGTGTTATTCTTACTTAAGGATACTTTCATGAACAATTGAATCTTTGTTGCTTTTACAGTCCTAGTAATTTTTCTGTACTTGATGCTTATTCCTTCCTTCAAGTCATAGTAATCTGTTTATAGCAGTGTAATCATCTGCACCACATCAGGTAATTATGATATCACAAAGTCTTATGACTTTAGATGAGGAATAAATAGCATGAACAGATAAACTCCTAAGCCACAAAGGCTCTGCATTCCTTTATACAGCCCAAGTAACTAAAACAAGAAAAATACAGACACAAATAATCTAGATGCATAGTACACATTTTCCATGACACATGAACTGATGGATAAAATTGCTCTTGAGCAGGGTATTCATTTGTTCAGCTAAAGACCCTGCTTTAGGTCTCTGGTTCAACCTTTGTGTAGGACAGTAGTAACTGAAAATTGCTGTCAAATCCTGGTTCTCCAGTAGTCACAGGTGCTGGAACTAGGAGAGCTGGGGATGCTGCCGTACCCCCGCCCCCCTGCTTGAAGTGGCTTCCATTATGTATGGTGTTTACAGTCTGGTTCAATGGCTCTCAGGTCTCCCACTATAAAAATTGTTCCAGCATGCCTGTCACTTGTCATTGTGAAATGTGGTGGGAGCTATAGTCTGCTTCCTAAAGGAAAAGTGTCCTCACTGCAAACACAACAATGCTGCTATGACACCCTTGTTAGCATTCTGAGAAGAGAGTAGAAGGAGTGAGAGCATTAACCCCTCCACTGAAGCTGCCAATAAGGTTCATGTTAGTGAATATTGTTGAATAAGTACATTAATATTTATTGCCCATCTATGTTTGCAGTTAATTGTCATTTAGGAAATACTTTTCTTCTGCGGGAAGCAATTATTTCAACAATAATCTTGAGAAAGAAAAGTATCAAAGGACTGGACCAAAAAATAAGTTGTGACTCGTATGGAGTGAACTGTGTTAGGGGGACACCTGTTACTCCGGGAGCTGTACAGAGAGAGTCTCAGCTGAAAGCATTGTCATACTCTGGATTCATATGCTGCTCATTATACAGCAAAATATTTCAGTGTCCAGTAGAAGCAGCACCCAGTTGTGGTGATGTTTTATGGTGTACCGATAGGCCTTGTCCAGCAGGATAGGTCTGAAACCACTATGTCATTTCAAGAACCAAATGCTATCACCTTCTAACAGCCAGAGCTGAATTAGTGAACTTCAGGTAAAAGGTTCCAGGTCTCTGGTCCAGCGAATCTTTCATAAAAAAGTGATTTAGAATCTGGGAGTCTCAAATAAGCTTTATTTTCAAGGCAACAATTAAGTCAGCAATCACTGTTTCTTTTCTTTTCATGCTGCCATCTTTTTAAAAGCTTGTTTCTTATTCTTTCAACAGCTGAAAACATCTGCATAGCTAATCTAATACAAGTGAGCTCTTTGAGGTTTTCCTAGCTCCTTTCCAAGCTACTGTTTTTGAGTAGTTTTCTGAACTCCCTAAACTCTGACATGAACCATCCATTGGCAGAATAGAATATTATTTCACAAGGCCCAACATTACTCTTGGATACTTAGATACCTCATGAGATGAGGATATTTTTGAGAATTGAAGGTCAGGAGTAGGCGTGTTGATAGGGATTTCTGTTTTGGCCCATCTGTAGGTGCTTTAATATGTGCTTGTAAAAAGATTCCTTCATGATGAGAGGAAAAGTAAGTCTCAGTGAGGGTTTATGAATAATATTATGATTATAATTGTCTGCTATAGCAGTGGATTGGACTTGATGACTCAGTCTCTTCCAGTCCTATATTCTCATGTGTTTCCCAGAAATAAGGTAGAAATAGTTTCCCTGAAGCAACTTTCACAAAAAGAAGGAAAAAAATTAAAAAATCATGACTAGTTTTCTGCCAAAAAATTATCAGGACTGCTTTTGTTTTGGGGCTTCATATGAGTTTTTCTGCCCACGTGAATTAGGGCCTTGGGGGAGCTGACTAGCTTGAATGACTGAACAAACTAAAGTCTTTGTTTTGATTTTGAACAGGATTTGCTCTTACCAAATTAAAAATAACAAGAAAAATGTTGCAAGCAAACATAGAATAAGACATCTGTGTGATCAGCCCAAACAGAATTAGCATTCTGTATCTAAGGGTTGGTTGCATAGTGGAAGACAGACTTGCTTACTGATAGACTGAGGTGATGTGTTTGTTATTCCAGGCTTATCTACTTATTATACAGATGGCTTCATGCATTTTTTAATGTTGCTTTAATAAAATGACATTTAAGTAATTTACATCTTAAATCACAACCCCAGTATAATGGGCACCTCAGCCCCAGCAAGATTTGTACACTATTTATTCACTGGGACAAAATATTTTGAAGAACATGGGGCAAGTGGACAGAAAGAAGACTTATACTGACTCTGCAGACACAAGACGTGGCAAAACTCCAGAGCTAGGGAGCTCAGGCAAATGAGGCATTCATTCTGACCAGCTATCCTACATATGTTCTATCTATCAGGCCCAGTATGGTTAGGGGTTATTCAAGCCCAGTGGTTGAGAGACAAATTTCTAGTTATAGAGCACCACAGTTGGATTCCTTGGAATTTTTGGGGATATACATGCTTGCTATGAGACTGGATCTTCTCCCCCTTCCCTCTCATTGCTATATCCAGATGATCCCTGACTGAGCTCCATTTCAGACTTGTCAGCCAGAGCTCCCCTCTCTCTTTCCAGTGGACTGTCTGTCTTCTAGAGAGAAAAGATTTTGGCCCATGGCTCTCTGGGTCATAGAGCAAGCACCTCTTCCGACACTACTCTACAGTACCCTGTATTTACCATATATGGTAAAAGGGTAGGCCAGTGTCTTCAGAAAGGAATGGAACTGGATGGCTGAACACATACTGTGTGTGGCTGCTGCCTGGGAAAGTTTTCAAGCTTCTCTCCTCAGGTTTGGAATTAAACCTGACAGCTGCAAAGTCGAGGCAAGTCATGCAACTCCTACCGGCTTCACACCACAGACATTACTGGGCCCAGCAATTTATAAAAACAATAGTTAGAGATCATTTAAATCCCTAATGTGAAAAGAAATGTGTGTTTGTTAATGTTGGGACAAGTCTTATAGACTTCAAACCAATGGGAGGTTTGAGTTCCAGTACTGGTCCAATTATAACTCAATAAAAACAGATTTTTTTATGTAAACATTCCTCTCCTGTCATGCCAAATCCAAACACACAAGCATTATTCTGGTACCTAAGAACTAGGAAGTGCATCTAACTAGAAACTGAAGTAAAGCTACAGTGTACTTCCAGTGTCCAAGCTGAGGGAAATGCAAGATTAAGTAAACAACAACGGCAATAGCTAGTGAGATTTTAAACTTTCTTTTAGCTCAAGTAACACAAGTGAAGAATACTACTTTTATCTTGATCATGTCCCTTTGAAAACTGTGGGTTTACATGTGATTTGCAGAACATATTGGGAGAGCAAATTTTTAGCAACACTTTAGCAAGTTCAGTCTCTGTTATATTTTATTCATCTGGTCCTATGACTTGCAGTTTTGACAACATATCCAGTTGGAGCTACTCCAGTTTCCAACTTTATTTAGAAGCTCAGTTTAATATCTCCTCTTTATGCACCATCTGCAGCACACAAATTATACCTGATGCTTGGTTTGGGACATTTTTTGTGGAAAGGAAAAGCTGAATTATCTAAAAACAATAAATTCCAATGGACCTTACTACCTTATTCATCTTCGTCCAAAAGAGAGAAAATATGCAGAATAGTCTAGAAACCTTTTCTGTTTAGCCACCCACAGTTATTGCTTATTCCTAATTTTTCACTAAGTATAAACTAAGTTCAGTTAAACAAACAGGAAAATTGGAATTCACAAACAGATCCAAAAGTCCCACTAGTTGAAGTGCTTCTTAGTTATCTTGCAATCTGCTGTACAAATACTAATTATTCACTTTGTGTCCAATGACATTTGCAATTAGATGTTAAAAGGCACAGAAAAATTGTTCTCATACACCAAATTTACCTTTTCCAGAAGAACTGACTTAGTCATTTGAGATTTCAGTGTTTGGTGGGAGAGAGAAGAAAACAGTTCTCAGTCAGATGTCTCCATCCATGTGCAAAGGATGGGCTATGAAGCCAGCAGAAATAACTATGTGAAAGTACAGTTACAAAGGAGCAGTTCATTCAACTTCTGGTAGTGCTAGAGAAAGTAGATAAGAGCTAGCCAAGTTCCAAAGGGGCAGCTGTGTTAGTCTAGTAAAGCAAAGAAAGCAAGGAGTCTTGTGGCACATAAAGACTAAGGCTATGTCCACGCACAGGGGGTTGATTTGAAATGGGTTATTTCGAAACAAGTCGTTTTGAAATAAAGCCCTTATTTTGAAACAACTTAATTTGAAATAACTAAAAACCAAATCGAAGGGGGAATCGAAATAGCATGTCCACACAGTGCACTTGCTATTTTGAGTTAGGGGCAGGGCATGTGGCAACATGGCCCCTT
>ML681989.1:4380159-4393429 GCA_007922195.1 Podocnemis expansa | reverse complement strand
GGGGGCTGCAGCCCCGGTGGGGTGAGCGGCTGCGGGATGGCTCACCCCGCCGCCTGCTTAAGGGGGCTGTAGCCGCTGCCTGGTGGCTAACCCTGCAGCCCAGTAAGGGAGGCAGCAGCCCCAGCGGGATGAGCCACTGCCCAGGCAGCTCACCCCGCTACCAGGGCTGCCCCCAAGCCCCACCACGGGGTCTGGGGGTGCCCGGCTCTTCCCCCTGCTGCAGGGGCCAGGGGAGCCCTGCCCCACGAATCCTGGGGGCACCCCACCCCTGCCCGGGGCGGGGCCACGGGAGGCCACACCCTGGGCAGGAGCGGGGCACCCGGGGATCCCTGGGGAGGGGCTTCCTCTGCCCCCCCTCAGGGAGGAGCAGGGCACCCCAGAATTCCCAGGGCAGGACTCCCCCGGCCCCTGCAGCAGGGGGAAGAGCCAGGCGCCCCCGGACCCCGTGGTGGGGCTTGGAGGCAGCCCCAGCGGCGGGGTGAGCCGCCCAGGCAGCAACTCATCCCCAGGGGGCTGCAGCTCGCCTAATCAGGTGGTGGGGTGAGCCGCGCGGGCAGCGGCCCCCCTGCGGGGACTGCAGCCCCCTGGGGATGAGTGCTAAGCACCCTGGGAGGAAGGTCAGATGTTGTTTTGGAACAGTTTGTTCCGAAACAACATGTCCTAACAACGTTATTTCAAAAACACTGGTTTCAAAATAACCATTGTTTTGAAACAGATGGGGTTTAAGCAGTTTCGAAACGACGGCTCTTGTTTCGAAACGACGGAGCCAGTTGTTTCAAAACAAGAGTACGTCGTGTGGACATGCCGGTTCTTATTCTGAAACAACCTCTGTTGTTTCGAAATAAGAACCCTGTGTGGACATACCCTAATGGATTTATTTATCACACGAGCTTTCATGAGAGAAAAATCCCACGTCGTCAGACGTTTTGAAGGGGGGAACTTACAGAATTGGATGAAAATAAATGCAGGGGAGTGTAAGACATGGGATCAGGTCATACTGCAACAGCAAATCAGAGCATTTGTAAGGATTCAAACTCTAGGAAACAGCACACAGAGGGATGGTGAAGTCACATTACCTGTTATAATGTGAAAAGAATCCAAAGTCATGATTCAGCCCTGCTTTCACACAATCTAATCTGCAAATTATTTGAATTTTGGCTGTTTCTCTTTCAAGTCTTGATGTCCCATTGATTTTCTTGAGGACCATCATTAACAAATCATCAATGGAGTGATTAAGAAGATGGAGCAACTGTTCTTTTTTGTGTGTGTTGTGATTTCTGATGTCAGTGTTGTGCGCATTTATTCTTCCATATAGGGACTGTCCTGTTTGTCCAATGGATAAGGCATGGGGGCATTTCCGGCACATGATGGCATAAATCACATTAGTGGATGAGCAGGTGAAGGACCCTCTAGTGATATGCTTGTAGAAGGTTGTGAATTTAGAGACTCCCTAGCATGGGCCATTGTTGTGTAAATTGGGAGATGTGCCCCAGAGAAGATTTAACATGGCTGCTCCCGGGTACACACCTGGATACCTGTCTGTATGATTAAAGTTCTGTTCCTTACTCATTCTGTGGTATCATCTTTAATGAACCCTCAAGATCATTACATGGTGTCAGAAGATGGGGAATGAGTTTGGAAACTAAAAAGACTTGGAGGAAAATTCCTGCGTTTGCACCTGAAAACAGCAAAACATCAGGGATCTCTGAAAACAAAGAAAGCCTTCAGCAAGTAAGTGTAAGCTCTAACAATGGATGTTTTACAGGCTCCTTCACCTCTCCAAATGTCTGGTAATGTTGCAGAAAACTGGCTAAAGTTTAAGCAGCGATTTCTGTTGTATTTGTCTGCCATAGGACCACAGAACAAAGATGAAAACCAGAAATCATCTATATTTTTGCATGTTGTTGGGGAGGAGGCACTGGATGTATATGATAACTTTGAATTTCAAGATGGTGAAAGCATGAATTTAAACACTATACTGACTAAGTTTGAGGAATATTGCTTGCCAAAAATGAATGTGACTTTTGAGAGGCATAGATTTTTTTACATGCATGCAAAAACTGGATAATACCATAGACCAATATGTTACAGAATTAAAGAAACTCAGTAAAAGCTGTAACTTTGGTGGCTTGGCAGAGTCTCTGATCAAAGATAGACTCATTTCTGGCATTACAAACAATGGATTAAGAGAAAGACTGCTCAGAGAAGGAGACATCTCTTTGAATGAAACCATTCAAATATGTAGGGCCACTGAAATGGTAAAAACACAAATAAAAGAGCTGAATTCACCAGAAGGGACAGTGCATGCCCTTAGACAAACAGCATGTAGCCAGAGTGGTTCAAATCACAATGTGGAACCAAACTCTGCTATCAGGAAGACTGAGTCCAGACGGTCTTGTGGCAAGTGTGGATCATGGCATGGTCCCAAACAGTGTTTTGCCTATGGGAAACTCTGTCATAACTGTGGGAAACTTAATCATTTTGCAAACTGCTGCAGATCCCAAAGGCGCAAAAATCAAGTGCATTTAGTTACTGACAGTGAGACTGAGGAGTGCTTTGTAGATGTACTGGGATCAAGCAAACCTAGTGAGAGGGACTGGATACTGCCTCTGTCAGTGAATGGAACAATCATTCCACTGAAACTAGACACAGGAGCTCAGGTTAACATTCTGTCTACATGAGATTGTGAGAGACTGAGAATAAGACCCAAGCTGGGACCAACAAACATAAAAGTAACAGGGTATTCTGGAACAAATATACCTGTGCAGAGATGCTGCTTCGCTAGCGTTAACCATAAGAACACCATGTACAGGCTGCCTTTCATTGTAGTGCCACAGGAGGTGACACCAATTTTGGGCTTGGCCGCCTGTGAGAAACTGAATCTGGTAAAAAGGGTGCTCTCACTACAAGATAGGGCTGCATCTGGCTATGAGGCACTCCTTGAAGAATATCAGGACCTGTTTCAGGGATTGGGTTGCTTGCAAGGTGAACATACAATCCATATAAACAAGCAGATCCCTCCAGTCATTCATCCATGTAGAAAGGTGCCATTTGCACTCCGTGATAAACTCAAGGTTGAGCTTGAAAGGATGGAAGCAATGAAAGTAATACAAAAAATAGAGGAGCCAACGGAATGGGTGAGCTCCCTAGTTATAGTGCAAAAAAGTAATGGCCAGCTACGCATATGCTTAGATCCCAGAGACCTCAACAGAGCTATACAAAGAGAACATTTCAAACTACCAACTAGAGAAGAGATTATGGCTCAGTTTGCAAATGCTCAATACTTCAGTAAATTGGATGCATCCTCTGGATTTTGGCAGCTAAAATTAACAGAGGAAAGGTCAAAATTATGCACATTTAATACTCCTTTCAGAAGATATAGATTTTTATGCTTACCTTTCGGCATAGCTTCAGCACCAGAGCTGTATCACAAAACTGTACACATGATCTATGAACATATTAGCGGTGTGGACACCTCCATGGATGACATCATTATCTGGGGCTCTACAAAAGAGGACCATGATCGTCGGCTTCGGCAAGCTGTAGTATCATCTTTAATGAACCCTCAAGATCATTACAGACCGTTCGATGAAGTAGCTGGCTTGAGTAGGTCCCATGATGGTGTCTTTTGTGCAGATATGTGGACAGAGTAGGCAGCGTGGTTTGTTGCAGGCATATGTGCCTGCTTTAATTTTTCTGTTGCTAGGTCTGTAGTTGCTGGTGAGCATCTGTTTAAGGTTCGAGGTGTCGGTAGGCAAGGCGAGGTCTGTCTCCCCACACTTTATATATTGGACAAACAGGACAGTCCCTACACAGAAGAATAAATGCACACAAAATTGACATCAGAAATCGCACCACAAAAAAAAAGAGTTGCTGAGCACTTCCATCTTCCTAATTATGCCATTAATGATTTGTTAATGATGATCTTCAAGAAAATCAATGGAACATCAAGTCTTCAAAGAGAAACAGCTGAAATTCAAATAATATGCAGATTAGATTGTGTGAAAGCAGGGCTCAGTTGTGACTATGGATTCTTTTCACATTATAACAGGTAATTTGACTTCACCCTCCCTCTGTGTGCTGTTTTCTGGAGTATGAATCCTTACAAATGCTCTGATTTACTGTTGCAGTATGACCTGAGCCCATGTCTTACACTCTCCTGCATTTATTTTCTTCCAATTCTGTAAGTTCCCCCTCTTCAAAGCATCTGATGAAGTGGGATTTTCTCCCACAAAAGCTCATATGATAAATAAATCTGTTAGTCTTTAAGTGCCACAAGACTCCTTGCTTTTTTTAGATATGAGCTGTATGCTTGAGAGTGAAGCTTGTCCACATAACACCTGATATTATAGTGATATGTGTTCCCTACACCCTCTTCAAAGTGTTACCTATTCATATTTTTCTATATTTCTTCCCATCCACAGTCTTGTTATAATATCATTCCAGCTGCTAAAATCGTAACCTGAGGTTAAAAAAAATCACAAAGATATAACTTTAAGAAAAAAGTTGGCAACAACATGGTACTTGGCAGGGGCATTGCTGGCGCTGGGCACTCCGGGGCACGTGCCCTGAACCCCAGTGCCAGAGCCCGAGATCTCTGGCCCAATTGGGCCAGAGATCCGGGGACCAGCCGCTGGTGGCTGTGGCAGCCCTGTCCCCAGCCGGGGATCTGGGGCCCGACCTCCAGCGGCTGTGGTGGCCCTGTCCCCAGCCGGGGATCGGGGGCCTGGCCGCCCACAGCCACGGCGGCCCCTGTCCCTATCCCTGGCTAGGGGGCAAAGCCTGCAGGCTGGGGGTGGGGCCTGCGGGCCAGGGGTGGGGCCTGGGCCCATGGCCTGGGTCCCTCCCCCAGCCAGCGACGGCCCTGGTATTTGGTATTATTGATTGCAGAAGATATAGCAATAGTTCCAGAACCAACATTTTTAGAAGAAAGAGAAAAGAGATAAATTGAGAGTGGTATGGCCTGGTCTAGGCTTAAAACTTCAGTTAACATAGACACACTGCTCAGTGGTGTAAAAATCTGCACCTCAGAGCACTGCAGCTATGTCAGTATAATCCCTGGTGTAGTTGCAACTAGTCCCTAGTCTACAATTAGGGCAAATTCGGCAGCGGTCAACTGCCAGTTACACAAGGAATGAAAAATTCCTTCCGTAACTAGCAGCGACTTTTAAAGCCACCACTACAGATTAGGGAAAACCTGACTGCAAGTCCCTTGCAGTTGGCCTTTCCCTACGTCCCCCGGCCCCCAGAACTTCTGGAGCCGACTTCCAAAAATGGCACAGTGAGTTCATACTCACCATGATCTGCTCCTGGAAGGGCGAACTGATGGTGGCAAAATTGCTGCTGTCAGTGTAGCCATAGCATCATTTAACAGAAGAATGCTGCTGTTTGTTGGGATTCCCCCCAACCCTTTCCACTTGTCTTATACAGTTCTGGGAGAACACTTCATCTAGCTCTCTGGGACCAAAAACCTGAGTTTGACTCTAGCCCATCACTTGGGTTACTTTATTAGGCATATAATATCTCTTTGCCATGCCAGCTAGGCGCAGATGCAGCAAGTTTGTCAACAGGCCTATAGCACAAGGTCAAGTCATGTCACACATTACACAACTTAAACACATCTTTCCTAGCTATTATGATTTATACAGCACTGCAAATAGTATAGTGGCTAGCACCTCTGCTTAATATGCAGAAGGTCCTGGGCCCAGGCTCCTGGGGGGTTGGACTTGATGATCTCATGAGGTCCCTTCCAACCCTATGATTTGGTTCTATTCTACTTCTTGCATGTAAGAACCAGTCACTTTGCAGGTTGCATAAGGTAAGCTTATCACTTCAGAATGTTTCTGCCTACTCTGTTAACTAGAAACATACCCGCAATTGTTCATTTTGTTAGTTTCTGCTTCCCCTATGTACTGTAGACATAATTACAAACGTTAGTTATTTCAGCAGTTGTTTGTGCTTGTTCAGCAGTTGATTATCTTAACTTAGCCCTGATCATGTCAGCTAAGTTAGCCTTACATTGCAGACCTTGCAATGTCTTGCGATGGTGGAGTTCCTGCAGTGACAGAAAACCCCCTTCCATTGCTGTCAGAGGAAACCTGCGATTGCCAAGGGTGTGTGTGGGAGGAGGTGGGCAGACTAAGGGCAGGTGGCTTCAATTGTGTTACTGAGCATGTTCAGTCATGTGAGCATGCTTAGTAGAAGCCAAGCAACAAATCAAGGGCATGTGACACTGCATGCTGCCCCTATGTGTCATCTCTTGTTGCTATATTCTGCCTCTGTGCTACATGGTTACAGGAAGCTATGGCACCCCTTGGGTAGGAATGGCCAATGTCTATGAGATCTTCTGTGTCACTGTGATCTCAGCTATCTTCCTTAGGTTTTCCCCTCTGTTCTATTCTGATGTATGAGATCTCTTACAGCTGACTGACTGTATTTATACACACAGAATTAGTACATTCTAATGCCAGAGGGGGCCATCTGATCACCTGCTTTGACCTCCTCTATAACTTGGACCATAGAAGTTCAACCTCTTCTCTTGTATGGAGCCTAATAACTTGTGTTTGACTAAATCATATCTTTTGGACAGGCTTCCAATTCTGATATGAAGGCTTTATAAAAAGGCAAGGCAACCACTTTCCCTGATGTCTTTAGCTTCTCTTTTCAACTTTCTACAGTTCATAACTTCTTATTTAGATTGATTGCTATCTACTTCCCCCTTTTTCCATTTATTATATTCATTTATTTATTTCTAATTGCTGCCTTCACTTCCAGAATTAATAAAGATGGGGTTTTTTAACTGAAGTTGTCCTTTTTTGCAATTATTTTTGGCCATCTAGTAAACTATGCTTAAACAACCTGCAATTTTCAGTCAGATTTTTCTGTCTACATTTTTCCTTTTCACATAATTTTCCTCAGCTTTGGCAAACTACCCCTTTTGAAGTACCAAGTATATATATTATTGATTGAATTGTCTTCCATTAGCCTATATTGAATGTAATTAGATTATTAGCGCTGGTTCCTAGGCCACCAACAGTTTCCAAACCAGTGGTCATTACACCTTTTTCCTTCATAAAAAAAGTCTAAAATTGTTACTCAGTGTTGTGTGCAGTACCTTTTGTGTTTGAAAAATTCTGATTTTTTTAATATGTCTGCCTGATTGAAGCCTGTACTAATATAATTTGTCTTTCCATTTGTCACCTGTCTGGAGTGGTTTGCATGCATGTTTGCCAGTCTTAGGGCAGAATGTCAAAAAGCAGGGCAGGCACCCAAACTGGTGGTATGTTCTATAATGTGATTTCCCCAAATCCATAATAAATATGAATGCCTAAAGCATTATAACAGCCTTATCAAGGAATCATAGAGAATCCACTAGGTCATTCCATTCTACCTGCCACCCAGAAAAGCTGATCTTAATGACAGAGTGGTCACATATATGAAAGAAGACAAAATATGCAGGTTGCTTTTAATGTGAAGAGACTAGTCACCAGGTCAATTTACCTCTTACATCTTACACCAAAGAAAATGCTTGTAGTCAATCCTGTAATAAACTAACAAAAGGTTTATTAACTAGGACAAAGACATGAGTTATTTACGGTTAAAGCAGGCAATATATATACACATGTGACTTACAGCCTATGGTTCCAAAAGGTAACAGAGATGAGTAAACTGTCATCTGTAAATGTCTTTTAGGGCTCACCCTGGGATTCCCACTTTTGTATCTTAGCTCCAGCCCTGTGAGAGTCCAAACAGCAAAGAGATTAAAAATGTTCATGTTCGCTATCTTTATTTCCTTCTTCCAGAATTCAAACAGATGGGACATGCTTCCATACTTGTGGTAGCCAGGTGTGAGTGGGCCATTAGCTCATTCTTTGTATCGTGATGCTTCACAGTGACTCACTTCTTTTTGATATTCCTTACTGATGGATGGGGGAACCCTCCTCCTGCCTGAGTTCAAGTTCAAAGCAGGCAAATTTACAGTTTTAAAGCAAAGCTTACATATCACCTTATAGCAGGGGATACGGGCATGACAAGTGAGATTAATGCATGCACCAATTTACAAGCATTTCACAGAGTCTAAACACCAAACACATGTTTACAAGTCTGACACCTATCTTGAACAATATTAACATACAGGTGAGTTGGTCTGGTTTCCAACTATGAATTTTTCAATGCTCAGCTGGTTCTCACAGCTTTGGCAAGAGTTGGCAGCAGGTCTACCAGCTTCACACCACACATTACCAATAAGCACTTAAGGAGCAACTTGTGTTCCCTAGTTTGAATTGGTGGTCTGTAACAGATCCCAGCCAGCACCCACTCTTGGGCCTGCTAGTTAATATCTCAATCCACATGCATTTGTGATCTTGTGGCTCTGAGTTATTGGTATCTCTACAACAGGTAATAGTGACTTCAATGTAAAATGCTGACCTCTATGACTCTGTATCCACATTATCCTTTCTGAAAAGATGCTAACCCATGCTTTTAACATTCTAGTCATGTGAATTGTCCCATCCCACTTCATCTTGTCAAAAAGAATTTCCAGTTCCTTTTCCTTATTAGAATCGTAGAAACATGGGGTTGGAAGTCATCTAGTCCAATCCCCTGCTAAAAGCAGGACCACTCTTACTAAATCATCTCAGCCACAGTATCATCTAACCAGACCTTAAATAGCTCTGAAGATGGAGATTCCACCACTTCCCTAGGCAACCCTTTCCAATGCTTCACCATCCTCTTAGTGAAAAAGGTTTTCCTAATATCCAGCCTTAACCTTCCCAGCTGTAACTTGAAACCATTGTTCCTTGTTCTGTCCTCTGTTAATACTGAGAACAGCCTAGCTCCCTCCTTTCTAGAGAAGCCCTTCAAGTAGCTGAAGGTTGCTATCAAATCACTCCTCAGTCTTCTATTCTGCAGGCTAAATAAGCCTAATTCCTTCAGTCTCTCTTCGTAAGAGAGGCTCTAGCCTCTTGATTATTTTTGTTGCCCTCCGCTGGACTCTATCTAATTTGTCGACATCCTTTTTGAGATGGGGTGCCCAAAACTGGACACAGTATCCCAGATGCGGCTTCACCAGTGCTGAATAGAGAGGAATAATTGCATCCCTTGATCTGCTAGCGACACTTCTACTGATGCAGCCCTGTATGCCATTGGCCTTTTTGGCAACAAGAGCACACTGTTGACTCATATCCAGCTTTCCATCCACCATAACCCCCAGGTCCTTTTCTACAATGCTGCTACTTAGCTGATTGCCCCCCAGCCTGTAGCCATGCATGGAGTTTTTCCATCCCAAGTGCAGTACTTTGCACTTGTCCTTGTTGAACCTGATGAGATTTCTTTTGGCCCACTGCTCCAATTTGTCACGGTCTCCCTGATCCTGTCCCTACCCTCCAGTGTGTCTACTGTTCCTCCCAGCTTGGTGTCATCCTCAAACTTACTAAGTGTGCAATCCCTTCCATCATCCAGATTGTTAATGAAAATGTTGAACAGAACTGGCCTCAGGACTGACCCCTGGGGCACACCACTCATTACTGGTTGCCAACTAGACATTTAGCCATTGATTCCTACTTGCTGAAACCATTGATCTAGCCAGTTTTCTATCCACCGTATGGTACATGCATCCAATCCATACTTTCTTAACTTGCTGACAAGAACGCTATGGAAACCATATTAAAAGCCTTACTAAAGTCGAGGTATATCATGTCAATGGCTCTTCCCACATGCACAAATCCAGTCATCTCTTCGTAGAAGGCAATGAATTTGGTCAGGCATGATTTACCCTTGGTGAATCCATGCTGACTGTTCCTGATCAGTCTATTTTCCTTCAAGAGTTTCAGGATGGATTCTTTGAGAACCTGCTCCATGATTTTTCCAGGGATTGAGGTGAGGCTGACAGGTCTGTAATTCCCTGGATCCTCCTTTTTGCCTTTCTTGAAGATAGGCACTATATTTGCTTTTTTCCAGTCCTCCAGCACTTACCCCGTTTGCCACAAGTTTTCAGAGATAATGGCCAGTGGTAATGCTATCCATCAGCCAACTCTTTCAGCACCCTCAGGTGCGGTTCGTCCAGCCCCATAGACTTGTACACATCCAACTTCTTTAAGTAGTCACTAACCTGGCCTTCCATCACCAAGAGCATCTCTTCTTCTCTCCAATCTGCCGTACCCAGTGTAATGGGCTGGGAGCTGGCCCTCCCTGCGAAGACTGAAGTAAAAAATGCATTGAGCACTTCAGCCTTTTCCTCATCCTCTGTCACGAGGATGCCTGCCCCATTCAGTAAGGGAACTATGCCACCACTGATCCTCTTCTTGTTATTGATATACTTGTAGAACCCATTCCTGTTATCCTTCACATCCCTTGCTAGCTGCAACTCCAGTTGTCCTTTGGCCTCTCTGATTTTATTCCTGCAGTTCTGAGCAATATCTTTGTATGCCTCCCTAGTCATCTGTCCAAACTTCCACTTTTTGTAAGCTTCCTTTTTATGCTTCAGCTCACAGCAGAGTTCTCTGTTAAGCCATGCTGGGCACCTTCCACATTTGCTGTTTTTTCTGCTCATTGGAATGGTATCTTCCTGTGCCCTTTAGCAGGTTTTCTTTAAAATACAGCCAGCTCTCTTGGACATCTTTCCCCTTCAGATCAGCCTCCCAAGGGATCCTGCCCATCAGCTCCCTCAGGGAACCAAAACCCAGAATGTCTCTTCACATTCTTTTACCTTGATTCAAAATGTTCACAATACATTGAGTTGCCATGTTGCGATGTTACTTGAACACTGTATACATTGGACTGGACTCCTCATCTTACCACATCTCAGATTGTTCTTCACCTAATCTGAGGATAAAGAAAGGAAACAGATCCAAGCTAAGAAAAAACTAGGAATGTTCAATCTCATTGGCTGTGAATAGCTCCTTACAGCAAGTCACCTGGATAAGGTGGTGTGGATTCCAGTCTGGGTGAACAGATCAGGAGGCTGGTATCACAAATGTCACCGTTTAGGGACCACTCACATGTAGCTATTCTCACTGAAAGGGAAGGAATGGATGGGGATCCTTAGGACTATTATTTTGCAGCAGGACACTGGAATTCCCTTATTAAGTAGATTCATAGTGTCCTGACTAAGCAAGTGTTTTTGAAGAACACCATGTTCCCCAAAAATTGACTTGTATGGGAAAGGAATTAAACTTATTCTGTGTAACAGTCAAATCCATAAACATGAATATATTCATATGCCAAAGAGGTGTATAATAGATAGCAAGAGAAAGTTTCTTACATGTGCTTACTGTTTTGTGAACACCACATCTAAGAACATGCACCACTTGTTGCATTAAAAATTAGCAAGTCCTTAGCATTGTTACCACCTCTCTATTTGTGATTGACATGAGCAAACAGATAACCAGTCTTCCCATATAAGCAGTTCTTGAGGATTAGCATTCCAGTAAACTAGAAAAGTATATATATACTGAATAGACAGAAATCCAGGGTTCTTAATATTCCCAGAAATTCTTGCATTGTTTCATTAAAAACACTAACTACATCTCACATAAGAGACTGAAAAATAGCTCAATTTTTTTGTAAGCCTGGCTTTCCACTGATGCCATGATGTTCTCCAGAAGGTGCTCTTCTGCTAGACCAGAGGTCTGCAACCTGCAACTCCGGAGCTGCATGTGGCTCTTTGGCTGCCCACTTGTAGCTCTGGGCTCCACCCCTGCCGGGGGCAACCTACTATTTGTTCTGGTCTCTCCCACCTCCCTGCCAGGAGAGCCTGCTGCAGCAGGCACCAAGGCTCAGCTCCCCACACCAGGAGGCTACACCCATTGCAGCTCTCAAAACACATGGTTACTGAAGCAGTTTTTAAAAATGGCTCTTCTTATCTTTCGGGTGCTGACGTCTGTGCTACACAGTTCTTAATTCTGGCAACAGCACTATTCTGCCTTTGAGTCAGGTATATGGGATGTGCCAGAACTGGCAGAGAGTACAAAGCAAAAAGACCAGCATCTTTAAAAACTATGGCTAGTTTTCTCTTTTGTGAATTTGCATTTTAACAATAGGCTTCATTTGCAGCTAATCACTAAACTAGGGGTAAGCAACCTTTGCCAACCCCCTAGCCAGCCCCTCCTCCCTGACTCTCAGCTGGTGCTGGCAGCTGCCTAAAAATTCAGCTGTGGCCACAGTTGAAGTGGGGTTGGGCACTTCCCAGGCACTCTGCTGAAAGGAGTCTCTTGCAAAAAGATGTCACCCACCCTGGAGCATTTCTTCTTTGAGGTCCCCAGGCATGCCATGGAAAGAAAGCACCTGGAGTGGCTCCTTTTGGTGGTGGCACACTGTGAGGAGGAGCCACCCCAATCAGGTTCTTTATGTGGCATGCCTGGGGCATGGGCATGGCGGGGATCCCCTGTGCCCCAGCTCCCCATGAAAGAAACCTCCTGGAATGGCTTTTGGTGGCAGAAGCAGCAATTTCTGTGGTACCACAGGGAGTGCCATGTGCTGCTCTGAATGGGTTTGAGTGCCACTGTTGGCACATATGCCAGGGGTTGCCTACCTCTGCAATAAACTTTGGTCTTCTCTCGGAATCAAGTTTCTGTCTGACTAGCCTGGCTCAGACCCTACTGAAAACTGAAAGTGCCATTTTCATTTTTTAATTTCTTCAGATGGTGGTACAGTGATGTGGCTGAGCAGGTGCCAGTGGTTGGCAAGGATTTAGGCCTCAGCTGAGTACTAACATATTCAATTTTGAAAGCCTGTCTGCTTCACCTTAGTAGATTAAGCTTGGTATTAAACTTATAACAATGCATTTAGTGTTTATAATTTATTGAAAGCTTTTAAGTTGTCCATGCATTAATCTCACTTATAATGTCTTTATCCCATGCTATAAAGCAATATTTAAGTTCGTGCTTTATAACTGTACAAAAAAATGTTTACTCTGACATGATGAGCCCAGTCAGGAGGATTAACTCTTCTTGTTCATCACGAAGGCCACTGTCAAAACCTGAGACATCACAATAAAAAGACTTTGTTATTCCCGTTCACAACTATGAAGAGACTACATGCAAAAGGGCTCATCCTACAGCTTGAATACTGGAAGAAGGACATAAAAATAGCTGACATGAAAATTTTTCATCCTTCTTTGGTGTTTGTATTCTCACAGGGCCAGAGCTCCGAAACAGAAACAGAGATCCAGGATCAACTTGTGTTAGCCCTTTAAGACATTCTGACGCCATAGAGTGTAACTCATTTGTGTGTGTGTGTGTGTGTGTGTGTGTGTGTGTGTGTGTGTGTGTGT
>ML681989.1:4350356-4380149 GCA_007922195.1 Podocnemis expansa | reverse complement strand
TGTGTGTGTGTGTGTGTGTGTGTGTGTGTGTGTGTGTGTGTGTGTGTGGTTGCTAGTTTTAACCTTGTAAAAACTCTCTCATATTTTCCCCTAGTTAATAAATCTTCAGCTAGTTTATTACAGGACTGGCTGTTAGCTTTGTCTTTGGTGAGAGATCTAAGCTACAAATTTCCTTGGGGTAAGTGATTGATTTCTTGGGACTGAAAGCAACCTGAATATTTTGTGAACTCTGGTGGTTAGAAACCAGTTATCACTAAATTCGATTTGCCTGGGTAGCAAGACAGACTAGAATGCCCAACTGGACTGTCTGTGACTCCAAGATAAGCCTGTGAGAGTGCTTCAGGAGTTCATATTTGTTATGAGGGTGGTGAAATCTAGTTATAGAACAAACCACCAGTTTGGGGTTTCTGGCTTGCTTCTTGACAATATGCTCTGAGGCTGGCATTTATGGTTGAGTCACTCCAGACAGCATGACAGGTGCTATTAGGAGAAAAACATTTTAAATTATTGCTTTGGAATATCATGTTTCTGCTCTTTGATCTAGAGATATTAAGCACTTTGAGCTGTTTTGGAGTTTGAGCATGTAACACAACCTCTCTTCCTTTCTCAGATAGTTATGTACAAAACTGGGGAGCTTTGTCCATGTAGTTTTGCAGGCTCTGATTTGTTGTTACTGTGCAGGAGATTGGAAAAACAGAAAAATCAAGATTCAAGCTGTTCGCTGGCTACAAGGACCTAAATTCGAATTGTAGATTTCAACCTCAGTGCTGCGTCACTTGCAGAGGTGGCATTATCAGGTTGAATTATGGCCCCATTTAATTTGAACTTACTGCTCTGACAGGGGAGACTAACACTGCAGAAGCTTGAAGTAAGCAGCTTTAGGCTGAACTTCTCTGTCAGTATAGACCAGGGATGAAATTCTAAATGGGCTTTGGTAGAGAGTGGTATAGAAAACCAAGATGAAACTAGGTTTAAAGTCAAAACTCGATCATGTTCTGCATGACTTACTAGTTTGAAATAAAAACTCTCCATTGTATCTATCAGCAGCAATGGGCTAAATCTGGTACCAATTACCTGAACTCTCTGTACTGCACTGGGGGTGGAGGTGGGATGTGTGTAAGGGAGGTTGAACATACACCTGAATCCCCTCCAACCTTTAGATATGCAAAACGAAACTCGGTGAATGGAGTTATATCAGTAAAGGTGCTTTGTCCTAGTATAGTTATTCCTTTCCATATAGGAATAGCTATACCATTATAAGATACCTTTATACAACACTGCTGGGGTTGTATTGCTTTACCATTCCAGTGTAGTTGAAGCAGTATGATTTTCTAGTTGTGGACAAGGTCCCAGAACAGGAAACTTTTGAAAGACTAGGTTTAAAACTACCTGTAGTCCTTCTTTCTATAGGCTATGTCTTCACCTAAATCTTATTTTGGAGTTAGTTAGTCCAAACTAACTAGTTTGAAAGTTTCTTTGAAGTAAGCATGTTTTTTAAGTTCAAGCTAGCCATGCTTTTTTAAGTTCAAAATAACTTTTTAGTTCAAACTAAAAAAAATGCGGCTAGTTCGAACAAAATAACATGCTTACTTGGAATTAACTGCTAGTTCAAACTAGCATGTCTTCATTGGGCTAGTTTGAACTAAATATGCAAATTGGTTTGAACTAAGCAGCCGAGCTAAAAAATTTTTTAGTTCAAACTAGGCAAAGCCTAGTGTAGACAGAGTTTGAATTAGTTCAAATTAAGGCTCCTTAATTCGAAACTAATTTGCTAGCATACACAAAGCCTTAGTTACTAATCCATTCTTCTGTTGGCCTGTTCCTGTTCCCCGCAACTCTTGGAAAGCACATTCATATCGAAAAATCATGATGGCATAATTATTCCTGAACATGGTAACACTTAAGAAGCTTTGCGGAAGACAACATTATCTTTAAACTTTTTATACAAACAGCTAAAAAATAAGATTTAGTGAATACAGCCATAGCAACAATAGTTATTTGCAAACAAACTAACTGGCTCTTGGCCTATTACTAAGATATATGCAGGTGTGGCCAAACTGTGGCTCAGGAGCCACATGTGGCTCTTGAATGAAAAAGTGTGACTCGCGGAAGAATGCCAGCAGATCAATTTAGTAGGTAAGAGTATATGGCTATATGCCTCAGTGCGGCTCTTGAAGGTTTAATAATCAACTTGTGTAGCTCTTGAGTTCCATAAGTTGGGCCACCTCTGGTAATATACATAGGCAGAAAATAACTTACATGAGCTCAACACGGAAGGTGATTTATTCTGTTGAACTAATTAATTTTGTTGTTGTTGTTCTTCTTCTTCTTCTTCTTGGAAGTGTTTAAAAGGAAGTTAGACAAGCACCAGTCATGGATAGTTTAAGAGGATACTTGGTCCTGCCATGAGTGCAGGGGACTGGACTTGATGACCTCTCATGGTCCCTTCCACTTCCTATAGAATAGAATCGAATCAAATCGAATCGAATCGAATCATAGGGTTGGAAGGGACCTCATGAGATCATCGAGTCCAACCCCCTAGGGCTTGAAACCAGGACCTTCTGCATATTAAGCAAAGGTGCTAGTGATTCTGTGATTATTATAAATCTAAGTTTATGCATTCATTCACTATTTGGGGTTAAACTGGAGGCTGTTGTTATTTATTGCCATACTTTTCTGTACCAAAGGCAGCAGATGCATTGTTTGACATAGACCTCATCACTGTATCAGATTAAAGGATTACTAAAAAGAAAAGGAGAAACAGATCTGCCATCTTGTGTACGATCTGGCTACTGCAATTTCTTTTTCTCAAATTAAGTGCATTTGTTCCATATAGCAAAATATATTTTTTTAATATTTGTATATGTTAACCAAGTTTCCACAAGCAATATGGGTGAAAAAAAAAGGCAGAGTGAAAATGTAATGAAGGTATTCATAGTTTAAGGATGAGGAAAAGGCTCTTCTGTTAAAAATGCCACTTTTCAATTAACATATATGTAACAGAGCCAGTATAATACATTTTAGGGGAGAACTGAGAAAAACAAATACTCCCCAGCTGTATCAAGACAAAAATTAATACAAAAAGGAAAAAAAATCTATTTCCTGGACAGACAAGGTAAGGAACCTCTCAAAATTCTATATAGATATATATATTTGGTGGATGAGTGAAATGACAGTATTTTTCATTACCTACAGTTCCCCAGAACAGAGACCAGGTGGAACACAGCCTGGTCTGTCATGCCAGGAATTGTACTTTGTTCAGCTATGTGAACAGATCAAGCCAAGATGCTGTGCACACATAAAATCCAGCCTGTTTCTAGCTTGCTAAGTAAGACATTTAGAAGTCCCCAGTCAGAGAAGGCAAGGAAATAAGCTGAGATGCAGTGTTTTCTTTGGATTGGTTTTCTGAAAATAAGTAAGATCTTTTTTTGTTTGTATGTTTTTTGAAAGGTAAAAGCCCAAATAGCGTTCCAGAGACATATGTTAAAAGACCATTGCAGCACTCTGCCATGTCAATGTTAGATTGTGAGGTAGGTTTTGAACCTTGATCTGAATGAAAGACATATCACATCTCCAGTGTAACAGCATTGATCAGGTGATATACAAGAGATGATTGTATCTTTTCCCTCCATTTCCCTTTAAAAAGTTTTCAAAAGCAGAAGACAATTACAAAATGTTACTAGTACAGTTCTACAGTTTCTGCTCAGTTTACTTTTGCAGTTAGTCCAATGGGACTGTCATCCCATAGGACGTGATCTTAGGCAGAGTGGGCCAAATTCATCTTCAGTGGAGTTATTTTAGCTATGAATTGGGTCAGTATTTTGTGTGTTTGTACTATATAATTTTGCTATCAAGTTCAAATTAGTTGTGGGTTTGTTTTACCTTTTTTTGTGACAAATAAGAGAAAAATCAAAATAAGTAAATAAAGCACATCAGTAAGTACAAGCACTCTTCTGGTTACTTTTCTATGGGAGGTTTATGGATTCAGGCATCAAGAGACCAATCCTTTCTCCTATTTTAGACTGTTTTTGGGATGCCTAGAATTTTGTTAATTTGATTTTTGTTTTTGAGCTATTCAGCATATTTCCATAACTTGACTTGTGGTTCCCAATAGCTGGCTGACTAGTGTGTTGGAAGGAAAACTATTCAAACACTTTTTGGACTTCTGCGTATGCTTGTTTCATATGTGTTGTTTTGGCAGGCATTAATTTGGTCTCTTTTGTGGCAGGGTGTGGGCGGGCTGGGAGAGAGGCAGGATGATGGGTTTGCTATTATTACACACACAATTCGCATTGGAAAAAAGGGCTGAATTCATCAAAGAAATGGTTTGCAACAAATAACTCTTCAAATATTTTGTCATTTAGGTCCCTAGTAACTCCTCTTTTATAAACCTGATGAAGCCAGATTTCCTAATATTCTCTATGCATATCAATGTATCTAAGGCCAAATCTTTTCATAATTTTGCCATGGATTTCAGTAACCAGTGCTTTGAGTTCTTTCATTTGGCAGCAGCTAAAAAGTTTAATGGGGTATCTGGTGACATTTAAGTCCTATATTTCCTTTCTCATGAATCCTGAAGGAACAGCTTTCATGCCTAGTGGTTGGAACTATTTAGTAATAAACCCATTTGTAGTACATTTCAGTTAGAGTAAACAGATTTGTAGATTAGAGTCGAGCCCTCAATTCAGGAATGCATACATGTTTAAGACGTAGCTTAAGCAAATCCTTGAGTCCTAATGAAGTATTTGCATTATTTTAAGTGTATGCTTACATATATTCCTGAATTAGGATCTTAGACTATAAGTTCTTCAAGTCACAGACTGTTGTTTTCCCTGTATGGTTCTGAGCCTCCTGGCTAACTAATATAATGTTGTTTTTCTATAGTGGCAGCATATGTACTAGATCATAAGCCTTTTAGAACAGGAACCTGTTATTTTTAGTAATACTTTTCTAAGGGCCTAAGATTGAGAAGCTCTGAACCTCCCCATTGTCTTCAGCTGGAGTAATACTATTCACTGGGTCTGAGGATCAGTCCTCCACGATTCAGGAACACAGATTAGGTTTCTGTGCTGCTATCTGAAAAATAAAATATTAATTAATAATGGTACCCATTTTCTGTGTCATCTATTCCTGGGACTGCTTAATTTTTGTTCATTCCTCCCAAATATACATAAAATTTTCTCCTTACCCTTCAACATCAGCAAGAAATGCTAGCTTCATTTACTCAATCCACAATCATCTTTGTGCTTTCTTCGGTGCCAGCCCTTTTTAATGTCAAGTTCCCTTGAAATTAGGGAAGGTATGAAGGTGCTGTTCTGTCCTCTTCTAAATCCCTTCACAAGATTCACTCACTTGGGTATGTCTACACTGGAGGCTCTATTAAGTTGACTTAGAGAAGGGGTCTCAAACATGTGGCCCGTTGGCCGTATTTTGGCCCCTAAACCTATTTCCTGTGAGCCACAATGACACTATTGTTACCAATATTTGCAATATCGTTGTATGAAAAGGTTTTAGTGGTGTGGCCCTCGGGCTAACATACTAGTCCTCATGCAGCCCTGTACTACTCCTCATGTGGCCCTCATGATGATCTGAGTTTGAGACCCCCTGACTTAGAGTGTTCACACTGAAAACTGTCAATTGCCTGTGTCCACACTGGCAGGTGCTAGGTCAACCCTTCCTGGTGTCCAGGAACTCTGGGAAGGAGCCTGGAGGCCAATTAAGCTGATTTAAGGGCTACTTCTCATCTACACTGGCTTAAATCAACTTAATAAGGTCAGCTTAAGTGTTAAGTTGACCGTAAGAGGTGGTGTTATTAAATCAACTTAAGGAAGTGCTTAAGTTGACTTAATAGAAGCCCAGTGTAGACATACCCATAGTGATGACAATGGGGAAAAAGACATAGGGCAAGGCTACACTGTTGGTGGTAGCACTGACAGCATAGCATTGATTATGCGAGTTTAATTGAGTGTCCATAAAGATGCACTGAGTCAAACTCGGAATTAGCCAGAGGTCAATTGGCTGAGACCTATCTGGCAAGAAGCATAGCGCTGATTCAACGGGAAGGCATTCCCCTTCAAATCAGCACTGTGGAGACTCTGTGGTAAGTAGGCAGTGGGCAGTCAGAGGGAGACATGCAAGGTGTTTTAAGTACTTTGTGTATCTCTCTTTGATCGCTGCCAAAATTGCACTGTAATGTAAACCAGGGCTCACACAAAACCCCAGAGTAGAATACCCTTGAATTCTGGAAATTTAGTTGTTTGCTTGTCTCCATTTGCAGTCAACTATCAATAACAGTGCTTTTAAACAAGTTATCTGAAGTCATTGGGAGTTCAGAGTTCAGGACGCTAAGGACTTCACAGATTAGCCCCTCTATATGTTATCTTTCTAGCAATGTCTAGTTTTCTAAGACCCACATTATATGATGCTCTGGGTGGTTTTGTTGTTTGGTTGGTTGGTTGTTTCTTGGTTTTGGGGGGTTCTTTTTCTTTTCTTTTCTTTTCTTTTCTTTTCTTTTCTTAAGAAATAGAAAGAAATATATATAGTGTTAGCACAGCACAATATCTGATTAATTAAGAGCCAGCAGAGGTTAACATCTCTTAGCTTCCTAACAGACCATCAACTCTATAGATAATTAATCACAGGAAATAGCTGTGCCTTGGTCATTACTGCTTAATAATTTTGATGAAATTAATAACATTAATTCCAAGATTTCACTGATTCCATAATGGAGCTTTGTATCTTCTTTTTTCCCAGATAGCCTCAGCAGTTAAAGTCCAATAATATGATTCTTTATATTAATAAAAGAAAGCTAATGCATTACATTTCATTAACAGTTTTAAAGCTATTTGTTAAATATTGGATAATGAAAAAAAGCAGCAAATAACCAACACGTTTATGCAGTGTTGTTATAGCATGTTGGTTCCAGGATGCCAGACAGACTAGGTGGGTAAAGTAAAATCTTTTATTGGGCCCACTCCTGTGGGTGAGAAAGACAAGCTTTTGAGCTTACTCAGAGTACTTACTCAGGCCTGAGGAAACTAAGGGCTGGTCTATGCTACAGAATTTTGGTAATAAAACAGTGGAACTGTAGACGCTGAAATCGTCCTCCCACCAATGTAACTCCCTTGCTATGCTGACATAATAAAACCACCTCAACAAGAGATGTAGGACTTACGTTGGTATAGTTAGGGGGACACGATGTCTCTGCCGACACCATGTTTCTTGTATCTTCTGTAGTCTGTCATTCTTGTCATCTGGAGCTGGGAAACTAACAAGAAAACCAAGCAGCTAGAGAGCTCAGGGGATTCCCTAGAGAGCTGTGCAGCTGTACCACACTATAGCTGGGTGCAGGGCAAGAAGTCATGGGCCACTTCCCTTGGTTCCTGGTGGGAACAGGAAGGAGAGGAGCCCAGGTAGCTTCTCTGCCTGCACTTTGCTTGGAGCCAGGGCATCCCTGGCAATTTCCTGGGTGAGCCACTGTGGGAAGTGGAATAGGGGGAGGGAGAGAGGAGAATCTAGGGCATCTGGACTCCGCTCCCCTGGGGGTAGAAGCTTAAGGCAGCATGCCCCTGGTCCCAATAGGGATTGGGGGAGTGGGAAGCTCATCAGGAGCCTGTGGGGCAGACAGGCTCTCAGCTCCTCACACAGCTCCTCTTAGGTCAGTGGAAGCATTTCTGGTGAGGATGCACAGCACCAACGACAGGAGCATAGTGTGAACATCAGCCATTGCAGTAATTAATGCCAACCTAACATAGGTTCAACGGATCTTTATAGTCTTGACAAGATCTAACACAGAGTGTTACTGCCAAACACAAGGTGGAATGGGTTGTTTAGCATAAGAAGGTAATACACATAAGGGACAATTTCAAGGGCACTTTACTTTGAACCATCTCTTGAAATATGTGTTAACTACTTATGCTAAGCAATCTGTTTTATATTGTATTTAGCAGTGACACTCTGATGCCAGGTCTGCATTACACTCCCAGGTGGTTGTTTCGAAATAAAAGTCCCTATGTCCAAACGACTTTGCTTGTTTCGAAAGGAGAGAGCTCCTCGTTTTGAAACAAGAGCCCTCCTTTCGAAACAGCTTAAACCCACTTTGCTTTCAAAAGGAGGGTTATTTTGAAACCAGTGGTTTCGAAATAAGCCATTTGGACATGTTATTTCGAAACAAAGAGTGTTTCGAAATAACAAGGACCTTCCTCCCAGGGTGCATAGCACCCTGGGGGGAAGGTCCCATGTCCCCCTCAGCACCCTAGCCAGGGGTCAGCACCCTGGCCAGGGTGCTGAGTGGGGTGCAGGGGGTCAGAGGGTGCCCCAGCCGGCTTGCCCCTGCTTCCCCTTGCTGGGAGCAGGGGGGACGGGAGCCTTAGCCCCCTTCGACACCCTACCCCCAGCAAGGGGAAGGAGGGGAAGCCAGCTGGGGCTGCCCCCAAGCCTGGGGCACCCCGCCCCCAGGGCTTCCTTCGCCCCCCTCGCGGCCCCTGCCCAGTGCAGGGGGACTTCCTCCACCTCCCCTGCAGCTGCTGCCTGGCATGGGGGGGCTTCCCCAGTGCCACGCCAGGGAAGCCCACCCCCGCGCCAGGCAGCAGCCGCGGGGGGTTGGAGGAAGCCCCCCGTGCCAGGCAGGGGGGGCAGGGGAGTCGCAGGGGCAGGGCCTCTGGGCCCAGCACAGAGCCTCTCTCCCCCTCCCCTCTCCTATTTCAAAATAGCATGTCACACTGGACATGCTATTTCGTTTCCCTCCTTTTCCCTTATTTCGAAAACACTTTTTTATTTCAAAATAAGGTGTTTTGAAATAAGGCTTTATTTCGAAACATCTTGTTTCAAAACAAGCGCTTTGTGTGTGAACTTAGCCTCACGGGTTTATTTTTTGCATGAGCTTTCGTGGGACAAAATCCCACTTCATCAGATGCTTCGAAGTGGAATTTTCTCCCACGAAAGCTCATGCGAAAAATAAATCTGTTAGTCTTTAAGTGCCACACGACTCTTTTTTTTTTTTTTTTGCTGGACTAGACTAACATGGCTATCCCTTTGGAAATTCTTTACACGGGCCCTTCTGCAGTAGGGTACTGTCATTCTCCCTATTGCAGGAATCACTGGGTGGGTCAAACTACAGAATTATAGAAGACCCTTCTACCTTAAAATCTACAAAATCTGTTATGCTGTGGAATCAATACAGAAAATATTACCACAAAAGGCCAGCCCAAGTCACCAGCTCTGAATTTGAAAGCAGTATTTTGATTCAGCTCATCACAGAGGTAGCAACCACACGTAATCATAGTCAAATCTGCATTCATATTCTGAATCCCATCTCACCCACTCATGAACCAAGTTTTTCAGGGGAAGCATTAGATTTTAGCTTTTTCCTCAGGTTCCTTCCAAGATATAACGTTACTAAAAATCTGGGGTGTCTTATTTTTCTAGAATTGCTATTAACTTTAGCTAGAAAGTTGTTTAAAAAAGAGAAAAGAAAAAAACAAAGTAAGGAAGTAGTATTGCTTATATTCCTGTACTGTACCCACTCTATAACCCTTTTGTTTAATGCAAAGCTGGCATTTGATTTCCCAGAAATCACTCTTGGGACAGTGTGGAGAAATTGGCCCCAAGGGCATAAGAGAAAGAAAGAAAGTAAACTGTCTGAGTCCTAACATTGTGAATACAATCTTTAAAAAGCGGGTTCTACTTTTGCATACATAACTACATATATGCAAACAATGGAATGCACATATAATGATGCTCAAAAGTATTGTGTGTGCATTGCTCCTTGCTGCCAAATGGAGGCTAGGTTAATGCTTCTCTGAAAACTATCTCAATGTTTTAGTATACCAGCTGAATCAGTCTGGGAGGAAAAATCTGAACAGGAGGACGCCACATTGTATAAACCTACTTCCCAAAATATCACATATGCTTCATAATTTGTAGAACAAAGTGAGAGGTGCTTGCTGGGTGACAGACCAACTGTTCTCTCTCCTTTGAATATGTGGCTTCAGCATGGTGAATGCTATGTCGGGCTGTCAAGAAGAAGCTATGACATGAAAAGATTCAAGTAATTGGCAAGGGACCTGCAGTCTTGTGGATTAGATATCAGCCCCAGAATCATGGGTTCTGTTCCCAGCTTTTCAACAGACTTCATGTGTGACACTAGAGTAAGTCACTTAACTTCCCTGTGGTTGATTCCCCATCTGTGAAAGGGGATTTTCTGCCACATAGGCGGGATGTGAGCATTAGTTAATATTTGCCAATTCTTTGAAAATGATACCTACATCTTACATAGTGCTTTTCATCCATAGATCACAGAGTGCTTCACTATTTTATCCTCATGATACCTGTCTGAGGTAAGGAAGTATTGTCATAGTTTTACAGAAGGGGAAACTGAAGCACCAAGCAATTAACTGTTTTTCCCAAGGTCACATGGGAAGTTGGTAGTAAAGCAAGGCATTGAATGTGGGTCTTCTAAACCATAGGCTTATGTCCTAATCACTGGACCATCATTCCTCTGAACTAAAAGTACTCTATATGTCAGTTATTCTCATTTCTTCAAATTTGGTTTGCTTTGTAGATCTCAGAGATATAAAAATCAAGTCAAGCCTGAAACCTATATGCTCTTCATTTTAGATTAATGTGAAGCTGTGTAACAATATTCAGTCTGCATTATATAAATGTATTCACTGACAATGTGTAACACAGGTAAAGGATTGAGGGAGTCAAAGCTGCGATAAGGAGATGAGCTAAGAAAAGTCTACTTGGGATGAGTAACCAAAAAGTAGTTTTGTTCTGGAAGGGGGCCCAGTGCTCTGAAAGATGAGTTTGAAATTTTGGAGGAGTCAGGTGGCTCTCATCTTCAATATGCCCCTTTTAATTCCTGCTGTTACCAATAGTTAGCATTGGCCTACCCAGTAACACTGAGGCTTTGTGTTCACTTGTATTCTGTTACCTATACGTGCTGTGGGCTACTCCTAAATCTCTCTCTTAAGTAGAAGGAACCAAATCCTGAAATTTAAATCAAATTAAGGAAAAACACCAAATTGAAATAGCAAGTCCAGACAAAGGACTTGCTATTTCAATTCAGGAGAGGGGCACCCTGGGAGGTGTGGCAACATGGCCCCTGGCAGGGATCACCCAGAAAGCCAGGCAGGGGAAAAAGCCCCCAGGACAGGGATCCCCTTGCCCTGCGTCTCCCACTGCTGGTAAGGGAGCGGGAAAGGGACCGTGGGGCACCCCGACTGCTGCCTGGGGGGCAGGTCCCCCAGCTGGGTAGCCCCACAAGGGGGGCTTGCTGGCTGCCCCCCACCAGCAGCGGGTCCCTCAGCCGTCTGCCCGTTGTGCCCAAGCTTGCCAGCAGCCAGCCGGGTGGTGGGTGTGGGACCCACTGCCCCCTGGCTGCCGGCAAGCCTGGGCAGCAGGTGAAGCCAGCTCTGGGACCTGCCACCCCCTTGGCTGCTAGCAAGCAGGAGCAGTGGGCAAAGCCGGCTCAGGGACCCACTGCCCCCTTCGCTGCCTGCAAGCCGGGGCAGTGGGTGAAGCTGGCTCCAAGACCCGCCACCTGTCTGCACCCCCTGTACCTCCCCTTCCTCTCTTGCCAGGGTGCTGAGAGGGATGCGACTACCTTCCAGGTTGCTATGCACCCTGGGAGGAAGATCAATTGTTATAGCAATATGTGGGGCATATCAACATAACAGAGCCAGACATGATTATTTCAAAACCACAGTTTCTAAATAACCCTCGTGTCAATATATAACAAGGTTTTATTATATCAAATTGATTTTCCTTATTTCAAAATAAGGGAGCTCCTTATTTTGAAATAAGAAAATGTCACCTGGACGTAAGCATTTTTAAATTGAAATAACGAGTGTTATTTTGATTTAAAAGCTGCATGTGGACATGCCCGAAGAGGATAAGGTGTTAAGTGATAGTCAGCATGGATTTGTCAAGAGCAAATCATATCAAACCAACCTGATAGCTTTCTATGACAGGGCAATAAGCCTTGTGGAGAGAGGGGAAGTGGTAGATATGGTATATCTAGACTTTAGTAAGACTTTTGATACAGTCTTGCATCTCTGTTTCAATACAAACTAGGGAAGTACAGCTTGGATGGATCTACTATAATATAGATGCAAAGCTGTTGGATAAGCACTCCCAGAGAGTAGTTATCAATGGTTCACAATCATGCTAGAAGAGCATAACAAGTGGGGTACCTCAGGGATAGGTTCTGGGTCCAGTTCTGTTCAGTATTTTCATCACTGATTTAGATAATGGCATAGAGAGTACACTTCTAAAGTTTGTGGATGATACCAAGCTGGGAAGGGTTAGAAGTACTTTGGAGGATAGGATCAAAATTCAAAATGATTTGGACAAACTGATAAAATGGTCTGAGGTAAATAGTGTGAAATTAAATAAAGACAAATGGAAAGTATTCCACTTAGGAAAGAAGAATCCATTGTATACATACAAAATGGGCAAGGACTGGGAAGGAGTACTGCAGAAAAGGATCTGGGTGTGACAGTGAACCAGAAATTAAATATGAGTCAACAGTGTAACACTGTTGCAAAAACCACAATCAGCATTCTGGGATGTATTAACAGTATTGTGAGTAAGCCACGAGAAGAATTTGTCTGCTCTACTCCACCCTGATTAGGCCACAACAGGAGTATTGCATCCCGTTCTGGGCACCTCGTTTCAGGAAAGATGTGAACAAATTTGAGAACCTCTAGAGAAGAGCAACAAGAATGATGAAAGGTCTGGAACACTTGACTTATAAGGGAAGATTGAAAGAGCTAGGTTTGTTTAGTCTGGAAAAGAAGAGACTGAGGGGGGATATGATGACAGTTTTCAAGTACCTAAAAGGTTGTTATAAAGAGGAGGGAGAAAAATTATTCTCTTTAACCACTGATTGATAGGACAAGAAGCTCAAATTACAGCATGGGAGGTTTTGGTTTGGACATTAGGAAAAAATTCCTAAATGCCAGAGTGATTAACTACTGGAATAAGTTGCCTAGGTAGGTTGTCTAACTTACTCTTAAAAACTTCCATTGATGTAAATTCCACAGACACCTGTCAGGGATGGTTTATGATGGTATTTGGTCCTGTCGTGAATGCAGCGGACTGGTCTCAATGACTTCTTATAGTCCCTTCCAATTTCTATGATTCAATGAATCATCGAATTGAGTAAAAGGGCTGGTAATGACTTCATGATCTGGCTAAATACCTGGAAAATATTCCATTAGTCCAGCTGCTCTAATGTTTCATCTGACCCAGGAACAAGTCTGCATTTGCTTTTTAATTTCTGTTAATCCACTCAAGTGGATTTTAGGAATTTCTACTGTTGGAAAATCCCATGAAATACTTGATTCCTGAATGGTGTTTCTTTTTTCATTACACATATTTACCTTAATTTTTCAGTCCTGTATGTGGTTACAGATTTCTGTATATTTTGTTAAGTAAAAGGAGGCAGAAAAACTTTTAGACCTCCACTCTCCTCTCTGAATTAATCGGCTCTGACAGATTCACTGTCTCCTGTGACCCTTAAGTTTCACTTTCTGCTAGCATGTCAGGCACTGATTTTCCTGTTCTCTTCCCCTAGAGCACACATTACAATGATCTTCCCCAAAACTGACAAGGGCAGGGCTTATTTCCAATAAAAGGGCATCATTCTAGCTTTACAGGGCAAGGAAGGTCAGAGAAAGACATGGGTGGAAATAATAAGAGCAGGGAAGGCATCTGATTTCCAATACAATCAGACAGTTGCACATAATATATTCAGAGGCTATTAGTGTTACTTTTTCATTGTCCACAAAAACATATATATTGTTTCATTTTTTTCCCTCTCTGCATACTCCTTGTGAACTATTTTTAATATTTATATTCTAGACAGTAGTGCTAGGTGTTATTTGAAACACATATGGAGATGCATTTTCTGTCATGAGGAAATAAAGAGACAACGGTCACAAGTTCCTAACAATCTCAGATTCAGAACCAGAACGTGGCCGGGGAGAGCATCCATTTCTTTCTAGATGAGCATGAGCCTTTGATCGTGGCCTTCTGCTGCAGGTAAACAGCAGTCAATGACCTTTTCCTCAGGGTGTGGCTTCAAAAGGCTGGGTTTTTGCATAATGAGTTGAGGAATTTGCATTTACTTTTTAGGCTATGGCTACACTAGCCAATGAGTCTAGACTAAGGAATCTTAGTCCAGACTAATTTAGTCCTGGGATACACGGGGCTTTTCCTAGTCCGAACTAAGAAATTTCTTAGTTCAAACTAGGCAAAGCTTAGTCTGAAATAGTTAGTACCAAGGGTTAGTTTGGACTAGCCGCCTTAAGCACAGGGAAGACCTGAACCTAAAAAGTTTGAAGTAAGCCGTTAGTTTGAACTAGCCGCATGTTCCAGTTCAAAGTAAAACTTTAGTTTGAACTAGAGCATGCTGCTAATTCAAACTAAAAAGTCACCGTGAGTTCAAACTAGCCTGAGGTTAGTTTGGACTAACCTTGGATTTCTTTAGTTCAGACTAGCAAGTCTGAACTAAAATTTCAGATGTAGACATAGCCCCAGAGTCTGGGTACTCCCCAGGAAAACCAGTGAACATGTTTTGTTCCAGAAGTCTATTCTTATTTGGCACATAGTTCAGTATAGTCCTTTGTGCCCCAGATTTCAGATTTGTCATATCTCCCCTTACACACAACCCCACAATAATATGTAAACCATTCATTTAATACACTGGACCTCAAAGATGCATTTAATTCATTAAGGTCTCCAATGAATACTGCAGGAAATTACCAGATCTATCACAATCACCATCCTTTAACACCATCTAAGGTTGTCAGACAAGGGAGGGACATTCTTTTTAATAACTCCAGCTAAAGAGAAGAGGGACAAGAAATATTGTTCAAATGAAAGTCTTACTTAATATTTTACATTTCAAATGCTTTAACTGTTTTTCTTTCTTATCTTATCTTTAATAAAAGTTTAATAAATGCTGTGTTTGCCATGATCCTAACCCAGCTGAGGTCTCTGTATGCAGGGCAGTTATGAGGTCACACTAACACCTTTAACTAGACTAAGCCCACATATTCCATCTAAATTAACATGATAGATAGAAAGAGTGGTGCACTTTATTAGCTGCAACCTGTGTATCATCATCATCATCAATTACGTCTTTGTATTGAGTGAAACAGTCTCATATTCTTGTTTTCTGACTTCTTCATGTTTCTGCTCCCTTCTCTTCCTCTTCGTCCAGCCTTGTTTTCTTATGCTTCTGTCTGTCATATGACTAACATCTGAATGATCTTTAGTTTTTTGCTACCTCCTTATGTCTTGTGTGTCTCATAGCGTCAGCTCTCTTCCTCATGCAAGTCAGGAGGAAATCAAAAACAAACCCAACACGAACAACCTCTGAGGCTATGTCTATGCAACACAACATTGGCAGAAAGCATGTGGTGTAGACCTGGTTATATGGCTCAGTGAAAAGCAGGCTGCATGCACACAGATCAGTGAAAGACTCTGGCAGAGGGAAGGCAGCAGAAAAAGGCGTCAGCAGCTCCTTACTGTCAGAGTCTTGCACTGTGGTGAGGAAAGACTCTGGTGAAAGGAGGTAGTGGGGAAAGGCTGAGCTTTTCCCCCACAGTGCTTTTGCCTTTCCCTGCAGCCAGGAAAGGCTCCAGCATGGGAGGACAGGAACACTACACTGTTTAAAAATAGCAATGTAGATAGGAAGGAGTGGCTTATGCAAGTAGGCAGTGATATAGGGTGCATACTCAAGTATCCTCACTTTACAGGTGTGTCTTTATTTGCCTAAGCCAGGCCTCACCATCTACACTGCTATTTTTAGGCATACTAACAAGACTATACAGGTATGTACACTCCACACTGCCCAAAATAAAAAGGGTGCAGTGGAGCCTTGGTGGCATAGCTTAATCATGGCAGTGATCATGGAGCACATTTGGAGCTCCTCTGGTGTTGCAGAACCTGTCCCACCATCCTGCTGCTGGGGCCCCTCTTTACTCATGCAGCAGCTGTTGTTCTGCAGAGAGCAGTGAGAATAGGAGCAGAATAGCATGTCTGGCATCATATCAAGATTTTTTATGATGTCCGTGCTAGAGATGGGGCAGGACTCGGGGAATTAATTCTGAACTTCTGCTGGTGTAACTAAGATCAGAAACTGGTTTCTTTTCGTCTTACATGTCTACACAGCCAGATATTCCCCAGTGATGTTACCACTTAGCATTGCCAAGCCTTGAGCCAATTTTCAAGCTTCAGAAACGTCCTGTATTTCCCCCCTAGTCAAGTCAAAATGACATCCTTGACTTCTGTGGGACGTGTTTCACCTGTGTAAGAGAAAGCAGTAATGTGTGCTGCTTGGTTCAATAGAGATTCCTAAAGGGATTCTTGCTGGTACTGCAACATAAACTGGTTACCATGGCAATGAGCCAATGTACTGAAATGACAAACTCTGTTATTTCATTTTGCTGGACACTGTGACATCTGTCTAACAACAGAAAAAACAAAGCAAAACCAACCTTCCCTTTCAAATGCACATCTCTGTGTACTGGGTACCCGTGGATAATTTAAATGTCCATACGTGAAAGATGTGGTTATAAAGCATCTGAGCAGGAACTCTAGCAAAATGATATGCAGAGATCACATGTGCTCTGGGGGGACACAGAGAACATTTTTTCTGAGTAATTGCCCTAAAGCTCTCAGAAGGTTAGTTAGGGAGAGGCACACTAGTGAATTCATGTCTTCTGATTCCTTTTCTCTGCTCCTTTATCCCATTCAATGTCAAGTAGAGCTATTAGAAGACAGATAGTTAAAAATATAGTGAGAATTAGACAATGAGAAGGGTGATCCTTGTTTGAGGCACTAGACTGAAATGCAGGCGTTATAGGTTCAATCCCTAGTCTGTGTGTGCTTGGGCAAATGACTTAATTTCTTTGCCCCTCAGTTCCCCCTCTGTAAATCAGGAAAAATATCATATTCCCTAAATTTGCAGAGCAGAAAAATGTGTGGAAAATCTATTACTAGAAACAGCACATAGAATATAAATGTCTTGTGATGCCACATTGTACTGTGTTGGTTGGTTTGTTTATTTTTAAGAATAGGAAAAATAAAGAAAATATGAAGTTTTTTAAAAAACTGTTTAGCCTCATTGTTGCAATCCTAAGAGCCTGGACTGGAACTCTTTTCTGATCCTACAAAGCACTTAAAAACCCATGCTTTGCTAAGCACATGAATGGTTGCATTGAAGCCAGTGGAATTACTCATTTGTTTAAGGTGAAGCATGTGCTGAAGTGCTCTGGAGGGTTCAGCTGATGGTTTGTGTCATAGGAATGTGCTGGTGTAATGTATGTAGTATTTTTGCTTGTGGTGCAGCTTCCTGATGTCATTCAAATGACCTTGCTTCTCACATGCAGCTCTTTGTAGACAGAGAATGTTATGCCAATCCTGTGAAGGGAATGGCTGCTTGAGAAGGAATATTTCTATCCCACAGAATATAGAAGCCACTCTTGGCAGCTGTGGAGCCCAGGAGAGTCGTAGGACATCTGTGGACCAGTCACCAGCAGCTTTGAAGGTTCCTCCTGACTGGTTAGGGTCCTGACATTTCAAATCCCCTTCTGTCAGATCTGAGCAATGGCTTGAGACTCAACACTCTTCTGCAGAAAATAAAACATCAGCTTTGTTTCAAAATTTAGTTTATTTGTACTAGTAGAAATAACAAATCTATGCTGAATTTTTAAAACAAGTTTAAGTGTTGAAGGGGCTGCTTCCCCATCAAAACGCTACTGTTTTAGGCTGCACCAGCACCACATTGTTGTGAAGCATGAATTCACAGCAGTTGGAACCGGGAAAAGAGGGCATGGTGGGTAGGCTTGTGCAGTGTTAAAACCTTCATTTCTTCCCTTAGATGTGCATAGCAATAACAAATCTTGAGGTAACATCTGTTGGCCAGCTGACAGCTCAGGCTTGTAGTGCTCCTGAGGTGGTGTGTGGAGCGTGAGGGAATGGCAGCGGCAATTAGCATCACTGTGAAGGAGGAAAATAATTTATATTGCTTACTGGCAACAGAAGTAGGCTAATGGCCTGAAGACAAGGCTGGAAACTAGGAATTTTTATCCCATTCCTCACACTGACTTGCTGTGTAACTTATTTAAGTCACTTAACCTCTCTGTTTCCATTTCTCCATGAGTAAAACATGGCTAATATTTATGTGCTTCACTGTGGTGTTGTGCAGATGAGCCAATCAGGAGTGGATTCTGCCCTTATTTATACCTTGCTCAGGAATCACATGGGTGTGAATGCAACCTGTACTCCTCTAGATTCAAAGTGGCTGAGGGGGGAGTTGAGCATTAGCTTCATTTTTAAAAACCCAGACCTTCAAATCGCATATAATTGTGTCTATATTATTGTTAACCTGAGGATTACATAGAGTGCCATAGCACAGTTAACTTTATAGAACAAAGGCTTCCATGAAATCAAGCATTCTGCAGATCCTTAAACATGTCCATAGCTATTACTTTATTTGAATGGCTATCTTAATGTGACAGACTTAATCTCACGTATTTATTCTTGGATAAATGCAATGCAGACTTAAAATCCATTCATGAATAAACCTTATTCTCACTTGGACTAAGAAATAATGTTGTACTAAGTTTTTATAACTTTCTTTTTCCGAGTTTATATACTGCAGCATTCTCCAAACTAATTTGGCCACGGAACACCCTATTCATGGAACACATAGATGCTGGTTCAGAAGGTGTGGAGGGAAGGTTTCCATACAAAAAGCTTGTTGCATGTATTGCTCAAAAGTCAGTTTAAAAGTACTAGAAGGAAAAATATCGTTAGCATCAAATTTTTTCGTGGAACACCTATTCACATTCCATAGAACAACAGTATTCTGCAGAACACAGTTTGGGAAATGCTGATATACTGTGTTAAGTAATTTCATGTACTGCTCCTCAACTGCCACTAGAGGTCATAAGCAAAACATTTCTGTAAAATCACTAAAACTAAACCTATCCCAAGCTATCTATCAATATCAAATCAAAGGGCTGGAAGGGACCTCACAAGATCATTGAGTCCAACCCCCTGGGAATTGAACCCAGGACCTTCCACATGTTAAGCAGAGGTGCAAGCCACTACACTATTTGCAGGGCTCCTTTAGCTCTTTAAATATCTATCCAAAAGAGGGGAAAAAACCAAAATAACCATACAACAATGTTCCATTCAAAGTATCATACATAAAATGATGGCTGTGATACAGAGACTTCCTTACAGAGGACGTGGCAAGCTTATCAACAAAACCACGAGCAAATTATATGGGGAATACAGCAAACAACCACCATAATATCTTAATGAATAAAACACTCAGTTCTCCTGGTATTCATGACCCTTCTTTAATTTATTAATGAACACTTGAGGGAGCAGATTTCTTTTTGTAGGAATGTTTGTAGAATCTAAAAATACTGAAATAAATACTACATAAATAAATAAATCACAAAAGTATTTGCACCCCAAGTGTTTTCATGGCCATTTGAAAACTTTGTATTCTTTGAAAACTAATTTATGGAATGATAAAGAATATTTGCTGATCATCTGAAAAGATATTAAAGGTATGGGGGGGAAGGGATATATCTTGGGTCATCTAAGCAAAGATGAAAAACAATACCCTGTGAGTTAGATCAGTGTTTCTCAGTGACCAGCCCATGAACTGGTGCCAGCCCAGCCCTTGAGATCTCCCTGATACAGCTTACACACAGTTTACAAAAGCAGGAAGCTGGTATCAAAAAATGTTGAGAACAATTAGATGACCAAGCAGTCTGTGCAAATACTCTGACCAGTCTGTGAAGAAAACAAAGGCTCAAACATATTCACACAAATTACTTGCCAAACATATTTTGCAAAAAAAAAAAGGGGGGGGGCTTACTTTATCAAACATTCAATTCAAATCTGTTAATTTGATCATTTTGACTTGTTGTACACTGAAACAAAATGCTTATGAGTAAATCTGGTTGAAAAAAATGGAGAGGATTGTGAAAACACAATTGTGTGGGGGGTGGAGGGAACTGACCCAAAATAATTCAAAAAATCCAATCCCCTCCAGGGGCTATGCTATGCTGTGCCTTAGGATGCCATCAGATTCAGGTCAGAATTCTGCAGCATCACTTATAATTGACCACAGGATTAATATTCTTCCTTCAAATAACACATATATGGAGACATAGAGAGAAACATCCATGAATCAGAATTCTTCCTCATCAGTGTAGTTTTCTGATGCTACATAAAATCATAAGGACACCCACCTAGTTTCAATAGAAGTACAGGCGAGTAATTAAATCATATCTAGAGAAATGTTTTGCTCAGAGAGTAAAAACCATGATGGGTCTTAACTAGAGATAAAAACACTAAGAAAAATGTATTTCCCTTTTCAAAACTGGCAAAGCATCTAAGTTTCTGGGCAGTGATCAAATATTTAAGTTAATCTTGGAGAGAATTATTGTTACAGTAATCAACCCACGAAAGAGGGATTTAAGGAGATGGTGACAGATCATTAGCTATCTTAGTGAGAATGGAGGGCTATAATAAATTTCCCATCACTCCCTCCTTACAACAAATATAAGTAGAATGAATTCAATATTTGTCTCAAATTTCTATATTGTATAGAGCAACTGTCATATACTGTTCCTAGCTCTCTCTAAGTAGCAGCCTAGATATTGCATAGTAATTTCAGAACCATCCTTTGTCATGCTAGAATAGGTATTACTTTTTGTTGAAAAATTCTGATGACTGCAAATATTTATTCAGATGAAAAGGAATTTCTGGACATATGAAGCATATCTATAGCAATGGACAAATATATCTGCTGATGGCAATTAGCCTGTCATTCAGCACAGAAGCGATTAAATCTTTAAAGTGGCTTGCATGACATCTTTTGAAGTTCAGAGTATGGTTTACATGATTGATGCAAAAATATTTATTTTTCATTATGTTGTAAGAGGATTGATAGGCTAGAAAATACATCTGATCAGGGAATTGTTAGAACTGTCCATGGATCACGTCAGGTGAAGGAACAGATTGGAAAATATGAGGCAAAGAAGTTAGTTGTGGCTAAGACTAATTTGCTTTATTCATTTATATTTGAAAATAGATTGAAATTTTATTGATAATGGTTACAATTAAAGAACAAGATAACAAAATAATAATTGGTATGTCATACTTACGTGTGTGTGTACATATACATATACATATACATATACATCTCAAAGCATTTCCCATAGACTGGGACAGGGAGACATGGGAAAATTAAGTGAATTGCCCATAAGCATGCAGAAAGGCCTTGACAGTGCTAGGAATAGAATCTTGATTTCTTGTATTATCTCCAGCTGACCACATTTGGGTATCTTCAGACCTTTAATATCAAACACATGACTTAAATAATCTGTTCATCCATTTCTTTGCAGAAAAAATGGGAACAGTATGTGCTCCTGTTGGCAAATTATTCTGAATGTAATGCGTGCAATTGAATTGTTAGTCTGTCTACCAGTACGCTAGTTAACTGGCAATCTGATTAAAGAGATTAGGCCTCTAAAGTATTCTATATATTTAATTTCTTTGCAAATGGATCAAGCTTTTTCACAAGGAGTAAAGTATGTTTGGAAATGTAGATTTCCTGGGGCTAAATTTAAACATATGCTGGGTGGGTCATTTTGCCCATCAATGTATTTTGCTCTTTAAAGTATTTTGTACTCTATTTCCAAGATCTGAATTCCATTCCCTTTCTGTTATTTCTCATCCAAAACGTACATGTTAATGATCCTGGATGGAATCCCAATCCCATTGAAGTTAATGGCTAAACATCCATAGACTTCAGCGGGGCCCAACTTTCACCCTGTTCCTTTGCAACCATTAAACTATGTGAAAGCCATTTGATATTGAATACTGAATGTATAGTAGTACGAAATGATTGGTCAGGTGTCAAAGAGCAAGAGAAGATGGAACACTTTCTTTTGCTGTTTTATTTCCACAGGAAGTGCCCCCAAATCTGAACTTATAAACAAAACTTCCAGAATTTATCCTGTCAGAATTTTGCCTTTGAGCTGATTACTATATGTTTCATTGACAATGGGATTGCCAAAAGGACACTATACAGGATACTATAGAAATGCTTAAAGTGGTCAAAATTGTAAAAATCCAAGCTGACCACTTTCATATAACTTATTTTCCAGGTTTTCAGCAAGATGATCTAGTCCTGGGGTGTCAAACGTGCAGCCCACAGGCTGAACATGGCCTGTAAATCTCTTCCATCTGGCCTGTGACCATACTCATCAGGACCACACTCTCTGCCTGACAGAGAGAGAGAGTGGTCTTGCCTAGCCAGTGCTCTGCAATGCCATCACAGAGCACTGGTATACAAGTCTGCAAGACCACAGTCTCTCCTTCCTAACAGAAAGACAGAGAAAGGTATGGAATGCAGTTTCACATACACAGTACTCTGCAATGCTGTGCAAGTTCTGTAGTATTTTGATTTATGGTATGTATGACCCACTTGAAGTAAATTTAAGTCAAATCTGGCCTGCCATAGCAAATGAATGTGACACCCCTGATCTAGCCAATTGCACAGAAGAGTGTAGACAAGAGATATCTTTTTCCAGACAGCAAAAGGGAAGGGAATTCTAACTTTACAATGAATGAACAAGGCATCCAGTCTCTAGTGATAATGCAAGAGGCACAGTTAGTATCCAGGACATAGGAAGCAGCAGATTTTGCAGTGTGGGGGCCTGATCCTGTACTACGTACTCGGGCAAAACTCCCATTGATGTCAGTGAGAAGTTTGAATGAATGAAAACAGGAAGACTGGGCCCATCATGTAGAATGGCTATTTTCACGCTCTTCTGAAGCCTGACAATGTGAACATAAAGTCTACATTCCTTTCCACTGATGTCAGTGAACCCTCTAGCTCTTCCTAACCCAACATGAGAGAGAGCTGTATCAGTATAGAAAAGACAAATGTTTGTGCAGATTACTAAGAATTACCCTAATTATGTTTTGCCTTTAAAAAAAAAATCAGTGTAATTTGTTCATCTGAATCGCATTTTTTTCTTCATTTATTAGTACCATATGTTTTGCACACTTTGTGCAGGTCCCAGAAGATCTAAACTGGGCAACAAAATACCCCAGGAAAAAATATGGGGGAGAAGTATTAGCTGACAGACTGGTAGGGCTTCTCTCTTGAATGATTCATGTAGGGCAAAATGGATCCAGGTGAGGAGGCCATTGCAAAACCCTCCAAGGCACTTATGTTCCATGTATTGCTGAACAGAAGAGGGCACAAAGAATTGCTGCATGGGGGCGATCTGCTAATTCCAGAAAAGCTGGCAAAGAGCAGCTACTGCTGCTGAGCTAAAGGAGGAGTTTTGAAGCTACCTGCTTCTAGTTGCTATGAATGCCTAAGCAGATGCAAAAGAAACTAGAAAACTTGGCTCTGAGGATTCAGAAACTGTGGAGTCCAGTGACTCTTCACCTCACAACACAATCATTCTCATTGCTGACCTCGCTGTGTTGACTTTATATTATTTAGTTTGTAATGGTGATCCTCTGTTATCTATATATGTGTTTATCTACCTTTGTCTTTATGCTGCTGTTAACCCCAAAGATTGAGGAACCCATATTTGTATTTCTTGTATTATCCTAACATTCTGTTAATCCTGGTCATTCACCTCTCAGGCTAGTGCCCCTATAGTTTTTATTCAAAGTTAAGAACACTTAATTAACAACCAAGCCTTCTGAGTGGTTGATCAGCATTGTTTATGGACTGGATAAAGCATCCTCTATCCAATGTCTTAAATGGTTAAAATTGTATTAGGTACACTCACAAATGGTTAATCATTGGGTTGGTTGGTTGGTTTGTTTGTATTTAGGAAACCAAGGTACTTAAAGTCTGCTGAATTAAACAACGAGCATAGTACTTACCAGTGACAATTCAGATGAACACTGTATGTATATATATATGTATAAAATAATATTGTAATAAATGTTGCATTGAAACATTATTTCAATGGAAAATAACTTTTCAGCTAAACAGACATCTGTGAAAAAATTGTTTCTGGTGAAATTTTTCATGGTGAAAAGTATCATTTTCCTATCGGCTTACTCCCTATATACAGTTGTCGTGAAATGTCTTCAGTCTTTGAGCACATATGACTTTTTACTTCACAGAAAATTACGATTAACATAACTAGGATTTACCAGCTATTAAGAATTACAGTATATAGAAATAGTAATGGTATATAATATCACATGATCATTTAAGGCATAATTCTTAGATCATAATTAGTACTGTCCACTGTACCATTTAGATATCAGAAATTAATGCTGTCATACCAAAACAACAAATAGTAGTAATCCTGGTTCATAAAAGAAGTAATCCTAATTAAAATAAGAGAGCACCAGCTACTCAATTCATCAAGTACTTTGTAGATTAGTCCATACAGTAAAAATTCTCTCTCTGCCTCTAAAATAATTGTAAAACCAGCGAGAGTGCTGTTGCACCTTAAAGAAGAACACGGCTACCCCTCTGTAATTAAAACAAATGTGTTATCCAATATTATTGAATAAAATATTGTTATACTATTATGAACAGATACTTTCAGGAGATAATAAGCTTCTGGAAAAATGGAGCTGTGAACTCTGGTAGCCACTAGTGTGGAACGCGGATATTATTAGCTCTAGTGAAAAAGTCAAATAAAGAATTTATTTGGTTGACTTTATGCTCAAGAATACAAAGAAACCCATGAATTAGGGGTGAGAATGTGATGGGTTTTAGGTTTAGAGTTCAGTGTGGCCACATTTTGCTTTCTTTATTTTGAGGAAAATGAAAGAAAGCATGAGAGCATGAGATGCAAGAGAAACTCACAAATAACAAAGACTGTTGGCAATAGCAAGTTGTAGCACTTGAGAGATTACATTGTCCAAACTTGAATACCATGAAAAATTATGGTGAAAATTTCTAGAAACAGGAAATACTTTTGATGAGAGCAGAACAAATAATTAGTCTGTTCAGCCAAAATCTTTCCCAGAATGCAATCAGTAACCATCTGGCTTCAGATGATTTGTTTGTGGCTCTGGCTGTTTCTGCCCTACATGTGACACTTTTGAGCAGATGTGTATCAGGATGAAACAGATGAGAGAACTTAAATCACTGCCAAAAGGATCCAACACACATTGGGTGGGATGAACACCAATAAATCACCACAATCAGATGGGATTCATCTCTGATATTACAATTAAGTTGAGACAGAATTAAATCATTTGCCCTGTTAAATTCTACAATTAATGTTTACAAAGTGATATATGGGGTATTCATTTTTAAAATAAGAAGGTAGAATAATTTTCTTGTAGCTACTTTCATACTCCATATGTTAAGGTTTAAAAAAAGTTTGGAATCTGGAAATTCAGATTGCAAGAACAACTGTAATTCCAGGCTGCATCCCCACCTTGCATTTATTTATACTTCATTTGATTTGTGTGAATGAGTAACCCAAAAATAATGTTAAGGTGCATACGCTTCAGTGTTTCAATTTAAACTATTTCAGGAAGTGAATAAGAGAGGTGTAGGTGTGGTATTAAGCTAATAGATGCTTGGAAGAGTGATTGCAGATAAGTTAATTAGCTGTAATGACGCATTGCAAAATGATGGTTTTAAAGCAGAGTTATTTCTGGAGTGTATATAATGAATAAGAGAGATGTCATTGTTCTTTGCAAACTACAGGTGTATGTGTAAGCAGAAGTGTATGTGGGTGGGTGGGTGTGGGTTGGGTTAGTGTCCCATATCTGTATGCTGTGAGGTAGTTTAGAGATATGTATTAAAATTGTGGAGTCAATAGTTTGTGGTGGATATTGGTAATGTGAGGAGATGTTTTAGTGGCACAGTGGATTGCCGCACAAGATACAGGATAGACTGAGTGGTGTGAGGTGAAAAATAAGGGGGTGTGTGTGTGTATTATCAGTACTTTTATTTGGATTTCAGATATTGAGTTTTAATAAGGTGTTTTCAATACAGCAATATGGCTTTACTTATTTCTTTACTTTTAATGAAATTTTGTCTGTAGGAATTGACATCTATTTACAACCAACCTTTAAAACTATTCTTTATATTAACTTTTTTATAAATAAAGATGGCAAGGAGCTTTTGTATCTGTACTATCTTAATATATTATATTGTTATGTCAAATAACTGATCACAGACCCTAAGACTATATCTACATAAAAATTATGCCAACAAACTTTTAAAACTATAAATGATCATGAAATCAAAATAAAGTCAATCAATAAAGGACATTGTTGTATTTATGCTTTAAATAAATATAAACATTACTTCAGCAGTACTGATTATTTTTTCCCAATGCTCCTATATGATTCTGTAGGTCCACATATTTCTTATTTCTAATTCCACTTTCATTTATCACATAGGTTAAAATCTCTCTAATCAAAATGATGGGATGGACGTGACATCTAATACACTAAATTTTATTTTAGAGTTTGGTAACTTTAATTTTGTTTCTTTCACAAACACGTCTTTTTTTTCCCCTGATGTTTGCCTACTGAATCTTTAGGCACTCCCATAAGATTTAAAAGTGATGTATAGGATTCTGAGTTTTATTTATTTATATAGAAACATATGCATATTAAATCAGAGACTCAGACTGCAGCATGTCTGTTTCTTACCAATAGTCTGTCAAGAGTTAGCTAGTCGTGTGCTTGTTTTTCTTCATTATTGGCAGTTGCTAAATTGCACTGAGACATAGCAAATACTTGACTAATTAACTGGTACTTGCCAGTTGGTAGAATGACTATTTCACCTAGTATTCCCAGCTCCATATCCCTGTACAACAACTCACAGAAAAGGTGATCTGGGAAGAATTTTCATCTTCAATCTTTCATCCTAGTTTTCTGGCACTTCAGACCAGACCCTTCACAGTATCTTAATGCTTTTTGCTGATCCAGCAGTCATTCTTTACCACTTAGTACAAGGCCTCCTATTTAACTTGTCATTTTAAAACAAGTATCAGCATTCTGTAGTATTAACTGAGAAAACCACTTTGAAACAACAAAGGAGGTGTGCATTTTTCAAGATACATCAAAAGAAAATGAAAGCCTTTTTCCCTACACCAATGCCTCGTATTGTTTCCAGCCTTTCTGGATCTATCGGCACAAATTTTCGTATGTTTGGACTTCCTTCAGGTTTCAGTCATAGCATTAAATCTTCAAGGTATCTTAAAATCATGTGACAGGAGTTTAGGCCAGAAACTAAAACATGGGCACTTTTTTGCTGCAAGAAAACAACAGTATATACATATTGTGCATATAATAAAAATAAACCTTACCACATGCAGAAGGTTGATTTTAATAGTAATTCAAATAACTGCCAAACATAAAGCTGTGTAATATGTCTTGGTATGATTGGTTGTTATTAGAGGTCCTTTCTATCCCAAAGACTATTTCTTTCTGTCTCTGACAGAGACTCCAAACCCTCTTCTATCCATGGTGTAGTTAGCAAAGGCACCTACTACTGTGACTGAGCAGTAATTACCCTTCACCTATCCTATGTGTTTCCAGCACCTGACTTACGCAATAGTCCTGCCTTCCCAAACTGAATCCTGTTGTGTAATATCCTGTTAAACCATTATAGATATGTCACATCCTTTCTGGAAGGAAGCATTAACCCAGAGCTACTCAAGGTGAAGACAGAAGAATTACAGTAAGAATATCAATGTCTACTTCCTAAAAATTAGAGGCAACTGCTTATCTGAGATTTTACCCATCTCATCCTAGGGATGATCCCTTTTCAGTGCTCCAGAGAGAAGTGACAGAAAACCATTGTAAGCAGGATTCATAGGTCAGCAGTGGTTGAAGTACAATTGGAGGGACCCTGGAACTTCCTAATCTTTGGGCGCCCTTCCTGTATTGTCGGGGCCCCCTTCATGCATGTGTGGGGCCAATTTTTCTAGATTCTGTAATCTGGGTCCTGGAACTCTGGCCTGTCAGATTTGTGGGCAGTTCTGGGCCGTTCTGGCTTACTTTAACCCCTATAGGTAAGATCCTCAGAACCACAGAATTGTTTGCTTGCTTGCTGGGTTTTTGTCCAAAATGTGTATATCCCTACAGAAAAAGACTATTTAAAAATGGATGCAGAATTTTAGGTGCTGCCTTCTAAAATAGGATGATAATTTCTTTCCATTTGTTTATAATCCATGTTATTCTAAAATACAATATATATGAAGACCAGAAATAGTTCCTCAGTACTTGCTGAATTTTTGGAAATGCTTCTATATTTAATAATTATTTGCATCTGTTCTTGGTGACAGATCTTGAGTGAAGTCCATAAGTGCTGAATAACACTTGGCTTTTTTTTAATATGGTAAATAATTGCTTTTGCAGGCTCACAAGACATTAGCAGAATGATTCCATTTTGTTTTGTGTGCCTTTTACTACAGTGATTTCATATCTTATTGCTTCAGAAGGTGTTGACAATAACTGGGTCAAACTCTGTCATAAGTCCCAGTTGACCTGGAGACTGAAAATACCAAAAGAATATTCACTGCATCACTTAAACTTTTAAGTGCCCATATGTGTCAATGAGCATCCGCATTCTTCATTTTTTTATTCAGAGAAACAGATCCACTGATGTCAGTTGGTGATTTGCCTGAGTGAAGATATAGAGTGCAATTATGCTCCCATTGGAAGTTGATTGATTGCAAAAATCCTGTTGAGCTCAGTGGATTCTGAGACTGGCTTCCTCTGAGGATTGTCAATCATCTTTTCATTGACTTCATGTCTGTCAGATATTCTTTCTCCACTGAGAGTTACATTTCATCATCTAAGTTTGTCCATATCTGAACTTTGTTTCAACCTATTACATCTAATTAAAGACCGCTTAGTTACTAGCATGAGCTAAATTCATCCTCATTAAGCAGAATTTACACTGATAATGTTCTAATTAAGTCACTGTCCATGTGGCCATGTTGATTCAGCGCACCCCAGCTGCTCTTCATTGAGTAGTGATCTTCTGTAAGTATTAAGACATCTATTTGATGGTCTTGGCTGCATCTGTAGAAAATCAAAAATCTAGCTGGGTGTCATCGGTGTACTGTTGGCAGTGGAGTCCCCAAGTGATTGCATGTATGTACTATAGAACAGAGGAAAGGGTTCAGGATGGATACTGATGACTTGCTTTTAGAGAGGAGGACACTTACTGGGTCTGGTCCAAGTTAATTCATTGAAGTTAATGTACCACTGCACCATTTACCTCAGCTGTGTCATGTAAGTGGGTCGCAGTCACATTTTGGATCTGGCTGTGTTGGAAACTGCAGAGAGGTGAAGTAGTATGAATGTGAAGATTGACCTCCATCTGTAGATAGGAGGGGTAATGTCTCAGTGCCACTGGAGTTGTGCTGTGATCTGGAGTGAGTCCTGACAGCAAAGTATCCAGGAGCCACACAGAAAACTATGTAAACCTTGTTTTATTACTTGAGAATGAAAGCCTGAGGCAATTTTGCCTAGCCTGGCTTTAGGGAGACCAAATATTTCAAACGTGTTGTTTACATCACTATGTCATTTTCAGCCCATAGGCTGTGTTCACACAGCACTTTTGTTTTGAAACAACCTTGTTGTTTCGAAACAAAAAAAAAGCCATGTTCACACGACGCACTGTTGTTTCGAAACAAGACGTTCCGAAACAACAGGTCAAGGGCTGTCCCCTCAGCACCCTGGCCATGGTGCTGAGGGGTGTCCCCTGGCCAGCGCCTG
>ML681989.1:4274088-4349956 GCA_007922195.1 Podocnemis expansa | reverse complement strand
TTATTTCGAAGTAACATTTTGTTAATTCGAAATATGTTATTTCGAAATAAGGCATTATTTCGAAACAAGTTGTTTTGACACAACTTGTTTTGAAATAACCGTGTGTGTGAATACAGCCATAGTCCTATAAGTTCCATTGCTTCCCCAAAGAACACTTATTTTCATTTTCTTTTTGAATACGGCCACATAGAAAGTCAGTATCAGAATAAGGATTAGTACTATGATCTCTGATGTCTCAAACCTGTGAGAAATCTTCAGCACCAAAATGTCTTCTAAGCAAGTCATACACCGTTTTACCAGGTGTCACAATGTCCTCATTGCTGCAGGCAACAAACCCAGCAAAGAAAGGGAGGAACTGGTCTACCATACATCTGCCTATCCTCTTCTTTGCTTGAGCAGTATGCAAATTGTGTCAGTAGTCATACTGCTGAATGTTGTTGCATACAGTTTGTCCTTTTCTCTGATCAAGTTTCCTCTGCAAAGCAGATCCAGACATATTTTATCAGTATTCTGACACTGATCCACTTGTCTGTTGTGAGGGGAAATGCCTTTTGTATGTAATTTGTAGAACTTAGGCCAGTAAATGTGAGCATAAAACTAGTACTGACTTCTAATGCTAATTCTGATTCTGACTAATACGGCCTTTGATGACTCACTTAACCTCTTTGGTTCTTTTGCTTTCTGTACAAGTAAGGTCAAGATATCCACCTACTTCATAATAATGTTATGAGGTCTAATTAAATAATATTTCTAAATGTCTTTATATGGTGAAGCTCATTAAGATCACTCAGTGGCAGAAGTGGAACAGAACCCAGAAGTGCCACACACCCAGTCCCAATCTTGTACTTGTTCCCTGGGTCATTTGATTTTCAGATAGGCACCCTCACTGATTTCTCTTCTTTTTGACCTGCCTTACAAAGGTTTCAGGAAGTTATCAGAGTTCCAAAGTCCCCATAAGATGAAACTGAAGCACTTAATTACTTTCAATATTCAGACCCAGGTTAGGTTTTTGAAGTAGTTTTCTTTTTCTTCTTATTCAGTTTTACTGCCTCTTGGCCTCATGACTCACAGGTTTTTTGGGCAACAGCAGAGCCTGGATGTTGAGCTGGACACCCCCTCGAATAATGATGACTTTACCTAGCCACTTACTGAGTCAATTCAACCTGCTAGTGGTGCCTATAGTTAACCCTACTGCACAAAATTTACAGTGGTCCTAATTTCAAAGCTAGTCAAGCAGTTTCCTTCAAACTCATCTTGTTCCTTATCTCTCAAAGAGATCAAACCACAAACAAAATAGGTTTAACCACAATTGAGTTTTGCTTAAAGGATTTTTGCTTAAACTACCAAAAGCAAACCTTTGGAACTCAGAGAAGTCACAAGCCATGGGAGATTTCAGCCCAAAAAGGAATGAATAGAATGCCATAATAAGGTGCCCACATTCATTTCCCCTCAGCCTGCTCCTGAATTCCCCCACATAGAACCATCCACATGGAGCTCTAGCACAAGGACATCCATGCATAGCAAGGAAGGGATGGCACATTAAGGTGGCTTGTTTTCCTTTCTGCATAGGCAGGGGATGGTCCTGTGAGATGATCATAGAACACTCACCAAATGTAATCCTAGGTTGGTTTTTACTTATAAAGTAGGGACATAATTTTGAGAGACTGACGAACCTGAGAGAGTGGAGTGGTATGTTTTGGGGCTCATATCTAACAAAAGAACAAGCCAGCATTCAGAAGACTGTTTAATTTTGAGGCCAAGGAAGTAGCAAGTAATAGCAAAAGGATGACATGACAAGAAAACTAACAGAGATTAATAACATTAAAAAGAACCCTCAAAGGAAAATAAATCCTATCAATGTAATCAGGTAGATATTAAACAACACAGTCAATACTGGAAAATGCAAGGGGAAAAGTATATAATAGTCTGATACTCCACAGAACAAGTTAAAGACTTATTGTATTATAATGTGATAAAATATGGGTAAAATTGCACCAGTTCCCACATGCAAGTCTGTGGAACTGAAACGCCCGATAGAGTAATTATCCTTTGTATGTTGCTCATAAGATGTATGCAGAGCAGGGCTGTTGTGTTCTTAGGGTCTATAAAGTGTCTAAAATACTATTGGGAATCTGTATTAAATAACATCTAAAAATATAATAAAACAGATTGTTAGAGTTATAGCAATTTGGTATACTAATGAATCTAGCACAAGAATATGGGGGCTGATGGAGGCAGGAGGAGAACAGCTATTATATTAGACAAGAGTGAACAGGAGAAAAAGATGGTTCTGATACAATAGATGAGTGGCAGGTTATATAATGTTATGGTTAATTTGAATTCATTATACTTTCACTTACTGTCTGCAGAAAAGCTGGGATTTTTATAGAGAATCTGAAAACATATAATCATGAAAGGCAGAAAAATTCATATTTGAACCTGAGTAACTAAGTCAGAATCATGCCTCTCAGATGTCCCTCATTTTGAAGGTCAGTCATTTTAGTCAAAGTCACCTACAGTCTGTACAAGTATGGTATCCCCACACTTTCGCTGATATTAGTCAGCAATAAAGAATCATGATATTCAAATTCTAGAAAGGGTTATTTATACCAAAGGAATGGATCTGATAACATTTTCAATTGCCTGCACACATAATATTTGTATGTTTAGCCATCAGAAAAACTGGGAGATTGAAATTTCTGCAGCGTTCCCACCATGTGTGTGCAGCATTATGTGAAAGACAGACTCAGAAACTTGTATTTAAGCAAGCATTTGAAATACTGTGGGAAAGGAAGACAGATGGTATGTCTCATTATGAAAATGTCCTACTATGTCAATTTGCTGCCATTTCACTGGGAGTGTTAGCAACTGAGCTATGACACTAAAAACGAGGAAAGTTCCAAAGAGTTGGCTGTGTCAGTCTAGTTCAGCAAAACAAAGGAGTCTTTTGGCACTTTTCAAGACTAACAAATTTATTCATAGCATGAGCTTTTGTGAGAGAAAATCCCACTTCATCAAATGCTTGAAGATAGGGAACCTACAGAATGGGAGGAAAATAATGCACGAATGTGTTAAGTCCTAGGATCTCATCAGGCTGTTACAACAAATCAAAGCAGCAGTTTAGATTCAAACAGTGTTGAACAACATGTTGGAGTGAGGGGCGATGAAAACAAGGAAAAATGATTGCAATATCAAAATTTTTGCAATATGAAAACCAGCCAAAATCTCTATTTAACCCTAAGGCAACAGTGTCAAATCTGCATGTGAATTCTAACTCTGCAGATTCGCTTTGAAGTTTTGTTTTGTAAGCAATTTGCTTAAGTCTGGCAATTAACAGAGCTTCCATGGAGTGAGGAGGGAGACCGAAGTGTTTCTCTATTGGTTTTCAATTGTTGTTGTTTCTGATGTCAGATTTGTGTCCATTTTATTCTTTTGCACAGTGACTGTCCTGTTTGTCCAATGTATATGGTGGCAAGGAGGAATGGGAGGCATTTCTGGCACAAGATAGCATAAATCACATTGATGGATGAGCCAGTGAATGAGCCCTTGCTGGAGTATCTGTTTGATTAAGTCCTGTGATGGTGTCATCTGTGCAGATATGTGGACAAAGTTGGCAATGGGGTTTGTTGCAGGTAAAGGCGTCGCTGGCTGGGGAAGGGACCTGGGGCACGGGCCCAGGCCCTGCCCCCAGGCCCCACTCCCAGCCTGCAGGCCCCGCCCCCTGGCCAGGGACAGGGCCAGGCGCTCCCGCGCCGCCGCGGATGGCTAGGCCCCACATCCCCAGCCGGGGACAGGGCCGCCACGGCTGCCGGCGGCTGGGCCCCGCATCTCTGGCCCGATTGAGCCAGAGATCCAGGGCACTGGCACTAGGGTTCAGGGCACATGCCCCAGCATGCCCAGTGCCAGCAGTGCCCCTGGTTGCAGGGATCTGTGCCTGCCTTAACATTTCTGTTATTTGGTCTGTAGTGGCTGGTGAGTATTTGCTTAAGGCAGACAGCACAGCAACCTTAAGTAGATACCTACCTACACTTCCCTGCATTTATTTTTCTCTCATTTTTAAGTACCCCATCTTCAATTGTCTGATGAAGTGGGATTTTCTCCCACAAAAGCTCATGAGATGAATAAATTTGTTAGTCTTTAAACAGGACTCCCTGTTTGTTTTGCTAAAAAGGAAGAGTTTAAGTAGCAGAAATGTTAAAACAGAGACAGAGAGACTGAAAAACAAATATTACAGTAAGGAACTATTAACGCACTGGTTAATTTATTTTTACATGCTCTGAAAAATATTATATTAGAAATGCATCCTCATGAATTTTCTACCATCCAGCCCAGCAGAGATTGTACAGAGATTGAAAGTACGCAGTATGGATTTCTATCTATGTTCCAAATCGATATTAGAGATAGACTACTCATGTGAAAAGCCAGAGATCCAGGACAGAGATGCAAACAGTATTACAGGGACAGAGAGAAATCCATATACTCAGTGTATTTATCTACATTCCAAGCCAATATTAAAGCTAGTTTACTACTGCAAAAAACCAAGAGCTATATAGTTCATAGGGTAAAAACTGTTATACTGGGGAGACGTGCTACATAACAAAGGTTATCTTCACCTCATATCTACCTATTGTATTTTTACTGTACAAAGAAAATTGCTATTTTTACCAAAAATAACCATGTAAACCAATCTGTCAGTAACCATCATATTTGAGAGTAGTTATGTCAGTTATACATTCTATTGCCTCATTTGATAAGTGAGTGAGATATTGAAAGGTACTAGCTATCTTTTAGTGTTTTCTACAGTGTTCATCACCAGAATATCTAGCACCACAAGACCACTGACATTAATTCTGATGTGTTACCAACATCCTACAGAACAAAACTCTCCATTACTTTACTCCTACTGTAACAATCCTTGGCAAGTGGATGCCAGTTTATTGCCTCCCCATTGCAATGCAGTTCTTTTCCTGCATCATTCCGTACATGACGCCCATCTGTTGACTGTGACATTTTTATTAGAACAGAAAGAGCTGCATGTAGCATCTGATTCATTATCTGATTCATTTGGTTTCATCTGTTGAAGGACCAAGTCTTTTTCCTTCACCTGCTAGCACAAGGCTTCCACAAGCAGCCCTGCCCAATTGCTCTGCTCCATTCCTCTTGTGTGTTAAAAAAAAACAACAAACAACTTTTTCTTGAGCTTATCAACAACAGCCACTGCTTGCTGAGCTGAGCCCTCTGTAGTTTCTATGACTGCGCTCACCCATCAACACCTGTCTCCTTCTTAAATTAATTCCAGATCAATCAATAATCCAATCAGATAAGTCATGTGTGTGCAAAACAGGAAACATTTATCTTGCTCTGCTAACATCCTAACAATGAGTCACCAGGCAGTCTAATTTTTTGAACTATTAGAATAACCAGTCTGTTCCAATCGCTAACATTTAGTTTAATGTCAACAAAAGAGCCATTTCCTTAAAAGAGAAAGTGCCCACTCACCCTGTTCTGGTATTGATTAATATTTTAAATCCAAATACTTCCCCCCATAACCACAATTCAAAATGATTATTGTCATCAGTCTTTCAACATAGCTCACATTTCATTTTGCAAAAGAAAATCACAATATAGTGGAATATAGTATTAAAAAGGAAGGAATATTCAAGTAACCAGAGAAGTGCTGTATATAACTCTTGTTCGGCATTTGATATGGAGTTATCACTGCACTTGATAAATGAGCAACTATCTCTTTGAAACCTTGCTAAAGCTTTATGCATAGATTTCACCCCCAGACACAGAAAAGCTTTTGCACAAAAATACATATATAAAAAAATAGTCAAAATCCACCCACTAAGTGACATAGATAAATCCTTTGTACTATTGGAATTTTCAAGGAACATAGAAACTGGAAGGAACCATGAGATTATCAAGTCTAGCTCCCTGCACTCATAGCAGGACCAAGTGTCCTCTTAAGCCATCCTGGACAGGTATTTGTCTAACCTGCTCTTAAAAACTTCCAGTGATGGAGATTCCACACCTGCCTAGGCAACTTATTCCAGTGGTTAATCACCCTGACGATTAGGAATTTTTTCCTAATGTCCAACCTCAACCTCCCTTGGCTTAATTTAAGCCCATTGCTTCTTGTTCCATCATTGGCAACTAAAGAGAACAGTTTTTCTCTGTCCTCCACATAACAAGGTTTTAGGTACTTTAAAACTGTTATCCTGTCCCCTCTCAGTCTCCTAATTTTCCAGACTAAAAAACCTCAGCTCTTTCAATCTTCCATTATAAGTCAAGTGTTCCAGACCATTGATCATTCCCGTTACTCTTCTCTGGACCTTTTCCAATTTGTCCACATCTTTCATGAAATGAGGTGCCCAAAACTGGACATAGTACTCCAGTTGTGGCCTAATCAGGTTGGAGTAGATCAGAAGAATTACTTTCTGTGTCTTACTCACAATACTGTTAATACATCCCAGAATGGTGTTTGATTTTTTTGCAACATTGTTACACTTTTGGCTCATATCTAGTTCATGGTCCAGTACAACACCAAGATCCCTTTCTGCAGTACTCCTTCCTAGGCAGTCATTGCCCATTTTGTGTGTATGCAATGGATTGTTCTTTCCTAAGTAGACTACTTTGCATTTGTCTTTATTGAATTTCATTGTGTTTAACCCTCAGACCATTTTATCAGTTTGTCCAAATCATTTTGAACTTGATCCTATCCTCCAAAGCTTTTGCAACCCTTCCCAGCTCGGTATCATCAGCAGACTTTACAAGGGTACTCTCTATTCCATCATCTAAATCACTGATGAAAATACTGAACAGAACCAGACCCAGAATCAGTTCCTGCAGTACCCCACTTGCTATGCCCTTTCAGAAGAGGTTTATCAAATGCATCTGCTAGCTCATGTTACTTGGTCTAAATCCTGAAAAACAATTCCAAGCATCTGAAGGAAAGAGACCTTTAGTTTATAGAAAGATGTAATAGTATAGAAAGATGTTTATAGTAAGATGTAATGTGTTCAATCAGATAATATATATGAAATATATCAATACTTAATGTAGTGCTGGCTAGTGTTCTCTGCCACGGCCACTGCATGCGGTGATAGAGCACAGTGCTGTTTTGTGACACATCAAACCCCTTCAAGGTGTTATTGGATACTGAGAACTGCAACAGGTTTGTTCAAGTCACATGAGGCAGCACTTTTTGTGCCTTTTGCTTACGGTACCTGTCTCCTCACTTCCCAGTATTGGCTTGTATGTGAAAGCTTTTTTTTCTGCTAAATACCTCAACCTCATTAGCTTCATTTTGAGGGAGAATTATGGTCTAATGTATAAAACTGAAAGCCTAGAGCTCCTGAGTTCTAATTTTAACACAAGTTCCAGAAGAGTAGCCATTTTAGTCTGCATACAGCAAAACCAACAAGAGTCCTGTGGCACCTTAAGGACTAACAGATTTCTTCATGCATAAGCTTTGGTGAGCTGCAACCTACATCTTATGAAGTGGGTTATAGTCCATAAAAGCTGATGTCCAAAGAAATGTGCCACAGGACTCCTGTTGCTTTTAATCTTAACTAGGCTTCTCCCATTTGCTCCCTTTGGCCTTGTCTTCACTGCAAAAAAGTTGCCCTTGTTTACCTCTGGATAACTTATGCATGTGAGGTGAAAAGATAGTGGAGACTAGGCACTTTTGTTTAACTGCGAGGGGAGCAGCTCTACACCTCCTCCTGGGGTCAACCCTGGCAAGTTTACCTCATGGTAAAACTGAAGTGGCTTCACTGGATATGTCTACACTAGGAAAAGGTGGTTCAAATTTGTTAATTCGAACTAATAAGTTCAAGTTTAATTCAAACGAAACTTGAACTCAGGGCCGTCTCAAGGGGTTTTGCCACCCGGAGCCTGCTTTCAATTTTGTGCCCCCTCGGCATGGGGGGAGTGGCAGGGGGTGGAACCCAGCCTCCTCTCCAGGCCAACTCACCCCACCCACAGGGTGGGGAACAGCCGGCCCGGGGCGGAGTGGACAAGCCCAGAGGCTGGGCTCTGTTCTCTCACCCCACCTCAGAGCCGGCTGTTCCTCCCTAGGGGTAGGGTGGGCTGGTCCAGGGGCAGGGCGAGAGAGGAGCCTGCCCTATGTGTCGGCCCACTCCACTCCCAGGGGAGAGTGACTGGTTTGGGGAGGGGTGGGACTGGGGGTTGTCCGGCTTTTGGGCCAGCCCACCCCACCCCTGGCATGGTGCCACAGCCACCCTTAAGTAAATGACACCCCAAGCCAGGGCCTCATTTGCTTATGGGTCAAGCTGGCCCTGCTCGAATTTATTAGTTCAAATTAGCAACATGGACTAATTTGAACTACCGTTTGTCTGAACTAGTCCATTTTGTTAACTCAAATTAACTGCCCTTCGAACTAAGGGTTAATCCTTGTCCACATTGTCCTTAGTTTGAATTAACAATCAAGCTAAGGGCCTAGTCTGAACTAATCAGCAGGTCTTACTAGTTCGAACTTAGCTTTCATTAGTTCAAATTAAGAACTTCCATAGTTTGAACTAATGAAAACCTAACATAGACAGGTACTAAGTTAGTTGAATTAAGCCTCCTTAATTCAAACTAATGTGTAAGTGTAGACATACCCATTCTGACTTTTCCTTTGGATAGTTCACATGCATCAGTTACCCTGAGGTAAAAGCCTTTGTGGTATTGGACAAGTTAGTTGCCTAGTGCCTTTTGTGTAGTCAAGCCCAACTAAGTACCAATTTTGAGACCACTGTGATACAAAAAAAAACTTCTGCTGAGTGGAGTGCCGAGGTGTTTTAAATAAAAGTTTCTTGGGGGCCTGTTTCAGGCTTTGAGCATGCACACAGCAGCCACCCTCTAGCCCTGCAGGTATCTGTCTCCTGCCTAAGCCACAGAGCAAATCAACAAGGGGAGAACAGGTGTTCCTCCACTTAAATTGCGCATAGGCCCTGGTGTGGTAGGCATGCTCAGAGCATACCTACTAGACTGGGCCGAAAAGATAAGGAGAAGGCTAAATGGTTAGTGTCACTGAAGCAGGCGAATTTGAACCGAGGGTCTCCAACATCCCAGGAGAGTATCCTTACCCTTGGTAATGATTATGAAGGAGGGCCTCTTCTCAGCTTCTTGGTAACAACATAGGCCCCTGTCTCCAAGAGGAGATTGCAGCTGAGAATCCCAACCAGAGTATGGCGCCTCCCTTGCAGCCTGGATTTAGGCATTTATCTTCAGACACAACCCTCTCATCATCATCTCCCATTGGCTATTTTAAGCAACTCCCTGCCTAGCTTGCTGGTTTTTGTGAATCAGCCTAAGGACCACTCTCTCCTCATTCATTGCATAGGAAACTAACAGGAGGCTTTGTGAATCAATGATTTTCCTAGGCACATAACTCCTCTACCGTTAGGCCCTGGGGACTCTGAAGATCCACAAAGAGCAATGCAGAGGAAAGCAAGAATCTGAAGTGAAAGAAAGCAGCAGAAAGCTTGGTGTATGTCTTCACTGCAGACTTAGTCTGGGCTATACTCCAGGTGGTGTCCCAAACCTTCACTCTATCCACATGGAAATAACTCTAAGCCATGACTGAAGTGACTTTAAGCCTGAGGTAGCAGGCACAGCTGAGGGCACAGGTTTGAGCTTCTGTTTCATGTTCACTTGGACTGGTAATCTGCCTACTTTGCTGTTGATCTTCCAGTACTTCCCTGGTTCTACCTGCACTATACTTCTTGTCTGCCTCCTCCCTTCTTCTGCACTGTTAAGCCATATGCACTGGCTAAGGCTTTTTTAATCCTACATTTGCTTGTCCCATTTGTGCTGTGCTTCCATAGCATGTGAGCAGAGATGTCATCCAAAGAAATCCTCCTACCAAGCTGCCATTTGGCCAAAAGCTGACACCAGTATTCTGGTGAAGCTGGGGTGCAATGGTTGCAAGACCCCTAATTTGGGGAAATGTACCAAAACAATGCTTTTATGGTTAATTGACAGGAAAGAAACAGAGAGGCAGAGAAATCAACACAGTGCAGTCCAAACCACTCTGTATTTTGCAGACTGATTTCCTTAAGGAGAATTCTCACATAAAGGGCTGGCTGTCAAATGCAGTTCACTTTCACTTTTACAGCTGTCTTCATTAATAATGGGAAGCTCCAGTGGGAATTTATTTTCATGCTCATGTTACTGCCAGGGAGCAGCTCCATGCTTTGGCAGGAGGGAAAGTACCCTGCAAACATATTCATGGAGTGGCCCAGCTTACCTATCACTAAGATCCCTGGGCAAGGCCCCTCCAGTCCAGCACAAGGGCTAGTCCAGCACCACTGGGGATACAGTCACCCAAGTTCCAAAGGGGCAGCCATGTTAGTCTAGTTAAGGAAAACAAACAGGGAGTCCACTGGCACTTTTAAAGACTAACAAATTTATTTATCACATGAGCTTTCATGGGAGAGTATCCCACTTCGCCGGATGCTTTGAAGATAGGAGATCTTACACAATGGGAGGAAATAAATGCAGGGAAGTATAAATTGCAGGATCAGGTCAGACTGTTACAGCAAATCAGTGCAGTAGTTTAGATTCAAACAGTGGAAAATATATAGAGATCAGATCACTTATTATAATGGGGGAAAAAAGCCTATAGTCTCTATTTAGCCCTAAACTGATGGTGTCAAATCTGCATATGAATTCCAATTTTGCTGTTTCTCTTTGAAGTTTATTTTTAAATTAATTTGCCTAAGTACAGCTATTAACAGATCGTTGATGGAGTGACCAGGAATATTGATGTGTTTCCCTATTGGTTTTTGAGTGTTGTTATTTTTGATGTCAGATTTATGTCCATTTATTCTTTTGCCTAGAAACTGTCCTGTTTGTCTGCTGCATAAGGCAGAGGAGGGGAGAATTTCTGGCACATGATGGCATAAATCACATTGGTGGATGAGCAGGTGAATGAGCCCTTGATGGAGTAGTTGACTTGATTAGATCCTATGATTGTGCTTTTGTGCAGATAAGTGGGCAAAAATGGCAGTGTGGTTGGTTGCAGGTATAGGTGTCTGCTTTAACATTTCTAATATTAGGTCTGTAGTTGCTGGTGAGTATCTGGTTAAGGTTGGGGGGCTATCTGTAAGTGAGAAGAGGTCTGTAACCCAAGACCTGAGAGAGCAAGGGATTGTTTTGTAAAATAGGTTTTAGGTTCTTGATGTGCAGTAGAGATTTGACTTGGGAGTTGTAGGTCAGTGGTTTTCAAATTTTTTTCCAATGGGACCAAGTTCAAAAAAATCATTTATGCGCACGACCCAACAGTTATATCTTTGAGCAATGCGGTCCAGTCTTTCCACATGGTGGCAGAGGGTACTGCAACCCAGTACCTGAGCATCTGCAACCCATTACTGGGTCCCAGCACACAGTTTGAAAACCATTGTTGTAGGTGATCAGTGGTGTTCTGTTGTTTTCTTTCCTGTGCTTCTCCTGTAGTAGATGACATCTGTGTACTCGTTTGACTATGTCAATCTGTTTCTTCACTACTCCAGGTGGGTACTGTAATTTTAAGAATGACTGATAAAATCTTGAGGTGTCTGTCTCTGTCCAAGGGATTGGAGCAAATGTGGTTATATCTTGGGACTTAGCTGTAGACAATGGATCATGTAGTATATCTTGGAGGAAAACTCGAGGGATGTAGGTAACTATAGCAGTCAGTAGGTTTTCAGTGTAAGATGATATTTATGTGTGCACCCCTAATGTGTACTGTAGTGTCTAGAAAGTGGATCTCCTGTGTGGAGTGTTCTAGGCTAGGACTGATCATGAAATGGAAATTAGTTACATCTCTGTGGAAATCTTCAAAGCAACCTGTCCGTGTGTCCAGATAATGATGTCATCAGTGTGGTTTAAGCAGAGGTGTGGTACTTGGGCATGAGACTTGAGGAAGCATTGTTCTAAGTCAGCCATCACTAGGGTTACTAGACATCCAGCAAAAGGAGGACACGTCTTCCTTTTTCCCTTCATGTCCTCCGTCCTCCAGGATTTTAAAAATAGGTGATTTTGTCAAGCTTTTTACTGATCAGGAATGGAATGTTAAAAAAACAAAAACAAAACAAAAACCTCTAACAGCCAAGTTAGGGAGTGGGGCATCTTCCCCCAGCAGCTGGGGATTGGAGGTGGTCAAATGCACCCACCGCCCAATCACGGCTGCACCTAAACCAGTCCTTCTCACTAAGAGTTCAGGTATACCCTAACTGTGGAGCCTCTTTTTTTTTTTTTTTTAATGAAGTTGCCTGGTTAACTCAGTTGGTAGCAAAGGTTGCTTTTAAGCTGTGGGTTCAAGACTAGTAGAAGGCACTTTCATTTTTGGCCCTTGCTCCCTAAAAAATGGCTAAATCGGAGGGGGGTGGAGAAAAATCTAGGGAAACTAATAAAAGGAAGAAAAATAAAGTCTACCATAAATAAAATTACTAACAAGGGCCAATTAAGTAAAACCACTAAAGGGGCAGGTTTGAACTGGACAGAAACAATTTAGGACTTTTTTTTTTGACTGTAAAATGGGCTGTTGTAGAAAATGAAAAATGAGAAGTGAGTTAACTATTTTCTTTCTATCCTTCTTTCTTTTTTAAAAGCCTTTTTAGGTACTTTTCAAATTTATATTTGAAAATTTAGTTTTTTAACTTTAGTCTCATGAACATTAATGAAAGGGTCATGAAAACATTCATTTAATGAAAAAATCCAGTTTTTGGTAAAAGAAAACATTTTGGTAATTTTCTTTGAAATAATTTAAAAACACATGATATTGTGCAGTTTTAATGCTGCATTCATTAATCATTACCCATTTTCCATGACACAATATGGTAATGACAGTTATGTTAATACTACATTTTCTCTTATGTCCTCCAATGTCCTCCTTATCGTACCTCTCTGTCCTCCTTTCCACACTTTGGTATCTGGTAACCCTAGCCATCACAGGGAAACCACATGTCCTGTAGCCCCATGCACTCCATCTCGGTCCCTAGGCAGTGGCTCCTCCCTTCTTGAGCTGTCTGTCTCTGTCCAATCAGACAGATCAGTGCTCCCCTCTCTCTGGCTCCTGTAAGGACCTCAGCAGCTAGGGACACAGGCAGAGCGTTTTGCTCTCTGCTGGAGCTGGGGGAAGAAAGTGCTGATCTCTCATCCCTTGGCTGCAGCAAGGAGCCTGCACTAATGTTTCATCACCACAGAAACACACTCTGCCTGGTCCTTAGGCAGCTACTCCCTTCTGCAGCCAGCAGGAGGGGAGCTGCCGAACACTCTGAAAATCCCTGTGGGCCACTTTTGGTGCCCCGGCCACAGGTTGGGATTGAAGAGCACTGAATTAGGGGTATGGTTATATTGGATGGTTTTAACAGGAGGTAGCAACTACATATTTGAACTATACAATTGCAGAGATGCTTGAGGCTGTGTCTATGTTACAAAGTTGTCAAGAGCTCTGTGTATTCCCATATCCCTTTTTTGGTTTTCCAGTTTTGTCCCAGATCAGTAGGGTTTTGACCAATGATGCCTAGAACAGTCCCTGAAATTTTGGAATTGATCAGATGTGGCATTCCAAAGATACCATATGACAGAGGAATAGCGAAATACCATCACACTGATGTAAGGTCATGGCAAGCTTTGACACCCTCTCTTTTACCTTTGCACATTCTTTCCTCCTCCTACAAAAGAACAGTCAAAAACAGTGAGAGAAGCTCACACTTTTTGAAAGACAGAGTGCTCCTATCAGATTTAACAGAGATTTTGCATTTAAAAGCATACATTCAGCTCTGTGTTGTATTTCCCTTGCAAATGAGCTTCTCTAGCTCCTTTGCATTAGCTGCTTCTCATTTCTCAATGCTATGGTAGCTAACTGTGTCAGCACCACTGCCTGCTTTCATCTACTGTGTATCTATATTTAATTAGGAGTCTGGCAATGTGTCTTTAATGTTAGTGATTAGTAGACTCTCACATATTTGTGTTTTGAGACAGAGAATCTGGGCCAAATAAGAGTTGTCTCACATGAATACTTATCTTGGATCTAAGGATAAATAAAACACATAAATGGAATAGTTTTCTGTATTAATATAAAGTTTGTAAAACTAACAAATGCTATAGATGGGCTTGACTGAAGGCTTCAATGTCCATGGTTGAAAGAGGTTTAGAAATAGCATTGTTATCCCCAAAGAAATGTTTGGGTCAGAACGATAAGGTTCTCAAAAGCAACCAGATGATTGCACCACTCAATAAAATAAAGCATTACAAATTAGAGGGTCATATCCACTGTTCCCTCTAAGCTGTGCGCGTGTGCGCGCGCACACAGGTCATGAAACCTGAGCACACAACAAAATAAAGTGTGCACAGAAAAATTCAATAGTGCTAATATTGGTGCTCACAAAGAAATGTTTTTGCTCACACAAAGAAATCATCTGCGCACACAGTCTATGAGTAATTAGAGGGAACATTGGTCATATCTCCCCCCCCCCCATTCAGGGGCACATCTCTGCATGTACCTACAGGGCCTCCTGTCTTGCTGACGCTGGGGGTGGGAAGCTTAGCTCCATGCTCTGGCCCCACCCCTGGGCTGGCTGGGCTGGCCCTGGGGGCAAGGGATGGTAAGCCAGCGCATGGTCCCTCTGCTCTGGGGGCAGGGCTGCGTGGCATGCTGTATGGCCTCCAGTGAGGCCTGCCAGGGCCCATGGCTCTGGAGGGCCACGCGGAAAGCCACAACACATGCCAGTCCTGGTAGGAGCAAGAGGCCAGGGCCCCAAGTGGGGGCGAGGGCCCAGGACCTCGAGACGTCTTACTCCACCCCTGCCGCCATGAGGTGATGGTGTGTGTGTTGGGGGAGAGGGGAAATGGGATCAGAAAAATCTGTCAGTTTCCCTCTGTGGCATTTTCCTCTGATCCTTTTGGGCAGGTGGGGGGCGGTTGATGGCTGGTCTCCAGCCTCTGTGGAATAAACAAGGAATTTGGCCCCAGGGATCCTGGTGACCAATGAAGACCAGGCGTTTTAGTTTTACCGCAATGGGAGGAGCAGTCACACTTAGGTCCTATTCCCTCTCCCAAACTCCAGGGATCCCATCTTACCCCCGGCTCTGTTCACTGGTCTTCCTGAAATTCCCCTGGAAGTGGGCAAATGACAATGTAAAGAAATCACATACATGGAATTCCTCTATCGATTTCTCTGCAGCCCCCTCAAAGATCCAAGGAAAGTGGGAAAGATTCTAAACAGGGCCAGTTTAAGATACAAGAATTGTTGGCCATGCCTAGGCCCCCAGTTCCAGAAGTCACACAAAATCTAAGTTTCAACTTTCAGTTAAAAAAGAAAAGTTTCTAGTTCACATGGATGTAAAATGTCTGAAACATTTGAAAATGTGACCCATATGTAATCATGAGTCTGTAGTCAGTCTGAAACAATCACTTCAGGAGGTGTGAATTGTCCCATTCCTCTTCAATTAAATTAATGATCTCATCTACAGGGTGAAACTGTGACACAAGGCTGGAGCAATAGGGGAACCATGTGACTTATACCAACAGTCTGGCATTTGCTTAATTCAAAGCTACTTCTTAGAATGGCCAGTATGGGTTTGTCTACTCTGTATTGTAAAACTAGGGTTTGAACTCGGGCTCTAGCCTAACCCTCTTTCCATCCTCAGACAAATTGCACTGAGCCAGGGTCCCAAGACCTCATGGTTGTCAAGGATCCAAGCCTCAGTCAAGCCAGAACCCACAGTTCAAGACCTATTCCTCTGCACCCCCCACCGTACTCATGCTCTGGGAGTCTGCTGAAAGTATTCCACAATCCCACAGGCCAACCCTCATTGTCCTTTGAACACTCAAGTTTTCCCACACTGCACCATGAACAAAGGGCTACAGTGGGTCACATTTGGGTTGGGGCACTAGGGAGTTTGGGATATAGGTGCTTGGACTCAGGCCTGCATAATGAGGTGTAGATGCTGAAGACTCAGTTTGGGACCCAGTGTTCTACAACTCCTGATCTGGGATGACAAATTAGATTAGACTCTCAAACCCTAGCATAGCAAACCCAGAAGCTGCTAACTTGAATTTTACCAGTCCTGGGCTTGCATTGCAGTATAGACATATCCTCTGTGAGCAGGGGCAGTCCTAGTGAACCAGGGGCTCAGGACAAACATTAAGGATGGGGCCCCCCATGCCATGTGGGGGGGACAGCCTTGACTTTTGTCTCCTGGCCTCATTGGGGCCCCACCAGCCCCCACAGTCCTACCACCAGCCCCCTGCCGGCCTCTAGCCCCACCACCAGCCTCTCAGACCTGCTGCCAGCCCCCTGCCTGACTCCCAGCCACACCACCACCAGCACCCTGCAGGCAGGGCCCCTTTCCCAGCATGGAGCCCTGCCTGGGCAAATGTCCAGGCTGCCTAAGACCTACCTATGCCAGTGAGGCCTAGATGTGGAAGAATACTGAAGGAAATTGTCTCGGCCTATGAGCTGGACACAAGCCCAGATTTTCAATTAGGCACAGTGGGAACATTCCTGTGGATACCTAAACAGTGGTGGATTATCGCATAGGCCAATAGAGCGCATGCTCAGAGGCTCTAGCCAATTTGGAGGCCCCACAAAAGCATCATAACTCTGGCTCCAGCACTTGCACCTTCTCCTCTCTTCTGGGGTGTGACTCTGGCTGGATTAAGGGGATCATTTATGATATTATTTTACATCAATTTCAAAATTACAATAATTCATATGAGAGATATCATGTCAGGTACCGATAGAAAGGTTATAATTTGCTGAGTATGATGATATTGTTTATGTGTTGATGTCATATCTGTAGTAAATCATGGTTATGTTTCATATATCTGTTTTTAACTTGTGCTGTGTTTCTGGCCAGTACCCCAGACTGGGTGGCTGCAGCAATAGCCAGTTTAATGGCCCGTCAAGAAAATTATCAGGAATAATGGCTGCAGGGTTTGATCTGATTAATCAACAGGACTTGGTCATGTGACTCTGGACTCCATTTTATTTCTAAGTTCCAAAGGGGTAGATGTGTTTGTCTAGTTCTGTAAAACAAACGAGTCTTGTGGCACTTAAAGACTAATAAATTTATTTATTGCATGAGCTTTCATGGGAGAAAATCCCACTTCGTCACTCCATGGGCAGCATGGAAAAGACTAAGAGACATAAAAGGCAGTTGCACAACTTCCATCTTGTCTTCTAGTATAAAGCCTTCAGCTACCACCTCTCTCTGGATTTGTTCATCTACAACTGAAGCTGTGAAACAAAGTACTGAGACCCATCCATGCACTGGATGTATAGCAGAGGAACTATACAAGCTTGTAAACTCCAAATTCTACCAAGGACTTGATGTATATGGACTTATAATCATTGTATGTATATGATTAATTTTTTAACAGTTCTCTCATAGTTTGTTTCTTTCCCTTTTATAACAAACCTTTAGTTTTTGTTATGAAAGGATTGGCTGACAGTGTGGTATTTTGGGTAAGATCCAAACTTACATTGATCTGGTAATGTGGCTCTCCCTTCAGGGTCAGGAGACCCCTTCTAGTAAGGAACATGGAGTTTTAAGTAACTTATCTCTTTACTAGATCCAGTGGCTAATTGGGGGCCAGTAAAATGCAGTAAAAGGGGCTAAATATGTTTTGGTTTAGCTTCTTGATAACCGATATGGGGGATCAGAAACATCGTTTGGGGCTGGTTCAGGAAGTCTGATTTCTGTATCACTCACTGGTACTGGGAGAATCTGCTCTCCATTTTCAGCCTGCCCTGAGCTTGGCATTTTCAGGTGGCTACCCCAGGCATGGACGGGACACACAGGGCTTGGCCGCACTGCTTCTCTTCTTCCCACTCAGACACCTTGCCTCTGCCCACTGCCCTCAGTCAGGCTGGAAGTCAGAGTCTATGGGTGAGTATATCTCTCAGGGGGTAAGCCGGATGCCGAAGCCCTCCTCTCCCCCACCATGCCCCCCCAATACGGAAAACATGAAGGTTAGATATATGCAGAGGATGTACTAAAAGTGCTGTGCCTAGGGGTGCATAAGGGTGTAAATCTGGCCCTGGCTGGATTTAGCTGTGGGCATACCGCTAGATCGCTAAGTAGATCATGGAATCATAAAAACTGGAAGGGACCATGACAGGTCAAGTCCAGTCCTCTGCACTCATGGCAGGACCAACTACCACCTTAAACTGTCCCTGACAGGTATTTGTCTAACTTGGTCTTAAACACTTCTGGAGATGGCGATTCTACAGCCTGCCTTGGCAACTTAATCCAGTGGTTAATCACCCTGACAGTTAGATGTGACTGGTCTGATCACTATCCTTGCAACTGGTTAGAACAGGGGTCAGCAAGCCAAAAGAACAGAAGAGCCATTTCCCCCCACCCTCCCACCACAACCACGTGAGCCTGAGCTGGCCCAGCAGCTCCGCCGTGGCCCGTAGCAGTGGCAGGGGGTGTGTGCAGGTGGCTCTCTCTCTATCTCCCCCTCCACCGGTGGGGCGGAGCAGGGCTGCTCCACCTGTGCCCAGCCAGCTGTCCCTCCCAAAATCTGGCAATGGAGAACTGCAGCTTGAAGAGGCAGGGCCCTGGAATGGCCTACTCCGCAGAGTTCAGGCCGCTTCAACCCAGCCGCCCTAGGGCTGAACGGGCCCAATCCAGGGCCTGGGGGCAAGGCAGCCTCTGTTCAGGCCTGGAGTGGCCGGGTCGAAGCAGCCTGAACTCCGTGGAGGGGCCATTCCAGGGTCTTGCCTCTGCAAGCTGCAGCTCTCTGCCAGCCACTCTTGGGAGGGATGGCCAGCTGGCGGTAGGCAGAGCAGCACTGCTCTGCCTTGCCAATGGAGGGAGGGATAGTGGAAGTGCGCACCACCCGTAAAACCCCTTCCAGTGCTAGGGCCCGCGCCGCGGCTGCTGGACCGCTTCCGGCTCATGCGGTTGTGGTGGGAGGGTGGGGGTGATCCCAGTGCCCCTGATTTGGCCACCATGCTGGGGCCAGCCAAGAGTCCCCAAAGCACACCTGGGTCCTTGGAGGAGATTGCCAGGGAGCCAGAAGGGGACACTCAGGGAGCCACAGGTGGCTCACTGAGCCCGCGTTGCTGATCCCTGGGTTAGAATGTCACGAAATAAAGAAATTTATTACCCATAAGTTGCTAGTACACTCCCTAATGATAGTATGTAATTATGCAATGACTCTTTCTTTCTTGTCATTCATCCCGGGGCCTGATGAGACTGCAGTTAAAAATATTTATTATACCAGTATTGATTTGAATCAGCTCTCAGATGCTAGGAAGCAAGGTATTCTAGAACACTACTCAGATACTAAAACAGCAGTGTATTTTAATCTATTTCTTCTTCAATGTAACAGTAATTTTAGCTTTAATTTCTGGTGACTCCTCCCTGCTGCTGTCCCCATCCTTTGGCTTCAGGGACTGGAGAGTGCCACTGCCTGTAGGAGCCACTGCCTCATCATTGCTGGGTGTCCTCTGCCAGAGATGTTCCAAGAAATGTGGGCTGAAGGGAATGTCACATGAACCTTTCATGTGTGTTTAATGTGCCCCTCCAAAAGCAAATTTAAATGTCTGCGCACGCCTCTGCTAATGAGACAATCAGAGACCAACTCATGGAGAAAATAGCCATATGTCAGTGATTAATGCTTGCACCAGAATTAAGTTTCCATAAAGCTACACTTATTGCTAGCTAAATTGAATCTGCTACAGCTGGAACTAAAATTAACACTCAGAGAACTTCATTCAAAACATTTGAATGCAGCAAATAAAGATACGGTATTAAAGGTATTGTCTACGAAAGCTGGAGAGTAATCTACCTTTCGGATAAAGAAGAGAGCCCAGTTTGCTCAAGGGAAACAAAATATTCAAAATTGCTGTTCTGCCCACTAATCCATCCCCTCCAGAAGAGCCATCAGTTCAGTTACTGTTCTGTTGTGCATTTATATTCTGGTAACACAGATAGGCCCTGACTGAGACTGAACAAACATGTAGTAAGACAGTCTATGCCCTGGAGACCTTCAGAGCCGTACCACCAGTTTTTGCTGCCCAGGGCATATTCCAATCGGAGTGCGCCCCTTGCCATTAGCGGTGCTTGGAGCTGGCACTGCAAAAGCCGCCTTTTAACAGAGTGTCTCTATTGAGCCACTCTGCGCCGCCCAGGGCTTTGTCCTGTTGGCCCCGCTGTAGTTATGGCATTGGAGAGTTTACCATCTAAATAAACAAGACAGGTAAGAGATAGAGAGAAGAAAAGTAGGATCAGTCCCATTTTATAGATGAGAAAGTGTGGGTTCAGAGAAATCAAGGCCTTGTCTACATTAGAGAGTGTCGTCGATGGAAATTACAGTGCTGTGATTACAGTGCCTGTGCCTATCCACACGGCACTCATGTCGCCAAAACGCATCCACAGCTGGTGCTCCAATGTCAAACGTGAGAGCAGTGCACTGTGGGTAACTGTGCAACTCGCCACCTTGTGCAGTTGTATATTGTGGGAAGGCAGAAATTAGCACAGTGCATCATGGGTGCGGGCCCAACACTCCATGATGCATTGATTTCCCTGCCATCACTTCATGGATTTCTGACTGCATTTTGTGACATTTTTCAATGCTTCCAGTTTCCTGAGTGCTAACCATCTCTATCTGAAAGGATGGATCCTGCATTGCTCTCCACTGTTACTGTCCATGTTCTGAACACATTGTGGCTGCTCATGCAATATAGCATGAGCTCCCAATTGGAACTCGAATCTGAGGCACCTGACCTGCTGTGTGCCATGCAAACAAACAACACTGGATTACTATTTGTATTCACAGAGCATCTGCACACAGTGCACCACCACTTTTGGGCATGTGAGACAAGCAAAGTGTGGTGTGAATTCATCGTTATGCACATCTGGGATCAGGATTAGTGGCTCCAGAACTTTTGAATGCACAATGCCACCTTCATGGAACTCATTGTAGAACTCGCCCTTGCCCTATGGTGTATGAATACCATGAGAACTGCCCTCTTGGTGGAGAAGCATATGGTGATCACTGTGTGGAAGCTGGCAACTCCAGACTGCTACTGTTCAATTGCTAATCAGTTTGAAGTTGGGAAGTTTATCATTAGCATTGAGTTGCTATAAGTGTGCTGAGCCATTAACTGCATTCTGCTATGAAGGGTTGTGAGTCTTGGAAACGTGTATGAAATAGTTGATGGCTTCACAGCAGTGGGATTCCCTAAGCATGGTGGGACAATAGATGGCATGTATATCCCAGTTTTGGTCTCCGACTATCTTGTGAGGAAATACATCAATAGAAAAGGGGTACTTTTCAATGGTACTGCAGGCACTTGTGGATCACCCTGGGCTTTTCACTGACATCAAGGGGGGTTTGTCAGGGAAGGTACATGGCACACATATCTTCAGAAACACTGGTCTGTACAGAAAGCTCCAAATAGGGACTTTCTTTCCAGACCAAATGCCCATAGTGATCCTGGGAGATCCAGCATACCCCTTACTACTTTGGCTATGAAGTCTTATATGTACAACCTGCATAGCAGTAAGGATCACTTTCAATAACAGCTGAGCAGGTGCCGAATGACTATTGAATGTGCATTTGGCAGATTATAAGCTTGCTGGTCATGCCTTTATGGGAGGTTAGAGCTAAATGTGAAAAAATATTCCCATGGTTATAGCCACTGTGTGTTCCATAATATTTGTGAAGCTAAGCCTGAAAAGTTTCCTGCTGCATGGCATGCAGAAGCAGATTGTATAGTGGCTGAACACAAACAACCAGATGACAGGATTATTACAGGGGCACAACTGAGGTGGGGGGATTAGGATGAGGGGGTGGGGACTCAAATCAGAGAGGTCTTAAGGATCTATTTTGACAATGAGCACCAATAAGGTGTCTTTGTAAACAGCTTGTGCCATGTTATCATCGCTATTTAGCTTTCACTCTGTATTGATGCAAGGTGCTACCACGATGTGCAAGAGACAGATAAAAATTGCTTATTCTTCACAGAAGATGTCTTTAAATAACAATTATTCACAACACACAAGGAAGAATTCAACCTGATAGCCAGAGCAGTCAGGATGGGTATTGTGGGACATTTCTTGGAGGCAATTTACCACAACGTAACCAAGCACAACGTCTACACTGATGCTTTGTTGCTAAAATTTTGGCACGAAAAGCTGTACACCTCTCATCAAGGTGGATTTATTTTGTCACAAAATCAGGGGAGTTGCATTAGCTGTAGGGATGGAGAATTGCAGTATGTAAACCACCATTGTTCTGGCATAAAAAGCTGACTTTGGTCAACAAAAGTATCTATTGTAGACCACGTCTAAGTGACTTTGTTCATGATTACGTCAGAAATTTGTGTCAGTGCCAGGATATAAAACCAGATCAGCTTGGTCTCATATCAAGGCCTTAGCCAAATCCTTTTTACTCCATCTTCCCTCTTCTCGTCTTTTTTATTTATTTATTTATTTTTAGTTATCATAGAAAATACTTCTGCAAAGTCTCCGATGACCTAAAATTACAATTGCTTCTATAAAACCTTTAAAAGTGCACCACAGGACTCTTCTTTGTTTTTCATTACGAACAGTGATTCTCACCTCTCTCAGCCTCACAACTTTCTGATAGGATCTTACACACTGTTGGAATCTGCACAACTTCTTTTATTTGCTGGAGTAACCTGTCCTGATGAAATGCAAAGTAATCTTTCCCTCCCATACAGTAAGTAAGTTTTTTCCACTTTCTGGCATCTGAAAAAGTAGGGCTTCACCCATGAAAGCTCTTGCGAAAAATAAATTTGTTAGTCTTTAAAAGTGCTGCAGGGCTCCTTGTTTGTTTTGCTGAACTAGACTAAAATGGCTACCCCTTTGGAGCTTATAAATCCTGAGAATCTCTTCCGCTTTCACAAGCTCTGTGTAACTCACCAGAGCTAGGTTACAGGGATGGATGTCTGTTCTCCCTTATATACTGCTGCTGCAATAATTCTTAGTGATTTTCACTATTCAAAGCACTTTACAAATATTAACTAACTAATCTTTAAAGAGCAGGTAAATAAGTATTTTCATCCCATGTAGTAAATAGGAATGGGCCATCCCCAGGGGGATGCAGGGCCTGGGGCCAATTGGCCTATGGAGGGCCCTGCTGCCCCTGAGCTGACACAGGGCAGGGTGGACTGGCCCAGAGGCCTGGCCCTGGACTCCTGCTTCTCACCCAGGGGGCTGTGCGGGCCAGCCCAGGCACGGGGCTCCACTGTCCCATTCCACCCCTGGGCTGGCCCTCCCCACCCCCAGGGCCAGCTGGCCTAAGGGAGGGGTGAGAGAGTGGTGCCCAGCCTCTGGCCTGGATCGCCTGCCCTTTGGCTGGCTGTTTCATCTTGGGGGGGTAAGTAGGGGTAGCCTCGAGTAGAGGCCGGGTTCCTTTCACCATCCCCGCCTGACTGCCTTCAGCTTCACGCCAAAGGCAGTAGGTTGGGGGGTGTGGGACAGCGTGGCTGGGGTTGGGGTGCAGCAGGATGGGCACCATGCTGCCCTGCTCACAGCAGGACATCACAGGGCTCACAGAACCGTGGGGTCAGGGGTAATCACCCCTCTTGCTCCTCCCCCAAGGATGGCCCTGTTGGGTAGTAACCCTTTACATAGTTTGTGAGCTCTCTAGTAGACCTCACAGTCTTTGAGCTATACATATATGTAAATAGTCTTATGTGTTCTGTATGTTTACTAACATAGTTTGGATGCCTCCCCCATGTGCTTCCTTCATGTTATGTTTGTTGTGTAAAGAGCAAAAGACATAACATCCCCATTACATCTTTGGAGTTATTGTTTTAGGTGACTTGCCCAAGATCACACAGGAAGATATTATCAATAGCCAGGTAAGAACTCAGGTATCTTGAGTCCTAAAAGGAGTAGCATATCTACTCACCTGCAGCAACTGTTTTTTCTTTAGAAAAAAAAAGAGTTCTTAAACTCATGTTAGCTAGCTCAAAGGAAAGGCTAATGAAGAGAAGGCAATTTGTAGCCTTCAGGCAGACTAGCAGATTGAGTTAAACCCAAGGCTCCCTCAAGTCTTTGACTTAGAATCATAAGACTGGAAAGGACCTTAAGAGGTCATCTAGTCCTGTCCCCTGCACTAATGGGAGGACTAAACATTATACAGACCACTGCTGCAGGTGTTTGTCTAACCTGCTCTTTAAAATTTTCAGTGATGGAGAGTCCATAACCTCCCTCAGTAATTTATTCCAGTGCTTAACAACCCTTTTTCTAATGTCCAACCTGAACCATAATTTAAGTTCGATGCTTCTTGTCCTACCCTCAGAGATTGAGAACAATTTTTCTTCCTTCGCCTTATAACAACCTTTTATGAATTTGAAAACTATTATGATGTCCTCTCTCATTCTTCCCTAAACTAAACAAATCCAGTTTTTTCAATTTTCCTTCATAGGTCATATATTTCAGACCTTCAGTCATTTTTGTTGCCCTTCTCTGGACTTTCTCCAGTTTGGCCACATCTTTCCTGAAATCTGGCACCCAGAATGGAACACAATACTCCAGTTGAGGCCTGGCCTAATCAGCATGGAGTAGAGCAGAAAAATGACTTATGTCTTGCTTACAATATTTCTGCTAATACATCCTAGAATGATGTTTGCTTTTTCTGCAGCAATGTTATACTGTTAACTCATATTTAGCTTGTAACCCTCTCAAATCCCTTTCTGCAGTACACATTCCTAGGCAATCATTTCCCATTTTGCATGTGCGCAACTAATTGTTCTTTGCATTGTCAAATTTGATTCTATTTACTTAGACCATTTCTTCTGTTTGTCCAGATCTTTTTGAATGTTAATCTTATTCTCCAAACCACTTGCAGCCCCACCCAGTAGTATTCTGCACACACTTTTGAGTGTACTTTCTTTGCCATTATCTAAATAATTGATAAAGATATTGAACAGAACCAGACCCAAAACTGATCCCTGCAGGACCCCACTCAATATGTCCTTCCAACTTCACCACCAATAATGGCTCTCTGGGAAAGGTTTTCCAATTAGGTGCTCATCTCCATCTAGGTTGTCTTTCACTGGTTTGTTTAGGAGACAGTCATGTGAGACTGTATCAAAAGCCTTATTAAAATCAAAACATACCCCCTGTAGTAAGTGCAGTTTTATAGGAATCTGTGACTCACTAAACTTTATTATGGGGAGGGGGCAGGGCAGGAGCAGTTAGAACAGTGGTAGGACAGCAGTTGTAGTTTTGGTAGTGGTTGCAGCCTACCAGTGATGGACCCCCCTTTAGGACAGTAACATGGACTATGTCAATGGATGTTAATGGGGGATCACATCGGACATTGTCAGATTATCCTGCTATGATAATTTGGAAATGAAACTATGGGGTCATTTTTAATTACATGCACTAAATAAGGATAATGTTTAAGATAGAGTACAATATAAGACATGACCTAATCTAATCCTGTCTTTCAGGCAAATAAACTTTGTCAATTCTTAAAAAGACAAACTTCCTGCACAAATATGGTTTGGAAGAAGCATATATAGAAAAATAGACTGAACTGGATAAAAGCAAAATGGAGTTCTATGTTTCAACCTCAACGGACTAGATTTTATTCTTTGACAGTTCATAGAATTGGAATAGATTATACATTTTACTTTATTCCTTCTCAGATGGAACAATGGAAGCATTGATCACTAATAGACATGACCAGCTGTAAAAAAAAAAAAAAAAAAAAAAAAAGTATGGAAAAAGGCAAAATTTTCAGGATGAGCCAACTTCTTGCTCTTGGTCTGCTTTTATTCAGACACTTCTTATATACAGTGCAGTGCACATATTTTAGTGTAGTCCTGCTTTTAATGACCTGAATAAAGCAACACAGTTAAACTCACACAGAGCCAGGGTCTGCCACCTTTATTTGTGCTGAACAGTACCAGACTTTTTGAGTGGCCCCATTGTCTTGTACTTTTGGTGTGAGGAACTGTTTTGCCTAAAGAAGGATGGCAGAATCTGGCCCAGAGTGAGTATCTGTTTAATCCCAGAATCCTTTACTTCTCATTTCTTTCATGATTGTTTGAATGGAAAACAGATCCTGCCACCTTTTCTCACAATGAGTAGTGACTTACTCAATGCAGCATCCTACTGAAGTCAAATGGACTCCTCAAGGAGCAAAGGGGTTACTCAACATGAGTAAGGGTAGCAGAATCCCTTTTTACACTCCTTCTTGTAAATGCTAGACAGTTTGTTAGAAAATCATAATTTCTGTAGCAGTCAATTTATTGAAGTTCCATACTGAGCAGGATTGTTAACATAAAGAAATTCTTTCCAAGGTGAAAATTTGCCATTTTTTTATAATGTAATCACTCCTAAAGTGCTGCTTCTGAGCTCTTATGCAATTAAGAGCATTTTGTATCAGACTTTGATTCACAATTGTCTACTATCAATGACATAGAGATAAATTAAACTACTGATTGAGAGTATACACCAGTGAAGTTTCAGCTGATAAATCTAGGAAGAAACACAAGCATGGAGAGAATGCATGTCTTGCTAAAACTTGATCAAACTCCTCTGATCCTAGAAAGTTCTTGAGTATTTCTGAAGCAAAACTTTAGAGCCAAGAACAGGAAGAAAAGCAAATAAATGGCTATTACTAGCTGTGAAATAATTCACCTGCACCAGTCTGGAGTTTGAACAGCTTCCTTTGAAGATGAAACAAACAGAAAACAATCAGGTGTAGCACTCTGAAGTCAACTAAATCATATTAAAATATCTCCAGAAGTCTGTTTCTCATCAAAACACATAGCCGTCAAGCACTGAATACATCATGTTACTATTTTTCAGAAATCTTCTGCATAGGTCCTGATGCATTCTTGAACAAGAAGCTGCTACCGTTTTACTGGGCAGTGCCCTATCAATGACATTCATTCCACTGAATAATTTGTCTTCAGCATCAACATGCAGAGAAGAACTTAGACCTCACATTTAGAAGCTTTGTCATTAAATAGTTTCCTTGCCAACTGATCCATCGTGTGCAGTTCAGACTAGCAGATCCATCAATTACCTGGTAAAAAGTGATAACAGATCCTAATCAGTTAAGCAGAGATGTACAGATTGACACCTCCCTTTGGGAGTCAGGTCATTTGGGGCTAGTCAAGCCAGAAGTAGCAAAATCAAGCACTGGAAGATTGACCTTATACAAAGCTGAGAGCACATCTGCAAATGTCAATGGAACACTACTGTGAGCAAGAGTAGCTCAAACCTTTCTCTTCTCCCCTTTTATGAATCGCAAGAATCTTATTTTCTGAAATTCTCACGCAGCCTTTCACTGGTTTGTTTCCAAACTCTCAGACTTTTCTCTGTTAGCTTTGTATTTGTTTTTACTATCCTGCAATTACAAACTCTGTGACTTGTGCTGTTTTTCATTTCTACAAACAGAACGCTCTGTCTACATTTAGATTGTTAAATCGATTTAACTTAAGTCATAGAATCATAGGGTTGAAGGGACCTCATGAGGTCATCTAGTCCAACCCTCAGCTAAAAGCTCTCACTAAATCATCCCAGCCAGTGTATTGTCTAACCAGATCTTAAATATCTCCAAAGATGACGATTCTACCACCTCCCTAGACAACCCATTCCAATGCTTCACCACTCTCCTAGTGAGAAAGTTTTTCCTAATATCCAACCTCGACCTCCCCAGCTGCAACTTGAAACCATTATTCTGTGTTCTGTCCTCTGTCAATACTGAGAACAGCCTAGCTCCCTCCTCTCTGGAGCACTCCTTCAAGTGGCTGAAGGTTGCTATCAAATCCCCCCTCAGCCTTCTCTTCTGCAGGCTAAATAAGCCTAGTACCTTCAGTCTCTCTTCATAAGTCTTGTGCTCTAGCCACTTGATTATTTTTGTTGCCCTCTGCTGATCTCTTTCTAATTTGTCCACATCTTTGTTGTAGTGGGGAGCCCAAAACTGGACACAGTATTCCAGATGCAGCCTCACCAGTGCCAAATAGAGGGAAATAATCACATCCCTCGATCTGCTGGCAGTGCTCCTACTGATACAGCTCAATATGCCAGTAGTCTTTTTGGCAACAAGAGCACACTGTTGACTCATATCCAGCTTCCCATCAACCATAACCCCAAAGTCCTTTTCTACAGTACTGCTGCATAGCTGATCGGTCCCCAGCCTGTAGCAGTACATGGGGTTTTTCCGTCCTAAGTGCAGGACTTTGCATTTGTCCTTGTTGAACCTGACAAGATTTCTTTTGGCCCTCTGCTCCACTTTGTCTAAGTCTCCCTGAAACCTGTCCCTGCCCTCCAGCATGTCTACCATTCCCTCCAGCTTGGTGTCATCTGCAAACTTATTGAGTGTACAATCTATCAAAAAAAAAAAAAACCACAAGGAGTCGTGTGGCACGTAAAGACTAACAGATTTATTTTTTGCATGAGCTTTCGTGGGAGAAAATCCCACTTTGTCAGATGCTTCGAATCCCATCATCAAGACCGTTAATGAAAATGTTGAACAGAAGGGGCTCCAGGACCAATCTCTGGGGCACTCCACTCGTTACTGGTTACCAACTAGACATCGAGCCATTGATTCCTACCCCCTGAGCCTGTTGATCTAGCCAGTTTTCTATCCACCTTACAGTCCACTCATCCAACCCATACTTCCTTAACTTTCCAATGAGAATGCTGTGAGAAACTGTATCAAAAACCTTGCTAAAGTCGAGGTATATCACGTCAACAGCTATTCCTGCATCACAAATCCAGTTATCTCATCACAGAAGGCAGTCAGGTTGGTCGGGCATGATTTGCCCTTGGGTGAATCCATGCTGACTGCTCCTGATCACTCTGTTTTCCTCCAAGTGTTTCAGGATGTATTCTTTGACAACCTGCTCCATGATTTTTCCAGGGATTGAGGTGAGGCTGACTGGTCTGTAGTTCCCTAGCTCCTCCTTTTTCCCTTTCTTGAAGATAGGTACTATGTTAACCTTCTTCCAATCCTCTAGGACCTCTTGTTTGCCATGAGTGTTCAAAGATGATGGCCAGTGGCTCTGCAATCACATTGGCCAACTCTCTCAGCACCCTTGTATGCAGTTCGTCTGGCCCCATAGACTTGTGAACATCTAACTTCTTTAAGCAGTCTCGAACCTGACCTTCCATCAACGTGGGCCATTCTCCTTCTCTCCATTCTGCATTATCCTGTGTAGTAGACTGGGAGCTGGCTCTGCCTGTGAAGACTGAAGTAAAAAAAAAGCATTGAGTACATCAATCTAATTGAATCGAAGTATTGTGTGCATAAATACTTGATTTAATGTCCATGTCCATGGGGAGAACTTGCTAGTTCAATTTAGGAGAGGGGCGCCATGGAAGGTATGGCAAGATGGCCCCCAAGAAGGGCCATGCCTCCACCTGATATACAGAAAGAAGAAGTCACCCTGGGAGGGAGAAGGGCAAAAAGTGTTAAATCAAAATAGCAGTTAAATTGAAATAACGCTGCTACACTGCATTATTTCAAAATAATAAGTTTGATTTAACTGTCATTTTGATATAAAGCGAGGTTTTATTATTTCAAAATGACTGTTCCTTATTTCGAAATGAGGGAGTTCCTCATTTCGAAACAAGGAAAACTAGTTTAGACATGCACTACTATAAATTGAAATAATCATCATTATTTTAATTTAAAGTTTAAGTGTAGACATACCCAACTAGTCTGTGTTGTTTTCAGTGGCACATAGCTGCCGTTTTGCTTGCTCTGATTTGAAAGGGCAGTTGTACATGTGTGTTTCAATTAGTGCACTGCGAGGGAATAGCATGCCATTAATGAAAGGAGTCATTTTGCAATGAAAGATCAAAAGACTCCTGTCCATGAAATGTACAGCGAATATACCCCAAACTGTAAAATAAAAAAATAAACATAAGAATGTAATTTCATCCAGGGGTTTTGTTGACACCAGCAGTGAAGTTTAACTGATTTATTCATGTCATCAGAGATGTAAGATATAATTGTAACATTAAAGTCTTTCTGATAGTATATCCAGTATTAGACATGGTTACCAAAACTTCTCCCTCTAGTCAAGCCAGTTGTCCTGTGCTCACTCTCATCTCCAGTCTAAATCTTGGGCCTCCATGACTGGCAACTTTTCTCCTTATGGCTCAAAACATGTTTCTGGCCTTCCTTCTTCCCCTAAATTCAGTCTGGCTGTTAGAATTTTTAAACTGTTGTTGACATTTCACAAGTTTTTTTTAATAATGTTTATTTTTTCAGAACACCTTACCAAATAAAACAGGAATGAACGTAAAAAGACAGCAGAATACTCTAGCAGTGTATCTCCGGGACATGAATCAATGTGATAATTTCCATTTAATAGGTTTATAGGCTGCGTCTACATTGCTTAGCATTTTCAAAAAAACTTTTGTCAAAAAAATTATTCTGAAATATATTCAAAATAATTATCTCACAATAACTTTTTTCAAAAATGCTGTTTTAGGAGAATGGTCCAGGGACCGCTCCTTGTCCCAAAATAATGTGGCTTTTTATTTTTGAAAGTGAAAGTCTACGCCCGACTTTCTTTTTCAAATAAAAGAAAGGCAATGGAAAAGATAGGCAGGCTTTTTCGAAGAAAGCCTTTGCCACATCCGATGATGGCTTTTTTCAAAAAAGCTATCTGAAAAAAGGGTTTTTATTTCAAAAAAGCTGTCGGGTTTAGCTTTTTTGAAACAGTGCACTATATTGAAATACTGGCATGCTTTTTTGGCAATGCTAAACCTCATTACATTTTGAAAAAAAGCATTTTTCAAGATAGCTTTTTTGAAAAGAACCATCAGCGGACACAGTAAAGGCTTTGCCTGCCTATCTTATCCATTGCCTTTCTTTTTTTTGAAAAAGAAAATCCGGCGTAGACATTCACTTTCGGGGGGGGGGGGGAGCAAAGGTATTTCAGGACAAGGAGCCACTTCCCGGACTGTTCCCCTGAAAGAGCACTTTTGAAAAAAGTTATTTTGAGATAATTATTTTGAATATATTTCAAAATAATGTTTTCAAAAAAAGTTTTTTCGAAAATGCTAAGTAATGTAGACATAGCCATAAGGTTAGTTTTGCTTGATTTATAACTCATAGCTTATTACCAGGTATTGTGTTTGTTGTCATCCTTGAATAAAATCTTAAAATCCTGTTGAGTCTTTTCTTTTCTTTTTTTTTCCCTTGTTCTCATCAGTGGAAAGTTTCTAACTCAGCATCTCATGTAATACTTCCAAAAATTATTTAAGTACTTCACTGAACACACTTTATCCAAACAAAAACAAGAAACCTCATATTGAAATATTTGTTAGCTTTTAGTCCCTCTTGCTGAATTTAATTTGATGCACTAATTTCTTCATTACCAATAATATACCAGCCCTTCTTGTACCAAGAATTAACAGAGAAGAGTGTTTTCTTATCTCAATTTCCAGCTAACAAGAGTGATGCTATTACTAAATGTTTTCTGTTAACAATATATATCCTTTAGACCATGTAATTGAAGAAGCTAAAACTATCACTAATGGTTACTTAGGAAGTCCACTTTAAGTGACTGACCTTATTTGATCCATAATTCTGTCCGAGCCTCTGGGCACTCCCACAAAATATGAACCTTCTTCGAATCCCTTCTTTCCTCCAGCAGCATTACTATTAATTATTTGTCCAGAGCAACTAAGTGTGACACATCTTCTATGTATTTGGCAGATCTGTTAGCACCCCAGGTTAATGCAAGAAAATATTCATTTGGCCTAGGACATGGTGTGCTGGGTTGTGAGTTCTGGTTTTCCCCTTAACTATCTGTTCTTAATATTTATGTGCAGTTCACAGTTATTATCCTCATATTCCCCACCTATGAAACAGACAAGGATCTTTCACCCATCTTACAAATAAACAAGAGAAGAAGTTACAGGAATTAGGGCAGCTTTACAGCCTCTTCACAGTTCTGTGCCCAGGAAATCCTAGAAAGAATCACTTACTTAGTAGTGGGATTGATTAGCTAATGTATGAATTGTGCTTGAAAAATGTAAAGTGATGTGTGAGTACTGGCAGGATTATTGTGTGCATAAATACTTGATGTAATATATCTAACCTTGTAACTTTACACAGATCGCCAAGTGTTATGGCTATGATTATAAGTAGGTTTCTCCTTAGGAAAGAAATGGTTAATAAAAATCAGTGGGTTGTACTCTATTCCTCTACAATATATTATGAAGCCAATTACTGGACTAAAGTAATTTGATATTAAGAATGTTGCAATGTAATTAAAAATATATCCTGAAGTTCAGTGGTGACACAAGGACATTGTGAAAATTAAAATTTATTCCCCCTCTTCAAAGCTAGGAATTTGTGAGGAACCTCAGGTGAAGATCATAAACATTTTGCTAACCAAAGATGCAGAGGTTTAATCTGGGACCCTTACAGTCAACTTTACTTCCAAATAGATCAGCATAGAATCAGAAGAATTCTTATTCCAATTAAAAAAAAAATCAATTCAGTTCTTAAAGTTCATTTGTCCAGTTTTGTTGTCATATTTACAACATTCTGATTCATTCACTGGGATAATCAGAAATTTTAAAATTCATATATAAAGCTGGTGTGCTACAGTTAATTCAAAATTCACTGAATCATAAATCTAATCAAATGCTATAGAAAGAAAGTTCTATATGCACTCATTATAAATCGGCTAGCTGCGAAAGTTCAATTGTCTGATCTCCTCCTTTAATGAAATTTCCATAATTCATACAAAGGAATACTCTTGGCCATTGATTACAACATTTGACTTAGAAAGACTTTTCACTGAAATACAAGGAACTGTTGTTAATTATTATGTAAAGGAGAAGAAAAAACTATACTTAAAAATGAACTAGGTTGAAACAAGCCAATTGGAAATACAGAATATACAGTATCCATTAACCCTTTAAACATGAATGAGTTCTTTGGTTGATATGTTTGCACAGTGCTTAGCACATGGTACTGATCCATGACTGGGGATCCCTAGTGCTACCCCAACACAAATAAATAATAAAGGGAGTTATTCCAAAGACTGCTAAAAATGGCTACACCTCATTTTCACACCTGGGTTTGCTCCTGAGGTTCATACCTGAGCACTTGCAGAAATTAAGAGAGAACTAGAAGAGCATTCTGGCTACTGGCATACAAATAATTGCAGGGAATTTTCCTAATTTGTATGCATTTTGTTCAGAAATAGCCAACATGAATACTTCGGCCACTAGATGGCAATGATTTTGAATTACATCTGTAATTTCCTATTTCTGTGGTAGAGCTTTGTGGTCGAAAGACACAAAGCTTAGCATCCCCTACTTTCCTTTTGTCAGTTTGTTACTTACATGAGCACAGAACAGTGCCATTAACGCAACTGCTCTGAAAGATTATGATTATTTCTGAGCAGTGTTTGTTTCATTTCTGGCTGGGAACAAACCAAAGAGTTTTGATGGGGCCAGCTTGAGGGGGGTTTGTTGTGCTTTGCAAGAAGGAGCTGAGGAAAGCATTTTTAGCCTTGACAACCAACTTCTTGAGGATAGGAATGTTTTTATTTATACAAATAAATATTTTTTTAAAATATGTCAGCTAACAAAATATTGGTAACCAATATTAATTAGAAAGACAAGACTAAGAGTCAGTGCTTGTCAGACCTAGCATACCAAATTTTTTTATCATCATGCTGTCACAGTTGGGTTTGTAATGGGTATATATGTCCAGGGAAAAGAGATCTAACACAAACACAGTCCACACGTTTATGCTTTGAGACGAAGATTTAAATTATTGGTTGAGAATATTGGCAAATCTTTTGAATCCAGCAGAGAGAAGACTTGACTATATTTGCAGTCAGAAGAGTGGCTAGCTATTTGTATCAATGTTGCTACATATTTGAAATATTGAATCCAGATATTGCTGCATTTTCATGGAGAGAAAGAAAACTGCATACAAAACAAATCAAAAAGCAACACCCCATTCAGGAAAGGGTTGGCAGAACTAGTGCCCCTCAAAGCAAAATAAGAGGGACTGCAGATTCTGCAAGTTCATTCATGACAAAGGACTCTGAAGGAGTTCAAGAGTCAGAAGTGGAAATATTTCTGTCCCTCATTTCAGGGTGAAATAATTGGCTTGGATACATATGAAAAAACCCACGCTTTGAAGATATCACAGGAAGTCCACTTTACATTTGCCAGGGATGTAGAAATTTATCCTCCTTTTTGTTGTTTCCTGCAGTAGAAAGCCCGGAATTTCTTCCAAGATGTGAAAGCAGTATGTTTGACAATGTGACGAGGAAAAAAATTGGCTGATCTTTTTGAGGGCCTCAGTGGAGATTTTCTAGCTAAAGAGTCATGTCAGCAATTTCAGCAACTTTACACTCAGTCATTTCTTGTTGTTTGTTGCAAATCTGCCTGTAAGACACTACTTTAAAAGACTGTATAAAGCAGAGCTCAGTCCTTTGTACATATAGTGATCTGGAGATACAGGTTACGTGTGCCAACTGTCCAGTTTTTCTAAGATTGTAAGGAAGCTGATTACATATTCTTACCTCCAACAGTCTGGGTTTTTTTAGGTAGATTTGTATTTTATATGCATATAGATAGGTAGAGAAAAATTTGAGTATGTATATATTTCAGATTACTTTGGGGAAAAAAGGCCATGTAAATTGCAATCTGAATTGCATAGAGAGTCTAAGGTAAAAGTGAGGCATCTCACTCCCCCCTTTCTCCCTCTTTTTATTTGCTTTTATTTGCTTTGCTTCGCTTCTTCCTTTCTCTCATTTCTTCCCATTCTTGTCCTAACTTATTGGAATAATAAATAGATGGAAAAATGACTGTTTAACAAAAAGGCAAAATATTTTTTTCTATATTGTGCGGGCTTATTCATGGAGACAAAACCCCCTCCATAACAAAATCTTCCATTGGTCATTACAGTAGCAGTACAAATATTTTAAAGTGAATTTAGCAAACTGTTTTAATGACATAGCTCTGTAGTTTACCACATGGGTATCACCTTTATTTATGTGATAAACTATTTATAGATGCACTCTATGCATACCCACATATACAGCCATGTGCTTGAAAAAGTCACTTAAATATTAATACGTCTATACAACTGCATATTTATAATGCAATAATACATCCGTGAAAATTCAGCACTGACTAACAAGGTCTCTGTCACAGTGCATAATAAATTCAATCACTTGGGACTCTCCTGAATGACACAGAATCCACTTGGACAGTTCCTTCTGTCCCCCATCCCACCACCACGCCACACTTTTGGATGCATGTGTACTACTACACAAACTCATTTATCTCTGTGGGTGTATGTGTACAGTGTATGCATCGATAATGTGCACACAGGCTGAAACTGAAAATAGGTAGGTTCTTATGCATTCTATTTTTAAACATCTATATTAATTCAAATGTTGCTTCATCAAGGTTTTATCATAGTTGAATAAATATAGAGTGAATTATAATTATTTATATCCCTACTTTCAGTCTAGACATGTGGGAAATGTAATCATTTTGCTATGGTTCATGCCCAAAGAGTTATCTGACCAAGTTGAACAATATAATAAATATTACAAAATTGGAGGGCACTGGGTTGTGCTCTGGCCAACCTACTAGGGGCTACGGAGACCTCCAGTATCTCTCTTCACATATGAGATTATTGACCTCTGTGGCAAGGATGACAGATTAAAAAGTATAATTTTTCAGAGGAAACAGTGAAGATTTCCAGCTCTAATTATGAGAGTTCTTGCCAGGGATTTGAGCCCTCCCTCTTGTGACAATCTCAGTATTAAAGGCCAGTTTTGATTTACTAGAAAAATCTTGCTTTTTTCTCTTTTCAGTTGCCAGAAGCTTTGGTAGCATCTTTCAATGCTTCTGAGCAAAGAGAATGTTGACTTTGGTAGGTACTGTATGGGAGGAAAACACTGTAGAAGTGCAATAAGATAATGGAAAGGGTAACACCTCAATACATGGCATAAGGACATTTTTATATGAAATACAGTACAGGAAACTACAGTGGTATTTGTTACAAAGCCAAAAGACTGGCAGAGTGTGAATCTGAAGAAACTCTGGACTGAATTTCCCTGCCACCTCTCCCATTCCAGAGCCCTTCTCTGCAGCAGGGAAAGGCTCCAGCACTGGCAAAGCAGCAGGATACTTTAATGCTAAAAATAGCACTGTAGACATGGGTGCCACTGCTTGGGCATGCAGAGAGCCCATGTAGGGTATATACCCTGGTTTCAGGCACGTTGGATACTCTGCCTATTTGCCTTAGCCATGCCTGTCTACACTGCTGTTTACACTTATGTTAACTGGGCATGCAGTGTCTGTACCTTACCTGCTGTTGTAAATGTAACTGTACCCTTTGTGTTTGAATCCACGGGGCTCATGGGGGAATATACCCAGATGTCTACAGAATGACAGCAGTAGCTTCTATAAATATGAATCGGGCAAAAAGTTTTAAGTTACTTACAGGATTACATCATGGTCCAGATAATAAAGAATCCCTGTGTTGTCAGTTCTCATCATTTTATTGTGAATTACCCAATAGTTGGTAGTTTTCTTAAAGTCCCAGCAGAGTCAGTCTATTACATGGAAAATCACAGTTCTCCTTTTTCAAAAAAGTAAATTCCCAGCCCTCATGGCTACTGAGAAAAATGTAAAAACATAACTCAAGCATGTGCATCCTAATGAATTGAAACCAGAAGACAAAATAAAAATAACCTAAAATTATTGGTTAAAATCTCATGATTTTTAAGCTTGTCTGATCTTTTGGGTCCTGAATTATTTATTTTTTAATGCTGTGGCTTGGCAATACTGAGATTCACTGAGAGACAATGCCATCCTCGAGCTACTTCCTCCCAGCAAGGGGAAAATAGGTATGTGAGAGTAAAAGGAAAGTTTGATGTGAGTGACCACAGCTACTAGAACTGAACAAAGTATGGAAACAAGGAACTTGACCCAATCCCTCATAAAGTCAATGGAAAGATTCCCATTAACTTCACTGGCTTTGGATCTGGTCCAGAGTAAAGAAAGTTATGTTGATAAATAATATAAATACATAAAATTGATAATAAATAAATGATAAAGAAAATGGTATGGTGGGACAGCCTAATTTGGCAATTGACTGATCTTTGGCTCCTGGCAGCAAGTATGCTGATGGAAGGACTGAGGGGCTGGGTTCTGAGCTATTACAGAGAATTTGTTGAGTCTTGACTACATGCTAAGGGTTTAACTGATCACCATATTGGGGCCAGAAAGGAGTTTTCCCCCAGCACAGATTGGTGAAGGTGCTGGGGTTTTTTTTGCCTTTCTCTGTAGCATGGGGTATGACTCAGCTGCTGGTGGATTCTCTGTTCCTTAAAGTGTCTAAATCATGATTTGAGGACTAGAATAACTCAGTCACAGATTAAAGGGTAATTACAGGAGTGAGTTGGTGAGGGTCGGTGCCCTGCTTTGTGCTGGAGGCCAGACTAGAAGATGACCATATTGGTCCCTTCTGACCGTAAGAGTCTATGAGTCTACAAAACAAAATTTGGCACACATAATAAAATATTGTGAGTCTGATCCAATGGAAAGTTTTTGTTTTTTTTAAATCCATGAGTTTGGAAGAAGACTGGAGCATTTGAAAAAACCACAATTACAACATATCTGACTACAGTTCTCCTGTGAGAGAAAACTAAATAGTAAAAGAAATAGCCAATATGGCTTCCCAAAACTGCTTGTCAGATTCAGTGAAGGTCCACAGCAAAAAAAAGATAAGGGCAGCAAAAAAGCAGAATGAGTTAATGCAAGTCAAAGAGGTTAAAGATACTAAGAAATACAGTACTAGAGGAAGTTGACTGATAATTTAAAAAGGAAGGAGATAAAGTTAATGGTTATCAAATGGTGGAGATACTGAACCATTTTAATGGGTTTTTTTTCACAAGAAAAATGAGGGAAAGGGATACAGAAAATTAGAAGTAATGGCAATACTGTAGCTGTTGATGACAAGCACATAAAATACTTGGCAAACCTGATGCCAAGTTCCAAAGGGGAACCTGTGTTAGTCTACGCCAGCAAAACAAACAAGCTTGGCTATGCCTACATTACAAAAGGTTAGGTCAAATTTGCTAATTTGAACTAATGAGTTCAACTTTAATTCAAACTAAACTCAACCTTATTAAGTCAAATTAACAAAGTGGACTAAGTCAACTTGAAGTTAAGTTGATTTAGTCCACTTTGTTAATTCAACCTAACTGCCCTTAATTTGAATTTAATAAAATCGAATTAAGGGTTAATCCAGGTCTATGCTGTCCTTAGTTCGAACTAAGGAGTCAAATTAAAGCTTAGTTTGACCTAACCGGCAGTTCTTTTTGATTCATACTAAGCTTTCATTAAGTCAAGTTAAGGAATTTCTTAATTCAACTTTATGAAAGTCCAGTATAGACAGGGACTAATTTAGTTTGCATTAAGCCTCCTTAATTCAAACTAAATTGCCAGTGTAGACATAGCCAACAAGTCCTGTGACACTTTTAAAGACTAAAAAAGCATCTGATGAAGTGGGGTTATTTTCCATGAAAGCTCATGCGATAAATAAATTTGTTAGTCTTTAAAAGTGCCACCAGACTCCTTGTTTTCTGGCAAAACTGCGTGTATGTAAATTAGCAGGGTCTGGTGATATACATCCCAGAGTGTTAAAGGAGCTGAGAGGTTGGGGAGTATTTTTTTAGGGAGTAGTACAGGAAAAGCTAAATATGTATGCCTAGCTAAGGAATATTTAGAAAGACAAGAACTGCCATACTGGATAAGACCAATGATCTATCTATTCTGATATCCCGTCTCTATAAGCTGGCAAGTACCACGTGCTTCAGAGAAAAGTGTACAGCTTCCATATTGAAGAGGGAAGATGATGAGGATGATAATAGTACTTAATGCCTTTTGTTTTGAGAAACATAAAGTACTTTGCAAACATGAATTAATTCTCATACTACCCTATGTGGTAAGGGACTTTTAATATGTTCACTTTACCCTTCAGTAAAATGAACATATTAATAGTCCCTTACCACATAGAGTATTATGAGGTAATGAGCAGTTAAGCAGCAAGTCAGTTTCAGAGTCAGGAATAAGCATCTAGTCCAGGAGTCCTGATTTTCATTGCAATGCTCTAAATTCTCCCCTCCCTAAACTGGTTCAATTGGTCCCATCATTCAAATCTCCCTCCAGGATTTACTTCTACTGTGATGCTTATAGGATATGGAGTCAGTCATATTAATCTTATCATCTAGGGGGCATTAATTTGGTTTAGAGATAGATTCATTAAAAACATACAGACATGCACATGCCTTTTCATAAAACTTGTCTGCACACAAAAGCTGTACTGCTTAAACAACACCAGCTTGGCTAAAATGATACTGAAGTCCCTTAATTGGTCACAGCTGCATTGTCATGACGGTGCTTTATATTGGTGTAGCTATTTCTGTATGGGTAATGGAATAACCTGTATTAATATAAGGTACCTTTGTACCGATGTCATACAAAAGTAGGACTGGAAGTGGTCTTCAGAGGTCATCTAGTTGAGTCCCCCGCACTGAGGAACATGTACATATACATCTTAGGTTTTTGTCTAACGTGGTTTTAAAAACTTCCTTTGATGGGAATTCAGTAGCCTCCCTTGAAAGCCTATTTCAATTCTTTATTACCTATATAGCCAGAAAGCTTTCCTAATGTTTAATCTAAATCTCCCTTACTTAAAACTAAGTCAGTTAATTCTTGTGCTACGTTCAGTGGATGTGGAGAGCAACTGACCACTATAACAGCCCTGGACATATTTGAAGACTGTTGTCAGGTTCCCTATCCCTTCAGTCTTCTTGTCTCAACAATAAACATGCCCAGCTTTTTTTAAACTTACCTCAGAGGTCAGTTTTTTGGTCCATATCTTTCTTAAAGTGTGTGGCCTAGAACTCGAGAGTACTTCCACTGAGGTTTCACAAGTGCCGAGTAAAACCGAATAGTTATTTCCTGTGTCTTGCATACGACATTCTTATTTATACACCCGAGAATATTAGTCTTTTTACCAATTGCATCACATTGTGGGCTCATACTCAATTTGTGATCCAATATAACCCCCAGATCCTTTTCAGCAGTACTACTCCCTATCAGTTATTCCCCATTTTTGGCATGGGGCTGGTGACAGGGCACTGGGGCTATGGGGAGGGGATGGAGCCAGAACCAGTCATGGGGCACCAGGGAGGGGAGGGGGGTTCAGCCACAGGGAGCAGGGCTTCAGGGCCCCCAGCAAGAGCCAGGGCTGCAGTGTGGGGGCCAGGGGCCAGAGGCAAAGTCTGTAGGTGGCTCCTCAGTGGGCATTCGCCTTAGGCCTCCTATAGTCTAAGGATGCCTTTGCATTAGATATTAGTGAAACTGTTGTAAAATTCATGCTTACATAAAGCTTGAAGAGAACATCAATTCCACTCTGTGCTTCAACATGTAAAGAAAATGCATGATTTCCACTTTAGAGTAAGCACAACTTAATTTTCAAGTGTCCTGTCGTATTTCTTAAAATAACAGTTGGAAGTTCCTGTAGTTATAAACAGCATAGACTGGTGTTAAGAATGACTATCACTATAAATAGCTCCCACTTCCAGTTATACTACACATACTTTTTAGAACTTCATATTTTGGAACTAGTACACTTAGCAGTATAGTAAATGGACTATTAATTCTAGTGCACATTTTCTTTGTAGAAATGCTGCAGTACATTTATTTACACACACACACACACACACACACACACACACACACACACACACACACACACACACACACACAATTTTTGTTGATTTGTGAAGGAGGAGACCTTTCAATTTTTCAGTTGTTTTGACATAAAAATATAAAACATAATGAGCTTGAATAGACATTCATCTGTATATTTGCATGATCAATTACTAGAACTGTGCATTCAGTTACAGTAGTTGAACAAACAATTTAGACATACAACTAAAGAAACCAAGTTTTAAAAATGGGGGTGTTTCTTTGTGTTTTACAGGATGAAAAATGACCCTGGAATATTTTAGGTTGTTCACAGCAAGGTTGGTTATCCCCTTTGAATCTTCATTTAGCCAGCGGGTCCAAAATGAACATACATAATATTTCAGTTCTGGTTCTACTAGGCTATGAGAATTTAAAAGATTCTCATTTTGAAATATTTTTTCACCCATTATGTTTCACCTGGAGTATTTTTCCTGCCTTTAAACTTTTAGATAATAGTTAGCTCTTAAAGACCATGTAGGAAAGTATTAATTTCCATGAAATATAAATAATAATACAGCAAGGCCACTATCAGATTCTGGAATCAGTCAATATTACATGTGATTACCTGAAAATATACCATATATTGTTACTGAGGTAGTTAAATTATCTCAGTGGCTAATAATATGAAGAATACTTTATTCTAGTACACCACTTCTCGTCTGTAGCTTGATAAAGCCCTTACAAAAGTGGGAAATCGGTGGCACAGTAATTACATGAACTTCATAGATCACAGAGTGGGTCAATGGCTCAGCCATGAGTAGAATTCGTTGAGTCCTGATTCCCAGTCTAGTGCTTTGTCCTGTGAATTATAATGACTCCTAATGTATATCTTTACATTTCTACTTGAATATAGGTAGTGGAACCTGGCCTTTAAAATTTTAAGGATTTCTCAGGCAAATTACATTCCATTTTGGCCTTAAAAGCTTCTACATTGTAATCTATTGTTTCTACTAGCAGGTTTTCTTCTACAACTATTAAATCTATAATCACTAGCCCAATATGTGAAATGTTCCCTTCTAATTAATTGAATTTGTCTGATGATGTCATATCAGTTTACACCAGGGGTCTTAAACTCAGATCACCACGAGGGCCACATGAGAACTACTATGTTAGCCTGAGGGCCACACTACTGAAACCTTTTCATGAAATGATATTGCAAATATCAGTAATGATAGTGTCATTGTGGGCCACACAAAATAGCTTTAAGGGCCACATGCAGTCCATGGGCCACATGTTTGAGACGTCTGGTTTACACTGTGCTTGTTTTAATAGCTGGAGGCCTGAAAAGATGTTGTAACCAGCATCTCTAAACTTTGTCTACACTGCAGAGTTCAGACTGCCATCCAAACTTTTGCTGGCAGACAGCCAATGCTATAATTATAGTGATGGGTAGGGTCCACAGAGCCATCCTTTTGTTGATGGAGTGTGTCCTCATTAGGACTACTTCCACTGACAAAAGAGGCAGTGAGGGGAGCTAAGAGGCCAACCCACAGACAAAAGAGGCAGTGAGGGCGAGCTGACACGTCAGCCCACAGGCTTCCTGCTGCCCACCCCACCCTTGCTGAGGACCTAGGTACTGTGCCTGGGCCCCCCAGCAACCCCACTGCCACTGGGACCAAGAGCCTAGTGGCTGCTTCGTACGCTGTCCCAGGCAGTGGCAGGGGATTGAAGCGGCTGTGGATGAAGGAAGCCCAGCAGCAGGGGGGTAGGTGTGGCTGAAGCCACTGGGACTTCCCAGTCCCTGGTGGGGGCTTGTCAATCTCACAGCTCTAATACGGCAGTGAAAATGACGAGTTTGACAGGTCCCCCCAACTAAGGGAAGACTAGAGTGGTCCTTATTGGCATTGTGGGACATTTCCAGAGGCCGTCTAATGCGACAAAAATCACCCTGAGCGTACACACTCCTTGTTTTTCAATAAAACAGTTGCACAAAAGGCGCTATGACTCTTGCATAGATTGCATTATCTTGATGCCAAAACAGCGCAGTTTTGACAACAAAACGAGCATTCAGGAATGTATGCTGGGCTAGTTTTGATGCAAAAAAGTTGAGGATTTGCATCAAAACTCTCCAGTATGTGCAAGGCCCTACTGTTTCACAGACAACCTCCCAGCTAGAGGCTGGCCCTCAGTTTCTGGATGCCACACCTCACATAAAAGCTTGTTTTAATAGGATCTCTTTTTTCTCTTACTGTATGGTGATACATGTTATTTCCTCATGGAAACTCCCTCTTGAATTCGAGAGCTGAATGTTTTTCCATTAGCTTTAGTGATTTACCATTGTCCTTTCCTGGACAGGACGATGGATAAGTATGTAAAATTAATTTTGTGTCAACAACTGGCTTGAGAATGCCTCTCCATCTGATCACTCATTGGCCTTCTGGGAGGTGGAGCTGACTTTTATGAGCACAGTTCCCTGTTTACATAACTGCATAAGTACATAATCATAGCCTGTATACTTTCTGAATAGTGATTATTAAGTTTAGAACATTACAAGATTTCATAAAACACCCTGCCTGACGTGTTTTGGTAGCACAATACTACACACAATCAGTTGATTCAATTGCTTTAGGGTTCAAACCAGATCTTCCATGTAAATATATTATAACCCCAGTGGGCTCAGGAAAACAAGTTCATAGATCCTAGAGGTTTCCCTGAGGACCTGGGCACTCTCACATTGGAAGCAGCAGCGCCTAAATATTTTCCAAAAATAGAAAGTCTTGCCCGCACTTGTACTAGGAAGCTATAAGCCAGGAATCTATTGACTCAACATGATGTCATATGGTCTGCTCAGCCCAATCAAACATTTCTCATGGACAGGGCTGTCCCTAGGGTAGGGTGAGGGGAGCAGCTGCCCAGGGCCCCACACTTTGGGGAGGCCCTGTGGGGCCTGGTCCGCTGCCCCTCCCCCCCCATGCCATGGACCAGGCAAGCTGGCCAAAAGCGGCATCCCAGTTCAGCGCTGCCGGTTTGCCCCGTCCGCCTCTCAGCTCTCTGCTGGAGGGGGCGGGAGGCAGCGCAGGGCCTGTACAGCTACCCCCCTGGCCACGCTGCCTCCCACCCCCTCCCCACTGCTTCAGCACAGAGCTGAGAGCAGCACACGTATCGGAGTGGGTGGACCGGCAGCACTGAACTGGGCCGCCCTTTGGCTGGCTTGCCTGGTCCCTGGCATGGGTTGGCCAGAAAAGGGGGGGAAGTGGGGTGATTTGCCTGGGGTCCTACACTGCCCTAGGGACAGCCCTGCTCATGGAAGACCAGATCCAAGACAGTCTAGAGGAAAAGGCAAAACATGTGACTTATCACATTCCTGAGTGTCCGTTGAAATTGGATACAACACACAACCAAGCATACTGTGACCTGCAAAAGGTTGAGAGCCACTGGTACTCAGAGTGGTCCCTAGGGGACGGCGAGAGGGGCGACTGCCCTGGGTCTTGCAGTTCTGTGGGCCCCCCGTGCCCCACCACTGCTGTGTTGTCCCCCATCCCTTGTCCCACTACTTTCAGTGGGAGACCAAAGGAAGCAGGGTGGGATGCAGGGGTGTCGCTGGCGGGGGGAGGGACCTACGGCACGGGCCCAGGCCCCGCCCCTGGCCCACAGGCCCTGCCCCCATCCTGCAGGCCCCGCCCCCTGGCCAGGGCCAGGGCCAGGGCCAGGTGTTGCTGTGTCACCGCGTGCTGCTAGGCCCTGCATCCCCGGCCGGGGATGGGGCCGCTGGGGCTGTGGGCTGCCGGGCCCTGGATCTCTGGCCCAATCGGGCCAGAGATCTGGGGCACTGGCGCTGGGGTTCGGGGCACATGCCCCGGGGTGCCCAGCACCAGCAACTCCTCTGGTGGGGTGGGAACACAATATGACTCTGGACTAGCTCACCCTGCCCCCAGGGCAGAACAGCTGGCACAGGGGCAGGGTGGGCCAGCCCAGAGGCTGGGCTCCACTCTTCCACCCCACTCCTAGGCCTGCAGTTCTGCCTGGGGCCAAGGAGGGACAGCTCAGAGGTGGGGAGGGAGAATGGAGGCCAACCCCTGGGCCAACCCTCCCTACCTGCAGTGATGGAGTGGCCAGCCCAGGGAAGGGGCAGGAGTGTGGGACACATCCTCTGGGCCAGCCTGCCCTCCCCCCCAGCAGATGGGGGTCCCACAAGCTAATTGGCCCTGGGCCCTGCTCCCACCTAGGGACAGCCCTGCTGGTACTAACCTATTCTTAAAAACTTCCAGTGATGGAGATTCCACAGCCTCCGCAGGCAATTTATTCCAGTACTTAACTATCCTGACACTTAGTAACTTTTTCCTAACATCCAACCTAAAGTGTCCTTGCTGCAATTTAATCCCACGGCTTATGTTCTATCCTCAGATGTTAACAAGAACAATTTTTTTTTCCCACCTCCTTGTAACAACCTTTCATGTCAGGGGTAGGCAACCCCCAGCACATGTGCTGACAGTGGCACCTCAGCTCATTCAGAGCGGCACGCAGCACCATCTATCATACCACAGAAATTGCCACTCCTGCTACTGACAGCCACTCTAGGCATCTTCCTTGGGGGGCAGCTGGGACACAGGGAGTCCCCCCCATGCCTATGCCTCCATGTGACACTGAAAAAAGCTGCCCAGAGTGGCTCCTCTCTGTAAGTGTGATGCTACCCAAAAGAGACACTCTGGGCAGATTTTCTGCAGCATGCCTGGGAATCCTGAAAGGAGCTGCTTCTTTCTGTGGCATGCCTGGAGACCCCTGTCCTCAAGCATACCACTAAGATGAGCCAGTCTGGGCAACTTCTTTCCATGGAATGCCTGGGAGGTGTTCCCACTCCAGCCATGAGCACTGCTGAATTGTCAGGCAGCCGCTGCATTTTTTCAGCAGAGGGGGCTGCCGGCACCCATTGAGGGTCAGGGAGGAAGGACCAGCACAGGGGGTTGGCAAAGGTTGCTGACCCGTTTTATATACTTGAAAATTGTTTTTGTGTTCATGTCAGTCTTCTCCAGACTAAACAAACTCAGTTTCTTCAGTCTTCCCTCACAGATCATATTTTTCTAAACTTTTTAATCATTTTTGTTGCTCTTCTCTGGAATGGCTCCAATTTGTCCACATCTTTCCTGAAGTCTGGCACCCAGAATTGGACACAGTACTTCAGCTGGGGCTCAATCAGTATGAAACAGAATGGAAGAATTACTTCTCATGTCTTGTTTAGAACACTCCAGCTAATATATCCCAGAATGATTACTTTTTTTTGCAGCACTGTTACATGCTTATATTTTGCTTATGATCCACTATAATGCCCAGATCCCTTTCTGCATTACTCTTTCCTAGAGCGTCTTTGCACATTCTTTACATGTGCAATTGATAGTTCCTTCCCAAGTGAAGTACTTTGCATTAGTCATTATTAATTTTCATCCTATTTACTTCAGATCATTTGTTTACTTTGTTCAGACCATTTTGAATGGTAATCCTATCCTTCAAAACATTTGCAAGGTCTCCTAGCTTAGTATCATCTGCATACTTTTTAATAAGTGTACTCTCTTTGCCATTATAAATCATTGATGAATATATTGAATAGAACTGGACCTAGACTGATCCCTACAAAATCCCACTCTATATACCCGTTGAGCCTGACTGTCAACCACTGTTAACTACTCTGTGGGAACAGTCTTCCAACTGGTTATGTACCCACCTTATAGTACCTCTATCTAGGTTGTATTTTCCTAGTTTGTTTATGAGAAGGTCATGCAAGACAGCATCAAAAGTCAAGATAAAGCACATCTACCATTTCCCTATATCCACAAAGGTCGTGCCCTTAATAATGTCTCTTTGAAAAACTGCCAACTCTCTTGAACCGTTTTGCTCTGTAGACTTGCTTCCCATCTTATCTTACCTACCAATTCCCTGACTTTGCTAAAGTCTACCTTCTTGAAATCCATTATATTTATCATGCTATATTTTCTCTTGCCATTCCTTAGAATTACAACCTCTGCTGTTTCATGATCACCTTCACCCAAGCAGGCTTCCACTTCTGAATGTCAGAACTTGGTGTTACTGAAGAGTCCAAAAGCCTGTGGTGTAGCCCAGTGGTCCTAGCTCCCAGGTTCAATGAGATGCCCACATCCAATTTTTGTGTGGACTTCAGGAGAATTAATGTAACATCACAGTTTGATACCAACTTGATGCCATCTGTCAACAAACTTCTTTACCACTGGAGAAGGCTAAATGTATACCCGCATTCAATTTAATGAAAGGATACTGGCTAAAACCCATTGCTCAAAGATTTAAAGGAATTTACCACACTCCTAGGGCCTTTTCAGTTTATAGCCTCAGATATACTCTTTGGGGTGCTTGGACCCCTATCCAGTTTTTAGAGGCTTATGGATTATGTTTTATGCCACTATAAGCAGTTTGTGATGGCCTATTTAAACAACGTGGTTATTTTAGTCAAGTTGGCAATCTTTCTGATTCATATGATCTCTGTGTTGGAATACCTGAAAGAGGAGAACTCACTACAAATCCCAAAAAAGTAAGTTTGGGAAGCAGAAAATCTGGCACCTGGGGTATCTCATAATGAATATCCAGATTAAATCCCTGCAAGAGAAGACTGAAGGCAAAAGGAGCCCAAGTTCTTACCACGAAGATATAGGTATGGACTTTTCTGTGACTGGCCAGGTATAACCAACAGTTTTTGCCCCACTTCAGGACCCAAGCAGCACCTCTGATACACCACCTTTGAGAAAACACCTGGCCTTCAAATGGACTATTGTGACATTACCTTATTATCTTTTAGGAACATTACATTATTATTTTTTATATTATTATCTCCCTGGGACCTAACAGTGGGCCATGTGCGCCTTAAATGATTACAGATGACAAAGGTACACTAATCCTCGCATTAAGTGGAGATATTTGGTGTTGCAGAATATATTTTTTGCATACTACACCAGCTGGCATCTCAGCACCAAAGTGCAGTCTTCTCTTACCCAGACAGTGGGTTATTGCTGAAGGGGAGGTCAGGCCTTTAGGCCTGTTCTATGGGAAGATGTATGTGGTGGGGTCTATCTGGCCTTCTCTGCCCCTTGCTAGGGACATTGGCTCCTTGACACACATTACTCAAGAAAAATCCACTCAGACCTAGTTACTGACAAGACAGTCCTCTGGAAGCCTAGAAGGGCTGACAGGAAGTTTTGAACAGTCAAGAGACAGCAAGCTAGTTAAGAAGGTTTCCCCTATTTCTTTTCAAAGCAGTGTAGCAGGGTGAGAATGGCTGAGGCGAGGGAGCTCCTTAATGATGGCCAGACCAATGCTTTGTTTTCAGGCACTGCAGACTGATATTTGCTTTGGAGTTTTGTGTAGTTAAGGGCACAGATTGCCAATGTTTCAGTTTATTATTGACCTTGACGTAGACTGATGTTAAACTTATGGCCACATCCAGTGGATTGAAACAGGCCCTGCAGAGAGGCTTTATAAAGCAGCCCCATCTGCCACAGAAAGATAATACAATTTCAGCCTGTATTAGCTTTTGCAGGTATTCTCTGTGAGGATGAAGCTGATCTATTTATGCCCCACTTCAGCCTGCTCCTGCATACCCATTGTCTGTTCATTGCTCTCCAGCATAGATCTTGGATCCACTGAATAGCCTCTGTGGAGCACAAAGGAGGTGGGTGGTGCTTTTTTGAGTGAGACTTGAGCACCCTTTCTGTTTGGGAGGAGTGAAATCCATGTTCAGAAAATTCTCTCCATTTACAGAGCTCAGTAGGACAATCTGGGCTAATATTATTGAGAAATGTCTTTTGTTCTTTCATTAGTAAACAGTGAGTCATTGACTGTGAGAAAAAATGAGATTACAAAGAATTTATAAGTAAGTAAATCAACTGCCTTCAGTCATGACAATGACTCACTGTTTACATCGAACCCAACATATGTTTCTTTCAGTGTCCATCTATTCACATATTATTGCGCTTACACTTCAGGAAAATGAATTCTTAGAAAGTTATGGAGAAATACAGATTTTCAAAATATGATGGACATTTTTAGGCTATATTTGAAGACTTGGTCTTAATTCTTTTGACAGTTGCAGATGTCTTCAACAAGAATTACTTCTGAGGTTTACTTAGCCCCCTAAGTCCAGCTGTAAGACTTGTGATATGGACAGCTATAGTTCTCCAAGGATATGATTATTTAAAAACAGGTCTGTTGTGCTAATTCCTTTCCAATACTTCTGCATTTTGCATAGTACCATAGTACGTGAAAAACACTCTTACTACTTAATGAATTTTTTTGCCTGTGACCAAAAATCATAGGATCTCTCCCGTCTTTTTTTCATTCCATTCTGTCTGAAAATGACATTTTGATATAGGAACCTCACCTTAATATCTAGTGACTTTTCTAAAAATGACGAACGCTCTTCTGACTCTTTATATCTATTTCAATCCCTTTAACTTCACTCCAGGCCAGTGTATGTACACCAGATGTATTGAGGAAGCCAGGAACTTGTTGGAATTGCACTCTGATTTATCCGTGTCAGTACAGTTTAAATCCATTGGCAATGTCAGTGCTGTTTCCTCTGGATATTAAATTTTTCACTGACATGGAAGAAAAGATAATGAGATCTATCCTAAATAAATGAATTATTAAAATATTACTCTTATTTATACAATTTTCCAATAAATATTGTACAATGTTTATAAAGAAGATTTTAGCAAAAGGTAGTGTTGATACCCACACTTTTCTGCATACTCTGTTTGAAATAAATGAAACACCTTTTTTCATAAATGGACTACCAAAAGCTTTCTTATAAAAACTATCTTTTTCTCTGAACTGAATATCTAGTCTGTGTCTTGATATTGGTGTATGTATCATTTCTAATTTTATAGTTTATCTGATTCTATTCCGGACTGTGAAAATTATTTCCTTATGATGAAGGCATCAGAAATATGCATGCAGTTGACATCAGTGATATAGACCTTATATACGAACTGGCTTCATTTGGTATTCATTTCAAAGTTACCAGGCCAAATTCTCCATTCAATTACAGGAATGCATGTTCTATTAAATCTGCCCCTTGAAATATAATTTCTTGTTCTTTCAAACACTATTAGAGCACAGTAAGACATAAACATACGTATCAACCTGCCATGGCACAAATTTAGGGCAGAATGTGTTGTGAAGTCTCAAAAAGAGGTACATAAAATATTATTCATGAAGGACATTTAAAATGCTGTGGGTTTTGCTCCTTTAAAGTAAATAGCTTCTTCAATAAACCTCAGTTTCGTAATTCTTTGTTCCTGATGTTTAAAATTTCCAACAATAAAAGTGAAAGATGCCAAATCTGTGTTGAATGGCTATGTCCACACTGCTAGCCATTTTTCAAAAAAAGTTTTTTCAAAAAACTTATTTTTGCAAAAAATTTGAAATAAATATTTTGAAATACACTTATTTCAAAAACTGCTATTTTGAGAGAGGAGTCCTCCTGGACTTTCTGTCTCAAAATAAAGCAGCAGTTTCTTTCTTTTTCTTTCTTTCTTTCTTTCTTTGCAAAAACGAGAGTCCATATTGGACTCCCGTTTTCGAAAAAAAGTAAACCAAGGTAAAAGATAGGCAGGTTTTTTTGAAAAAAAGCTATTTCGAAAAAGCCCTTTTTCTGATAGGCAGCCAAGTTTAACCGGGCTGAAAAAGTGCTCCAGTATTTCAAAATACTGAGGCTCTTTTTGTTTCAAAAAGACTTTTTTGAAAAAGCTCTATTTCAAAAAAAGCTGGCTTTCACTTTTTCGTAAAAGCGCTCCAGTGCTTAGAGACGCCAGAGTGCTTTTTTTCAAAAAATCAGAAACAGCTCCCTGGACACAGAAAAGGTTTTTCAGGCTAAGGTGGCTTATCACGAAAAAACTTTGCAGTGCAGATGTGCCCAATGTGTTTAAGTTTGTGACTAAAAATGAGCAACATCCCCCGAAATGAAGGACTCTTTCATTTTGGGGGATGTTCCTCATTTAGCTATTTACTTTAAAGTTGAGAAGTATAGAGGAAAGATGCTATTTTCTATGTGGCTTTTTGTAGCTTTCTGGTTTGTGTATGTTTACATTTGAGAAATTACCTTTGTTTCATCCAAGAATGTTGCCAAACTCCAAATAGTATAAAATATTATTTTAAGTGTCTTGGACTGTCATTTCATTGAGCACTTTAATCACATGATGACAAGGACAATTTCTAATTAAATTTGAATTGAGAGTAGGTCATGCGGAGCTCTGATTGGGGTAATGCAGCTGACACCTACCACACAGGAAGTACAGCAGGAAAGCCCTTATGTAAACAAGTCATGATTCATTGCCTTTTCATTGCATAAGAGAGAGGAGATGATTCAGTTTTCAGTAGTCAAGATCAGATTCTGTGACAGTGTAAGAGACTTTCCGAGCGAGAATGTTGTTGAAGTTTGAATCCTGTGAAGTATTAAACTGAATAAAGCTTCTAAAGTAGTTTGTTACAGAGAAACTCTTAAAGTTTGTTGTTTTTTCAAAGTACATCTTGGCAAAACAGTCTCAGTGGAGAAAAACTAAATTAAGTTTTTTTTTAAAAGCAACCTGCCTGACTTGAGATGTGCTTTTAATAAAGAGAAAAGTGACATTAAAAACAGATTTCCCAAGGACAGGTCCTAGGGAAAAAAGGAAATAAGATTATTTTCCTAACCACTTTTCATTCACAGATGGCTGATAATCTTAGTAGCTATGCAACTAAAGGGGAGATAGATACGGAGCTTGGTATATGTGGGGAATGGAGATATTATAGATTTTTTAGATATTTTTTGGTTGCTTAACTTTGGCTGGGGGAGGAAGTTAGGTACTGGATTTGTTGTTTTATATTACTTTTTGATTTTAAAATAGAGTCAGAAGTACCTTGAGCAAAATACTTTTTAAGAGGAATTAATAAATGTAAATACAGAATATGATTATTTAAATAAATAGTGACAGAAATTAGTTAGAGGGATTGATCATGTAGGAGAAAATAATCTCTGTTGGTTAGAGCCTGACACTAGGGATGGGGAGGTCTGAGTTCTGTTCCTTCTTCTGTCAGTGGCTAGCTTTTTGCTATGGGCAAGTCACCTAATCTCTTTGTGTCACATATGTCACATACATATGTAAAATGAGGATAAATAATTCCTACCTGAATCTTGGCATATTGAAGATGAAGGGAATTATATAAATTCAAAGTATTTTATTATTGTATATATTATTAACTGATTGTATTTGTTTGTTTATATTCTGAGGTGCTCAGCATTTAAACCTTTTTCTAAGTGTTATATTTTTCTGCATATGGATGACTTTATTATTGCATGCACAAGAGGTTAAATGCAGCCAGTGAGAAGGGGGGGGGGTGTCTATTGAATTAATATATGCTTTAAAATCTTTCCTGCTTAGGTTTTCCCCTTGCCTTTATTCTGTATGCTTATTTAAGTTTCTTTGCAGTCAATCAAAGGATTTTTTTAAACACCCGAACATTTTGGGAATGTCTGGCAGGGTTTTGTAGCTCCTAAACCTTGGCTAGTTCAAGATAGTTGGCAAAATGTAAATGTGCTGGTTATTTGCTAAGGTTCTTGGACTGTCATAACATAGGCAAAGGTTACTCTGAGTGTATCACTGAAAATGTAAACCCCTTTGTGCCTTAGAGTATTTGTTTAAGTAAGGAAAGTTTATGTAGCTTATGGAGAAATTACTTTGTGGGAAATTCAATTTCTGTAGCTTTTCTATCTCATTTCCTCAGTTACCATCTCATCCCACAAGGTCTACCCTTTCTTCAGGAGTCCAAAGCATAAACAGAGGGAAAATGTATTGCATTTAATAGTTGGCTTGGGAAATGCTTCCAGAATGGAATGTATGTCCATTACAACCATGTCTGTTGCATGGAGTGTATTGTTTTTATTTGATTTTGTTCTTCTACCATTTTGCTAGCTGTAAGAACATGAGCACTTAAATCTTATCTCAAAACGTAGTTTGGCTGGAGTGCAGTAGACTAAATTGAAGCATCCTGTCGGTACTACAGTGTGATATTATAGCTTGTGTTTATTTTACTCCTTGTACTTATGTGTTTTTAGATTGCATCCTCATTTATATGTGCAACATAGTTTGTACGGGGGTGTAGTACCATGGAGTAACGAACATGTAACAGCCATGAAAAATCTGGGGCAGAGAGAAATGTTAGGAACTGAGATGGTGGAAGGGAGTAGGAACCTCTCTGCATAGGGAGCACAGACAGCAAAGTAGCATTCCGCATGTGTGAGCTTGAGGGGTGGATTGCATTCCATAATTTATGCGTAGGTTGCAGGCAATCCCTGTTTATTATCACTTTATGCAAGGAGGAGTAAACTGAATTAACTGTGTATTGGAGTGATTGTATTTTCATATAGGTTAGAGCTCATCAGTGGTTCAGAAGGCAAACACAAGACCTGCACAATGCTTCAGCTCAAAGTAGGTGCTGTGGTGAGAGACTGGAGACTGAGCAGCTTTCCAGGAGCGTTTTGTTACCTCCCATGTATTGTAAAAAATGGGATTCCATACTGGATCCACATGGAGCTACACCAATTTACATCAATTGAGGATCAGGCCTATAGTTTTTACAGGTGCCCAGGTTATTGAGAGCTCTATCTATATTAATATACTTATGTTTTCATAACATACTTATTAGTCATTGCTATTATATCTGAGTAATTGTTTGGCTATCAAATCTGAGCCAAATCATACTTTTGCATGATTAAGACAAATTGGATTTGGCCCTACATATATATGTTGCTTTCTAGATGACTCTCGATATTACTCTTAATTGAAACTCAGGCCAAATATCTACTGCTGCACATCGCTTCTAAGAACTTCATTACATGTATAGATATCTTTTTACTTTCTTTCCTCAAGTATCCACCCATGGCTCCTGGTTCCATTTTATGCCAGATGTAGTTTGTTTCTCTGATGCCAGTGAAAATGAATGCAGATTGGTAAGCCTGTCTTTTATTGATTATGTTCACTCTAAGTGGCAGTACTGAATCATTCACAATAGGAAGTGAAATATATAAAAAAAAAAAAAAAACCACACACACTAGCCAATAAATAGCTCTTCTATAAATGCTTTTTCTTCCAAATTTGTCCTAGTGTGAAAATCTCCTTTGAACATCTCCTTTTATTGGACACCCAAAATGAACAATCTAATCAGTAAGGAGGAATTCTCATAAGTAGCAAATGAATGAGAGTTTTATTAAAATCATTTGTTATATCTGAGTGCTGGTATTTGAATACATCCAGTTATCTGAAAAAATGAATGCTAGGAAGAGCAGTTTAGCAAGAACAGGAAAAATGCATGAGCTATTGGTTAAAAGTTAAATCCTTAAAGATAGGATACTATCCAAGTTATTCAAGAGCTGTCTGAACAAGCAAAGGCCTGCAGGTCAGAACAAGCCATGGGTTTCAGATCTCTGGGTCAATGAAATTATTGAATTGAAGAAAGCTGTGGGTGTACTGAGTGCTTCCTTTCTTTCTCAGTGTTATGGTCAGCTGTGTTCTACTAATTTATATGTAGGAGAGAAATAGAGAAATTTAATTCCTCTTGCCCCTCATAAACTCTCTTCTCTGACTACGAATGTTTACTAATTTGCTGCCAGCAGAAGTGCCACTGGCCTGGGGAAAGACCTGGGCCTCACCATGCCATGACTTTGGGCTTGAGCCTAGTAAGCGCTCTGCTGCCACCAGCGGCCTGGTGGTGGACCCGGGCTCAGGTGCTGGGACTTGGGGCTCAAGCCCAATGAGCCTGATGCCAGCAACACCCCTGGCTGCCAGGAATTTCTTCCTCCTCTGCAGCTAGTCTGCTAATCTTTAAATAATAACTTACTTATTATCTAAGGCAACAGATTAGAGACTTTTCTCGCTGTGAGACCCTCCCCCCCCCCCAAACCCAGTTTAGGGATCTGACAAACCACTGGCATAATGTATCTTTTTTTTTTTTCTGAATACAAATATCAATTTTAGATTTTAGTAAATAAAGGTGAGAAATGGTCAAACAGTATTCAGTGAACCAAACAGTTCAGAAATGTAGGACTTTTCTTGGTTCATGAATCACTTGTAAACCATTCTTAACTTGTACAAATATATCCCTTATAATCAAGTATCCACCCAATAGATTGTATAAATATTTTTATACTACTTTGGGTGGCCCATCAAAAGGTCTCAATAGCTAGGCGAGCTGTCTGTGGTGTGTGATTAGTCACATGACATTTATTTTTAATTTCAAAAGGGATAGCCGTGTTAGTCTAGTCCAGTAAAAAAACAACAAGGAGTTGTGTGGCACTTTAAGACTAACAGATTTATTTTTTGCATGAGCTTTCGTGGGAGAAGATCCCACCTCCTCAGATGCTTTGAAGATGGTGAACTTACAGAAAGGAATGAAACTAAATGCAAGGGGGTGTAAAACATAGGATCAGGTCATAAAGTAACAGCAAATCAGAGCAGTTTACAGGCTCAAACCATGGGAAGCCTGAAGTCAAATTACCTTTTGTAATGGGAAAAGAATCCATAGTCTCAATTCAGTCCTGCTTTCACAGAATTTAGCTTGCATATTAATTCGAGTTCACCTGTCTCTCTTTGAAGTCTTGATGTCCCAGGTACAGCTCGAACGACAGTCATTAACAAATCCATCATCGAGTGATTAGGAAGATGGAAGTGCTCAGCAACTGGTTTCTCTGTTCTTTGATTTCTGATATCATTTTCAAAAGGGATAGCCGTGTTAGTCTAGTCCAGTAAAAAAAACAACAAGCAGTTGTGTGGCACTTTAAGACTAACAGATTTATTATTTGCATGAGCTTTAAACTGCTTGTTCTGATATCAGCTCTGTGCTCATTCAGTCTCTTACGGAGCGATCGTTCTGTTTGTCCAATATATAAGGTGTAGGGGCATTTCTTGCACATGATGGCATAGACCACATTAGTAGATGAGCAGGTAAATGAGCCTTTGATGGAGTAGCAGGCTTGATTAGGACCTATGATGGTGTCTGTTGTGTAGATATGTGGGCAGACTTGGCAGCGTGGTTTTTTGCAGGGGTGTGTGCCTGCTTCAATGTTCCTGTTGTTAGATCTGTAGTTGCTGGTGAGTATCTGTTTAAGATTAGGGGGCTGCCTATAAGCAATGCGTAAGAGAGAGAGGGATCATCTTTTAGAATAGGCTGTAGGTCCTTAATGATCTTTTGCAGAGGTCTGACTTGAGGATTGTATGTGGTGACTAGTGGTGTTCTGTTGCTTTCTTTCTTGGGTCTCTCCTGTAGTAGATGACTTTGGGGAACCCGTCTAGTTCTGTCATTTGTCTTCTTACTTCCCCAGGTGGGTACTGTAGTTTCAAGAATGCTTGATAGAGATTCTCGAGATGTCTGTCTCTGTCTGAGGGATCAGAGCAGATGCAGTTATATCTTAGGGCTTGGCTGTAGACAATGGATCGTGTGGTGTGTTTAGGATGGAAGCTCAAAGGATGTAGGTAACTATACCAAGTCTGCCCACATATCTACACAACAGACACCATCGTAGGTCCTAATCAAGCCTGCTACTCCATCAAAGACTCATTTACCTGCTCATCTACTAATGTGGTCTATGCCATCATGTGCAAGAAATGCCCCAACACCGTATATATTGGACAAACAGGACGATCGCTCCGTAAGAGACTGAATGAGCACAGAGCCGATATCAGAAATCAAAGAACAAAGAAACCAGTTGCTGAGCACTTCCATCTTCCTAATCACTCGCTGATGGATTTGTTAACGACTGTCGTTAGAGCTGTACCTGGGACATCAAGACTTCAAAGAGAAACAGCTGAACTTGAATTAATATACAAGCTAAATTCTGTGAAAGCAAGACTTAATCGAGACTGTGGGTTCTTTTCCCATTACAAAAGGTAATTTGACTTCAGGCTTCCCATGGTTTGAGCCTGTAAACTGCTCTGATTTGCTGTTACTTTATGACCTGATCCTATGTTTTACACCCCCTTGCATTTAGTTTCATTCCTTTCTGTAAGTTCACCCATCTTCGAAGCATCTGAGGAAGTGGGATCTTCTCCCACGAAAGCTCATGCAAGAAATAAATCTGTTAGTCTTAAAGTGCCACACAACTCCTTGTTATTTATTTTTAACTCCCTGATAGTATGACTTGGGAAATAACAGCTTAAGCACTTAAGGTAAAGTACACAAAGGTATTAAACCCCAGACTCAGGCACATATGCTCCAGTTTTATCTCCATTGTGATCCCCAAAACAGAGGTGTAACTGAAGAATTCAGCACCTGGGGCATGTTCTTATCAGAATGCTCCTCTTACAATGGCTGGTGCCTGGAGCAAGAGGCAAGGAACGTGCCCTTTAGTGGAGTGGATCAATGGAGCTGTTCCTGTGCACCCAGGGCAAAGCCCCACTTGCCATAGTTATGGCCCTGCCCCAAAACTACCAAACCCTCTATTGCCTAAACTCATTCAATATCTAAGTTTCCAGGGTAAAAGTTCCCTCACTGCCTATGTTGTTTTCTCTGAGCCTAAGCTCAGCTGCCTCCCTCTAAGCATGTAGGTGCTTATCTCCTACCTGAGCTACAGAGTGATCCACCAACCAGGGGGAAGCCAGGTGTTTGACTACTTAACTTGTGTGCAGAGCCCAATTAAGTGGCCTCTGACCACACCTACTCTATCCAGTCCCACTCAAAATTGAGAAGGACATGGTGATATCCATCTTATAAATTTTTAGTCAGGTGGTTAGGGGAGTCACCTGGGATGTGGAAGAAGCAGTTACAATTGCCCCCTGTTTGGCAGAGGGGAGAAATAATTTGAACAGTGGTCACCTGCACCTTTCCAGAGAATCTTCTGACCATTGAGCAGTGGGATATAGTCTGACGGGAGGCTTCTTTGATCTCTGCTTTGGAAGCTGTTCCATTGTGGATAAATAATGAGAGTGATTGGTACAGGTGGATAGGACCTAGGGTCTCTGACCTCATAGGTGTGTGTCCCACCCTCTGGACTACAGTCATTCCTCCCTCTTTGTATGGTCCACATTTTAGGATTCACAAATATTTTCCTGAATGCTGGAAGTTAGCCAAATAGTCACATACAGGGTTAGATTGTGGCTCTTCCACAAGACCTGAGTAAAAAGAATTAGTCTGTACTAGAGTGTGAAGTGCTCTTTTTACATGTGTTAGCTGTTGTTCCAGGACACAAAGATTTGTGATTTACCCTGGCCTCGGGTAAACCACAAATATCTAGACTAGCACTTACAGTCATGTGACTTGACAGAGCTGGCAATCAATGAACTCAAGTTAAAAGAATGGATCCCAAACTCTAGTTTCAACAAACCATAGAGTTGCACTGTGGCTGCCCCAGGAACAGACCAGAAAGCTAGCATATGATTCAGAGTGTTCTCCTTGCTCCCTGTCCTTGACATAAATTATTTCCTCTTCCCTCTTGGTTCAGCTGAGTTTACTGGCACATTTAGGGGGCAGAGCTTAAGGGGGAGCAGCCACCCACAGAGGCTCCTCTCCCCATCCTGTTGCAGCCCCCATTAGAGATGCCTTGGGAGGGTACATAGGTCAGGTTACAGTCTGGCCCACAGGTAGATAACTCTTCAAATAACAGCAGTCAAATGTGAATAATTTCTTCAGATATATTCACAAATCTATTGTGTTCTCGTCTGTTAAGTTTTTTATGCCACACTCAACACCATGATATCTGAGTGCCTCTTGGCCTGCTCTTTCATTATTCAACCAGCACCAGGAAAAGATATAAGTAGGAAATGCCTTTGAAATTACATCTGAAAGGGCAGATGGGCCTGTTGTAGATATAATCTTAAATTACAATTGAAAAGACGTGAACCTGTTTTAGATATAAATCTCTTTCTCTTGAAATTAAGTTGTAATGTTAAAAGAGAAAAGGTCCTGACAAGAGTTAATTCTACTACTTTCCCTCCCGCCTCTTGTGCTGGCACTAACCATAATAGCATTTCCATTATGAGATGCCTCTAGTATATTGCTATCAAAGCACACTGAAATTTTCCACTGAGTGGAAAATTGGCAAGGCTTTCCTGTTTACAATTGCAAAGGTAACAATTTTGATAGCATGTGCTTCTATAATTACACTTTTGTTCATCAGACTGTGGGGAGAATACCCACTATTCAGTTAACTGGGCCAAAACACTTGCATATAAATTTTATCCTTAAAAACCAGTACTGATTCTGTTTTCCATAAGCATCTCCATTCAGATAGGTCTATCTCAGTTGCTTGGCTTTCTGGCATCAGCAAATGAAAAAAAAAGGTTAAAGGACTCTCACTGGAAGCTCAGTTGAAGGCTTTTAACTCCTTGTTCTCAGTAGGTTTAACTTCGAAGGCATACTAAGATACATTTCATTTCCATTCTGTTTTAAGTCACAGCTGAAATGAATATGGTTGCCATCACCTAACCCCTGTTGTCCGCATCCTGAAATTCTCACACTAAACAATCTCTGTTCAAGAGAGGGTTGGCATTGAAAAAACCATGATATTTCAAATCAGGAATTTGCAGATCTATGTGGAACATTGTATTGGGAGAGTATATTTGCCAGTTTCTCATCTTCATTTTATAATATTGGACAGATTCAAGTATAAGCCCTGATTTTCTCTTTTCCTCTGGGGTAAGTCCCGTGACATAACTGGAGCTACTTTTGATTTACACGGGTGTAACATAAGAATCAGTTCTCATTAATGTAAAACATATAGGTGAACAAATCCACCAAAAAAGTTCAAGAAATAGCAGTTAAATATATTTCTGTTGAGAGCTGGAGTTTCCCCACTGAATCAGAATTGACATGAGGAGCATTAGGAGTCACACAATTATCATCATACACCTTTGACTACAGTATCTTTCATCTGAGGATCACGGTGTTTTATAACCACAGTATGACCCACAACAGCCTTATGAAGTAAGTGTTGTTATAACCATATAAGAAGTTAAAAACATTGAACTACAAAAAGCCTGAATGTCTTAGCCAAAGCTGTATAGGAACTCAATGACAAAAGCCAGGAAAACCTGCACCGTGAGTCCTGGGTCTCTTGCCTGTAAAGAAGAGCAAATAAAAGATGGGTGTGGGTAGTGGAGCAGAGCTGACATTAGATATGCTCTAACATTCACTCTGGTAGAACTGCTCTGCTTGCATCAGCTCTCCTGAAACAGATCAGTGTAAAACTCTAAAAATCCATTCTTGAACCATATTGTACAACCTGATTGTTTTATTCAGCTCTTTTGTGACAGCTAAAATTAAATTTATATTAATGTAGTTAAAATAATAATTGAGGACTCTACTGATTATCAATTTCACTTAAAAAGCTATTAACTTATAAAATAGATGAAATCTTACTTTATCTTAATTTCATGTAAGGGCTTACATTAACTCTTTTCATATTTTTACATAGGAGACAGATTCCTAGTATTAGACTTTACAATCAGCTTATCTATTGTCTTTTCCATCATATTTATATTTGACCCAATGATTTTATAGAAGTCTTGTTACTTTGATTTTCCATTATTTAATAATTTTGCAATCTGAATGACAATTGGTAGAGCTAAAAGATGAGTTCAATTATATATTATTTTTTGACTATTTTTTTTATTTCAGTTAATTGTTCTGTGAATTATTTACAGCAGTAACAAATTGTACTGATTCGCTATTCAATTAATTGCATGGTGGTGACCAAGGTTATTTTTTGAGTGACAACAAAATACTATAGTGCAAAGTATTTTGCAGTAATTGTGTGTTGACTCCCTTGGAAACAATGGATGATCACTCTGTACACCTGACTGGATGTGTTACACTTTACTTTTGAATCTAGTTGATCTATGCTGAATGGATTCCTTATGTAATAAAACTTGTTTAAAAAAGAATCCCAAAGGAGAGTTTATCAAATGTTACTTACTAACATATTCCAGCAACCACTCCCCCCCCCCCCCCCCCCCCCAAAAAAAAAAGTAAAGTAAATTTATGAAGAATGGAGTTTTGTGTTTGTGACAAGAGTGCTGAAAATCAGCTATTGAACCAGGAGGCTGGTCACTCTTTAACCTGTTAGAGTGCAGGGAGGGCCTGAAGAAGGAGGGGAGTCCCTGATTACCAGCTGTGATTGGAGCAGGTAAGAAAGAAAGATAGGAAGGAGGGCCTGATAAAAAGAGAGCTTTCTGGGAGAGACATACTTAACCACCCTCCCTTTTAGGAGAAGGAGTAGTGAGGCAGAATAACCTTGTAAATACTGTGACCCCATTACTTTGAAAAGGTGTGGTGTGAAACACTATAAATAAACTGTCCAGTTTTATCTACAAAAGAAAAGATCTCTGGGCAGTCTGCGTGGGGCTAAATGGACAGAAAGTGTGATGCCTTATCACAGTATTCTATGTTTACGAAAATAAAGCCCCACAACCCAAAAAACCGTGTGATCTTATGAAATTGGATTCTTTGTCGTGAGGACATCGTAGGTTTAATTTTGATAATTTCCCTAAAGCATTGTTTGCTGGATGAAGAAAAGTAGAAAAAGCCCCAAGTTCTTTTTCTCCTCTTTTTTAGATTTTGAACATAGTTGCCTTTTATTACTTTTGTTTTTAAATTGTTCCCTCTTGAAATGTGACTACAGATCATGTTTCCATACTCTGTCCCCTGTACTGGACAAAACAGATGTGGATGTGATCTATGTAGGATGTGGACTGCAGCTTAGTTTACTGACAGCTGGCAGTTTGAAATATGTATTCTAATATAAATTGATGCAAGGAATGATATCCACGATAGTTCTGGAACTTAATAGTGGTGGATATCTTGTAATATCCAATATAATTTAGTACTGCCAATCCCAAATGTTCAGAAAAAATAAGTTGGTATATAAAAAACCATGGCTTAAAATCATGATTTAAAAAAAAAACCCTAGTTTCTTCTTATTTGCAAACTTGTTTCTAAACTCTTATGGCTCAGGTTTTCAAACTCTTCTCTGAAATATGGGGCACTAAAACCTTTTTGTTAAAAGGAAAATTGTGTTGCTTGTGTAATCACATGACTCTGGAAGCTGGTGCTGTAAAAAACATACCAAATATGAGATTCTTGATTAAAGTTATGAGTTGGTAATGCTGTGTCTTAAAGGAAATATAGGCAGAGATCCCTTTCATGATTAATAATCACTTTCTGTGAAGGAATTTAAAGGCTAATAAAGAGTATATGTTCCCCTCTGAATCTGTGTCCCCCAATAAAATTCAGGCTGAAATTCTCTTTAAATACATAAAGTTCAATATTGATGCCTTTGTTAAATGCAGTTACTGCAAAATATTTGGGAAGATGAAATCCAAACCGGAGTCATTGTGCAAGGCTGCTATGCTGTCCTCTGTCACCACCTCAAGCTGCTATGCAAATATATGGACTGGAAGAGTGGCCCTTCTGTGCCATTGCACAGGATCCTTGGCCACTGGATCTATGTCAGTGTGGACCTGTGGTTCATCCTCAGCCCCATTCTCATTATGGCTTTCCACACCAAACTGTCACAGAAATCCTTGTGGTAGCATGTAGGGACTGGATAAGCACTCTCATGCAGCTGCTCTACCAGACGGTCCCCCATGAGCTTCTATTCATTGCTTACTATTACAGCTTGCAACAGCTCACCATAGGTGAATTTCATTCATGAGTGTAATACAGACTGTCCCCTTGTTGTCTTGAGCATATGTGATCTGTAACTCAGTTGAGGGCACTATCTTACAAAATGCTATTGACCTGTTTAAATTACTTTGAGGCCTGTTGTATTCTGCTGTCATGTGTAAAGATTACAGGTAAAGATCCCATAGAACTGTTTTTCTGCCAGCAGCCATATTAGCTTGGAGTCCTAAGCAAATACAAGTTTTGCCTCCCTGCTTTGGAAAAGATCCTGATTTCTGAGGTGATAGCCACACCTTATCTACCAGTAAGTATAAATAACTTAAGATCTAAGAAATATTAATTTAGAATCTTGTTATGGCAAGGATCACATGCATGCTGTATTCTGTGAGGAATGTAGCAGAGATGTATAAGGAACAGTCAGTAACATTACATATTCTGCTTATCTACACTTCCATCTGTAGTTTTAGGTGGATTCTGTATTCTTCACTTGTTGTACTAAACTTTTCTGTAGTGCTGTGATAGAGAGTTATGCTCCATCTATAACATGGCTGCACTTCAGTGTTGGGAGCTGTGATTGTTGAAGCCTTACTATTAATCCAATGATATTCACATTGAGGCTTGACAGCTGCAAATGGCTATTCAATGAGTCTTCCATGGCTCTTTGCAATATATGATATTAAAATAGTGTGTGATTTAATTATTAACCAATCTAAGTTACTAACCAGTCTGGATGTTTTATTATGTTAACCAATTGTAGTTGATAAAATAATATTTGGTCAGTCATTTGCTGTGAGAATAATACTAATACTAATACTAATAAATAAATAGAGGGAGAGTAAATAAAACAATGAATTCACACTACTGTGGCTCTTTTTGGGTAATACTGATCACTGATTTGGCTTCTAAAACACTGAAGTTTGAGTATCACTGAGTTAACCAGGATCCTAATGTGCTGGGGAGAAAGGTGCTATATAAATGTAAGCTCAGCCTATACCATTATACTAGTCTAAATCATATCATTAGCAACAATATCTTGAATTCCAAAACAACGGGGAAGATTAGTTATGACCTTTGAACAAGGTTAAAAAGCCATACTTTGCTGGGCTGTCACCTTCAGATAAACAGATGACTCAAGGGTCTTGATATTTCTAAAGCTCAAAAGACAAGGATGTTTTGCTTACAGAAGGGCATTGAGCCTCACCACCTGTCTGAAAAAGATAGTGATATAAATTATCATAATAAAATATCATCTGCTGATAGATTTAATTCATGGTATTATAGCATCTTTGGGTTGTTTGGTCAACAGAATATAGAAATTTGGAAATATTTCCAGCTCTAAGGACACTCTCCTCCCCCAATGGTTCTTTTAAATGTCATTGAAGATACAACGGTCATGCAGCAAGTGAGAAAAGCAGCTGTGTTACTGTCACGCTGAATTAGAATCATTGTGCAAGTATACTTAGGTGACTCAGCAGTAACTAATTGAGTATTACAGATATGTTCTCCCTTTATAGTGTCCACTTACTTCCCTTTAGTGTTACACATATGAATTAAGTACCATTGCAATTAATATTTCGCAACATATTTCATTTATGGTCCAGATTTGAATTTAGAGAAAAAAGAAGATGATTTCAATGTTTTAGTTAATTTCATTGACAAGTTTAATGGTTTCTGAAAACCAGTGTTTGATTTTTAATCCTTCTTTGAAATTTGTCTAAGTGTCTGGTGGTGTTTTGTGTCCTTGTCTCTTCTCAATTAAATGATACCACAAATTTTAAAGATTGATCAATTTATAACACTGGCTTTTATAAGAGGCAGTTCTTAAGGACAGGACTAATGAGTTGTTTAAAATGTTGCCATTATTTGAAACCTAGCTATGATCTTTTTCTCAGTGATGCCAAGAGCAAAAAACAGACAGAACAGAGGCAGAATATTCTTGTTGTCCATTTGTGAATTGAACCAGGATGTTTTTAAAAATCAAAAGGAAGCTTGGGATCTAGTAATATGACTTTTTCCTGATTTTTATACCAAACTCTCCCATTGGCCTGCTGGAAACATGATTTAGAAGTCCTAGTCCAGAGGGATTGATATAGGTAACTCAAGAAAGGTAAAACAGGCAATGAGCAGCAGAGCTTAGAACAACTCCTGATCTCTGAGGTGGTAGACAACTCTTATCGAACATCAAATATAGATAAATGAATATTTCTTAGATCTTAAGTTATAATCTCTTCATGGCAAGGGCCACATTTCTGATGTATTCTGTGAGACTGTGTCTGCACCTAAAATCTTTGTTCGGACTTGGTTAGTCCGAACTAAGTAGTTTGAAAGTTAGTTTGAAGTAAGCATGGTTGGTTTTTAGTTTGAACTAGCTGCGCTTTTTTTAGTTCGAACTAACTTTTTAGTTCGAACTAAAAAAGTGCGGTTAGTTTGAACTAACTGCTAGTTTGAACTGATTTAGTTTGAACTGGCATGTCTACATTGTGCTAGTTTGAACTAAATATACAAATTTAGCTCAAACTAAGCAGTTATTTCAAACTAACCAGCTGAACTAACTAGTTCAAACTAAGCAAAGCTTAGTTCAAAGTAAAAAAAAAAATTAGTTCAAACTAGGTAAAGCCTAGTGTGGACAGGGTTCAAATTAGGTTGAATTAAGGCTCCTTAATTTGAACTAATTTGCTAGTGTAGACATAGCCTGAGGTACTTGGCAAAGAACAGTAAGTAACATTATATTATGAAATAGAAAATAGCTAAATCTATAAAGAAAAACTAGAAGGCAGAAAAGAGAAGTGAAAGGAAAAAGAATATGAAGAAAATTTAAAATCACTGTATTGTGCAATTCACAGATTTCAAGATGGATTTACTGTCTTCATGTAATCCAGGAAAACGTCTTTATGTTGTGCAATCTCTGGACCCTGCAACCTTTAATGAAGTTGGAGACAGAGCGTTTTTCTCTTTTATTCTTACTGTACAGTTAAAACCCTAAACTAAGAGTAGTATTTTACTTCCTCTCTTTTGTATATATTATTTCCTAATGAATGCACCATGCTTATACATTTGTAAGTATATTTTTTGCATTTTTTACTTTTTTATACACAATAATATGTGTTCATTATAATGGGTATCAGTTTTATTTCTAAGTAGGGTTTCTCAAACTTTCTGAACTGTTGACCATTTTCTAAACTGCATTTCATGGATTCTAATCTTACCAATGAGCAGGCAAAATTTTTATCTATAGAGTCTAGACATTTTGGAAATAACAGCTAATTGTAAGGTTTCAGAAAGTGAACTTTAATATTTAAGAAGACAAAGTAATTTAAACATAATTAAACATGGTGGTTTAGCCTGTCTTGCTGATGGACCATTAACTTGGAGATATTTTCAGTAGACAGGCAACTGAAATACTTCATTATTACCACCATCAAAAGAGAAACCTGACTTGCAGAGATATCAGCATAAATTGGGATGAGAACTTTCAAACTTCTGCACCTATAACTGCGTACCTCTCCTTCAGATGCAGCCAAAAAAAAAAAAAACCAAAAAAAAACCCAGTTGACATTAATTGATTTTTTTAAAACTAAATTTTACATTTTTACTCAGCCCACATCTCTTCCACTATCCTTTTGTGGGTCATAACCCACAATTTGGAAAGCTTATTTAAAAGAATCATTTCTTAATAGAGTTGAATATAGTAATTGTCAGCTTCAGAATCCTCAATTTATCCATTTGCATTAAGACAATGTATTCGTGTAAATCCTTTCATAAAACACTTTTTGTTCACAAATCATACTACCATCCCCAACATCTTGACAGACGAAAGGAAACATGACAGTCAGTCAATGGTACTTGGCAGCAGGGCGGAGCCCAAAGTGCGAGTGGCAGCAGAGCTGTAACTATGGCAGCGTGAATGGGGCTTTGCCCTGGGCGCGCCAGAGCGGCTCCATTGAGCCACTCCATTAAAGGGCGTGTTTTGTGCCGCCGGCCCCAACTGTTGCTAATTGCAAGGGGTGCTAAAACAGAGCGTTACAGCTCTGAGTGGCAGACATTTCCACAATGGCTACATATCCACTTGCCAGAAAAAGGTTGGCGCACGCTCCACTTTCTGGCTCACCTGACTTGTGACCTAAGCCTGGACTCTCTGATGACTCTCTGCAATGACTGCTCCTGTCTTGATCCAGTTTCTCCAGACTGAGCAGTTATGGACTGGGTAGGTCTCCCCCACCTGTCAGTGGACATGATGAATTTCTTGAGACTCTGCTTGACCTTGTCACTGTATTGAAGCTTTGCCTATGTCACAAGGAGTTCTTTAGATTGCCATCCAGCACAACCTTCGGCAGATAACTTCGAGACATTCGCTCCGTGTGTTCCAGCCAGCAAAGTCTATGAGCATCCAGCATAGGTTGTAGGCTCATTCTTTCAAAGATCACTGGTAGGGATCGTTTTTCTAAAACAGCAATGGTAGGAGCTGTTCAATCTCCTCCCCTGCTTGGAGCATGTGATCCAGCTTTCACGGTTGCAAAGGACAGTACTGAGGACAGAAAACTGATAAACGGACACCTTTGTGTTCAAGATTAGCAGCTTGTTGTTCCAGATGTGTGAAGTAAGTTTGCCAAAGGTGATAGCGGCTTTACGCAGTCTCACAGCAAATTCTATATTTCAAGGCTAAGTAAGCTGGTTGTAGCTGAGCCAAGACAGCAGAAGTGGTTCATACAGTCTAGAGCTTAGCTATTGAGAAAGACTTTTAAGTAGGAAGTTACTACCTCATGACAACTGTTTTCTTAGTACTGATTACCATGCCAAACTTGACACAGGGACCAGAAAACTTACTCATCATGATCTGCAACTCATCAGTTGAATTAGAGATCAACGCAGCATAATTTGCTCTAGGATCACTTGATGTTAAACAAGCTGTTGTCCAACATCAATTCAATTAGTATGTCAGATTAAAACAAGCAAGGAGTCCTGTGGTACTTGAAGACTAACAAATTTATTTATCGCATCTGCTTTCATGGGAGAAAATCCCACTTTGTCAGAGGCTTTGAAGATGGGGGAACTTACAGAATGGGTGGAAATAAATGCAGCAAAGTGTAGGTCATGGGATCAGGTCACATTGTAACAGGAAATGAATGCTGTTGTTCAGAGTCAGACACTGGGGAAAAGCATATGGAGGAAGATGAGGTCCAGTCACCTGTTGTAATGGGAAAAAAAATCCAAAGTCCTTATTTAGCCCTGAAGAGAGAGAGTCAAATTTGCAAATGAATTCCAATTCTGTAGTTTCTCTTAGAAACTTTGAGCTATTATTCATTTGTCTAAGTACAGTGATTAGCAAATTGCCAATGAAGTGATCAGGAAGATTGACGTGCTCAGCTCCCGGTTTTTGAATGTTGTTATTTCTGATGTCAGTTTTGTGCCCATTTATTCTTTTGTGCAGAGATCATCCTGTTTGTCTAATACATAAGGTAGAGGGTATTTCTGGCACATGATGACATAAATCACATTGGTGGATCAGCAGGTGAATGAGCCTTTGATGAAGTAGCTGGTTTTGTTAGGTCCTGTAATAGTGTCTTTTGTGCAGATATGTGGGCAAACTTGGCAGCGTGGTTTATTGCAGGGATAGGTACCTGCTTTCGTGGTTCTGTTGTTAGGTCTGTAGTTGCTGGTATTTGCTTAAGGTTGGGGGGGTTGCCTGTAAGTGAGGAGGGGTCTGTCTCCCAGCGCTTCAGAGAGTGAGTGATCATCTTTTAGAATCGGGTGTAGATCCTTGATGACGTGCTGCAGAGGTCTGACTTTGAGGTTGTAGGTAATGACTAGTGGCATTGTTGTGTTTTCTTTCTTGAGCTTCTCCTGTAGAAGTTGACTTCAGGGTACCCGGCTGGCTCTGTCCATCTGTTTTTTCATGCAGGTGGGCACTATAGTTTTAAGAATGCTTGATGGAGATCCTGAAGGTGTCTTGTCTTTATCTGAGGGATCGGAGCAAATGTGGTTATAACTTGGGGCTTGACAATAAACAATGGAGTGTGTGGTGTGCTTTGGATGAAAGCTTGAGGGATGTAGGTAACTATACCGATCAGTAGGTTTTCGGTATAGGGTGGTATTAGTGAATATGTCTCCGCTAGCCAATTAGTCCACTAATTTGGTCCAGGTCTACACTAGCCTTTGACTAGTCTAAATTAAGAAATTTCTTAATTTGGACTAGCCAAAGCTTAGTCCAAACTAATAAGTCTGAATGGTTACTCTGGACTAAGTGCTTAGTTTGAACTTTAAGTTTAAAGTAGTGTGAGGGAGACCAGGACTAATGGCTAGTTTGAACTAAAAAAGTTTGAACTAAGCCATTAGTTGGAGCTAGCTTTTAGTTCAAACTAAGCCAAGTGGCTAGTTCAAACTAAAAAGCTACAGTTAGTCTGAATCAGCCCAAGGACTGGACTTATTTAGTTGGGACCTGCAGGTCCCAACTAAATTTTTAAATGTAGACATAGCCTATGTGTCCATCTCTAATTTGTACTGTAGTGTCCAGAAAGTGGATCTGCTGTGTGGAGTGTTCCAGGCTAAATTTAACAGTAGAGTGGAAACTGTTGAAATCTCTGGGGAAATCTACAAGGGCATCCCTGCTGTAGGTCCAAATGATGATGTCATCACTGTAGTATAAGTAGAAGAGAGGTGCTCTGGGGTGAGACTTCACAGCATCTGATGAACTGGGATTTTCTCCCACAAAAGCTCATGCAGTAAATAAATTTGTTAGTCTTTAAGTGCCACAGGACTCCTTGCTTGTTTTGCTGAACTGGACTAACACAGCTATCCCTTTGGAACTATGTCAGATTAGTTGTTTCTGAAACTGAATGTAAGAAGAACAGGAAAAAGCCAAAGCTGGTAGGTACTAAGATGCAGCCTTGCTTCATGTCAGTACCAATACTAAAGTCAAGACTATTTTTCATTTTCATCCTGGATAGTTATCTTCATTCTCTCATGGAAATCCTCACGTTTTTTGTAACAATCATTTTTTCAGTAGGATCTTGTATATAACATTCCTGCAAACCAGGTTGAAAGCCTTTTGTAGGTCATCAAATTCTATATTGTTGATCTACAAATCATATAAACATTAATTCACCAAAATTAAATGTGCTTTTTCAAATGGTATTTTTAACTAAAGATACCTATGCCATCATTTGGTGTACTATATATCTGAACCGCATAGTCAGTTAAATTTAAATTGTAAACTCCTTTGGGCAGGTATTATTTTCCTCTGTACAGAACATAACAGTGCAGCACTGAAAAATAATAATATGAAGGGCTGGGTGTGGCAGGAAGGGACAAATCTGAGTTCGTAACATGAAACTTAGCTTCAATCCTAACCACAGCAGAAATGATTCATTTCTCCATAATTAAACCTGCAGTATGTTTTGCATTGATAAGAAAACGTAGGACTTAATTCTGAAAGCCCATACACAACTGATCCAATCAATTGAAATAGCAAGGGTGTGTAGGATCAGTCAACAAGAAGGAATGCTGTGCCAGGTCTTTGTTGGTTTTTTAAAAGGGTAACTACTCATTATTCTATTGCATTTCCTGGAACCTTAAGCATTCTCTCTGGCTAGGAAAATGTAGATTGACTGCTACTTGGAAAGGCAGGAGGCTGGGCTAGTCAAATTCAAATATGAGGATGGAGAATACTGTCAGGTAAGGAAAGGGTCTTTTTGCTCCTCCCTGGTTGGTGTTGACAGAGCCATAATTGAAAGAGTCAAATGTCTCTTCCAGTTGACTTTAATGGAGTCACAGCAGGGAGGAATTAAGCCCAATGTCTTTAGAAAGGGTATTAAAAGTAGAAATGAGTAAGATAAGGAAACTAACAGAAGTAAAATGGAATTGCTCACATATTTTAGGAATGAGAGAAAATTTAAACAGGAAAGGATTATATTTTGTGAAGCAAAAAGATCCCAGGAGATGTAGGAATTTAGGAAAAAGTCATATTTCATAGGCTGAAAGCCTGTATCTTGTGGATGAGTAATAAGTTCCCTCAACTATTTGTTCCTGGTTAGGGAAGAATAGGTAGAGGTTTTTCATTATCCCATGAACTTAGTTTGGAGCTGCCTATGACAGGATTATGAATCAAGTGCTTGGAAAAATGAAACAGTGAGAGACAGACTGTGCCAGTCCTGATAAGTGCAAGCTCTCTTTCTTCATAGCAAAATGTAAATTTAGTTAAAAATGTGTAAAGTTACTCCTACTGTAACTTGGTTTTTACAAACTAAGCTGCAGCCCTGCAAGTCACTCCACAAGAACAGGCCCTTCTGCTCCATAGAGTCCCAATAACTTAAAAACAGGCAGAGGGGTCTGTCCCCGTAGCATTCATTTCGGGGTCAGGTCCCAAATCAGAACTTTTAAAAACAAAAATTGTAGGGTGAAATCTCCCCCCCCCCCTTCTTTTTAAATCTGCCTAAAGCTGGTGATTTTTTATTTTAGTTTTACAATTTGTGAAAAATTCCTTTTTGCCGTTTCCAAGTTACCAAAGCTTAAAAAAAAGTTATCCTGATACATTAGTTTACAATAATGTGCTTTACACATGTATTCCATACATCCCATGCCACTTGTTACAAATGCATCCCTATAGATTGCAAGGCAGAAGGTGACAGAACTCTTCTTTAAAATTTTAAGCGTAAGTAGTCATTACTGAAAAGTGTACATTGTGCTAAGTGCGCAACTTTCATTTTAAAATTAACCGTAGTATCCTTCACTTACATAGTTCTCTACATCCTACTCCATAAATACTAACTAATCACCACAATCCCCTAATGGGTAAGGGTTTATTGTCACAATTTTTTCAGATGAGAACACTGAGGCCTACGTAGATTGTTATTTGCCCATAGTCAAGGGGTGATTAGCACCAGTGATTAGAACTTAGGGGTTCCCAGGTCTGTGTGATCATTCTAATAAATTAGGGTGTTCAGCCCCTTGCGAAGTGGTGTGCAATGCACACCTCAACAGATAAGGACAAAAATTTTGGGGCACTAGGACTAAGGTGTCGTTCAGAGGTCTGCAATCTGAGGCTCTTTGGTCGCCCCCTTGCAGCACTAGATTCCCCCCAGCACCGGAGGACCCTGAGGATGGCCAGTGCCAGGCTCTCCCTCTCCATCAGGGCCCCTGTGGGGGCCCCACTCTTGGTTCCAGGCTCCTCCACGCAGCAGGGGCCCTGGCCTACCTCCCCCCACCCCCCATCAGGAGGCCACTCCCATTACGGCTCTGAAAACGCTTGGTTATTGAAGGAATTTTTTAAAATGGCTCTTATCTTTAGGGTTGCTGACCCCTGGCATAGTTTGAAGAAGCAAAGAAAGATGCAATTCCTTTACTTCCCTCCCACCTCCTGCTGTCCTTCCTCTGAAACTAACCCTGGAATGTTTCCTCTCTCCCAACCCATAATACTCAGGTCTAGCACAGAGAAAAGGAGCTGAAATAACAGAGTGTGGGAAGCCAGAGCAGTTCTGCCCTGGAAACTTGAGTGCTGCTTAGTAGGGAGGTCAACATCTCAAGGGATTCCTTCTTTTAGTATAAACACTTTCTGTAAGTTCAGCTTCATAATTCTTTTATTCTGATTCAAGTATCGAGGGGACACCAAATCTGTGTGCAGTATAAATAATTGGGACAAAATGAGTGATGTTAATTGAAAATAAGGGGATATGAGGAGAAGGAGAGAATACAAAAGCACCAGTCTCTCTTACTGACCTCACAAACCCATACCTAGCATGATCTTGCATCCTCATCCCACAGCACCATCACCAACTCTCACAGCCCTTCCAGGAGTGCCAGCCTCTTACAAGACTCCAAACAGCAGCTACAGCCTCCTACCCAATCAGTCCCTATCCCCCCAAAATAGTTCATTCATGCGTTACTCTTGTACTTGGTGTAGCCATGATTTGCTAGTATTTTGAGAACTGCAGATCCTAAAAAGTTGAGAACCAGAGACCCTGCTGCCTCTAAAACGTAACTAGTTAGTTCTGTCCCCACCGACGTCAGTAGCAAAATACCCATTTGACTTATACTGAAGGACTACCGGCCCATAATTATTAACATTTAGAAATGCTGAACTGAGCATGGGCAGTAGAAATGTTCATGATATGTTGCAATATGCATTTAAGATTTGGTCTAAATTTCCAATTATCTAAAACTTTTATGGAACATAAGACAGGGCTCAAAAAAATTGGCTCCCAGCTGGGCACCAGCAGTTTTATTTTTTGATTGCCAGAGGGCTCTCCTCTGCAACTGAGCTAGGAGTCAGGCTAGAAACCTTGGTCGCCATGGTGACCTGCCACCTGGGTTTTGTCAAGCTTTGATGCTAAACCAAGACTTCCCCTCCCTGTTTAAGAGTCTATAACATTGCTGATTTGATTAAAAGCATACTCCAGCCAAACATATTTGAAACTCAACCATTAGGTCACTTAGAACATTAAAGTGAAAGGGACTCTAAAGCAAAAATGAAACCGACTTCACTGATTTCCATTCTTCGAAGAGAAAAAATGTAAAAGGAGAGCAAACTAAGAACTATATTGGATTTTTAAAGTCTTATTAATCCTCTACGTTAGTCTTAATGATATGGGTAAAGACATTTGTTTTATTGCAATATGAGATTTTTAAATTAATGGTCTCAAACAACCAGCAGGTAAATCTTGCGAATGGGTCTTTCTACATGGATGGAACCCCACTGACTTAAAGGGAGTTTAGTGAGCGCATGTCAGTGGATGGAGAATCTGCACATTCATTGACAAAGTGGATGCCTGACTCACTTAAAGTGGCTCTGGCACAGGGTTACCACATGTCAGGCGAAAAGAGGACATGTCCTCCTTTTTACCTTCACATCCTCCATCTGGCAGGCATTTTAAAATACAGTACATGATTTTGTCTGGCTTTTTACTTATTGGGGTTAAAGTGTGCTGGACGTCCCAGAACACATTATTTATAGGGGAAAGCGTTCCAGGGCCCCCTAAAAACAGAAAAATATGTCACTAATACTACATTTTCTCCATGTGGCCTCCAATGACCTCCTTTCTGTACTTCCCTGTCCTCCTTTCCTAGGGTTACCAAATACCAGCACATGGAAAGGAGGACAGGGAAGTTTGAAAAGGAGGACATTGGAGGCCACATGGAGAAAATGTAGTATTAATGTCATATTCTTCTGTTTTTAGGGGGCCCTGGAACGCTCCCCCATAAAAATAGGGTGTTGTGGGGAGTTCCAGCATACTTTAACCCTTGTAAGTAAAAAGCCAGACAAAAACACGTATTTTTAAAATGCTTGCTGGAGGGAGGATGTGAAGGTAGAAAGGAGGACATGTCTGGAGCCCTGCGTAGATACAAATAAGTGGATCCGTATCCAACCTGCATCCGCAAGAAATGGTCCGCAGATATCCACGCTGTATCTGTGGATGCAGATATAATGCGGATATCCGCCTATTTGCAGGGCGGTAGCTCTGTGCAGATAAAAAGATGTGGATCCATATCCGACCTGCATCTGCAAGAAATGGTCTGTGGATATCCATGTTGTATCCGTGGATGCGGCTATAATGCGAATATCCATGGATATCTGTATATTTGCGGGGCGGTAGCTCTGTGCAGATAAAAAGATGTGGATCCGTACCCGACCTGCATCCGCAAGAAATGGTCCACAGATATACATGTTGTATCTGCGGATGCGGCTATAATGTGAATATCCATGGATATCCGCATATTTGTGGGGCGGTAGCTCTGTGCAGATAAAAAGACGTGGATCCGTACCTGACCTGCATCCACAAGAAATGGTCCGCAGATATCCACATTGTATCTGCGGATGCAGATACAATGGAGATATCCGCCTATTTGCAGGGCGGTAGCTCTGTGCAGATAAAAAGATGTGGATCCATATCCGACCTGCATCCGCAAGAAATGGTCCACAGATATACATGTTGTATCCGGGGATGCGGATATAATGCGAATATCCATGGATATCCGCATATTTGCAGGGCGGTGGCTCTGTGCAGATGAAAAGATGTGGATCCATATCTGACCCGCATCTGCAAGACACGGTCCGCGGATATCCACGTTGTATCCGTGGATGCGGACAGAATGCAGATATCCATGGATATCTGGATATTTGCAGGGTTGTAGCTCTGTGCAGATAAAAAGATGTGTATCCGTGTCCGATCTGCATCCACAAGAAATGGTCCGCGCATGCGGACATAAGGCGGATATCTGCGGATTTGTAGAGCTCTAGACATGTCCTCCTTTTGCCTGATATCTGGTAACCTTATCCTTTCCGTACTTCGGTATCTGGTAACCCTAGTTGATTGCCGCATGAGGACTGGTCCGTGAGCCTGCAGGCGGCACCCCTGAAACCTTTTCGTCCAAGGCTATGGCAAACATCGTTAACAATAACGTTGCAGGCCGCAGGAAGCCGCTCCAGCAGCCCCAGGTTCGAGACCCCAGCTGTGCATTTTGACTTTGCTACCAGCTTCCCGCCTTAATCCCAAAATCCTGACTTGTGCCCTGGGGAGGCATTAAAGTTAGGGGGACGAAGGGCTCCTCTTTTCGCGCTCTCCAAGCCGCCACCGTGGCAGGAGCGCGCCGCACGGAGCCAGGCGCGGGGCAGGGCGCGGGGCCGCGCATTCCCGGGCTCCCAGCAGGGGGAGGGGGCGAGCTCGCGCGCCGCTGACCTGGCGGCCGGACCAATGGGCGCGCGCGGCGGTTCCTGAAACTTCGGGGAGCAACCGCCGGCCTCGCCGCCGTTTGTTTTTAGCGGCCAGTCCGAGCAGGAGCGCGCGCGGGGGCTGCCTTGTGCGGCTCCATCTTTCCTCAGCGGCCCTCGCGGCCGCGGCTCGGCCAGGTGCGCCATCCCAACGGCTCCGCCCAGTTTGGCGGGCCGGGGTGAGGGGAGCGCACCGCCCCCTCCTCCCTGCGCAGCCGGCGCCGCTCCCGAGCGCAGGCAGGCAGGGGAAGTCCAGGGGCCGCCCCGCCCCCTCTCCGGATCCCGGCCGCGGCAGGAAGGGAAGCGGGGGGGAGGGGCCGCCGCCGCCGCCGCCGCCGCCGGGCTGAGAGAGGCAGGCGCGCCGGGGCCTGGGGCGCGTCCATCCGGCCGGGCCGGGAGGGGGAGGCGCAGGAAGGGGGGACGCGGCCCCTTGCGCGCGCCGCCCGCATCCGCCGGGGAGGGGGCGCGCGCGCGCGCGGGAGCCGAGCGCCGCCGAGACAAAGAGCGGAGCCCGCCTGGGAGACTCCCCCCGCGCCCCGCCCGAGGTGAGTGAGCGGGGCCGCGACCCGCCGCAAACTTGTGGCGGCGCGAGTTGGGAGCCGGCGGGGCTGGGCTCCCCGGTACCGGGCCCGCCGGCGGGGTGGGGGGTTTCCCCGGGCCGCAGGAAGAAGGGGCGGCGGGGCCGGGAGGGCGTTTCTGGGCCGCCGAGGCCCGCGGCCCCTCGTCCTTCTCGCGGGCGGACTTTTTCTGTTTGGCCTGACAGCTGCTGGCGCCGCCGGGCTGGGGC
>ML681989.1:4208243-4274078 GCA_007922195.1 Podocnemis expansa | reverse complement strand
CTGGCAGCTGGGAGGTGTTGGGAAATTGGGGGAGTGTAGGGGGTGTTGGGGTGCTCACTAATTTGGTCTAACACTGTTACTAGCTGACAGCTGTTGGGAAGTTTTGCAGGGGGGGGGTGTTGGGGAAATCCCTGCTGGGACCTTGCCTGCTGGCCCTGCTTTGCGGGGTCATGGCCACGGGAGGCAGAGCAGCTGTTTGTAACGTGGCTTCAGTTGAGCCCTCTGAGGTCTCCATGGAGCCTGCCAGGGGCACAAAGCAATGCTGGGCTGGCAGTCAAAGGAGCACTTTGTCCATAACATAACCTGGTTCCATATATTCGTTTGTCTCCTCATGAGAGGAGAAACCCTCGATATGTATTGTTTTAGTGGGCTCCAGGCAGATTGCTGAGCCAAGCTGATCATTCATGTTCCTATTTTTAATGATTTCATTCTTTGCAAGGTACTGGGAATATAGGACAGGTCAAGTAGCAGGTGGTACTTATTTCATCGGAAATGTTAAAGCTTGCTCTCTAATAAAAAATTCGGACCGTATAAAGTTTTTGGAAGAATTTAGTGCGGTATTTTGAAATGTTAACCCAGTATTAGCATTCAGAAATTAGCACCTGTGATTTGCTTCGTAGGAAAGGAATAGAATTCAGGTTTTTATATATGGTAATATGGGTGTTGGTGAAACTCCTGTTTACAGTATGTAGACCTTTTGTGCCTATTTAATAAATCAGATACAGCACCGGGCAGTTAAAAGAAACAGAAAGCCGCAACAAGCTTCAAATGTAGCAGCCTAGGACTGTTTTGATGTTTGCATTTGGTGAGTTTCAACTTCATGCATCCATTTAAAACTGTGTTTTGTTTTTTATAGGAATGGTTTTACATTTAATGCCTGTAAAGTCAATATATTGTGATAGGCCGACACTTGCTTTTGATGTTAGTATTCTGGGAGCTAGATTAGCACTCAGTAGTATTAACTGAAATGAAAACACAAAATACTTCATTTTGTTTTATGAGACGCCTATAGGTGCTGGGGGTGGATGTGCAAAATAATGCCTAAATTAAAGACCTGACATAAGTTGTTTGGGGGGGGGGGAAGACCACAAATAAACCTACACATGGACTGAGACTCTAGGCAGGCCTTCATTCAGGGCAGCAAATTCACCGCCATTAGGGTAAACTTCCGGGTTGAGTCTGTCAGTTGATGGGGAAGTTGATTCCTGAGGACCACCGTCACAAGTGGAGTAGCACTAAATTGAAGGGAGGGCATTCCCTTCAACTCTGTGGGGAGGACATGCAGGGGTGAATAGGAATTAGGCAGCAAAGGGAGATCCTCGAATTATTTTAATTAACTTTCATAGCTGCCTTTGCTGCTGAAAACCATGGTACCTGCAGACCAGGGCTCTGTGTGGCCCAGTGGCTCATTCATATGGGTCCAATTGCAGGGTTGTGGAATAGGTTGGAGTTGCGACTCAGATTAATCTTCTGTGCCCGTGTAATGCGGTTTGTATGGTACCTCGTGTCTTCTGTTAGAAAACCAATTGCACCGTAAATAACTGTGTCTGTTGAGAGAAACTTGTGGATTAAATACTGAATTTCACTTACAATTGTTCTTTTTTTCCCTGCATTGGTTTAAAAAACCAGAGTGCCATTTAATTTTTTTAAATTTAATTTTATCCTTTGTATATCTGGATTCCATTTTCTATCTTCTTTTTTGGACTGGAGTGGTAGTTATCTCTGAAGGCCGTGCTGTTGCTGTAGCTGCTTAATGAAGAATAGGGTATAAGGCTTCTTTTTACTGATGAATCATAGTGTTCTCCTGATACTGTATGTGCAAGTTAGCTCTGCCATGTTTGGCTTCTTTTCGCTAGAAGTTGGGCTGGTAGCTTAGAATGGAGCAACAGTCGGTGCTTACCAAATAGGAGCTCCTTTTTAGCTCAGCAGTGTTTCCTTTGGAAAGCGTCATTACCCTGCTGGTATTAAGCAATCTTAGCCTGTCATCACTATTTAGGAACTATGATGCTAATACATCTTATATTTAGATTGTAGACATAACTGTAACTACAAAACTAGTTTCTTATAACATAGTGATTTTTAGTACTTCTGACAGGTAGTCTTTACAACACTAGAAACTGAAATCTTCTGTCTTACCCAATCAGTCATTTTTCAAGCTGTGCTATCCCACCAGTATGTCCTAACGAGAAGATGATTCAGTCTTCTTAACTATTCCTTATTTTCTTGGCTGAGATTTCCAGCAAGGAGGCGGTTTATGCAGAAGCTTTGGTGGATCAGGGTGGAGATTGGGGGCACTGTTGCCTACTAACATAAAGACTAAAATTGGCAAATAATTTTATGTTGGCAAGTGAATCTTCTTAAAAGTGTAAAAGTTTTGGTACTGCTGAAGTCAGCTGTATTTGAATCAGTAAATTCCAGTTTCTTGAGCCATGTTATAATCTTCCAAATTGCCTTCCCCTCGCTGTCCTGCAAAAGAAACACAGAAGTTGTATTTAGTTATCTACCTTCTGCTTGGTCCCTTGTCTTGGCCTTTGGGTAGTAGACGTTCTGCTAAATTTTGAAACGTTGGGACCTCAGTAGCTGCTGCAACAGAGGGAACTTAACCATCTTGTCATTTTTTTCCCCCTTTCATTTCCCTTGAAAACCTCCAGTAGCTTTCTGTGCCTGTATAGTTGAGTGAGACAAATTCTGCTCCCACTCTACATCTCTCCCAGTGTCTCTTGACTGCTACAAAGAAAGAGAGCCGGGCAAAGAACAGGTCTGCTGTTTGCTTCTCCCTTTATAATTTATTTTTATTGAATTTTCTTCTGTTGTTAACTGTTGTGTATTCCTTTGCTATTGCCCATAGCTTTTTCTCAGCAACGGCCTTAAATTTGAGATTGTGGCAGCTTCATTTTTTGGCTGCAGTTCTGAACAGCAATAGTGAAACTGACCAGAGTCGTCTTGTTCTTAGCACTGCTGCTTCTTGGCACACTGTGCTGCTGCTTGGCAAGTTATGAGCTGCGGCATCATCATCGCTGCCTACAGGCTCATGAAGACGGTATTAGATTGCATTTGGCTTAGGATATGTCTTTAACATAACCGTGAGGTCTAGAAACTTTTGATTTTGAAATAAAGGCTTAAGTTCTGCAACAACTTTTAATAGTTTAGGCTGATTTATTAGGGAAAACTTTCCACTTGACCTGAAAATGAATATTTCAAGGCATGACTGTAATCATTGCTTTTTCGATGATAGGAGTTTTATGCATGGAACTAATCAAAAGATTCAAAGTCATTTCTTAGAGATTTGCTATAAGTTTAGTTTTTGTGTTTTTAGTTTAGGTTCAAAATTCCCTTAGTGCTGAAAGAGGCTGGATAGACCTCATTGGACACACGCCGTCAAAGTAACCTTGCCTTGTTTTGGAAGTGTAACCTCTGGAGACAGGCAAAGTTGCTGTGGGGGAGGGTTTCTTTTTTACTTACATGAAAGAAAGATACTTAAAGAGGGTGCATTTTCTTTTACCATATTTCAGATATATATAAATGTGACAGTGCTCGCAGCTTATGTAGGGTGAGGTCTTGCAGTAACTCACAAGTTGCGTTGTACCTCTTATCAATATTTGAACGAAAGATCACCATGGAAAACTCACTTGGCATTGGTGATTTAGTTGTTGCTGCTATTTTCTCTAAGAGTTCATGTGCCTGGCGAGTTACTGCATGACTGTTCAGTAACTTGGGCTGTGCGGACAGTGGGGACTGTTGCAGGCAGCACAGTGAGAATCCTTGTGTGCAGCTTTGCTTGGAACTGGAGTTAGCCAAGCTGCAGTCCAGGACTTTCGGTCCACTGGAGCAGGGTCAGTGGCAAGTTAATGCGTCATAGAGTCACATCCTGGTCTGTTGCGTGATAACTTGCTATAGAAATGCCTTAGTTAGCTAAACTAATTTCCCATGCTGGTACTCATGGGACACTTAGGAGGTACCATCTTTTGGAAGTGATATTAAACAAAGCCCTATGCGTTGTGGTCATTAAACAACTTAGCACTCTTTGCAAGAGTATGGGTGTTAAACCAAATGTCCCAAGCTAATTTCCATTTTAGATAATTCCATTTTTTCTACGTAAATCTCCTTGCAGTTGCGATTAGATACATTAGTCAGTTTATTGTAAATTTTTCTGTAACGGTGCTATGTGAGTTAAGCTGATGACATATTTATTTCACTTTAGTAGTGGATGAAGCAATTCTTGACAGTCTTTAGGTTTTTAAAAATGATTTGAGATTTCCCATGCTGCGAGGGCTACATAAATGCAAGATGTTATTTTTAGTTAATACAAATGAAAAGAGTACACTTCTAGTGTATGAAAATATGAAACGTAATAGGAAGTTGCATTACTAGAAGAGATCTGTGTAACAGCTGATGAATTTATTTCTGTTGTTAGTAAAAATGGCTCCTAAATTTCGAACCCATGACATCAAACACTTCTTGTGTAGCAAGCCGATTCAACAGATTTTACGTTTTAAGATTTAGTAGGCATTATTAAGTCTATAAACTCAAGTGTGGGGAAAAGAATTTATCAGCAGTTACAGCCTTGTTCTTTTAAAACCGTTCTGCACATACATAGAAATAAGCAGAGTGAACCAGCCACTTTCAGTGAAGTGTTAAACTTGAAAATACTGAATGTTACTAAAAATTCTTAGTTAGTTAACCACTGTCTTTGTTAGGCTGTCATGGAATGTTTTGTTAGTGTCAGAAATAAGCTTCATATGGCACTGAGATTTTTCTGTCTCATTGGTAGATGAGACCAGCGTCAAAACTGACATTGGCTTCAGTGTAGTAATATGCAAATATATTCATTATGCCGTGAAGTAGGTAAAATTCAAGAAGTCCATGCAGTAGTTTAAGGAGGACAACTTTCAAAATCTTCTAAGGAATGTAATTATAAATATACGTTACATTAATGAAGTGGAAAATTTAAATGCATAGAAATCAGAAAAATTGATTCTTCCACAGGTGTGACTTGGCTGAGTTAATGCTCCTGAAGTATTTTAGAAAACTGTTTATGCAGTGCAGTTCACATTTTGAGGCATACAGTGTGTGGAGTTTTGGGTTCTCAATTTTTTTGTTTTTTTGCTGGGAATCCTTTGAAATATTTCAGGCTGTGACACCCTCCTGCCCCCCATAGTGACAATTCCTCCTGATAGCATACTAACCTGACATTCGTGCAGCTGCCTGTGGCAGTGATGCTTGCAGAGCTAGGTGCTACACCAGGAGCTACTTGTCTTGCAACTTGAGATAGTCTCCTGTTTTGGGTCAGGACACCCAGCCTGAGAAACACTGCTAGAGGGAACATTATATGGATCTGCTTTTTAAATTGGGGATGGCACTTTGAATTGAATTCTCTAGTCTTTAAATAAATATAGTTATGCCTGATTAAAGGCAGGTTGGGGGTAGGGTATGGTTCATAATCAGTCAGTAGTACAGTTGGCATCCTAGCAAACAGCTGGGATGTTGTGGTGGGCAGCAAGGAGTCTCCTTTTTGCCGCCTAATCTGAGGATTCCACTTGGATTATTTATTAAGTGGTAATACTGTAGAAGGCTTGGTCCCTGTCCGAAGTAACTTGGTCTGAACCAGGGGTCTCAAACTCAAATCACCATGAGGGCTAGTAGAGGGCCACATTAGAGGAGTAGTATGATAGCCTGAGGACCACAGCTCTGAAACTTTTTCATACAATGATATTGCAAATATTGGTGGTGATAGTGTCATTGGGGGCCAGGGGAAATAGCTTTAGGGGTTGCATGTGGCTCACGAGTCTTGTGTTTGAACTGATCGATAGTAAAAAGCAAATGCACCTGCAGACTTAAAGGGAGGCTCTGTTTTTACCAATTGATTACAAAATGGAGGATAACAGCATTTTTCCTGACCAGAGTTAGTATTTTGTGGATGCTGAAAAGTCCAGATTATTTGGGGATGGTTTTTCTTTTATAGAAAAGGGTAGAAACAGGTTCGGAAGCTTTCTGAAGGGACAGAAAATGCGTTCAGTACAGCAGGTGCACTAACTTGCATCCTTTTTTTTTTTTTTTTTTTTTTTTTATAATATGTGGGTAGGTGCTTTTCATTTTCTCAGCTGCAAACAGCTTCTGCTCTATGCAGGAGCTGGCTGCTTTTCTTAGCAATGATAGTAGTCTCCTTTTACAGTAGCTTTGTGTTAGAAGGACACAAATATGAGCATTCTGTCCAACTGAAGCTGTCTATAGGAAGATGGTTTGGGGGCTTGGTAAAAGTAATGGTATATAGCTGCTTATGCTGTGGAGGTTGCTACCTACTCCGTCCTGAAAGTTACCTACAGTAGTCTCCATAGAAAAAGGCTGAGTTTGTTTTTGAAATGATTGCATTTCTCAGCTGTTGTGTCCTTTTAGTTATTTTTGAAAGAGTTCATTGCATTGTTGAAGAGCAGCTGGCTGCTGTTAAGCAGCTTAGTTAACTTGGGGAAGGAAAAGTTATATTTAAACTATATGAAATATGTCAAATTCGATGTATTGTTATAAAAATGGGATTTATTTGCTCTTCAGATTTTTAAAACTTCTCATTGCATCCGATTCCCAAAGTTCTTTAAAAGGTACAGAACAGTTACTTCAGTCATCAGTGAAATTGTAGCCACCTTTGTGGTAAATGTATATCTCTTTAATAGTACAGGTGTTGGACAGAAAACAAAGACTGCTAAATCCAATGGATGTTGGATGAGTAATTTGGCAAGCTATACTCTACCTTTTTATATAAAAATAATTTACTCTGAGTTTCCATAGCACCTTCTGTGCAAGACTATTAAATATCTTAGAGAGACTAATGAATTAAGACTGCCACTTGGCTGAATTTGATAGGGGATTTGATAGCAGGCTTCAGCTACTGAAAGGGGGTTCTGGGGAGGATGGAGGTAAGCTGTTCTCAGTGGTGGTGGGTAACGGATCCAGGAGAGATGATCTCAAATCCTGTGTGTGAGGTCGAGGTTGGATATTCAGAAAGCTTTCTCTAGGAGAGTGGTGAAGCACTGAGAATCTCTATTCTTACAGGTTTTTAAGTTGCAGCTTGACAAAGACCTGGCTGGGATGATTTATTTGGGGCTGGACTAGGCTTCCTGAGGTCCCTTAATCTTCTGTGATTCTGTGAATCACTGGCACCAATTTCTGGAGGAAAATTTGAGTATGGAGCAGAATGAATTTTTCTTAGACTGGCTCTGGTGAGATGACAACCAAAGTTAGTGTATAGGAAGGGTCTTCCCCTCCCCTTTTAAAAAACACACAATGTGTTTGATTTTAAGTTTTTCTGGTTTTTATCTTTGTTTTTATATGTCTTACTTGGCATTCTGTGTCAACCTAAATGAATCTGGTTCTAAAGAAATTCATTACTTAGGTGAAAAGATGGTGCTGTTTTGTATGTATAGAGATAAGGTAAAGTTTTTCAACCTTTCAATACAAAAGGCACTTCATGTGTCTGTAGGTAACATTGTAAGGGCTGCTCTTTGTTAATCTGTCATAATAAGTCACATGTTCATTTTCCTGGGCGTATGCTGTATTCCAAACATGCCAGAAGGGTTATTAAATTTCACAACTGTTGCATGATGAAATGGCAAAAAATACAGAATTTATCAAGTGAAGATAGACAGCTACAAGTCCATGTTGCCACACAACTTAGCAAAATTTGTGTGGAATTCTTTTGTCTATTAAGGAGAGCAAAAATACAAGATTGTATTGTAAAATTAAAGTTAGTTATTTGTCCAGCAATTAACTTATAAGTTCAGATTAGCTGGAAATGTTAAATTCAGTGAAATTGACATTAACATTTACTTTTGCCAGTTAAAACCTCGCTTTGTTTCCCTTTAAGACTGCCTTCTGATCAGTTAAGAATTTGCAATAGCTTAGGAAATTTATGACAGTACTTAGAGAGCTCCCTTTTAGGAAGCTCATGAAGCAACAAAAATTTGAGTATGTTTTGGCAGAAGAAAGCAGGTACTTGCTTTTTAAAAATTTTTATGTAAGCATTGGCAAAAGCTGGCCATTGCATCAACACCACTCTTCAGTTTTGCAGTTGAGGAGGAGCAAGAAGCTGATATGTGGAGGTGAGGGACGGTAGAGAGAAGAAAGTCAACAGATGTAGAATTCTCTTTTTTGTTATTTAGCTTTGACTAACATTACCAGTAAATTTGCAGCTTCAGTTGGGCAGCTCCTTTGGCTTAAACATAAAAGAGAATCTATACATAATGACTGTAGCTTGAGGGTGTAGCACTTCAGTCTGTGGTAGGTATTGCATGGTATCTCAGTTCGTGTGAGGTGAAATAGGCAATTGTGTGAAGGTTTCATGGAAGAGTTGTATATTCTCTGACTAGTGAAAAATGTTGTGCCCATGCAACTTCTGTTGCACTGAAGAATTAAAAACTGGTGGTAGCTAGTTATTCCAATTTGTTCTGTTTTATGGTACCATATCCTGTGTTAGCCAGTCTTGGACAGATTCCTTTATAACCCTGATTGATTTACTTTGCCAAATTTACAAATATGTCAAATACTTAAATACGTGGAAATAAGTGATTTTGTTTCTTTTCTTGTCTTTTTTAAGCAAGTAAGGGTTTATTCAAGGGCTTATTGTTAAATATTTACATTAAAAGGATTGTAAATAATTAAGAATCTAAATTTACTAAAGTGCTGCCTTGTTAAATTTTTTTCTTTGTTTTTAATTTTTAGATAACTGTTGTATTGGTTTGCTCTGTCAGGTTTTGTAGTCAATAACTTTCACAATGCTGCAGTTGTAGAAAATATTTGTACTGTCGACTTATTTTTTGCATTGTTTTGACTTCCATTTAATATTAGTAGATAGGAAAATTAACACCATTATCCTAAATAATTAACGTTATAATAAGGGATGTGCCATCCACTTGACACTGAATACCTAACAAGTCTTTGTATCAAAAAACTTAGTTTTATAACATTGAGAGTTCTGAGTGACCTAATTTGAGAATATTTGGAGTTTAATCAGATGGCTATGTAAGGGTTATGTAATTTGTATTGGTTTTAAAATTGGGTTGTAATCAAGCTTGTGTTTAGCACAAGTATTAGAAGATGACCCATCCTGATAAGCACTCAGGCCACTAAGGAATGCATGTGGAATCATAATAATCTGAAATTATATAGTCTTGTTTTAAAAGAACACTGGCCTGTCCATTAAGCCATGAGTAAAGTTGTTTGCATGGCTAGTATGCATTTCTTACCACTGCTACTGTCTTGTAATTCCATTTCAAACAAAAAGCTAATCTTTGACCCTGCCAAGGAATTGCCAGGTTTCGATTTATGTTGGAAAGACTGGTGCAGATTGCATCGTATCAGGGCATCTCACAGGAGATGTGGACAAACACTCTCTTCAATTGGAAAATGAGGTAAATACCTGTATGTGACTGTGGTCAAAGAATGAAGCGCATCGTATCTGCGTGCTCCATGGTTCTTTTGCAGGGGGCCTGAAGAGCATTCACCAGCTCGCTGCTACCACAGCATTCTGGCTGTGAAATCTAGATGTAAATTTATAATTGTTGCTACCTGTCCAAGCTATATGAAAGAAGATTCCATTGTTCGTAGTCCTTTTGTTACATTTCATGCTTTTTCTGTTCTAGTGCTCAGAATGTTTTTCTCTAATTTTTTGTTACTTTCACCTCACCAAATTGGAGAATCTGAAAGATAGTGTTATTGTGACTTAAAAGTAGTGCCCAAAACATTCTTGATTTTTCTTTTATCATTTCCATCCTGACTAAGCACATTATCGCACTGATCCTGTGAAGACTCAGTCAGATGCCTAACTTAAGGTTTGGTGAATAGTAGTTGTATTGAAATGAAAGGGTCTATTTGTAGAGTGTAAGGTTAAGTGCATTTGTAAGTCTTTAGAGGATCAGGACCTGAACTGCATCCTACCCCAAGTATTCTCTTCTCATGCATTTTTTAACTTGTCAAAGTGCACATGCAAAATTGTATGAAGAATGTTTGGTAGCAATGCAGTTTACCACTTAAATTCATATTTACAGCTGGATGCTATACCCTTACATTACCTAGTGCCTTGCCATTGGCTTAATGGTACTGCTTGTGGAGTTAGGATAAATTTATTAAGTAATATCATAATGTGTTCATGGAAGAAGATGAATGGATCAAAGAGGGTTTAATCCAACACTTTTTGATGACAGTAGTGACAGGAGAGGGTTGATGACTGAGGGGGGAAAATAGGAGAAGGAACATATTTTCTGTGCTATGTGGAAGATTAAAAAATGGAAAATTAGGAAAGGGCAAAAATAGGTAGACTTAAAAAGCAGAAAATTAATTTGAGATAGGTGTTGATTTTTTAAAAATTGAAAAACAAAATAGGATGTAAGTTAGACTACAATAAAATACATCAAAATTGATCCATTCAGTGACCAACTTAACAGGACTATTTGCAGTTCATAAAGATGTAAGTATGTAAATCTTAGCAAAATCAAGGTTGAAGAAATTTTATGATCTTAAACACTGACCTTGAAAATGATACCTAAATGTTTCTATTTTAGAAATTGTGTGTGTGTGTGTGTGTGTGTGTGTGTGTGTGTGTGTGTGTAATATATTTTTATTAAAAATCGCAATAGATGTTTTTAGCAGGGAACAAAGACTTCTTTCTTATGGTCAATGATTATTAAATACTTTTCATTTGCCGTTCAGAGTGTGTCTGGTCATGACTTGTTTATTTCTGTCATTTGATTTCCTTCTTTTGACTACTGGAATAAGGTTGAGATACTTTGGAATTTGGATTTTCCAGAAATTAACTTTGGTTTAAGGGAAAAAACAAGTCTGTTGTAGCAGAGTACAGCAAATTATGAAAAATGGCTGTTATTTGTAGTGTTATGGTTAGGAAGGATTAATTAAAATGCATAGTGCCTCGTTTTTTGTGTTATGTAAGTTTACCTTTAACATTTTAAACCATTTTTGCAGAATTGCATTCGGCTATTAATATGCTTACATAGCATTAGAAACAGCCTGCAATAGGTTGCACTGTTGTTGCTAAGTAAATGATCTAATTTTGTGAAGGTATGACTACATCAGAGCCTCAGCTTTGTGTACTTTCCCACTTAAGAAAATAGCTTATGGAAACACACCTAGCTGTGTGGACTCCCTTTCTTTGTCACAGATCATGTATTTGCAGTTTAGTCTCTTTATGCATTCTATCTTTCCACATTCAATCTGGATATGGGAGGAGTACATCATTTGAGACAGTTTCCATTAATTCTGCTAGTATATCATTCAGACTGTTCAATCGGTCATAGGTAATGATTTTAAATGTCAGGCATTCAAGTTTGTGTCACTGTTGTTTGTATTGTATACACTGAGGATCACAAAAGTCTTACTGGTGGTATTAAGCCAATTTCCTAATTCCTGTTTTTTATTACTTTCAGGTAGGATTGTTTTTCAGTCTGATGGTTTCATAAAATCCAGGGGTGTCATGGCTACCTTTCCTTTCTTTTTGACTAGATGGGAAAAGCCCCTGGGAAAGTTTTGGTTTTATAAAGTGGGGTAATGGTATGGAAGAAGACTAAGAAGAGACAACAGTTTCTTCCTCCTTTCCCTTTCCAGGGCCCATGTCCTGTTTACTTCTGGATCTTTATTAGTGCCCCCCCCCCCCATAGAACTGAAATTGGATCAGGGCTCAACAAAACCCAGGGGCCAGGTTGCCATGGCGTCCAGCAATTGACCCTGGCACCTGGTTGTGCTGTGGTACTACAAGGGCTGAACTCCTTCTGGCACTCGGGGGGGGGCTCCAGTGCCTTCAGGGGCACACAGCTGCATTTTTGGCAGCAGGCTTCTTCATCCTGGACTGCTGCAAGTGTCTGCAATGTATGTTTGTTTGTTTTTTGCTGGGGGGATGAGCTTTTCATCCCACACTACTGCTGAAAGTGCCAGTGGCATTTTGATGGGGGGTGGGAGCACCTTTAGTGTGCTGCACACATAGGTGCCTCAGTTTTTGGGCTAGCACCTAAATGTCAAGGCCTGAACTGAGTGATCTAATGTACAGTACAACCTCAGAGATATGAACACTAGAGTTACAAACTGACTGGTCAACTGACCACCATGTGGAACTGGAAATAATGAGATGGGAGTGGGGGAGAGAAAGCAAATACTATGCTATACCTGTATTGCATCTTGAAGGTTGAAACACTTGGATTCCACTTGCCAAGAAGGGACAGTGATTTACAGGGAGGAGGTGAAGCCGCTGAGGCTCACATGCACTGCTATGAGCCCTTCTGGCAGCCCAAGCATGCAGCAGCCTGTAGTCTGCACAATTTTCTGTAAGGTGTAGGCACAGTTTCGCTCCCACCCACTCCATCCCACTGGGAGGAGGATGCTGTTTTCATGCCACCATCCGCCTCTTCCTCTCGGTGAGGAGGTGGGCAAATATACAAGCTCAGTCTCCTGCTGTTGCAGGTGCTTTTCCACAGCAATAGAAGGGAGATGTGCAGGTTACTTAAAATAATTTGCAGCTTGCTACGATTGTGTAACACCGCCTCACGGCGGTGTCTTCATTGCACTGAGTCGACTGGAAATGGTGTCCCATCGATTCAGCACTACTCCATTTGAGGAGGTCATCTTCATGGATAGACTGAGCAGGTCTTCACAGGTTCAGTCAGGAAGTTTGATCTGATGGCAGCAAATTTGCCACTGTACGTGTAGACCTGCCTTTAGTCTGGAGTGGGAGCTGGAGATTCTCTGTGTGCACTCAGTGTTTTGGAGGACTTTTAAAGGGCAGCCTGTACCCTGATACAGCCTGAGCTTTGCCTGGGGCAGGCTTGGGTCCGGACAGCATCTCTGCAAATGCAAGTAACACGGGAATGAGGGATGCTGGTAGCAGGTTGGTGCCAAATCCTTGCTACATGGTGCGTCTGGAGTGCAGCAGCAGTGCACAGAGCAAGGTGGGCTTTGGGGAGAGGCAGCTGAGGGCTAGGGCTTGTAGTGGCAAGGGTGGGGGCAGGGAGCTGCTTGCAAACCAGGCATTGTTGCTGGATGCCACCTTTGCAGAGATTTTTCTCAGCCTCCGCTGGAAGACAATGGCTCCAGGATACTGTATAATAATGTATTGTTCAGATTTACAAACAGCCTGCAGTGCTGAGGTGCTCATATCTTTGAGGTTGTATTGTACATACATAAAATGCATTCATTGTTTGAACTAAAGGGACACTGTCAACTATGCATTTTAAAAAAAATTCATTAATTAAAAAAGAACTTTTTTTGGATAGAGCACCTTTTTTAAGTGTTTGTCCTGAAATTAGTTTAGGGCACCCATGCTCTAACAGAGGCTTTGAATTGCTGTATGGTTGTTCTCTGTTGTTGTCATAGGAAAATTTTATTTATCTGGTTCACACTTAAAATGTTCAGGCAAGGCAGGAGAAAAGTGACATGGGGAGCCATGGTAGACATGTTCCAAAGGGGTAGCTGTGTTAGTCTAGTTCAGTAAAACAAGCAGGGAGTCCTGCGACACTTAAAGGCTAACAAATTTATTTATCGCATGAGCTTTCGTGAGAGAAAAATCCCACTTTGTCAGATGCTTTAAAGATGGGGGAACTTAAATGCAGGGGAGTGTAAGACGTGGTATCAGGTCACAGTCTATCAGCAAATCAAAGCAGCTGCTAAGATTCAAATGCTGGGAAACAACACATAGAGGAGGGTGAGGTCAAATCACCTGTTGTAATGGGAAAAGAACCCACAGTAATGATTTAATTCTGCTTTCACCCAGTCAAATTTGCATATAATTTCCAATTCTGCAGTTTCTCTTTGAAGTCTTGACAATTTTTGTCATGTGAATGCACCCTTAAGAGTTGCTTTTACTTCAACCACACTGAAAAATTATGAACTAAACCTAAACTTACAGCTGTTGCAAACCCAGTTAAATAGATTTAAAATGGTTGAACCCCCTCCTGTCACCTTTCCATCTGTGCCTTCATTACAGGAAGAGTTTTCCTGATTTTTGCATAAGTAGGCAGTCCTGCACATGGTTCTAATTCCCTCACTCTAAATCCCAACATATCTTTAGTTTGGTTTCTCACATATCAAATGGAGAATTTAGTTTCTTTGCATTTTTAAGGCACTTGTAGTTGCTGAACAAAACTTCTCTCTGTAGATACAGACACCTACAGCATTTTTTTGATTCTTGGGCTTTTACCATTCAACTGTGGATGCAGCTTTTGCCAAAATAAAACTGCCAGAAATGGAATAATAAGAAAACTTGGCCTTAAAAGAATATGTTGAATATGATTTTCCTGCCATTGAAGAAAATTTAAGTGCTTTTGTAGGTGGATTTGCTGTAAATAATCACTTATTTAGCCTTCCTCACTCCACTAAACGTTTTTCACAAAAGAGGCTCTGTCACCAACATTGTAACTCCTGGTAATGCATATCCTGTTTTTTTCCTCACTCTGACCTCTGTGATTGTCCCCTCACTACCCTTCTACATGGAATTCTTGTACAGAACGGGTCAGTTTCTGTAGCAGTTTAATATTGAAATGTGAGGGTTGGCTAAGGTTTATCTTAGTGATAACTACAGCATTCCTACATGAATAAGAGCACTTTGTAAATACTGTCTTGTGCCATTATGATAAATATTCTGTAATTCTAGAATGATTTGCTTTTATCTACTGTAGATTTTTAGAAGGCATGTCATTTATTTATTAAGAGAAAATTAAAATCTGCTACTTGTTCTTGGATTCTGATTATTGGTCAGTCTTTTCTCACTGCCATATTTCCTCTGCAGCACTTTTTGTGTAGGTGTAATTAAGAATAGTATTGGACTGGTGAAGACCTCTGAATGCCTTGATCCTGCATGATATGCTTTGGGTTCACCTCTAATTCCACTAGCATACAGGGTAGGGAGGACTACTCTCATCACTTAAAAGGGGGGTAAAAAATTGGATTGTAAATTTTGTTCCAAAAATTACTTTTATGAGTAGTTAGTTCCATTGACTTAAATGACAATAATGTGAACATGATTTGAATCTACAGGTTCCAAAGGGGTAGTCGTGTTTAGTCTAGTTCAGCAAAACAAACAAGGAGTCCTGTGTCACTTTTAAAGACTAACAGATTTGTCACATGAGCTTTTGTGGGAGAAAATCCCACTTCATCAGACACTTAATTTTCTCCCACAAAAGCTCATGCAATAAATAAAGACGTTTGTCTTTAAAAGTGCCACAGGACTCCTTGTGTTGTGTTTTTTGTTGTTGTTGTTGAATCTACAGGTAATCATTCAGTGTACTTCTTACATTAAGAAGGTCAGAATGCTCAAACATGTCAGAGTATTGAGCTGAGGATACATTTAGGCCCTCTATGAACCAGCGGTACCAAAACTATTACAAAGATGTAAAACTTGTTGTTGTGTGCTCGCTTCCCCCATTAATATGTATTCTGTCTGGGAATTAAGGTGTTAGGTTGTACTCAGCTAGAGACTAGTTTCCTAAATATTTCCAGCTGTTAAACCTTATAGAAATATTTTCCATTACATACAGTAACATTTGCACAATTAGAAAAATCATGGACATTTTACAGCATTTTGTATTTAGTATATTTAGGGTTTGCTATAAATGGTTCTAAAATATTCTGACTTGAAAATGAATGCCATGTTTTATAACATTCCTGTGGAGAGTTCTGTGCTTCACAAATAACATTTATTCTCTAATCCCGTTGCTCTCACACTTTCTCCTTTGACAATTAAACTTCACAGCCTGTTAAACTGTTAGGCCAACATTTTTGAAGATTGGTTTCCTCTTTCATTTTTTCATTCCCAAATGTTCTTCCTTACAGTGACAACCAGTATTAGGTTGCCACTGTAAATTGCCTTTCAACTTCATGTGCTCTCATTAAGACTTTGTCTAAACTAGGAAGTTTTGTTGACAAAAGTCAGCTTTTGTCAACAAAACAGTTTTGGTTTACGTCCTACAGACACCTCCCCACCAATGAAATTTCCCTATTTGGCCAACAAAATAAAACCACCTGAATGAAAGTCATAGCCGGAGCTTTTGTCAGCAGAGCTAGAGTGACACAGTGTCAGTGTAGACATGGTGTTTCCTTGGAGTGATGAAGGATTTGTCAGACTTGTCAGCTTCACCACTTCAATGGGGGAGTCTATACTAGAGTACTGAAATTGATGAGGCTGACTCAGGAAGCCTCTGGGCTCCTGGTTGTGGGTTGCAGGCAGCTATGGCCTGCCTGGGAACCCTTGGCTTCCCAGCTAGGGGGCGGGAGGCTGCCGACCCACTGAAGGCCCGGGTCCTCCACAAGCTACAGGTGGCTGTTTCCTTGCTGGCAGCCCGGGATGCTGGCAAGCTGCAGGCTGCAGCTGCCTGGGCTTGGAATCCTGTGGGAGCTACCCAAGACTTGGTGGTGTCCCGGGGCTGTAGTGACTTGGTTGCAAACCTGGGTGCAGGTGGCTGCAGCCGGGGCATTGGCAAGCTGCCACCTGACTGTGGGCAACTGCAGCCTGCTTTGAGGCCGAGACACCGGCAAGCTGCAGGCAGGTGCTGCTCAACTGCAGGTGGCTGCAGCCCTGCTGGCAGCCCCGGGCTCTGGCAAGTCACATGTGGCTGCTGCTTGGCTGCAAGCGTGAGATGTTAACACTCCACTGGCAGTCAGGGACATGGTGAAGCTGCAAGTGGCTGGTGCCTCATTGTGAGGCCAGGTGGGACCAGGCAAGTGCAGCCAGCTCCTGGCCTGGGAGCAAATAGTCCCCATGCCCTGGCTAGGATTGGTAGATGGGGTGGGGTGGGGGGGGCAGCCTGGAGCCCAGGAGCTTCAGGACTCCATTCAGGGTGCAGAGATAGGGATCCCCCTCACCTTTAGGTCGGTGGAAGTGGAAGACCCACTCCACCATCCCAGTGGTAGCAGTGTGGATGTGAGTCACTGGTAACTGAAAGTCAACATATAAATACGATGACAAATATCTGTAATTTAGTTCTGAAAGTTAGGTTGTGGCTGACAGAGTTGAGTAAGTCCTGTCTGGTGCTGCTATGGAGTTCCTTGTGAAAATGTCCACTGGAGGATCACTGAAGTGACTGTTTGACATGAATTCTTCATCTGGAAAGAGCCATTCCATTAAAATAACTGAATGGAGCAAAAGTTTGAGATTATTTTACCTTAGCTTTAGTTTCTTGGTTTTTTTTCTATGTGAGAGAGTGCACCAGTGAGAGATCCTCTCTTGATTGCTTGCTTTATTGATTAAGATGTGAGTGCTCGTGGCGTTCTTCAAACCAACAGAACAAGGGTATTTGTTCTTTAGCAATTCTGTTTCATCATCTTCCTGCAGTCTGTGCTATGGACATAGCTTTGTCTCTGAACTGAGCCACATTGGTGCAGATTTGCATGTGTGGAATAGTTTGCAGCAACACACTTGGCAGCATACTGTCTCTACAGGAGACATTAGCCTACTCTGTCCAGGCCAAATCCAGCCATCTTGCCCGCTCTCCGCAGCACATTTACTGCTTTGTGGCCACACAGTAATGTGTTCCGATCCGGTGGTTGAGAACCACTTGCTTACAGGACAGTAGCCAGAGTTAGACCACTGCATAGAAATAACTGCTGTAGTGTTGTACATGGGATAATAATTGGCATTTGTATTTATGGGAGGGAGATGTCAATTAACACAAGGATAAATGTTGTGATTGCGTAAAATTTAACCTGTTTAGGAGTTCAGGCTCAGACCCATGTACCACTTAAGTCACAAATAGCTCTCATGCAGGCCTTCTGCACTGGGGTCAGTTTTATTTACAGAGAGAGAGGGTGAGCAGCAGCTTGCTGTTATGGCTCCTTCTTTTTTATCAAAAAACTGGTTGGTTTCTTAATTTAGAGGATTCTGATTAGACCTGAGCCAAATTTGATATTTATACCCCATGGGAAATTTCAGTGTTCTTCAAGAGATTGCAAGTGTCCATGTCGCTATAGATCTTTGTGTGCTTTGGTGCATGGCTGTCAGAGAGATTTTTATCTTTGTGAAAATCCTTTGGGCCAGCCTGCGTGTGCTCTGCTGCCTCACATCTTGTGGACAGGCATAAAGGGCGGAGCTGCCTCTGAATCCTCTTAGTTCCTTTCTACTGCCCATCGTTGGAGCTCCCAGGACCATCCTTGGGGGGGGGGTAGGGGGTGTGAGTGGGGCAGTCTACCTGCAGTTTATTGGCCCTCCTGCGTTGCCCTTGGCAACACAGGGCACTGCGCTTTGGCAGCATTTTGGTGGCAGGGGCCTGCACAGGGCAATTCACCCTGGGCCCCATCTGCCCCTAAGGATAGCTGTGGGAGCTCTTTATCCTTGCTTTTTATAGACTCTAAGGTCAGAAGGGACCAATATGATCATCTAGTCTGACCTCCCGCACACTGCAGGCCACAAAACCTCACCCACCCACTCCTACAATGAACCTCAGACCCATAACTGAGCTATTAAAGTCCTCAAATCATGATTTAAATACTTTAATACAGAGAATCAACCTGCAAGGGAGCCATACCCAGTGCTAAAGAGGAAGGCAAAAACCCCCAGCACCCAAGTCAATCTGCCCTGGAGGAAATTCCTTCCCAACCCCAAATATGGTGATCAGTTAAACCCTGAGCATGAGGGCAAGTCCACAACAGCCAGTCAAGAAGAACTTCTCTGTAATAACTCAGAACCCTCTCGATCCAATGCTGCTTCCCAGGTCACTATCATACCCATCACCAGAAGTAAAAGACAGACAATGGCCAAGCTACACTGTCCATCATATCATTCCCTGCATAAACTTATCAAGCTCTGTTTTGAAGGCACCTAAGGTTTTTGCCCCCACCACTTCCCTTGAGAGACTATTCCAGAACTTTACTCCTCTGATGGTTAGGAATCTGCATCTAATTTCAAGCCTAAATTTTCTGAAGGACAGTTTGTATCCATTTGTTCGTGCGTCCACATTAGCGCTATATTCAAATAATTCCTCTCCCTCCCTTGTATTGATCCCTCTAATGTATTTATAAAGAGTAATCATATCTCCTCTCAGCCTTCTTTTGTTCAGACTAAACAAACCAAGCTCTTTAAGTCATATCTCATAGGAGAGATTTTCCATTCCACGAATCATCCTTGTAGACCTTCTTTGCACCTGTTCCAGTTTGACTTCACCTTTCTTAAACATGGGTGACCAGAACTGTACACAGTACTCCAAGTGAGGTCGCACCAGCGCCTTGTATGACAGTACTAACACCTCCCTGTCTCTATGGGATATAGCCCTTCTGATGCACCCCAGGACCACATTAGCTTTTTTTTGACTGCCAGGTCGCATTGGCTACTCACTGTCATTCTGTGATCAACCAGTACACCCAGGTCCTTTTCTTCCCCCATCACTTCCAGCTGATGCATTCCCAACTTATAAGAAAAATTCCTGTTGTTCGTCCCTAAGTGCATGACCTTGCACTTCCCGTTGTTGAATTTCATCCTATATCTAATGCTCCACTTTACAAGGTCATCCAAATCATTCTGTATGCTATCCCGATCCTCCTCCATATTGGCAATACCTCCCAGCTTGGTGTCATCTGCAGACTTAATTAGCACATTCCCACTTTTTGTGCCAAGGTCAGTAACGAAAAGGTTGAATAAGGTGGGTCCCAGGACCGACCCTTGGGGAACTCCACTAGTAACCTCCTTCCAGCTAGACAGTTCACCTTTCACTATGACCCTCTGTAGTCTCCCCTGTAACCAGTTCTTTATCCACCTTTCTATTTTCATATTAATCCCCATCTCCCCCAATTTAACTAATAATTCCCTGTGTGGAACTGTATCAATTGCCTTGCTGAAATCTAAGTAAATTAGGTCCACTGCATTCCCTTTATCCAGAAGATCTGTTATCTTCTCAGAAAAGGAGATCAGGTTGGTCAGGCATGATCTACCTTTTGTAAAGCCGTGTTGTATTTATCCCAGTTACCATTTTCCTCAATATCCTTAAGAACTTTCTCCTTCAAAATTTTCTTCAAGACCTTGCATACTACTGAAGTCAAACTGACAGGCCTGTAGTTACCTGGAGCCCTTTTACTCCCTCCCTTGAAAATAAGGACTACATTAGCAATTCTCCAGTCATAAGGTACAACCCCTGTGTTCACCGATAAAAATCATGTGCAAATTCCTTCAAAATTCTTGGATGAAGATTATCTGGGCCCCCTGATTTAGTTCCATTAAGCTGCTGAAGCTTGGCTTCCACCTCGGGTGATTTTCCACTTCTACATTCCTATTAGCTGCCCTATGTCTGTCCCCAACCTCACCATCACCCTCATTAAAGACAGAGGCAAAGTACTTATTTAGATATTCAGCGTATCCTTGATCTCTACCCAATCTTCAGTGTATAGTGGGCCAGCCTCCTCCTCCTGTGTTTTTTTTCCTATTTATATGGCTGAAGAACCTTTTACTATTGGTTTTGATTCCCTTTGCAAGGTCCAGCTCTGCTTGGCTTTTGGCCTTCCTCACTTGATCCCTACCTGCTCTGACCTCTAAAAGGTAATCCTCCTTTCCTATCCCTCCCAGCTTCCATTCCTTGTAGGCCTTGTGTTTCCTCCTAATCACCTTTTTAAGATGTACATTCATTCAGCTTGGTTTAGAACCCGTGCCTGAAAATTTTTTCCTCTTCTTTGGAATGCAGGCCTTCAGATAGTTCCTGCAGCTTTGTCTTGAAGCAGTTCCAAGCATCCTCAGTGTTCATATCCATGAATTCTTTGGTCCAGTCCACTTCCTTAGCTAATTCCCTTAATTTTTTGAAGTTAGCCCTTTTGAAGTCAAAGTCTCTGGTCACAGATTTATTTTTGTTTACCCTTCAGTTCAGTTTAAATTGGATTAGCTCATGATCACTAGAGCCTAGGTTGTCCCTTACAAGTAATTGCTCTCTGAGGTCCTCACTACTGACTAATATCAAATCTAAGATTGTGTCTCCTCTCATTGGTTTGGAAACTGCTTGATGGAGCAATTCATCTGCTATCACTTCCAGGATGTAAGTCTTTAGACAAGTTCTATAAGTAGTACATGTTGTATGGTTAGCATAGTGTAGTATTAGTAAAATAGTTTTTCTTTTGTGTGATTCTGGCACTCCATTTGGGGAATGGCCTTGACACTGGAGATGTTCCACACTTTCTGGGTTCAAGCCCCACTGATCCTGAAGTAAAGCAGAACCTAATAGTGACCCTCTCCTCAGACATTTTATGTGTTTGCAGGAGGCTCTAGTGCAGGGGTACTCAAATGGCGGCCCGCGGTCCACAGTCCGGACCACAAAGAGGTTTCTGGTGGACCGCAACAGTGGCCTATTTGCATGAAGGCCGTTTGAGTACCCCTGCTCTAAGGGCAGCTGAGCAACTTCTGTTGCTTGCTGCGCTCCTCCTCCCCCTCCCCCCCACGGAGCCTGCTGCGCAGCCGCTGCCCCACTCCCGGCATTGCCGCCCCCCACTCCTGACATCACCCCCCCGCTCCCACTCGCGCCCCCCCCCCCCAGTTGTTTGTGGACCCTGGGTCAATGGTGGAAGGCTGAATGTGGACCGGCTCGCAAAAAGTTTGAGTACCCCTGCTCTAGTGAGTAAGAAGTGTGCCATTTATAAGGACTTTAAGACCTGTTCCAAGAAAGATAGGCAGCCAGTCTAAAACAGTGTTGATTTAAGCAAGCAGGTATGTCCTTCATCTGAGTCATCTACTTTGGTCCAGGTACCGAGTGCCTTGCCATCACCTAATGCAGCTGCCAGTATCAAGAGGTAGTTTTGCTAGTGCTGATTCCAAAGAAGAGGTGTCAGAAATGGGACTTGGTGTCAGAGTAATTGAAATGCACAAAGAGGTTAAGTTCTTCAGAAGATCTGGGCATGCATTTAAGAGGGAAACGCTCACCAGAGCACCCCAGTAAATAGGGAAGCTTGTTGATACCTCAGCCCAGTAGAGGCCTGTTGAGATTGGCTCCTCAAGTGCCTTTGTCAGCATCTCCTTGCACCATAGTTCCACAGAACATTTTAAAAATTTTGATTTGGAAATGTCAAAACTGTTTTGTTTTGTTTTCTGTTAGTTTGAAATTAAACTGCATCTATCAGTGCTGTAGTGCCTCGTGAGTTGTATTTCTGATGCCTCATGCTGTCATTGTTCCTGATAGCTTTATTCCCTGGTTGGACAGCATCTACCATGAGGCACCACAGTCATGTGGTTATGATGCACCAGTTTTTTTAGGAAGAAAGACAGTCTAACTTTGGAGATACGGACTGACCAGGGAGCCCTGCCCAAAGGAGAGAATCTGGTGGCATGAATCACTCAACTTCAGATGTAGTTAATGTCGAACTAACTCCAAACAAAATGTATTGGTTCAGTTCAACAAGCCAGATTGTGCTTGATTTGGGTTGAACCAACCCATATAAAAACTTTTAGATTTTCTTGTTGGAAAGTCAAACAATTTCAACACAATTGAAATTTTCCCACTGAAAATTTGTTTTTCAGATACTGAATTTTGTATCAATAATTTTAACAGTAAATATCTGCACTATTTGTGATCTGTCTACTTACCAGTCAGTTTAGTATGCCCCTTATTTTCCTCATCTAAATCCTTCCTTCTGTTTTTAAGAACTATCTTTAGTTGTTTGGCAGTCACTTAAATGTAGCCTAGAATTTTTACCTTTCAGATGTGCTTCAGCATCTTTAGCTATAGTTTCTGATTCTGAGGCTTATGTTTAAGATTGTGGGTTTCAGTCTGCAATTTGATTTAGCAGAAAACGGAGAGCAATTTGGAGTTCAGGTATCCTGATCTAACACCTTTTAGGAAGGTGAGATGGGGGTCTGTACTTTACACTCCATGACCCCATGCATGAATCATTGTTAAGACTGTGGATCGGATCTACTTTTAAGATTTTGTTTTTTAAGGTAGTCTTGCCGTCTTCACAGGTGTTTCATATGAAAAGTACTCACAGTTTAGATCGCTGAGTCATTGACACCTCCTATCAGCGATTTACACATCTTGTTTATCTGACTTTGCTCCAAAGAGCATCAGAAAAGTCAATTTGATATGAAATGACCAAAATGAGTAAATTGGCTCTTGAATGAAGGAAGGGCTTTAATTTTCCTTTGGTATATAATTTATAATTGTGTGGATTTACAGAATGTGCTCAGCTAAGATTGATCACTGATGTGTGAAATGACAATTATGGAAGTGGAGAATTTTCTGAGGTGAGTAATATATTTTCATGTGTAGCTCACAGCAGTGAGTGTAATATGCTGAAGGCAATATTTTCTATGCTCCGTTATTGAAATTTAGTGCTCTGATCACCTTGCTTAGCTTAATCCAAAGCTTTATCTGGAGAACGTTCAAGAAAAAAATCAAAACAAAATAATTCTCATATTCTAAGACAATTATCTATAAATATAAAATATATGCACACAGGGATTGAAAAAATTTGTGTAAGACCCAGTAGGTTGAGGCTTAACCTGTTAAGAGTGCAAAATAGCTTTGTCACCACCCACTTTGAGATTTAAAGGAATAGAATTGCGTGCCCTGTGTCTTAACTGTAACATATTTAGTCGTTTTTAAAATTTAATGTATAGTTTTGAATGCAAATTCCTGCATCTCTTCCACTTAATACTGGATTAATTTCTACTTAGTATTATCTCTCTCCACTATCAATCTGCAGCATGAAACTCTCATTACAGCACTGTTACCAAAGTGTTTGAGTGTTAGGTACTGAAACATCGAGTGCATTTCCATTGTTCTCTGTGTCTGGGACTGGTTTTTGGTTTTGCTTCATCTCAAAGTCAGTCTTTACTCTTTAATTTAACTGAATTAAAATATGAATTTAGACAGGTGTGTGTGTGCAGAAATCCACTTGGGCTACTCTTCTCAGTATTGGATTTAATGCTACAGTAAGAAAAGTGTTCCTATCCATAGAGAAATAAAGAAAATCTTGGTTAAAGACAAAGCAATTACAGCTGAGAATGAAGTCTGTCTTCCGTTAAATTTATGAATCTTAACATGTGAATTTCCATCCCAGTGTAGCCCATCTGCCATGTGGAGTTGACAGCACTAAGGACTGGGTTCAATACATAGGGGTTCCTTTTATCAGTACAACACAGAATTAGCTTGATCCCCCCACACCCCATAATTTGGGAAGATTATGCACTATCTCTGAGCACTGTTAAGAGGTATTACTTCCCCTCTTGCAAGCACTCAGTCTATATAGAAAATAAAAATTTTAGTATAAAGGGGAAAGGAACCTGATGTCCATTTGGGAAAACACTGCAAGCATGATTAGAAAATATGACCACGAGCAAGACATCCACCTGTGTTATGGTTGGGCGGTGTTCTTTTGCTCATTTTCTTACATTTGTGGTGTGAAAATCCGATAAACAAATATTCCTTTTAATGTGCCACCCCACTGTTCCTCCACTACAACATATACACAGTTGTTGTCTTTTAGTCAGTGAAGACCCAATGTTCAGAGATGCGTTCATATAAATACACTCCCCTCTTCCGTTCCCGGCAGAGGTGTGCACATAGAGGCATCGATCAGTACCACAGCTACTGCTGCCAGGCCATTCATTCTGCATTTGCATTGCTGCTTACTGTCACTTTGTGCTCTGGTAGTGGTCATTCTGCTGCCATGTTGGCGTGCCACGTGCTGTTGCCTCATTGTCCATTCTTCTGACAGTCATTGCGTCATTATCCATTTTGCCACTGGCCTCTTTATTATAACCTCTGCTATGTCTTGAGGTGCAACCACTTAACACATCTGTCAGTGATTTCAGCTCTCAGTAGGAGAGCCTCACTGCTAGTGCAGACTGGATAGTGTTTCATGGGTGGCACTGTGCTACAGCAGATTTAAGGCATCTCACCTGGATCTGGCTCTCAGTGATTTTGGCTCTAGTGATCTGTAACAAAACAAAAGACACTTATGGTAATTGAGTCTAACTAGCTCTGTCATTAAGCAATGAAGAGAGGTAGGGACAATGATATCTGGGCCTTTTAGGCAGACCCATACCACCAGGCACAAACACCTGTCCCCACCCCTTTCTCCCCTTCACTGGGCTTTGGCATCCCTACTCTCTGTTTAGTGACTGCAGTTCATTTATGGGTGACCACTCTCAACCAGGGCAGGCCATGCAGAACCCCGTCACCCCCACTTGTACAAGGGTAACAACCTTTCATCACCCCGCACCTAACACCAAAGTGACTTGCAGTCCAACAGCACTTGGAAGTGTTCACCTGGGCGAAGCAACTCCATCATGTTGTGCACCTAAGCTGAGTAGGTGTGTCTATGCAAACTAGGTTGGTTCCAAAAGTCTTTTCTCCCAGACCAATTGTCCATCTGCTCTAATTCAGTCTCTGAAAGTGGCTGTTACCAGTGGATTCAGAGGAACATGGTAGAAGCCCTGTAATAGGTAGACATGGAATAATCTACACTCAGGGAAAGTTCTCAATTCACACTAATAGTGTGACAGTTTAAGTTTTTCAACCTTTTTTGTTTTTTAAAAATATTTATACATGTACATCTCTGGAAGTCTGTTTTGCTAGCATAGAAACAGTTACATCTGAGAGCCTTAATGAAAACAAGAGGTACTCATTTTTACCAGTGACTTGTAGTTTTGCTCAGAGCAAGGTTAGACAACATAGTAGTAAAAGCACCTCTGTTCTGTCTACATTTGAGGTACCACAGTTACTATTAACAGTGGAGCAGCACCGATAGGAATGCAGTGGTGAGAGATTTCTTGAATTAATATGGGTAGACATGGCTTTAATATCCACAGGATTTTTTACTTTTGCAGAAATGTACGTGGGCTGATGAATCGTGAAGTATAAACTAAAAACTCCAAAATTCTGACTCCCCATGGTGGGGTAAATGGGAAGAAATTCTCATGAGTATCTGCTTCCATGTGGACTATAATAATTTTGCGTGACAAAAATCATAGGGCTTTCTTTGTCTTGTCTTGTCTTGCCATTCCTGCAATGGATTTTACCTCTCTGGAGCACGTCTAGACCTGTCCAACACCAAACAAAGGCTTGGCTTCCTCTTTATGAAAACTCTTCAGTTCCACGTCTCCTGGCAGCAGCAGTAACGTCCTCAAACTACAGTATATAGAAAACTTTATAAACTGCTAATTCAACTAACCATTTTTTTCTTTTGTTTCTCCTTGCCAATAACCTTAAATATGTCTGATTTACAGGACTTCTAGCTTGCATTCTGACTCAGTAAAATTTTGCTTTACTGAATACAGTATATCCTTCTCTTCTTCCTCACTCCATCATCCTCAAGCTTAGCATGCCTGGGAAAAGCTGAGTAAAAAAGAAAAAAGATCATTGATTTGCTCAACTCTCCAAACCTTACTGGGCAGGGGTGTATTTTATATGCGTCTACTTTTGGAAGCCTCTTCCTGACTGCTTCAGCTCCCCATTCCCAGGAACAGCTTTCCTGGATTTTAGCATTTTCACTTGGTAGCACAGTGTGTATTGTGTCTGGAGACAAGAGCACTGGCTAGCATCTGGTGGCTTTAAACAGCAGTAGAAAATTGTATGATACTCACATCACCCAGGGAGATTCAGGCAGTAGCTCTGCTCTGCTGGTTTGGCTGGAAGACTTGGCACCTGAAGTGGATGTCTCTCAGCATTGGTTGGGTCTCAGCTGCCACCTGCAGTGGACGCCAGCAGTACCTACCACTTTTTCTGGAGCCTGAACAAGAGCCATAGCAGTTCCATGAATCTGCTGGTGTTCTGCCTTTTGGCACCTGCTTCATTTTCTGCTAACAAAATATTCAACTGCTCATCAGTGTTTTGTTTTACTTGGAGAGGAAGTGCTTTCCTCACTGGTGCGCTTCTCTTTCCCAATCTAGCAGGCCTATGTGTGGAAGACCTGCAGTAACTCATGGTGGTTTTGAAGGTAATGTTAACAGTGAGTGACAGCAAATCTTGGAGCACAGGTCTACAAATACGGGCTTCTGCGTATTCAGCTACATCTCTAAAAACAGCTGTGTAGGCCAGAACTTGACAAATCTTGGGTGCTAGGTCACCATGGTGTCTGGAATTATGTCCCTGGCACCTAGCTGCCCTGTAGTGTTCAGGGAGGTGAATGCTTCTTGGTGCCTAAAAATAGCCATTGACAGTGACGCTTTCAGTGCTGCCACCACTCCTCACCACTGCTGAAGGCACACTAGACAGTGGCTTTTATCAGTGATAGCAGCCGTAATGGTTTTCCAGTGAGGGGGGACCTTTCAGTGCCACACACTTTGCCACCTCAGTTTTTAGGCTGCCCTTTAGGTGCATGTAGATGTTGCTCTGACTAAAACCTAGACTCTCACACATGGGGTGGGGAGCGGGCATCGGAGCCTGAGCTCCGGTTCAAGCCAGTGTGTCTACACAGATGTTTTAAGTTCAAGACCCAGTTTGTTCACCTGGCCTCAGAGACTCACTGTTCCAGGCTGGGTAAACCATACCCTAGTGGGCCCTGGTACGTTTGTCTATGGCCTTTCCCCTTAGGTTTCCCAGCCACCTCTCTTCTTGGAGATGATGCAGATAGCCTGTTGTCAAACAATCTGCCCCACAGAACCTGACCATTTCGAATCAGACTATTGCCTTGACTAGCTGTCCTTTGAATGCTGAGGCTCAAGCTGGAAAGTAGCACATTTCTCAGTCTCTCCATAGGAGAGCCATCTTGACTCCTCCCCCATGTCATAGCTAAACACTTCACACATAGCAATCCTTGTCAGGAGTGTTATTGCTCTATTCTTAGGGTGCCAAGACTGTTCCCAGATCAGGTCAGAAACAACCTGAATACGATAGGGGGAGACTTCCTCCAGAATTTATCAGGGTTTCCAATTCTGTAACATCTTGCTTCATAGTTAGCTAGCCAAATAACTCTATAGAGAAGAGGATGCACAGCAAAAAAAACAAAAAAAAAAAACAAAAAAAACCCTGTGCTTTTCTTTTTTTAAAGCCATCTTCCCATGTTTGTCTGTCTCTCAAAAGAGAAAAAATCAGTAGTTAAAATTTTTTCTTCACCCTTCACCTTAGAGCAGGGTGAATTTTCTAATTCCATCCCTAAAGAAGCAACAGCCTAGGAGATAGCCCCTCCTTGCTGGCTGTTTAAAATATGTTCATTCAAATAAGTCACGGTGTTTTGTTTTTTGTTTTTATTTGATATATTTGTGTATTTTATTTATCAATGACTGAGCAGCATACTAATGGCAACAAGGCAGTGAACTGTAAATCTGGCTAGGTAGGTAGGTCACTGCTGAAGAGAGTGGTGCAGTGGATTAATTTGGCATAGCTATCTGTACCAAAGCGCATGTGTGTCCATGCTGCCAGGGAGCCAGTAGAACTCTGGTGGGTAGATTTTTGTCTCTTGGAAAATGAGAATAGTTATTTTACTGTAACTCAGGGTGTACTTCCTTTGGAGACGAGATAAAAATGTAAGATTTTACTGGGATAGCCTCTGGGTGTAGGCCAGACTTAAAGCAAAAGGGCTTTTCCCCACTGCTTTGAATTTTTTTTAGTCATTTACACCTCTGCCAAGTGAATGTGCGATGAGTGAAATTGCTGCCTCGTCAGAGTGATGGTATTTAACATGCACTTTGCTCCTTCAGAGCATGAGATAACTGACTGCACAAGGACAAGGCAGTGGAGAGTCAAGCTCAAAAGTTTCATTTATATTAGTGAGAAATCTTATTGGGGTAATTACTTCTAACCATCTCTGCACAGACAATTTCATGATAATGTTATATAATAACGTTTAAAAGACAGAGACTGGCATACAGATATTTAAAACTGAAAGGAAGTGAGCTCATTAACTGGTTGAAATGGTCATCTATGGTCTCACAGCTCAGTCATTTGATCTGCAGTTCTACTTTAATGGAAGACTACTGCTAGAGAGCAACCACTTCATCCTCTCACTGGATTTTCTGTGTGTGTGTGAAAAGCTGCTTACAAATTTCAGGAGATTCATGATGAAGTGAAATGATTCTATATATGAAGTTGAGATTTTCTGCATGATACCGGTCGACAAATGGCAAATGACAGTCCATTAAGAGAAATAACTGTAAAGCATGTTATGGAGGCAGAAAATTCACAGAAAGCACATTATATGTGTATGTTTGAAAATATTTGAATGAGAGTTTAAATAACTTATTTGGGATGAGGGAAGGAAAGATAGCACACTGTCCTACAGATTCTGTGCCTCAATGCTCCAGTTGTTCCAATCAGAAAAGTGTTTTTTTTGGAAAGAAGGTTCTCTCTTAACTGTTAAATTGATTTCTAATCACACTGTTTGGGGCTAGAGAGAGGTTATATATTTATAATATCTCACAATTTAGTTTGTATAAGTAAATGTAGTTTATAACATGAGTCTGTTCTTTTGCAGCAGGAAATTGCTAATTGTAAGTATCAATATGCATGTGGTTGAAGGCCAGCTGTTTGATAGACAAGAGCAGGTGTGGCCAAACTGCGGCTCAGGAGCTGCATATGGCTCTTGAATGAAAAAGTGTGGCTCGCGGAAGATCAGCATATCAGTTTAGTAGGTAAAAGTATATGGCTATATGTCTCAGTGTGACTCTTGAAGGTTTAATAATCATCTTGTGTGGCTCTTGAGTTCCACAGGTTTGGCCTCCCCTGGACAAGAGTAACAGGTGGCAACTAGATGATGCAGACAAGCTGTTTTGAAAAACAGAATGGTAGAAAGAAACTGAGTACTTCATTAAATAGTGTATAAAGGGACATCTTCACTACTCAAGGCTTGCATATGGCTTTTCTAAATAGAAGTGGTGTAAGCTGTTTGTTTTATTATAAACAGATAGAAGAATATTCCTTAACTGTTTCATAAACAGTCAGGGGTGCTGCTACACCTAAAGATTAACAGAGGCACTGGCTACCTGTGCTCTGATCCATTCCCTACCCCCTCTGGTTTACTAAGTTGTTCCCTACCCGGCCTCCCTCACCCCACAGTCCCCTGTGCCCTTCCCTAACCCACTGGCCCCCATTGCCCTGGGCCAACCCCCTCCCTCACACCCATTTCCTTCCTGGCCAGCGTCCTTGTCCCTCCCCCCACCACCTGGCCAATGGAGGTGATTGTGGCCATGGCTTAGGCCTGGGCAGGAGTTTTGGCCCATCCTGGGGCAGTTCTTCACTGGCCGGAAGACACAGCTTCCGGCTGGGTAGAGGCCATGGCTGCTGGCTGTCCGCAGCTGGCAGCGTTCCCTCTGTGGGGCTGCACCCCCACACGCTTCAGAAGTGTGCTGCTTAGAGCGTGGCCTTGAGTTTCAGGGGGGCTGAGGCCTCCAGAGCCCCACATTAGCGATGCCTCTATGAATAGGAAAATTAACTATGGCCACGTTAATGAGGTTACAACAGTTCAGTATCACTGTTGTTTTGAGCCGACTCCCCTACTGTAGAATTGTTGGGGGGAAAGTACGTCACTGCATCAGCCTATAAAATAATAATATAGCAGTGACTAAAGTCAGGAGAAGAAAAAATAATACAATGAAGTTCATGTTCTAGTTACAGCTTTTGCAAAGGTACAAAAATACTAAGAACAGCAAGCAGTTTGATTGATTGCCACTTGTGTTGCAAGTTGAACAGGGAGAAGCAAAGCTATATAGTACCATTTTAGTTTATATACTTGTATATAAAATTTAGAATATTTTTACTTGTGAGGGTTGTCAAAGATGGTTAAACTGTTGATTTATAATTTCTTAATTTTTACAGTTTGGTACAATGATAATATCTAAAAATAAAAAGAATGAAAATAGAATATGATTTCCTCATTTGTCATGCCACATATTATTGTCTCATAGTTGTGCTATAGGATCAATGCTGTCTTGCAGTCAGCAGGTTTTCTCAAGCCATGGATCACCTGAACGAATCCCCAGCTCATTTAAGGGTGGTATTGTGGTCAGAGCACTGGACTGGGACTTGAGTAGATTGAGTTCAGTGTCTGTTTCTGCCACAGACTTCCTGCATTACCATGGGGTACTCTCAGAAAATCTTCTGTGTTTCAATTTCTCATCTGGGAAGTGGTGCTAGTGCTTTCCTACCATATACTGCTTTTGTGTTTAGTGACAGGAACCGGGTAATGATCTAGAAAGACAGGTAGATTTACCAGGTTGGCAGTAGTTGCATCAAGAGCAGGAAACATGATGAGCAATTTAAATGTTGATATTGATTTAAAAAAAAAAGTTTTATATGCATTCTTGGAATATCTCACTTATTCAGTTGCTGTTATTGTGACTTAACATTCCTTGTAACTGGATGGAGGAGGAAGTGACTGAGCAGCCAGGCTCTTGCTGACCGTGGGCTCAGAATGGCTTGGATGGATGAACTTTTTCCTAGAGTTCTTCCCTTTCAGGGTTGAAGTCTGGAAGAGAAAGAGAGGGGTTGGAGACTAAGAATGTCATTTATTATGCTGCCTTATGTTTCCTTTGGTTTAAGAACCTTGAAGAGTTGCAATACATTGTATAGCAAAACAAACAAGGAGTCTTGTAGCACTTTTAAAGACTAACAAATTTATTTATTGCATGAGCTTTCACGGGAGGAAGATCCCAATTTGTCAGTTTTTTCATCTGACGAAGGGGGATTATCTCCCATGGAAGCTCATGCGATAAATAAATTTGATAGTCCTTGGCAATGCCGTAAGACTCCTTGTTCATTTTGCTGAACTAGAGTAATATGGTTACCCCTTTGAAATGCATTGTACAGTAAATCTCTTGAGGAAACAAAGTATTTTCTATTCTTCTCGCCTTTTTTCATTCATACCTACTCTTTCATTTGACTCTCACATTTTTTCCATTGGTACAACCCCTTTTTATTTATATTTACCCTTCTAAAAATCTGCTTCCACTCAGAGTAAAACCAATGTATTTTAGGAAAATATTCTTAAGTAAATGGGTATTACTGTCAGTGGCAGATTGTTGATGGCTGGTTTTAATCTTTTCAGATTTCGTAGATTCTGGAACTTCTGACCAAGTGTCTTATTTTTCACACACAACATATTTTTTAAAAAAGCATTCTTTTCTTACATTGGATGGTTTTAATTCACAAGAGTTAGTTTCATGAGAATTTTGGACCATATATTTCAGGAAATTGAAAGTTGTGAAACACAAATGGTGTCAATTAAAAACAAGTCAGACCACTTTTGGGTCAAAACTCAAATTTAGCATTCTTGATGTGAAAACCCTAGTAAATAGTTTATTTTTGGCAGTGTAATCCATGATTGAAAAAAAAAAACAACTGAAATTTTATCAGGCTGATGCTTTGGTTTATTATCAGGCAGGGAAAGTACATGTGCAGAAGTAAATATTCTTGGATTATTTTATCTGTAATATATGTAATGATAATGTATTGTCAATCAACTTTAATTAAATTAACAAAATATAATGTGTCTTTCCTTTGTTATAGCTCATTCCTTGGCTGCACTGTGCTTTCTCTTTCCTGCTTCAGTTTATGGTTTTTCTCTTCATGCTGCTTTTTTTTCGGCCAGGTCCCCTCCCCCCCCCATACTCCCTTATTTATCTTTTCCTCTACAGTGTGTGCTACCCCTTTTTTATGGTTTGTGTCTCTTTTCCCACCTAAATCTATCTCCTCTCTATCTATCACGTGGATCCTTCCATCTTCTCTAGCACAAAGGGATTGAAAACTACAAGATATCTGATAGCCAGAGGATTAAACCCACAAACTGAGCAAACACTGTTGTGAAAGGCAGGGGTGAAGAAGTGCTTATAGAAGCAATGCACAGATGAGAAACTCAATCCTTCACACCCAGAAGTGGTGAGATTCCTGATAAGGTGCTGTTGCTATATTCCTTCCAAAGTGTTCCTCTTTCATGTTGGTTTCTAGTGCTGTAGTTTTCTGATAAATTTGACAAAAGTTTTTAAGGAGAGAAGGAGCTTCTGTCTTTCTCTTTATCCTTAAGCTGTAACAACACAGTTTTCTGGATGTTGTGAGTATTCGTCTGTTACTTTACCACTTCCAACTGCTAGATGGATGTTTCTATTATTTTATACCTTTTAACTTTTTGATTAGTTCAAGTTAGAATATATTTTCTGTTTTTACCTCTCACCTCCATTTTATAGCTCCAGCACTTCTCAGAGTGACAGACTGGATTTTGTTTTGTCATTTTTATTGCTACCCACGGGATTACAAATAGAGGTAGTGAAATGTGACAGAATTGGTCAGTTTTTTCTCTGATACCATTCAGAAAAGTTTTGAGGAGCAAGAGCAGCGCTTATGCTATCTGTCTTCAGACAGCCATATTGGTTTACACTTGGTTTAGATTGGTTTGTTTTGAAACCATGACAGTTTGAAGCTTAATTTCTTTTTGTAATGGAAGATTATTCAGTAGAGGCCAAGGACACTTGCTCAGGAATATCATGTAAGAAAGAGGGTTTTTCAAGCCTTTGTGTTTAAAGTTTTGCTATTGACAATAACAGATCAGGATTTTTTCTTCTGTGTAGTTAGTTCAAAGAAGTTGTTTTATGTAAATGTGCATGTAGGAATCCTTCAAGCATATGTCTTGTACTTATCAGTCTAACTGCTCCCTTGGTAAATCTGTATGCGTACAAAAGGCATATTATTTACATTATCATTTGGCATAATAAACTAACAATTACTACAGCTTATGCGGTTCAGTCACGTAAGTACATATTCAGTACTTTAAAAGACTCATATTGCATACTTTGATGCTGGCCAAGGATTGTACTCTTTCAACAGTTTTCCAGAAGGTCCTCCCACTATGTGAATTAAAATCTCTCTCCACAGAATAGCCTCCAAGGGCAGATGAAGAAATAGTATTTCACCTCCATTGAGGTGATTTTCTCTCCCTAAGGTGCCAAAAACCTGTGCTTGTTCAGGCAGAAGAAATTTGCACCTTATTGTGTCAGCTATATTGAATTTAGCCCTGGGACTATAAATGCTTATTTGAATCTGTTAGTTTACTGTTTGGATTAGTGAGAATACTATACTAATTTGCAGAATGGAGCTCTCATGTTGATGTGTTAACTTTTCTTTTAAAGGCAGACATTCAGCTATTAAGGAGCAAAACTGAAACCAGTATGAGAAACTTAAGTTTTTTGGTTTTTTGAATGTTCTGACTTTGAGCTTTGTAGTGTAGATTTGTAACTCTAGCTTTGTAAAATTAAACTTCAGTAATAGGTGCATAAAATTCATAGCTGAGATAATTTTGTCTTAGAACTTTTAAATGGATTATTGAAACAAAGTATGAAGAGTTAGTCTTTTTCATTTCTAGTGGAGAACTCTGCTGAAAATCTCTCTCATTACTGTGTGCCAGAAATCTTGAAATACTGAACATTGATTTACATTTCAGACTTTTACTAATTCAGAGGATGATGAAGGAAATGTTTAGTTGAAGAAATAGTGGTTCATATACTTAAACATATCTTATGTGTAGACTTTCTCAAGTTTCAGTAGTATTTCTCCTAAGTCCAACATAAAAATGTTGGCATACTGTGGGGCCATGAGGGTGCCTATAGCCATGCCACTGATTTGAAGGTATAGTCAGTCTCCAAATCTGAGCTAGCTGTGGGTCAGGACAAAATCAAAGTTTTCCCATCTCATCATAAGGGAAACTATTCCTGGTACCTTGTAATCCATCTTTGCGTTGAATGTTGGTGTAGAGCTTCTACAGCCATAGTGGCTAGGATGTAGGATATTTTCTGGGAGATCACCAGTGAACTGTAGTTTTCTCAGGAAGTCAGTGGTGCTATGAAGATAGCTAGGAGGTCTGGTGGCATAGGGCTTGAGGAGAGAATTCAAATAGCTTGCTAGTCCTGCTGAGAAAGTGTCAATACTTGAGATGATGGTGTGTCCAGGATTCCTGGGTTTGTGGATCTTGGGTAACAGAATACCCCTGTTTAAGGGTCTTAGGGTGTGTCTCTATAGATCTGTTCCTCTGCTTCTTGAGAGAGTTACTTAAGCAGATGTTGTAGTTTCTTTTGGTACATCTCAGTGGGAGCAGAGGGGAGTAGCTTGTAGCATGTGGTGTTGGGGAGTTGTTGGGCAGCCTCCCATTCGTAGTCCAACCTATTCATGAAGACTACACCACCTCCTTTTGATTATAATGTTAAAGTTGGTTTTGAGACTGTGGATAGCGTTGTGTTCTGCACGACGGGCAAGTAATGCTGCTTCTCTATAATCTCAGCTTCTGTGTTTCAGCAGACGCACACTGTGTAAAAGTCTAGTCTGTTGTTTCGAATGTCAGGAGTCTATTCAGAATTCTTGCAGTGTTGGCAGGAAGGTATCTGTGGATAAGTGTGGTGTTCAGTCGTGTGGTGGAAATATTCTTTGAGTTGGAAACAGCGAAAAGTTTCCAGGTCACTGCAAAACTTTATCATGTGCATGGAGGCGGTGGGGCAGAAAGAGTCCATGAGACTAGACAGACTCTTCTGGATTTAAGCATATAGCTATATAGATTTATGATGAGAAATTAGAGGAGAGAAAATGTTGGAAAAGACCATAAGAATCTTTATGATGATGATTGAGAGGGAAGAGACAAAGTAACTTCCTTTCACTGCTTTGACTATTTGTACCAAAGAGGAAATCATAAGTTCAGGGAGGCTGAGATCTTGGAACTGTCTTTGGTCCCTTTTACACAGGAAAGCTGCCAAGGCCCCCATTTTTCACTTACGAATGAGGGATCTAGGCATAAGTTTTGAAATGACTTAAGAACCAGAATTTTAAAACAGACAATAACTACTTATATAATATTGTGCGGTTATATTGGTGGTTTGACAGTCAGCAGGAGTGCGACAAAACTTCTTAAAATGATGATGGTTTGAAAACTGTTCTTTAGACTGTAACTGGTAATTGAAATATTGTGAAATTTGAATTTTGAAATTAGCTATTAAAATCAGTTTCTGGACACAAAGTTTAAGCTAGGGCTGTTGACTATTTAGGTTACCCATATTTTCTTTTCACAAACTCGAGTAGATGTTTTCCCCTACTGTTGTTTGTAACTCAGATATCCACAGATAATGTGTCCAAGTGTCAACATGACATTCAGCTTCTGCTTTCCAGTTTATGCAAGTAAGTGATTTACAAACAAGACTCGTGTTCCAAAGAGAGAGCTTTTTGAATTTAAGTATTTTTTATAACTGTAGCAGTTACTTGTAAACAACTGTTGAGAGAGGATTTTTGTTAAGCCTTCTGAGGAAGGGGCAGAGTTGCAGAAGAGTAGGAGATAAATTTGGAAATCTAAGAGCCGAGGTGGTCTAGGGGAAACTAAGGAGTAGGACAGTTTGGGGAATAAGGTGGCAAAAGGAAGGGGAGTACATGAGTAGTCTCTTTAAGTAGCTATAAACTCAATCCAGAGATGAAGTAAAATTTTGATTTCAGAGCCAGGCACTATTATACCAAGTTGATGGTGTTTGTTATATCTTCCTGTGGAGTGGTTCTCAACCTTTTGCAGGCCACAACACACTTGGCGGAATATTGAGACCCAGAGGAGACGCTGGCCCATTTGCCTCTCCCCACACGCCAAATCCAATGATCTTCCTGGCTCTCCACGACACACTTACCACTGTGTGACAACACAGTAATGTGTCCCAAGTTGAGAACCACTTTTCTAGTGATTTTCTGCATGTAATTAAAAGGAAAAGAAAATCACATTCCCTGTTGCAGTTTGATTTGAGTGGGAAATGCAGATGGCTTTTGAAGCCACCCATTTTTAACAGAGTATTTAAGTCCTTTCCCATGCAATCCAAAAAAGAGTCATTTTTTTTAAGGCAGAAGATGTTTTTGGATATGCAGAAACGTATTTGGCTGTGGAACACAACTTTCTGTGTTATGAGGGGGAGAAATATTTGAGTCTGTAGGAAAGTCAGCATGAGGTAGTGACAACTAATTGCTTTGTAAAGGAGAGTTGGAAAGAACTGTCTTGGATTTGTCTTCCTTAATGGAATTCAGTGCTACTTTGGCAACAAGTGAAGATTTTACGAGGGTACGATTACTACTTATATCATGATATAAACATGGATAAAGAAAGTCGAATCTCATTTTTTTTCAGTTTGTCACACTATGTGGGATGTAAGTAATTGAGGTCTGAATTAAGGCATAGGGCAGCGGTCCCAAAACTTTTGAACTCGCGTGGTCCTTATTTCCATCTGTGCTCCCTACCCCTCCCAGTTGAGGCTGGGAGGAGAGCCACAGTTGGGGCTTGGAGCTGCAACAGAGAGGTGAGGGCTTCCAAGCTGGGAGCCCACTGGTGGCAGGGCCTCTCCTGCCCCCCACAGTGTTCCCCAATGGCTCACCCAGGAGAGTGCATTCAATGCTTTGAAGTTATCTGGCGTAGGCTATGGGCCTATTCTATGGGACCTAGGGCAAAGGCTACTGTAATGTCTTTATTACAACAGAATCTCTGCTGTCATTTACAGAATTAGATTCCTAGCTGCTAAGCATGAAAACAAAAACTTTGACATGAAATGAGTTTATAAGTCATGCCTGAGTCTAAACAATCTGACACAATACTTCTAAATTGCATGAACTGCTACATTCTTCTTAAACTCTGATACCTGCTGCCACCTTTATTAATAGAAAGACCACAGAATGAGGGTGGGGCATGATAAGAGTTGTGCTTAGAGTAGAGATGTCAAACTTATTTGCTATGGTGGGTCAGATGACCAGACTTAAATGTACTTTAAGTGGGCCATACGTACCATAAATCTAGGGCACTCTTGTGGTATCACAAAGTGCTGTGTATGCAAGACTATTCTCTGCAAGACCATCCTCTCTCTCTTTGTAGGGAGAGAGTGTGCTCTCATGGAGTGCAGTCTCATGTACCTAGCACTCTGCAGTGTCGCAAGACCTGAGGCTCTTGTGGCATCACAGAGCACTGGCCATGTGAGATCGCACAAGACCTCTCTTTATTAGGGAAAGCAGGGTCCTGTGGAGCACAGTGACGGGCTGGATGGAAAAGAAATGCATCCTGTGGGGCATATGCTTGACATCTTTGGTTTAGAACTTCAGCCTGCCTTAATTAAGCCTGATTCTGCATTGTGATGATGGCTCTATTGATGTGAATCAGGCCACGACACATCTGTGGAACACCTAGAGGCCAGCCCAAAAACTTTGGTGCCCCTAGCTATCCAGCAAAGGAGCCCCCCACTGCCACATCCTTGGCTCCTTTCAAAGGTAACCCCCATCCCCACTGAAGAAAAGCTGCTACTGGTGATGGGGGTGGAGGGCGATAGCCCAGCAGTAGGAAGGCGACAGTGGAGCTCCAGGGGAGAAGCACCGCTGTCTCTCCCCTGCGGCTGCCTCTGTGTCTCCCTGACAGTGGTTTTATTTTAGCGAGATAGTGTGTGGGTGGGATTCTTAGCTCACGGCTCAAAGAAACCCTCCTCCCACACCACTGAAGGAAAAGCCACTGCTGGCAGCTCTTTCAGCGGAGCAGGGTGTGTGTGGGTGGAGGGCAGTGCCGGAGAGGTAGGGCACTGCCATCTGTCCCTCTTCCCCCTGCACTGCTGAAAGAGCTGCTGGCAGTGGATTTTTTTGGGGAGCAGAAGAGGGGGAGCCCAGTGTGGGCTGGAGGTACCCTTTGCCCTGGTGCTCTTAGGCACCAGGGGCAAAATCCTAGGCACCATGGCAACCTACTGCCTAGAATTTGTTGAGGCCTGATGTGAGTACACTTGCCTGTGAACCACCAAAATAGCACCAGCAACTTGCACATAGGTCACTAAACAGTTGACAGATATCCTGTCATGAGCCAGGTTTAAATCAGGATAGACCAAAGGATTCCCCCCCCCCCCCCGAAGTTGCAGGAAAGGCCATCAGAAACCAATTATAAACAAATTTATGCCAAAATTAAGGTGAATTTAGCAGTAAAAACAATCTTATTTAAAAGAAGCTTGCAAAATTAAATTTTATAAGCAGATAATGAGATTTAAAAACAAAAAACCCACAAAGTTGCAAGGGGGGGAAGGTTAAGCCCCAAATACAAACTTCTTTTGAAAGCTTAAGATTTTTTTTAAAAAAATACAATACCTTTAAGGAATTGTATATGTTACAGTTCACTGTTTTGAAATATTTAACTTTTGCTTCTGGTCAGGATATACACACACTCCATGGCATCAGCAGCAGCATGAATTCTGTTTTGTGTCACAAATGGACTGCAAATCCAACTCTTTCATTGGTAGTTGATGATTTGTAGAAGTTCTGGGCATATAGTGTGAATATCCACTTTCCTCTAGAAGTTGTTCTCTCAAGAACATGGTTGAAGCAGTGTTGGAAGTTTTCACTGTTGCAATCTATGTGTTAACTCACAGAATGGCTTAAGCAGTTGTCAGCTGGATATATTTTATATTAGCATTCAGTGCATTTTTAACTTTATTTAATGCTTTATTTATATATTTGTAATTACTATGAAAATTTGTAGCTGTATATAAAATATAGTTGTCGTATGTTTTAAGCAAGGTAAAATCTGCCCTGTATGTATGTGAGACAGTTGAATGAGGTTTTTTTTCTTTCCTACTCGTATTGACTGAGTTGCATGGGACATAAGAATGTTTAAAATTACTCTTGTAAATCTGTGCTTTAGATTTTAAAAAATTGTAAATCCATTTTGTCTTTGGAAGAATGTGTTCTTATGGGTCTTTAAAAGAAACAGTAATACTCTGAGATTGGATTGGTTTTGCCATGGTGAATTAATAACCTGTTTCTTTAGCACTATTGGGTGTTTTAAAACAGCAAATAAAATGAGAATTCCTCAGCAGAGTTTACAAGCTGAAGTTGCAATATAATTGAGCACTAATACAGAAACATTTGAAAGGAGAGAGATTTTTTTTTCCCTGTTAACTCTGATCAGTGGTGATAAAAATTATTAGTTTATGGAAAGAAGGGTTTTCTAAAGCGGCAGCAAATATCTCCCTTAATCTGAGCACTGAGTATAGTCACCAAGGTTCCCCCATACTTGGGGAAATTTTTAAGTGTTTCTGAATATTATTTTCTCTAACAATGTCATGATATAATTGATAAGCTAATTAGAATTCTTTTCCCTTTCTGTTTATATTGCTGGCATGTACTGTATCTCCTAATTTTCCCCTAACAGAATTTCATTTGTACTTGCCACTAGAACAGCTAAATTCCACTGGACTCCTTGTTTATTTTTCTCAAAGTTGGGATTTGTGTACTAACAGTCTTGTGGAATGACTGTGATTTGAAGTTGAAATAATTGTGAACATGTACTCCAGTATTTTTACATTCTATTTGAAATTAGGGTTAGAATTGGTGAACATGGAACCTAAAGGAAGAAGAGAACTTTGTGCTGTAGAAACTAATTTTAGAATGAGCATTTAAATTATTGTTATCAAGACATTTTAGAGCTGCACCTAATGAGAGTTGGAGGGACAAATTTGGACAAGGTAATTGGTTTTGCATGTTTGCCAGATGAAAGCCAAAATGCTTTCCTCCGCCTCTTCACTTTCACATAAAAAGGCCATGCATGTAGCTTTTAGTATCCTTGTTCAGATTTCAGTTTTGGAACTGGTTACATATCTAATCTACACCTACAATTATTTCCACTTCTCATGCTGGCAGAACTCACTCTTGGGGTAGTCAGATAGAAAGTACATACTTGGATTTGTGCCCAGACACAGTATTCAGATAGCTTTGGAGGTGTCATTAGTTTGACAGCTGCCATTGGAAATCATGTGTTTCAAAGCATTGTTTTTAGGGCTTGCAGTGTTCTCTCACCATTTCTTGCCACTGACTTGGTATGATAAAATATCACTAAACTGTGCTAAGTCAAATTTATAAAGTAAGTCAAGGAGATGAAATTGTAGTGACAGTTCTGATATTGTAATCATGATTCAATCTCCATATTTTTATTTGAGTATTGTAGAGGTTGTGGAATATTTGGTGGTGGTACAGGCAGTGCTGAAAGTCCTGCGGCTTTCTCACTGTAATCATTGCAGCTGCCTTCAATCCAGGCTGGATTGGAGGGGTAGGTTTGAGGGTTAGAAACTTGTGGACTCTGGAGCAAACATGTAAAAGGTTAGATGAAAAAGTCTTTTCTGTCATCCTTTTAAGGCCAGCTGGTTCAGGTATTTGCTGAAATGTCACCGCTGTATACTGCCTGATTAAGCAGATTAGAGCCTAACTCTGACTAAGCCTGCGGAGAAACCATGAAGCAATATGCATAGTAAGTCTGCATCTGGTAGGAGGAGAGAATGCAAAACAAAGCTAATTCAGCCAGACTGCAGTATTTAGTCTCTGTAGCTCTTACTGTTCGGCTACTCTTTCAGCAGATGGGGAAGTGACAGAATCTGATCTTTTTGTCTTTATTAGAATGCCAAGTTTGGGTAAACATTCTTATTTCTGTCTTTTAGAGAAGAGACAGAGGGCAGAGACCATATAACACATAAGTTTACAGAAATATTCTGGTATCTAAGACTTCTGAGTCCCCAGAAAAATAAAATTTCCCCTATTTCTGCTGCAACTTCCAATTTCAATTTTATTTCCTATCTTTTCATTGTCGTATCCAAGATTCAGTCCAGTTTTGGAGGAAGATCTAGTGGTATTTCCAGATTCACAAGTGACCTCTGAAGAAATCAGTGATTCAGGACTTGTTCCGTTGTTGGGGATTTCCAAACATGGATCTCTTCATGACTAGTCCGATTAGTTCATGCTGTTGCTTACATTTGAAAGCAGAGGTGGAAAGTCAGTTGGTAGATACATTTCTCATCAACTGGTAGACAGATGAAATGTGTGTGTTCCTGCTTTTTTTATGTATGTACATATGTTGAGGATGAAAAAAAAGTAAGTCAGGACTTAGCCAAAATGATACTGGTTGCTTTAATAAGACGGAGACAGCAATTTTTCTCCCTTCCAGATGGGAAATTCGTATGCTTAGTTGAATTACCAGAGCTTCTATCACAGCGGGGGGGGGGGGGGGGGGAAGAGTGTGCTGTCCAGAAGCACTACAAATCATGGCATGAGAGACAGGACTTTGACAAATTTTGAGAACTTTCTCTTGAGGCGTAGCATGCAATACATAATTTTTAAAAATAATCGGCTAGAAAATGGTATGATTTGATAAGGAGATTTCTCCTGTGGGTGTCAGATAAGGTTTTTAATTCAGTATCTGGTCCTATTTAGTGTATTGTAGAGTTCTTGCTTGTTCTGTAGAGTAAGTTTTATCCATTGCTAGAAAAATCAGTTTTTTCTCATGATACATCAAAAGATTTTTTAAAGGGTCTATTCAATCTTCATCTGTCAGTAAGTGATACTATTTCATGAAACTTAGTTTTAACATGGTTCATACCTCTGCCATTTGAATTTTATCAACATGCTCTTTATTTAATCTTTCCATTAAAGCAGTCTTTATTATAGTCATTACTAGAAATAGAATTAGTGAATAACACATCTTGATGGCAGACATTTACAGTATTTTTTGTAACGTAGTGCTCCTGTTAACTTCCAAGATTTTAATGTGAAAATTAGAACTTACTTGAAGAAGTGTGCTAAATTAACCTGCCAGTTTATTTCTAGAACCTCACACTCATAAGAGTGAATCACATTGTTTGGATGCTAAATGCTTTATTTTACTGTTTAGAGATCATTAAAAAGTTGAGGATCTCATATAAACTGTTCATTTCCTATGCAGGGAAAAGCTATTTGTGCTCAGACTTCAACTAGGTGGATCAGGCAGTGCATAGAAATGAGACACAAGAATGTTTCACATTCTCCTTTTGCTTCTAGTAAAATACATTTTACTAAGGCACTTGCTGCTTCAGCAGCATACTTTAGACATATTCCAGTAATTTAAATTTTAGCACATGAAACATAGTATGTTTTTAAAAAATACTGTGCATTAGACATAGCGGCTAAGTCTTGTGCTCAATCTGGCAGAGCAGTTCTTTAATCTCTGTTCAATTAGGGCATCTTGTCCACCATCCATTTAATATGTACTGCTGACAGTCTGTCCCAAAAGTGGGATTATACAGTGGGTACTAGTAGAGATTGTTTCTTGAAGTTGTTTAAGATGGTCTCTGGATTTTCACATCCACCACCCTTCTTTCCCTTGTCTGCAAAATCTAGAAGGAATGCGTCTAACACTCCCTCTTCTAGTTATACAAGGAAAGCTGTTGGTTACTAAAACTTATTTTGTATTCTGTATTCTGATATATATGGTGTCGGTATGTCCTACGTGGTTGCTGACAAAAAGTCACATTCTGGCTTCTGTTCTGGCTTTGGAAAATGCCCTCGAAATAATCTTTTTAGAGTATATGGCTCTGTGGGTGCACCAACTCAGTATGCCCGTGCATGTTTGATCAGAGAATGCAAAGCAGAGTCTGCAAACCTGTACCTGCTCAGAGCATCCCGTCACACTTTTAATAGAGGTCATATAACAAGATGCGGATTTACTACCACTTAGTTGCTTCTTAGTTGCCTGTAGCTTGAGATGTGGTAATTAAGTGTCCACTGCTCTCATCTTTCTTAACATAATGATTTATTCTTGTTTTTTCCTTTCTTCTGTTTAGTTAGTTTTGTTTTTACTTTCAGCACAGTTGTGATTGGAAATGGGGGTTGATTCTCTCACCTCTTTTTGTTAGGATCCTGGGTTTTAGTCCTTTAGCTCTCTGGATTATGCCAACATTCTAAGAGTTGAAGCCCTGTCTAATATGCCACTGGTCTTTCCCAGTAGTGATTAGCATTTGTGCTGCCTCTACAGCCTTGGAGATGTCTGGGTCCTGTTATAAGTGTAAGGCAGGGGTCAGCAGCCCCCCCATGGTGCGTGCCAAATGTGGTAAGCAGGTTGAGTCTGAGTGGCATGCGGCACCTCTCAGGTTCCCTGCATGGCCTGGAGCCACAAAAGCTGTGTGCTGCAGCTCAAGGCCCCCACTGGGGAGTGCGGCCAACAGGGAAAAAGCAGCTGCAGTGCAGGGCTCCTGGCTGCTGCTGGAGGGGAGCGGGGTAGGTCGGCCTGCCCAGAGGAGTCCTCCCGGAGGCACTGCTGCTCGCAGGAGCCAGCCCTGGCCCTCACTGGGAACTGGAGGCCACCTGCTGGCAGGAGCTGGCCCTGGTTCCTGGCCGGGAGCCTGAGACCTGGCCCCATCCCCATGCCAGCCCTGCTCCCAGCACCTGCTGAGGTTGCAGTGGGCAGGGCTGGTATGGGGGCTGGCAAAGGTTGTTGCCATCTGATGTAAGGTCTGTATGAGTTTTAAAGACAGGTCTCAAAAACCATGAAGGCTAGATTGACACATCTTCTAACACATCTCTAACAACAGTTTGCTTGAGTGGGATCTGCTTCACCCACCTGATTATATCACCCTAAATGCATCCCAGCTGCTCCATTGGCTGTTGCAGCTCCAGCAACACCTTCAAGGTTAGGGCACCTGTAAAGAAGACTCATCTATAAGAAAACAAGGAAGATCACCAGTAAATCCTGCTGTAAGGAGACCTTGTGTGTCTCAGTGATTATAGCTGAGACTCCATCTGATTCTGGTACCAAGCTGATGGTACCACACAGTGTTCCCTCTAAGTCGCTTCTGCAGCTGAGCAACGTAGGCCTGATTCTGTCCTCCCCAGCCAGCCTGACCCCATTTTCTCTCCAACCTTCTGCTCCCTTTGACATCCAGCTGTCCCTGCATTTGCGCATGCTCAGTGAGACCTTTTACTCTGAGTGGGAGTTTTAAAACCTCCTGGTTCAGAGGAAACTCTGATGGCCAGAAAGAGCTGTCTTCTAGCGGGGTAGGGGCTGTATCTGCATGCCCTGTGCGGCAGGCAGTGTTCCCTGCTCAGAACAACAATGGGGGGCTGCACACTTGCACTGCCGTGCACCTTACAGGGAACATTGGTACCACGTAAGAAGCAGAAATCTTCTAAATTATAGATCTAGATGCTGCTGTCTGTCTCAATAAGAACTGATATCTCTGGGCACGGCTGCATACAGGCCTCCTATTCACATTCTGATACCTTTGCCTTCCCTGTGCGAGAGCTCTGAGATCAGAGAAGTTCCTCCATAAGCCTCTTTGAATGCTGTAGCCCCCCAGCACCCTCCAGGATTTTCCCCTGGAGGACTTGTCATACCAGAGGAACTAGAGTCAACCATCTTACAGACCTCTACAAAAGTCCCTTCCTTGTTACTGCTCAGACACCTGCAACATCTTGTATTGAATCCATATTGGAATCTTACCTTTTATGTCTGATACTCCCCATTTCAGTCCCACAGATAATATTTCTTTGGACTCTGACATCACTACATGGCTCTCATTCAGTATCAAACCATCTCATCCTGTATAATGAAGAGGAGCTTTCAGTCTCCATTATATGCTCTATGTCCAGGGGTTATGACTGTTTGCAAGGATCCTTCTCTTTCCCACATCTAGAGTAGCCTTAGTGGAATCACTGTGGTGAGCACTTTCATCGGATACCAGCCAGAAGGATACACACCCAGTGCCCAGTGGTACCATAAAACTCACAGGTACTGACTGACTGACGTTCAATTCTGCATGATCTCCCTCTGGTGCCCGTTCAGCACTGGGAAGCACTCAAGAACAGCAGCGCTCAAAAGTTGAGAAAAGGTCTCCTTAATCAAAAAGCCTTTTTTCATCCCCCAGCGAGGTGCTGATGCCCCCACTGTCCTTGTACATTGACAACTTCTGGGACGTCATGAAATGCCTGACAGAATTCCTCCAGATCCTGTTGAAGGAGTAAGTCCATGAACTTTAAACATTTCTTGGTGGATATTTTAAATATCACCCATCAGGGAAACTTGCCTTTCCTATCAGTGATGCTCTGTTGTCACCTACTCTCACAATCTGACAAACACCTGCCACTATTTAGTTGATTTGTAAGCAGGCGGATAAAAAACATCATATTCTTGCTAATGAAATGGAGCATTTCTTTTTGTACCCCACACCTGATTTCCCAGCGTTGGATAGATATGTATGATGAAAGAAAACAACAAGCTTACTCCAAACCAAAACCTCATTCCAGACCCTGGCAGTATCGTAAGGAATCCAAACGTTTAGACTGCTTGGGGAGAAGAAATTTTTCCTCGGTGGTACTACCCTTTCAGTAGGCTAGCTGCCGAGTTTTGCTGCAAAATATGATAACACTTTTATTCCAAATTCACACAATTGATAGAACATTTGCCGCATCATCAGTGAGAACAATTTCAGGATCTCATTTTGGAGGGTCAGTTGATAACAGAAACTCTCCCCCAGGCTTCTGTATATGCCAGCGAGACTTCTTCTAGATCTTTAGCCAGGGGTGTGGTTATTCAGAGAGCATCCTAGCTTCAGTCTCCTGAGTGAAATGTAGAATGTGGTTGAAGACGTTGCCTTTGAAAGGCTCATGCTCTTCAGTGCTGATATGGACTCCTCTTGCCACACACTGTAAGTCACCCTTGAATCCATTGGTCCCTGGGACCTCTTTGGCATCTCAAACAATGTGAAAATGTTGTGTTTGCTGCTGCAAGGGGTGCTATGACCACAGTTCATTGGGAGATGTCCTGAGACCATTGAATCTGTATCCTGCTATATGCTGGGCCTTCTCAAGATCTTAATCAAACTGTGACAGGGAAGAGCAATAGTTATTCTCATAGTGCTGTCTTGGCCAATGCAAGTGTGATATTTGAATCTCCTCTTCCTTTTTTGTGGCAACATCTCTCTACCTTCCTATGTGGAAGGATCTCCTCTCACCGAATTCTGGGACTTAACCCATCCCAATCCTTTCTCCTTGAACCAGAGCATGAGGGTCCTTGATGGCTGTCCAGCATGAAGCTAACCTGTTTGGATAAAGTCCAGTCGATTCTCCGGTCTTGAAGAAACTTAGTATTCACTAAACTTAACTTTCTGAAGTGGAAGCACTTGCATTCCTCATGTTCTCTTCATGTATGTTTCTAAAGTGTGGCATAGAAGGATGTATAGAGCCTCCACAGACAGGGGGAAGGCATGTGGCACCCACAGGGATAAAAAAAAACAAACAACTTGTTAGTATAAGTTAAATAACCTCTCCATTTAAGTACTAAAAGAATGGGCTGTTCTGGACTCTTTTGCCAAGGTTGTGCTAATCTGGTACCTTAGACCAGGTGTGTTTTGTTTTTTTTGTTTTTTTTTTTTTTAAGTGCAGCTAGTGGACCAGATGTGGCCTGTGAGCCTCTTCCATTCAGCCCATGACTGCGCACTATGAGACCACACTCTGTCCTTACAAAAAGAGAGAGGGTGGTTTCAGTTACCCAGTGTTCTGCAATGACACTTGCGTGTCAGGTCTCACATTGTCACAGAGCATGGAGTATGAGACTGCGCTTCGCGAGACCACACACTCTCCCTAACACACGGAGAGGGAGTGAGTGTGTGGTCTCATGGAGGGCGCTCTGGCGTACATGGCACTCTACAATGCTGGGAGAGTGCCCTAATATTTTGATTTCTCATGCGTATGGCCCACTTGAGGAACATTTAAGTCAAATTTCACTTGCCATATCAAATGAGTTTAATGTGCCTGCCCTAGTGTTACCATTTCCCCCATATAAAAATGCCTAAACCAATTTAAATGTTTTTTATTTAAAAAATGTGGTGTGTGTGTGTGTGAGTGAGGCTTCTATGACCAATTTCAGCTTGATGAAAATTGCAAAATGGTTTTATAATGGAAACGTTAACATTTAGTTATAGTCAGTAACAGTACAATTTAGAACAGAATTATTTAGATTTCTCTGTCTGGTCTTATTCTCCAACTCCAGATAGTTCTGTAATAACTCTCCAAAAAGCGCACACAATAAATAGGGTGCCTCTTCTCACCAATTTAGCTTCGTAATAGTGAATTGTCAATTTTCTTTGAAGATAAAGGAAGTTGCATGTTTGTTGAACTTAAAACACATTCAGTCCCTAATTATTTAAAACGTTTCTTGTACCAAATATATTGTTGCTCCTTATATTTTAGTAATGGATTGGGGGAGGGGCATATTGTAAAATGAAGTTAAAACATTTACTGTCTTTTTCCATGTTGAGGGCATTATGCACCTGCCAGAGTTTGAAGAGAGCATGAGTTCAGGCACGAGTGAAATGGGAGTGTGGGCTAAATGCAGTTTTTGTCTCTTCTAATTAGGCCAGCATTTACATGGAACTTTTTTCAGTGATCTAAGAGGAGTTAGTAACCATCTGTCTGCTCAGCAGTGAACACCTTTTTGTATTGCAGTTCACTTCCCATTGTTTTTTGTTTTATCTTTTCTTATTTAAAAAGTGTGGCTATTGTAGAAGAAGAAAAATAAGATTGACTCAGACTATACAGTACAAGGATGGATTTTTTTCATATTTTGTCAGAGGACACAGTAATGTGTCCATTAATGACGTTTCTACTTTTTATGTGAAATCAGAGGCATGCCTATTATGGTTTTGCCTCTTACTGCCTTAAGTTGTATGGGGTTTTTTGCTTAACTTTTAAAGATAGTATTGAATGAATAGACAGACTTTTGTTTTTAGTTAAAGGATATCTGCATCATCTTCCCCCTGCTCTTTTGTCTCTCTCTCTCTTTCATAATGGAGTAGCAAAGAAACAAGGTATAGCTCCACAGAAATTCTTCATAGTGAAGGGAAAATACTCACTGTATGTGATGCATTGAATGATTTTTTTTATTTAAATAACACTCCCCCTTGCCCATTAATCAGTTTCCAAACCTTGTTTGACTGCCAAGTATTTATGTAGATACTGGATTGGGAACATAGGTTGTTTGCCACAAGTGTATGGATAGCTCTTGTATTCAAATATATCATATGCTAAAGCAGTAAATCCTTTGCCTTAAAACAGGTTTTACTGGAACATTTGGAATAACACTGGAGTAGGATGTGTAGTTGGTATAGTTTATTTCAATAAATTACAAAGAAGATAATATTTAGTGGAGAGAATTTAGCTTTAGTGGTGCAGTGAATTGGCAAACTCTTCACATGATCATCCTCACAGAAAGAGCGCATGGTAGAGCGTTGCTGTACAGTAGCTCTCTAAAAGTCAACCACTGAATTTTATAGTAGTTATCAAAATCACTTGATCTAATTATTCTTTGAATTGAAATCCCTAGGATGCATAATATAGGTTTATTGGTAAGCGGTGAATACTTAATACACTGCAAAGAGATTAGTTTTGTGTATGTCAGAGAGGTTGAACAGGGGTGAATCAAGAATTGTGAAGGCCTGGGAGGATGTGATTTAAAACAGCTGTTAAAAGAAGTAGCCGAGATTTTAACAATGGGGCTAAAAGAGGGGCAGATTTTAAACTGGTTAATCTCCTTTCTGTCTTTTTTGTAAGTGCTTACTAAAATGCCCTTACAAAAGCACCAATTCAGTCTTAAACTGTACCTCTAAAATCCTTATGAATGGTATGAATTTAGGTATGGTTTCTTATTAAATACATTACATACACATTTGCTATAGCAAACCCCTGGGGATCCAAGCTATTTGTTCTGTATAGCCAGTGGCTCATTATAGTGAGGGCCCAGGAGGCAGTGCTTCTTTGGCCCCAGGCTACAGCAGAAGCTGACAGTGGGATGCAGAGACCATGCTTGTTATAGTTCAAGGTTTGCTACTGCATAGAGCCTTATAGTAAAGGTTTACTATATTCACTTATTTCTTGATGCTTGGAGTGTAGCACTAATATTATTCCTGATACTGGTAGCTGATACTGTATCAAGAACTATTCCTTCCTCTTTAACCATGATCCTTGCCTCAGGACTGTTCATTAGATCCTGTCTCCACAAACCAAAGTTCACACACTTTTAAGATGTTTTGAACTGATTTCTCAACACTCTAAAGGACATGATAGTATCTGCCATGAATATCTTACCACCTAAAAGACAAGTGAGACAGTATGAGACTGTTTTAAGGTGTGTTTTATATCTAACTATTCTCCTTCTGCATTTGTACCTGATTTCCACTGCATACACACTTAATTTGTTTTGCTTTCTTCTGTGTGTATCTTCAGGACTTCATAGTAAATAAAAGCAATTTTATTTGAGTCTCATTATCTTAATTTGTGAGGCACCTCAACAGATTGTCCTTCTTTATTGTGTTGTATTAGACTTAGGTCATTTCCCAGTCTTTGTTTTAGAGTAATGCCAACACTATGCATTTGATTCTGCCATTGGCCTCTACTGAGGAGGAGATGAGTTTTGTAGTGTTTCAAGGGAGCTGTCTGATCTTTCATGTAAGATAGCAGAAATACAATTTACAAAATCCTTTCAACCTTTGAATAAAACTGTTCAGGAAATTTAGAAACCAGTTAGAAAGCTAAAAGTATAACGTGAACAAAACAGTGATCACATTGAGTCAGACCAGTGGTTGGTCTGTCCTAGTATCCTGCCACCTGACAATGACCAGTGCCTTATTCGTCAAAGAATATGAACAAATATAGCAGTTTTCAAATCTTCCATAGTGGTTCTCAACCTTTGGTGGGTCGTGACACACTTGATGGCATATCACCACCCTGCAAGACACACCAGCCAACTCCCCCCAGGCCGAATCCAGCCATTTCCTTGGCTCTTCACAACACACGGCTGTGTGGTGACACAGTGGTTGAGAACTGCTGTAGTTCAGGCATCTGACAGTTGGAGGCCAAGGGATACCAAGAGCACATGGTTTGGATCCCTTATCATCTTGGCTAATAGCCATTAATAAACCTAGCATCCATGAATTTGAGTGATCGTTGTTTCAATCAAGTTAAGTTTTTGGCATTCACAGTATCCCCTGGCAGTGAGTTCTGCAGGTTGACTGTGCGTTGTATAAAGAAGTTCTTCCTATGATTTGTTTTAAACCTGATGCCTATTGATTTCGTTTGGGTGACCCTTTGGTCTTGTATTATAACAGGTTAAGTAACACTCCCCTATTCACTTTCCCCATTCCATTCAAGATTTACAGATCTCTTTCATGTCCATCCTTACTCTTTTCCATGCTGAAAAGTCCCAGTTTTATTAATCTCTCATATGGAAACTTCTTCCATACCTCTAATCATTTTATTTCCCCCTGTTCTGTACCCCTTCGAATCCCAGCATTCTTCTTTGAGATGGGCAGCCAGGTTTGCCCACAGTATTCAAGTTGTGGACTTACCATGGATTTATATAAGGGCAATAAAATATTTTGTCTTACTGTCTGTCTTTTCCTAATGCTTCCTAACATTTGGTTGGCTTTTTTGACTACCCTTACACTATAGCTCAGTAAATTCATGGTGCCCATTCAGTAAAATCGTGGATGACACGAATGGTAAACACGCTGGAGGGCAGGGGTGGGATTCAGGGAGACCTAGAGAAATTGGAGCATTGGGCCAAATGAAATCTCATGAGGTTCAAAAAGGATAAGTGCAAAGTCCTGCACTTAAGACGGAAAAATCCCACATACTAGGACGCACTGGGGACTGATCCACTAAGTAGTAGCACTGTAGAAAAGGACCTGGGGGTTATGGTGAACGGGAAGCTGTACATTAGTCAACAATGTGCCCTTATTGCCAAAAAGACCAATGACATATCAGGCTGTCTCAGTAGGAATGTTGCCACCAGATTGAGGGATGTGATTATTCCCTTCTGTGTGGTGCTGGTGAGGCCACATCTGGAATACTGTGTCCTGTTCCGGGCTCTGCACTATAGAAAAGGATGTGGACAAATTAGAGTCCAGTGAAGGACAATGAAAAAGATTAGGGAGGTTTGGCACGTGACTTACGAGGAGAGACTGAAGAAACTGGACTTATTTAGCCTGCAGAAGAGAAGACTGAGGAGGGATTTGATAGCAACCTTCAGCTATTTGAAGGGGTGCTCCAAGGAGGAGGGAGCTAGGCTATTCTCAGCGGTGACAGAGGATAGAACAAGGAGTGATGGTTTCAAGTTGCAGCTGCTGCAGTTGGATATTAGGAAAACCTTTCTCACTAGGAGGGTGGTGAAGTGTTGGAATGGGTTACCTGGGAAGGTGGTGGAATCTTCATCTTTTGAAACATTTAAGACCCGGTTAGACAAAACCCTGGCTGGAAGGGTTTAGTGGGAGTGGTCCTGCTTTTAGTAGGGGGTTGGACTAGATAACCTCATGAGGTTCCTTTCAACCTTCTGATTCTAAGAGTGAGTGGCTGTTTTCAGAGAACTGTTCATGATTACACTAAGATCTCTCTTAAGTGGTAACACTAATTTAGGTCCAATCATTCTGTATGTATAGTTGGGATTAGATTTTTCCAATATGTATTACTTTGCTTGTGGCTTACTTCTGGAACAGGAGAATAAAGTAGAAACATTAAAGTTTAAAATCAGTTCCATTATAAAGATGTTCTTCCCTTCCAATGTCAAAATCTCCTGTTTCACTTCTTTGTGGACACTGCTTTCTTTGTATGTGAACAATGTATTTGCTTGGCAAAACGTATCCTAAAGACCTAAACCATGTAAGATACAAGAAAGAAAAAGTGATTTCTGTGGCCGTCTGTTATATTTTCACCTCTTCCGATCTTCATACTTTTTAAAATCCAGAGCCAAAGGATGAACTATTAATAATCATATTGAAAATAGTGCAAATTTCTGGATTTTAAAGACTTCTGCTCCTGAGCCTCAAACTCAAAAAAAATTATTTCCGAAATAAGTCCTTTTCATACTTGAGAACAAAGCTTATCCCATATAATTTTCTTAAAGCAGGAGTTAATTTTATTCATGAGGAGAAAAGGTTTTCCAGGTCATCCTGAATTTGCAGAGTCTAGCTGTTTGTCATCTTACGGGGTTCTAGCCTATTTAGATCTAGGGATCAAATATTAATTCTATTATAACCTTACGTCGAGGTATATATTGTCCAGTCCAGCTGTTTGCTTCCATGTTCTGTGGTCTTGAGGGGAAACATTTAAGTTGTAGTAAATGAATATATTAGTAAGTTCTGTGTTTTCTATATTAAGCTTTGTTGAGATCCAAATTCCCATTCTTAAATTGGCAGTAATTTTGCGGCTCACACATTTCCTGTTTTTGTCTGAAGATTTTGGCTTGGAGGAAAAATTGGTCGTTTGAATGAGGTGGTTCTCAATTTAATTTGTAGCAGAGTAACTTCCCATATGCATCCTGTAGCAAGTTAAAGATTTTCATAGGAGAAAAATAGAAACAAAACCCAAAAATGGAACAGAATAGAGCCAAGAGAAGATGGTGACTAGCATCCATCTTGTGCTTTTGTGTGCCTTTGATTTTGTGTTGTATTGTCTTTTTCCTTTGAAATCTTTATGCTGTAAGGGGTCTTATTACTTTGACATGGTTTTTTGGAAGTTGGTGAAGGTACAGAAAATGGAGCTAGGGTTATTTAAAAAATACTGGATTCTTTTCCTTTAGATGGTTGGGAAAAATGAGTCCCATCTCTTATCTATCTAATCTATTTCCTATTATAATCAAAGGTAAGAAACAAGCCGAAAAAGCCTTGGAATTTATAAAATTAACAACGCTGATTTTGAAACAAAATCACTCTCTCTCACTCACTATCGTGCTCACACTCATACACAGATCTACCAGTGAACAGGGGTACAATAACTGACCAAAGGGGGGGGGGGAACAGAATTGGTACCAAATTGGCCAATAATGTTTTAGGATTAGAAGACGACTTTACAAATAGAAGTAAATGAGTTTTTCCTCTGTTGTTCAGGTATTCTTCTGGACCTAGGAGAATGTAGCAGAATTTTTAGCCAGTAAAGGGACTGGGGGCTATCTACCCTGCCTCCCCAGTCACTAATTAAATTCATTTATTTAACTATACTTTCTTCTTGAGATAAATGTCTTCTCTTGTAGATCGCTTTTAATCTTATAATTGAGAATAGAGGGGTGGTGTAGTATCTTCTCTTGGTAAAAGAGACCTATTTTCAAGCTGCACTTAGCTCTTCCTTAGTTATGAGAGAGGTTCTCAGAGTGTCCCAGCTAAATACAAGATCATAAAGATAGTTTAGCTATAGTAGTCAGCACATATTCAAAGGATATTTGAAAGTGAAGTGGCTTGTTAACATTCCTTTAGTTATAGGATACAGAGGAGTTAGTGTGTTATAGATTGTTGTAATAAGGCATAAATCTGATATTTGTATTAAAATGATTTTTAGTGTCTAACCAAGTAATGAACTGACGTTTCCAGGTTTGCCTTTTGAAAGTGTTGTTCAGGTTTCCTTTCGGGATGATGACTGATAGGACAGATACAGTGAAATCGCTTTATGAAAAATATTCACCCCCCAAAGGTGGTATGAACTTTTTGTATTTTATCATTTTCCTGTGTCAGTTCATTAGAAAGCTTAATGATTCTCTGGCTTCACCCACATAATTGTTGGGGCATGTAATGCACTGAATAAGGTACATTTCATGTTGTAATTAGTGTGTTTCAGGTTGCATCTGGGGAGGCCTAGGATGGATATTAGGAAAAACTTCCTCACTAGGAGGGTGGTAAAAGTTTGGAATGGGTTACCTAGGGAGGTGGTGGAATGTCCATCTTTGGAAACTTTTAAGACCCAGTTGGATAAAACCCTGGCTGGGATGATTTAGTGGGAATAGTCCTGCTTTTAGCTGGGGGTTGGTCTAGATGACATCATGAGGTCCCTTCCAGCCCTAATATTCCATGATTTTATGCGTAATCCTAAGAGTCTTCAAAGGAGTGTTGTATGTTGCGGGGTACTGACTAGTGTAGCAGTGGAGAGATGTCTGCAGGTTTTGCGTCCATCGTGTGCTTTGAGGCAATGTGTCCTGGTGCATGAGGAGCTTGTTTCTGATGGAAAGTTTGGGGGATTGTTTTGAAGACTGGAAGAGGCAGTTTGGAAAAAAAAAAATCTTTCAGAATGGTGTTCCCTTTGGTTATGCGCTGTAGCTGTTGTTTAATACTCTCTACGGGTTCAGGTGTGGATTAGTAGGTGACAGCTGGGTTTGTGTGGTCAGAAGGAGTTTCATTGCTGTATTGAAGCAGGTTCTCTTGAAATATTTAGGTGTCCTGCTCCGTGATGCAGCGTACACATCCACTAAGCAAGGATTCTCCATTAGAGAAATAATTTTCGTTAGGTAAAAATTATACTAAAAAGAAACCCAACAAAACTGTTTTGTTGTTGTTGTCGTTTGAGTTGGGTATGTTTTTAAATAAAACTAGGCTATTTTCTGTGGGTATGTTTTAGTATGTACTACAGGTCATGACTTAATGATTTTACACTATGTGGACTGTCAGATAACCTATGGGGTAGGTTTGAAATGTGTTTAAAATGGAAATGACTTTTCAAACCCTTCACAGTTCCTTCTAAAGTACTACTCTTTGACTAAAAATACTTACTCAAAGATAATTAACACTAGGTTTATTGTATGGCTTTTTTAAACATGAGAGATGGAGGCAAATTAATGTACTGTTGTAAACAAGAAAGCAAAAGTTAATTGCTTTGACAAATGTGATCATTTCAACTACTGTATTTTTACTTCAGTTTACACACTGCCTCACACAGCATGCTGCTTTTAATCATTTAGGTGGACTGGAATTCCTCACTATTATTCTGTATCTAATTATTCTTGCTGAATGTAAAGAATAATTTCTGATGTTAGCAGATCATGCTCAATCAAGTCTAACCAAGAAATTAACATAAATGAATTCTGTCATGCTTTACTTTTCCTGCTGTACAGATTTTCTTAAGAAAATTTCATATACTGTAATCCAAATTGCCTGGACAAAAATTTTGAGGTAAGTTTAGTACTAGAATTGAAATGTCTGCTTTCTGTTTCAGAGACTTCCTGTGAACATAATTTTACTGGAGAAGCCTGCCTTTCATTATTTGGATCCTTTTACAGTGTGCCAAAGGTGAGTTGACTCAGGCCTCATTCTTATAACAGAACATGGTAGAAAACTAACTGGATAAATTATTTGGTACTCTTCATGTGTTTCAGTGCTTATAATTTTTTTAAGCTACTAAAAAAGTGATAGCACTTTTTCCCCTTCTGATCTTAGCCAAATAAATTTTAGCTCTCTTTCCTAAGTGAATAGGAGCAGATATAGGAATTAGAATTTGATGAGGGGTGTACTTGACTCTTATCCTCTATCATCTGTTATCTTAATTTATGTTTTGGTTTGGTTTGGGTTGTTTTTTTAGTGCTCAGAGAAAGAATAAAGATCAGGCGCAAGCTGTTAGCTTTGCTTTATTAACACATTCAGTGTTGATTCAGGATTAACTAAAAACTATTTCTCTAAAATAAGTACTGTTTCATAGAGTGTTTGAAGTTTAAATAAAATGTTTATCTCTTGCTTAATGTGTGTGGCCTTCTTATGAACATGGAGAACTGTGCTTTTTGATACATTTTAAGGCTATTTTGGAGCAGTCTCCAAAGACATAGGTTGCCTGATGAAACTGTGCTTTTTATTATACAGGTTTCATTGTACAGAAGAATCTAGTGAATTACTGTTCTCATAATCCACACATCTCATTTGCACATGGCAATTGTAATTGTTACCATGATTTAACAGAAATTTACTGCCAGAACAATGAGTGAAGAGGCCTCATTTTACTAAATCTTCACCATGCATGCACGCACACACACAGAGCACAGAATTGGGAGCCTGGAGATCTTAGTTTTATGTCTCTGTCATCTGTTTCTTATGTTACTGAGAAGAAGCTATCTAATGTCTCTGCCCTTTACCATTTTATAGATGGAAAAACTAAGTAGTATTTTCTCCAGAGGGATGTTGTGAGACACTGGGTTCCGGAAAAATGTATAAAGCATTTGAAATCTTTAGATGGTAGCTTGTGTAGAAGCTGCATGTGCTTTTAATTTGTTTTGAGTTCTGTTAATAACCTACACAATGACTGAAATTTAATTTCACTTGTTAAATAAATGCATGCATATTTAGTGATGTATTATTTAACTTTTTATTTTTTTGTTTGTTTGTAGTGGCTAATTTAAGCATAGTAATTTTGTAATGGTTTTTATCATAAACATGGTGATGTTTTATTGTATGTGAAGTGCAGAGATGCCTCTTAATAGATGGAGAAACAAAAAGCAATACCACTGACCTGTACCAAACCTTTTTAAACTGTACTTGCTGTTTTTATATGAAAGATGCAATGCCACTATTTTAGAAGAATACTTTTGCATATAATAAGCAAGTGGTCACACAATACTTAGCTCAGAACTTTGCCATTTCCTGAGTGTTAGGCTCTATCTAGGTTTTCTTCCTAAAGCTAGAGGCAGAAGTACTTAAATATCATGAGTGGCTATTCCCATAAGACTTTTAGACCTGTGTAAAAGTGTAGAGAGACTGAGAATGAGTATTTGAATTAAGCTTCCAAAATCTCTTCTGTTCATCCATTATTTCTAGAGGGTCATTTGAAGCAGTGTTCTCTTCAAGTGAGACGGGGTCTAACTTGTAAACAGTGTATTTTGTATCTAAAAGTCTAATAGCAAGCAATCTTACATGCTAAATGTGCTGGCATAATTTTGTGCAGTAAGGCAGTGTTTCCCAACCAGTGTGCCATGACACACAGGCGTGCTGTCAGGACTGAGCAGGTGTGCCACAAATTTTTTTGAAAAACTACTCAAAGAGCTCTGGATTGGCTTATTGCCTCATGAATATTCATTAGTTCATTTGGAAACTATATGGTGGTGTGCCTCCAATTAATTAAAGGTAGCAAGGTGTGCTGCGGCGGAGAAAATGTTGGGAATCACTGCAGTAGGGTAACAGTACCCTCTTATTAACAAACAGTTAACTCAGATTTTCCTTTTTTATTGGGTTGTGTCATCATCAAGATTATTTTCATAAGACTTTTTGAACTAGTTTTAATACAAGACAACATCAGGAGCTTTTTGTATACAGGGCACTGATTCATGTGTAGTCTTAACAAGTCAGCAGTACAGTTGGCTTCTATGGGACAGTTTATATAATTAGTTAGAAATATGCTTAAGTGCTTTGCCCAAAGTGTGTAATCAAAATTGGGTTCACATGGGTAAAATTGTGATAAACATAATTTATTTTTTGCAGACACATCTGATATTTATTCTTTTAAAAAGTAATGTAGTGACTGCACAAGTTCTGAGAATATCTATTCTCAAGTTTAGTACATTTAAAACTAGGACACTTTTTGTACGTTGGAACATAATTAAATGATCAACAGACTACTGTATTAAATTTTGTGTTCTTTAATCTGCAGTAGTTGTCAGTGAATATTTCAGTATATAGATACTTAAGTTTGTCTAAGAAACTAATACCATTTGAAGTCCAAAAGTAAACAGTCTTCAATTTTTTCACTTGTAATAAGAACATCACTAAATTCTAATCTAAGATTATTAGGTTAACAAGTGTTATTACTCTAAACATTGGTCTATCCTAGCATGAGGGCTGAGCACATAAGAGCTAACTGTCTGTTTTAGAAAGTAATATTGCACAGAGTAGTACTTTGCAGTTTTAAATGGAGGGAGACTTCATACTAACTTCTTTGAATTAAAATGTGTTACATTTTGCAGTTTTTCAACAGAAGATTTGCTGAAGTAGTTTGAATATTTATATGTACATTGGCAGTGATTAATTTTGTTCCAATCAGTTAAAGAAAATGGTTATAAGCCAGTGTTTTTTTATAAATATCAGTCTTTTAAAGAACCTCTTCATAACCCTTATGGTATATGCTAATTAGGTCATTTAATGACATACGTGTGTGCAAAAGAATTTAAGTTGGACAAGATTGGATGTAAAAAGGTGCAAATGAAAATTGTGACAGTCTCTATAAACATTCAGCAGGCTTACCAAACTGAGTTAAGAATGGGTTGTGATCAAATGTCTTCACTAATTATTTCTGCAATGCTAGCATAGGATAAGTTAGTGAAGTGCTGAAGTAACACTAAGTAGAAGATATTCAACACTTTAAAGGATTGGCCATTGACTTTGTTATAGCTTCTTCAGTGCCAACTTTATAGTTCATTTGAGATGAACCAAAAAAGAATAATATAAGTTGGCTGATGATAATGGCAACTGTAACACTTCTGGAACTTGCTGTATTGGGTCATCAAGGTGATGGAGACTGCTTCAGAATTTATATCAAGTTAAAACTTTAACATATTATATACATTCTTATAGCTTGACACTATGCACGTTTTGGTGCAATACAAATTGTGAACAGGATTAGGAACACAAATGGAATAGATATATGGTGCCTTTTCATAAAACGAAAGGTTCAGGCCAGATCTCTAAAAAGTTAAGTTCATAGAGCTATGGTGCTTAGACATTTGAAATATTCACACCTTTGTGCAACATACTAAACTGACCCAATCCCTGGTGGTGGATGGTGTTAGGCTGACATAAGAGTTCTTCACCGCCCCTCAGAGAGGTAGGTTTGAAGCACTTGCAGCTGTGCCACCACAGCCATTTAAATCTAATCCTTAAATGCAGTTCTAGGTTTATATGGAAAAGAGTAACTGCAATTTGGTTTTCGTTGATTGAAGTTACAGAACATGATACTAAATCTTCTGCAGTTATGCAATATTAGTAAACCTTTGTTTTCGGCAGTAAAAATTTTTCGGAGTACGACTACACTTGAGAAAAGATTTAAGTCTTTTAATACATTACAGAAATTATTTAATTCTTTATCTTGATCAAAACAGCCAGTTTAAACTTTTTGTTTGTGTAATAATTAGAAATTCGTACTCAGGAATCAAAACCGTATTTGTTTTGTGTGTGGGGTTTTTTGTAGTATTGAAAATGAATGATTCAAGTGTATTTGTTTGTAAATTTGGTCAATCCTCATTACACATTTAGAACTGTAACATTTTCTGTCATTATTAAAATCAAGTTCAGAACTTTATAACTTGAAGTGGAACCTTTAGTCCAGTTTCTAATGAACAGATTTCACATCAATCACCATACAATTAATAATTGGTGAGAATACAGTTCATGTAAAAAAAGTAAAAGGGGAATTGCAGTTTAAGTGCCTGCCCATAACAGTTCCATGTAGGTGTGTGTGCATACTGCGTGCACACTGCGTGCACAGTTGGAAGGTTTTTCCTCTGTTGATGCCTGTAGGGTTGATGCAGACACACCCTGCAGAGGTGCCTCCATGGCGTTTGGTATAGGACCCTGCCAATCTGCTGCCTCTTCAGTTCCTTCTTACTGCCTGATAGTCATTGAAGCTTCATTTGTCTTGCTTCTGCACATGTTTTCCCTTAGTTGTTTACTGTGCTTAATGTAAATAGTTAGAATAAATAAGTTGATCATAGTTAAGAATTAGCTGTGTGTCTGAATTTTAGATAAGGGGTGTTTTTCTCCTTTGGATTCTCCCCTCCTTGGATACTAAAGCATGTTTCAGGCTCATGGTTTAAGCTCTTTGGATCCTGCCACAAGCCTGTGCCAAAAGGTGATTCCTATGACTTGTGGTTAAACTGTGTAGGGGAATTGCACCAGACAGATTTCTGCAGGATATGCAGGAGTTTTTTTTCCCTAGAAGTTGGAAAGAGAAGAGTGTTCTCCTTAAGCATAGCCTCGTGGAGGCAGTTTCCTGCCCACACAGCTCTCATTGAGGCAGTCTCCCACACCTGGTATGTAGCTCCTTTGTGTAGATCTCTAGTCTTGGTCAGAGATCCTGCAGCACTGAAGATAAGCTTGTTGACAGTTTCCCAGCCGAGGCACTTGCTGGCACCAAAGTCAGTGTGGGAACTCCGTTTACCAGTGTTCCCCTAAAACCAGAGGAAGTCTGATTAGAGGGTGCTTGCCCCTGGTGTTGGCTGCGAGGAAGGACACTGACTCAGTGAGCCACAGACATACCTTGACATCAGAGCATGCACTGGGCTCCTTCAGCTTTGGTCCCCCAGAGGACGCCATCAATTTTAGTGCTGGTGGGAGTGATATGGATGTTCCCTCCACACTGGACACATTTGAAGCAGAAAAGGACCTGAGAGCCATGATGTCACAGCAGTCCCCCACCAGAGAAAATGATTAAAGGGCTGGAGCACAAGCCCTATGAGGAAAGACTGAAAGCATTAGGCTTATTTAGTCTGCAGAAGAGAAGATTGAGGGGGAATTTGATAGCAACCATCAACTACTTGAAGGGATGCTCTAAGGAAAATGGAGCTCGACTGTTCTCCGTAATAACAGAGGACAGAACGAGGAGCAATGGTCTCAAGTTGCGTTTAGGGACGTCAAGGCTGGATATTAGGAAAAACTCTTTTACTAGGAGAGTGGTGAAGCCTTGGAATGAGCTGCCAAGGGAGGTGGTGAAATCTCCATCTTTGGAGGTGTTTAAGGCCTGGCTGGACAAAACCATGACTGGGATGGTTTAGTGGGAGTGGTCCTGCCTCTGGCAGGGGGTTGGACTAGATGACCTATGAGGTTCCTTCCAACCCTATGATTCTATGAATAGAAGGCACCAGAGCTTAGGTTTCACCACACCAGAAGCAGTTCTTGGCTGCAGATGTCAGGTCTTCGAGCAGAAGTACAGACTACTATTTAGGACTTGCTGTTCTAAAGAGTGGTACTGTTTTTGGAGAAAGAGACTCTAAACTCCATAGTCTCAAAGACTCTAGGACAATTTTGAGGTCCATAGAGCTCCACACACTTTCCAGTCAGAGGAAGACAAACAAGAAGTCTGGTGGCACTTTTAAAGACTAACAAATTTATTTATCCTATGAGCTTTCGTAGGGAAAATCCCCCTTTGTCTGATTTTTTTTTTTTTTTTCCTCCCACAAAAGCTCATGCGACTAATAAATTTCTTAGTCTTTAAGGCGCCACCAAACTCCTTGTCTGTTTTTTGCTGAAATAAACTAACAGAGCTGCCCCTTTGGAACTTGTCATCCACTCAGGGGGAACATTTTAAGCCCCAGCCCAGCTTGAGATTCTGCCCGTTTCAACCTCAGCAAGACTATTTCAAGAATATGCCCCAATCACCCAATTATGGCTGGGGCTTAAACAGGCAGCCCTCTGGCCCAGAACATCCTTTTGAGGGAGTACTTAGGGATGGCACTCTGGGTCAGTTACCAGATCCCTTCCCACACTTCCTAAATAGATTATACCATTTCTATTATACCTTGGCTCAGATAACATCAGACAGATGGTATTGCACATGGTAGAGGAGGGATACTCCAGTTTTGTTTTGCCCCATGCTCCCATTCCCCTTTCCCATCCCTCTTGACAAGCAACTATGAGCTGAAGCAATAAAAGGTTCCTCAGGACTTGAAGGGAAGGGGGTTCTGCTGTAAATATTTCCTAGTCCCAAAGGCAAAAGGAGGTCTCGGCTCCCTCCTTGACCCCTGGAACCTCAACAGATTCATTAAAAAAAAAAAAAATACACATGGTCCCGCTAACCATGAGTGCCCCTGTCTAGATTCAGGAGACTGGTATGCCGCCCTCAACCTAAAGGATATCTATTTCCATGTATCAATAGTATCGTCCCAGAGGAGAGTTCTGAGATTAGTGGTAAGACAGACGTACTATCAATTCACAGTCCCCTCCTTTGACTTCTGAGCTGCTCCAAGAGTATTCACCAAATGTCATCACCTTCCTAAGGAAATACCAGGTACAGGTGTTTCAGTATCAGGACAATTGGCTGGTCAGAGGCCACGAAAGGCGCAAGTAAAAACTCTGGTCAGTCTGATATGGTTGACTTTTGTCTTCAGCTGAATGGACCCAGATGAGTCTTATCCCCCATGCTGTCACAGTGTGTAGAGTTTATAGAAGCTATCCTGGACTTGGTCCAAGCCAGAGCACTGCTATCAGAAACAAGTTTCTGGATCGTTTGATTCCTGATAGAGAACTTCAGGTGCTTTCCCACCACAACAATGCAGAAATGTCTGAAGCTCCTAGGTTGTGTGGACAATATACATGCAGGAGGCCAACATGCAAGGCTGCAACTCAGACTCCAGTCTCTCCAGTCTTGGCTAGCATCAGCTTATCAACCAAGTAAGGTCATACTGGACCCGGTGATCTCTCTCATCCCTCAGGTCATAGAGTCAACCCTCAACTAGTTTGTGTGGGGATTTCATTTGCCAGACCCCAGCTGTTATGTCACTGGTTATGGGCACTTTGGCACTGAGGTGGAGAGCCCAGCTCAGGTCACTGAGAACTCAGTCTCTAATCCCTAGCAAATCTATCGCTTCACATCAGTGTTAAGGAACTGACTGCAGTCTGTTTAGCCTGACAAGCATTCCGGTCTCAGCTGGAGGGAAAAGGTGTATTGGTTATGATGGGCATCACTACTGCGATGTTTGGTATGAACAGATGGGGGATCACCGTCCTTGAGCTATGGAACTTCAGTATCACCCACTCTACATCCAAAAGCATCTTATCTTCCTGGATCTCAGAGCAAGCTGATGGACCATCTCAGTCGGTTCCTTCAGCAGCCATGAATATTTCTTTCATTTGGATATTATGAACACCATTTTCCGATGGTGGGTGTTTCCCCAAGTGGGCATGTTCACAGTGCGAATCAACAGGAAATATCTCCAATTTTGCTTCTTTCTGAACCACAATCTGGGATCAATTGTGAATGCATTCCTCCTCACATAGGTTCGCTATCTCTATTACATGTTTCCACCATTCCTGCTCATCCACAAGGTCTTTCTGACAGTCAGGATAGACAGGATGTCAGTCGTACCTATTGCCCCACGTTGGTCCAGAGAGCACTGGTATACAACATTACTGAAACTCTGTGTAGAGATCACCTTAATCACCCTACTGTTGGAACTGGACCTGATCATGCAGAACTGCAGATGCCTACAACATACCAAGTAGGATCCTTTCATATCATGGCATAGAAGCTGTGTTGTTAAATCCTAGGGAAGTGGTATGCTCAGAGCAGTTACAGGAGGTTCTCCTTGGGAGCAGAAAGCCATTCACTGGTGCTGCATAGCTAAGTGGAAAAGGTTCTCTCTGGTGGCACAGAAAGGCACCTCTCTAGTGCATGTTTCTCTGTCTCTTACTATCTGCTACATTTGAAGCATCTAGGGTGGGCATCATCATCATGAAAATGCACTTAGCAGCAACTTCTAAACCTCCATAAGTGGTATGTTACAGGGATAAAGGTTTAATTACTATCCCCCTTGGCCTTCCTCCCTGAGGTGATTTCTCAATGTCACAAAAATTGGTAATCTTTTTATCTTTTTTCTCAATTTCACACATCAGGAAGTCTTTTCACCTGTATCTTTCCTGAAACTGCATGCTAACAGAGAACCCAACCTCCACTCTGGATGTCAGGAGCCAATTAACATTCTATATAGCATATATTAGATATTGTTGTGAATTAGATCATCTCTTCATAGCTATAGCGGAGAGGATGAAGACTGTCCTAGAGGATTTCACCCTGGGTTACCTCTTGCAGCAGGACTTGCTATGAACTAGCAAAAATGCCAGCCCCAGCTCTGATAGCACACTTCAAGGAGGGTGCAGGCTTCCTCTGCAGCTTTCTTAGAGCAGGTCCCCATGCAGGAGATTTGCAGGGCTGCAGTGTGGTCTTTTATCCACATATTTATCACATTACAACATTACTCAGTATGTCAGAGATGATTCAGCAGAGTGATGCTCTATCAATAATTTTGTGAGCCCTGGCCCCCCCTCCTGTGCTCAGCTTGGGAGTCACTTAATTGGAATTGATATGAACAAGCCCTTAAAGAAGAAAATATGGTTACCCTACCTTTCATAATTTGTTCTTTGAGAGAGGTTGCTCATGTCCTTTCGAAGACACCCCCCCTTATGTTCTCTCACAGCCAACCAGCAAGAAGGAGCTGAAGAGGCAGGTAGTCTGCAGGGCCATATATAGAATGCCATGGAGATGCAACTCCAAGGAGTGTCTGCACTGACCCAGTGAGTAGCTAGAGGGGAAAACCTTCTGACGATTGTGCATGCAGTGTGCACGCACGCAGAAGCGCATAAACCCTTGCCTGCCTGGAATGGGCATGAGTGGTGTATCTCGAAGAACAACCGGTTTGAAAGGTAGGTAATTGTTGTTTATTCTTGGTGAATACAATCAGTCCATGTGTAGCTTACTAGCCAAGCCTGCCTTTGTGGACTCAGACCACCTAATTTGATTTATCAGATATTCTTGTTCTGAGACACAAACGGATGAAGGCCTTACATCTGTGAAGTGCTGAGCACTGTGACCAATCTAGCAAAGTATTGAAACACGTATTTTACATGTGCTTAAAATGCTTTCCTGGATGAGGGGCAGAGTGCTCAGGACCTTGAAGAATCAAATGTTAAGTTATTTGACCAAAGTCACATGGGGAGCCAGTGGCAGAACTGCAGACTGATGGGGATTCTGCATAGCTGGAAGGGTTTGAATTATTACCTAAATTTTTTACTTGTATTCAGATATTGATGCCAGACACTATAGTATCTGAACAATTTAAATATTAAAAAAAATTTTTTTCTTCCCTCTGAACAGATGGTAATTAAAATATAAATGTATTCACACTTTTTGTATATGTGTAATATATCTCTTTTCAGTACTAAGAGAAAGAGATAATATAATAACTTCCTAAATGGAAGAGAGTTGATATGTGACAGCCCATGCCAAATTGCTGCATTAGGCTTGCATCTTCATGTTACTGCCAAATTTAAGGATCAACATTCAGAAAAGTATCGTGATGAGTTTCCTGTGGAAGACTATCCTGTATGTGTTAGGCTCATCATTGATTAAGTACATGTGTAGAAAGGTGTTTGTAAGGAGGAATTTAATTCTCACCTTTTTGAGGTTACATGATCAGATTGAGATTATGTAATGAATAAATGTCTTTCCACTGGTATTATTTTTGTATAATAGAACCAAGACTCATTTTTTTTAACCTCTGTTAATGTTTGGTGAATAACTCTTCTGGAAGAAAATTTGTTGGTTTTGCTCCTGCTCCAGCAAAAGTGTATGCAGAAGATAAAACTAATGTCCTCATATTTGGTCCAAAATTTTATTGTTCCCCTCCCCTTCTGTGCGCCCCCCCCCC
>ML681989.1:4062595-4208233 GCA_007922195.1 Podocnemis expansa | reverse complement strand
ACTTAAGTATTGTCTACACTGACACGATGTTGGTGGGAGAATGTCTTCCGCTGACATAGCTTCCACCTCTCATGGAGCTGAAGTAATTATTCCAATGTGAGAATGCTCTTCTGACAGTAGCATCTTCACCAGACATACTGCAATGATGAGTCTGCACTGATGCAGGTGCACCAGTACAGCATTTTTACCACAATGCCTGTCCTTAGTCTTACCTGGAGAGGAACACAAGACATCTGGTTAAGTTGCAGTGTTTGTTTAGACCTCTTTTTGTCAGCATACATGCTCAGGTCTCCAGTTAAAGCATAATATTCCCACATAGAACCTAAACTTAATAGTAAATATCTCTCATTTAGGTATCTTTAAAGTACTTTTCCTTGAAGGCATAATATACATGAGATACAGAGCCTAGGGTTGTCTTTTTTGCACCATTTTCCTCTGTCATATATGTGTGCATGAATGCACACTTTCCATGTTTTCCAACAGTAATACTGTGTAATAGTATCTGTTATACCTTAATCGACGGACTCCTGCTAATTCTTTTTCTCACCACTCAGGCATCTGTTTTATCCTGAAAGTTAGTAGAGCTATAAAATTTTACCTGGGAGAAAAAATCCTAATGTTCTTTTTGATTCTGTGACAGATTAGTCATCCTGTGGGAGAGTCCCAGGTACGGGTGTCATAATCTGTTATCTTTTCTCTCTGTTTTGGAGTGTGAGAATTTACATTAAATATGCGAAATGACACCCCTCGATGCTAAAGTCTTGGACATGGTCTACAGTAGAAAATTAGGTTAGTTGATCTAAGTCAGTCAGGACTATGAAAAAATCCACAACCTCTAGTGATGTTGTTAAAGTTACCTAAATTTGTGTGTAGAAAACACTTAAGTTGATGGGAGAATTCTTCTGTCTGCCTAGATCAGGGGTCAGCAACCCAAAAGATAAGAGCCACTTTTTAAAATTATTTCAATAACCAACTGTTTTGAGAGCAATAGTGGGTGTAGCCTCCTGGTAGGGGGAGCTGGGCAAGGGTGCCTGCTGCAAGGTCCCTGGTTGGGAGGGGGACCCAGACCCAGGAGAAGGCCCTGGTGGTGGCAAGAGGAGTCTGAGGCCTGGCACAAGACCACCTGTAGGGTCCTCCAGTGGAAGGAGGTGTCCAGAGTCTGGAGACAAAAGGAGGAAGCTAAAGAGCTGCATGTGGCTCCACAGCTGCAGGTTGCAGACCCCTGACCTAGATAATGCTTCTTGGGAGAAGCTCAGATTTTTCACACTGCCCTACCAATATACTCTGACCATCCCTGGTAGGGATCAACTCTTGGGTGAGAAGGTAACTTGGATTCCATGGCCATTTAGTCCTCAGGGTCCCTACAGAGATGGCTAATAAGGAAGCTAATTAGTGTAGATTGTGGTGTGAGCACTTGCCTTCAAATTGTCATAACCTCAAAAATGTGCAGGAGAAATTTATTTGACTAGTAAATAAAAATGGTAAACATGGACTGTAAGTGTACATTAACTCAGTGCTGATCAGACTGAATATATTTAGAAAATATTTACGAGGTGTTATTTTAGTGGGACACATTTGAATGAATGTTTTAATTAACAGCTAGCAGTAGTGATGACACTTGACTTTTCTTCACTTCACTAATACACTAGCAATGAATTACCACAATATAATTATTTTCCCCATTGTATTTTAATGATTTATGTACAAGACTTAGCCTAAGTCTCAGTACGGTTTCATATACTGTATACTATTTGTAGGGTGTTCTGGTTTTGTTTTGTTCATTTCACTTTCCTAGTGAGAGCTCAAAATCCTTTTGTTATCCACTGTAGTCTGGTCACCATTAAAAAGTCATATAACCGGCAAAAACCAACATATGCCAGCAATTTCTTTAAGTATAGGGAAGTACTGCAGTAGTTTACGTGTTTTGATATGGTAACTGTAAATTAGTAGTCTCAAACTCAAATCACCATGAGGGCCACATGAGGACTAGTATGTTAGACCGAGGACTGCACCACTGAAATCTTTTCATACAACAATATTGCAAATATTGGTAACAATAATGTCGTTACGGACTGCAGGAAATAGCTTTAATGGCAGCATGCGGCCCGTGGGCCACGTATTTGAGACCACTGCTGTAAATGTTGCCTTTTTAAGGGCAGGGCATTCTATTTACTTTTGTATATGTAGATTTATTTTGTCTAAAAGTAGTTAGTGTTATAGCAAGTAGCCATTCAAAAAATAATCTGAGTATTTTCTCTCATCAGTTCAGTGTTACACACTTTTATTTTATATGTAATATAGACATTGCGTATAGAACTGAGCAGCGTGGTTAGTATGTGTATTGTCTGTATACTAATATCAAGATCGTTTGTCAGACACTTCATCGATTGAAGTGATCCAACACAATCAAATGTATGCTGCAATTATTATGCTAAACTATTCATGCAAATCTCTCTGCTTGCTTTCTAGGGAGATGAAATATGTTTTCATTCACTACGTATCTTTTAGCAAAATAAAATGTACATTCTGCAAAGTGATGAATTAGGTCATTTTGATGTTTATTAGTGTCATTTCACTTATGGATTCCTTAGTTCAGAATCTATCTTAATGATATCAATAGAAAACCCTGCAATTTAAGTTTTTGTTGTAATTTCTTATTTAATCTCCTGTGAATAATACAAATGTTATATAGTATGAAACTATTCAGTTGGGAAGATGTGCTCTGCTTAATACATATTTTAAATTAAAATGATGATAAACAATAGTATATTTAGACTAAAATAAAAAAGGATTGGTTCTTCATCGAGCAGCGCTCCCGACTGCTCCACATTAGGTGTTTGGAGCCGCTAAACACCCCGGATCGGAGATTTTTGAATTAGCAGTGGCTCTGCAGCAGGGAAGCGGCGGCGGTGTCCCTTTCCCGCCAGTGTGACGTCAGCATGACAGCTTCCCTGCTGCCGGTCTCCTGTCAGTTCCTTTCAACCGCCCGGGACTCCGGATGGAGTCCGCACTGGCTCTTCCTCACAGACCTACAGAGAAAGAAGAAATAAAAATAGACAGGAAAGAAACAGAAAAAAGTTAAATGCAAAGCAATTACTAAACAGAACAACTATATTCAAGTGTCCACGGAGTCGCACGAGTGCTATGCCCAACGCATCGGGCTTCAAGCGCTGCGATTCCTGCCATGAGGCAATGCCTGCCTCAGATGGGCACAATTCTTGTATTAAATGTCTCAGTGAAGGGCATCTTTCTCACAAGTGCCCAGACTGTAGACAGCTTACGACCAGAGCGAGGAAGGAACGGGACCGCAGGTTGAAGCTCTTGCTCTTAGAAGGCTCCCTGCTCCCGTCCCCAGACCCCGGTGCCTCTCCTCAGCGCGAAGAGGGAGTGCACAAATGGAGGTCACCAGCCTCTTCCCCAGTCCCCAAAAAGAAGCCTAAGGGGACTGAGATGGCTCTGAACTGCCCGACCGCTACGGCAGATGATTCCCGTGCGGTGGCAGCATCAAAGAAACAGAAAAAAGTTAAACGGACGGTGCTGCAGGCTTTAACGGCGCTGCCAACTACCACAATTCCGATGCCCAATCAGGCGCTTGCGGCGCTGTTTCTATTGACACTGTCCACGGCACCGGGCTTGTCAGCGTCGGGTACGCTACTGTTGGCGGCACCGGGAACAGTGCAGGCTTTGGCACCGCCCCTGATTTCCTGTACTTGCCGCAGGGTGCTGTCATGCCATTACTGACTCAGACACCCCTGTCAACTGGTATAGATGCTGTGGTGCAGCCTCCAGCTACCAAACACCAGAGGAAATCTAAACATATGGAGTTGTTAGACGATCTCATGGTGCACTCAGCCCCGTTATCTCCTCTCTTTTGCTCTGATTCTTCGGAATCTTCTCCATCTATATCACCATCAAAAGGATCTGCCTCGTCGGTGGCTTCAAGCCCAGAACACGAGCAAACTTCGCAGCAGGCGGTAGCCCAAAGTGCTACTCTAGCTATGCCTTGGGCATACCCTCCCTGGATGATGTACCCTCAGCAGGGATTAACTTATTTACCTTGGCAGCCCTTCAACATGCCATTAGCAGGCATGAACAGCACAGCGGTGCAACCGACTTTACAACCCCCCGTCTGTAGCCCTTCCAACGGTAACACAAACCGCACCTATTCCTATAGATGATTTGAAAAAAGACTCTACGTCACAGAATAAGAATGATAACCACAAACAATTCAGAGACCTATTTAAGAGGGCAGCGGAGTCTCTGGATATTTCTTTACAAGAGACCCAAACCACCCAACACAAATTGTACCGCATCTTAGTCTTCTGGATCCCAAAAATTGGCCCTTCCAATGGACGAGGGCATCTTACAGCCAGCAGACGAAATATGGAGGACACCAGCCTCAGCGCCTCCATCCAACAAAAAGGCTGATAAATATTTTATAAATTCTAAAGGAAATGAATTTCTATTTTCTCACCCTCAACCCAATTCTTTGGTGGTAGAGGCAGTGAGTCAAAGAGCTAAGCAACCCTTTTCTAAGTCCAATTCTATTAATAGAGATGACAAAAAACTGGACTTTTTGGGGGAAAAAAGTATATACTTTGGCCGCATTACAAATGCGTATTGCAAATTACACGGCCTTGTTAGCGAATTATAACCATGACATATACACCAAACTGAATGAATTGTCAAATTTTATTGAACAAACTAAACAGGAACAATTTGCTCCTCTGATCGCTGAAGGCTTGTTAGCGTCGAGGATTGCCCTTCAAGCTTCCCTGGATGCAGCTGATGTCGCAGCTAGGACACTAGGAAAGGCTGTCGTGATGCGTCATGCTTCATGGCTCCAAGCAGTGGACTTGCCCAAGCCAGTGCAGCGTACCATTGAGGACCTGCCATTCGATAAAGAGAAGCTATTTGAGAAAACAACAGATGATGTCATGCATGGCTTTAAGGATTCCAGAGCCACGCTGAAGACTTTAGGAATCTATACCCCGCAATCCCGCCGTCGGGCATATAGGGCTCAACCCACCAATTTCAGGTACTTCCAACAGACGTCTAATCACAAAGTGGACACCTATAGAAACCGACCTAGACAACAAAGGAGGGGCAGGCACCAAACCTACGCCCAGCAATCCTCCCAGCCAACTAATGTCAAACAGCAATTTTGATGGACAAGTCGAGGGAGTGTTCAACCAGTCACTAGGTCACCTGCTACAATTACCATCATCCAACCCCACGTTCCTCAACAAATTACAGCCATTCCTCTCACGTTGGAGAGAGAGAACATCGGACAAGTGGGTTATAGAGATCATTCACCACGGTTATTCTATCCCTTTCATTTCCACACCCAACCATCACCCCCCCCCCCCCCGTCCCTCTTCAGGGACCCCAATCACGTACAGCTCCTTCAGTCAGAAATTCAACACCTACTCGATCTAGGAGCTGTAGAAGAGGTACCCAGAGAACAACGGGGGAAAGGGTTCTATTCCCCGTACTTTCTAATACAAAAGAAGACGGGAGGTTGGAGACCAATATTAGATCTTCGACGTCTCAATACACACATAGTGGTGAAACGCTTCAAGATGGTGACCCTCAGGGACATATTCCTGGCCCTTCAACAATCCGACTGGATGGCCTCCCTCGACCTGAAGGACGCGTACTTCCACGTCTCTATTCGACCGGCACACAGGAGGTTTCTCAGATTCCGTTTTCTTCACAATCATTATCAGTATACAGTCCTGCCCTTTGGCCTAGCCACGGTGCCCAGAGTCTTTTCCAAACTTATGGCCCCGGTGGTTGCATTTTTAAGGAGAAGGCACATAGAAATTTTTCCATACCTAGACGATTTTCTCAAGGCCCCTACACAGATCCGTACAACTCAAGCAGTACAAGTAACAATCAGGTTGTTTCAAGAGCTGGGTTTGAGCATAAACTTCGAGAAGTCCACCTTGGTACCGACGCAGGAACTTCAGTTTATAGGGGCAAGACTTTGCTCACCGATATCACGGGCCTTTCTTCCAATGGACAGGTTCATCAGCCTACAGCAGATAGCGCACACCATTCGGGGAGCAACCATCATCTCGGCTCACACAGCAATGCGTATGTTGGGACATATGGCAGCGTCAACCTACCTTGTAGAGAATGCAAGACTTCGCATGCGTCCGTTCCAACTGTGGTTTCTCTCCCACGTCAGACATTACAATCGTCTAACCAGAACACTACTCACAGTGCCGAGTACCATCAAAGATTCTCTATCTTGGTGGACATGTCAGACCAACCTGTTACAAGGAGTCCCCTTTCGACAACCGCAACCACAATTCACAGTAACTACAGACGCCTCGTTACTGGGATGGGGAGCTCATTGCCATGACCTTACAGCGCAGGGCAGGTGGTCCACAGCAGAGAGAGGCTTACACATCAATCTGCTCGAGCTGAGAGCAGTTTTCAAAGCGTGTCAAAAGTTTCTCCCTATAATTGCTCACAGCGTGGTAATGGTGAGAACCGACAACAGGTCCACCATGTTCCACATAAATTGGCAAGGAGGCACCAAATCTCCCATGCTCTGCCTAGAAGCGGTGAATCTGTGGGATTGGTGCATCATCCTCCGGGCAGCGTATCTCCCGGGCAAAGAGAATATTATAGCAGATGCCCTGAGCCGCTCGTTTATAAACCGTCATGAGTGGGAGATCCGACAGGACATCCTTCACAGTATTTTCCAGTTATGGGGTCATCCTACGCTTGATCTGTTTGCTACGGCGCACAACAAGAAATGCAGCCAATATTGTTCTTGGGTGGGGAGAGGTCCAGGGTCAGAGGGCGACGCCTTTCTCATTCACTGGGGAGGAGAGCTGCTTTATGCCTTCCCTCCCATTCCATTGATAGCACGGACTTTACACAAAATTGCACAGGACAGAGCAACAGTAATAATGATAGCACCAGCTTGGCCCCGCCAGACTTGGTACTCCATGCTCATCAAAATGTCCCCAGTACCTCCCATCATTTTGCCACAGGTACAAGACTTACTGTCACAAGACGACAGGACCCACAAACATACTTACCTGAACAAGCTGCACTTAACAGCATGGAACCTCGATGGTTCGATACTACGGAACCCCAATGTTCCAATAGAGTAAGGAATGTACTACTAAATAGTAGAAAACCATCCACAAGACGTACTTACCTTCAAAAATGGACACGGTTTTCCAATTGGTGCACACAGCAATCGTCCTCTCCACTTGAAGCACCCATACCGATGATCCTGGACTACCTCTTGCACCTAAAAGAAACAGAGATATAAGTCAACACCATTAAAGTCCATCTTGCAGCAATTTCGACTTTTCACATACCTGTAGACGGCTCTTCAATCTTCGCTCACAGAGTCGTTAAAAGATTTATGTTGGGCCTTAATAATTTATTCCCACATGTTCAACCGCTAGCAACACCGTGGGATCTCACATTAATACTTAAAACATTGATGCGACAACCATTGGAACCTCTCGCCTCTGTCTCTCTCTTGCACTTGTCCATGAAAGTGGCATTTCTCTTTGCAATTACATCAGCAAGAAGAGTGAGTGAAATGGCGGCACTTATGGCTGACCCGCCCTATACGGTTTCCTATAAGGACAAGGTATCCCTATGTCTCCATCCCAAGTTTCTTCCAAAAGCCTCATCTGCATTCCACGTCAATCAGGTCATTCACTTACCTGTCTTCTATCCAAAATCACATGCAACGCCACATCACAGAGCCCTCCACACCTTGGACGTCAGAAAGGCACTAGCCTATTACCTGGACTGAACCAAGGCATTCAGACGGACAACAAAGCTATTCGTGTCTACTACCGAGCAATCTTTCGGTCAGCCCATCTCTAAACAACGACTGTCCAACTGGATCTCGTCATATATACGCACAGCCTACAATATTAACCAGAAGACGCCGCCTGACACAATCCGCTCTCATTCAGCAAGATCCATGGCATCTTCAATGGTGTTCCTTGTGAAGGTTCCACTACAAACAATTTGTCAAGCAGCCACTTGGGCTTCCAATGACATGTTTGCAAAACATTATGCGTTAGAACGTTTCTTAGTAGATGATACGGCTTTCGGTCGAGCAGTACTACAAACAGTGGACAGTCCGAAGTGCCCACTGCCCCATTCCAGTGACTGCTACATACTCACCTAATGTGGAGCAGTCAGGAGCGCTGCTCGATGAAGAAATGGAGGTTACTCACCTTTGTGCAGTAGCTGAAGTTCTTCGAGATGCGCGCTCCCGACATGCTCCACAACCCACCCTCCTCCCCTCTACTTCGGAGGCTATTTCTTGTCGTTTCAGATATCTTCCAGGGTAGAAAGGAACTGACAGGAGACTGGCAGCAGGGAAGCTGTCATGCTGAAGTCACACTGGAGGGAAAGGGACACCGCCATGGCTTCCCTGCTGCAGAGCCACTGCTAATTCAAAAATCTCCGATCCGGGGTGTTTAGCAGTGCCAAACACCTAATGTGGAGCATGTCGGGAGCGCGCATCTCGAAGAACTTCGGCTACTGCACAAAGGTGAGTAACCTCCATTTCTTCGAGCAATTACTCATTTATTCTGGATCTGGCATTCATGTTCCTCAGTATGCATGAGACTGGGATCTTTCTCAGTACAAGTGTCCATTGTGGCTGTACATATATCCTATGTGCTGAGGACATATAGGGTGGGATAGCCACAGCTACTTTCCAATTCCTTCTTACCACCTGTGGCTGCTGGTGCTGCAAAGTCACCACATTACCAGTGCTTATTGACAACATCACAGCTATGAAACACATCAACAAACAGCATAATTCTGGTACTCTGAACTTTTGGACCTGTCAGTATGGCAGGTGATCATGCTCCCAATATGCTGAGATATGATTACATAATACGAGATGCAGTTCTTGCATCCAGACGCTGCTTTCCACCATTTTCTGCCTGGATGCCAGCTTGCTGACATCTCCTGATACATGCTCCTTCAAGGTTCAAAACACTAGCTCACAGCGGAAAGAATCGCATTAGCTTTACCTGTGCTGCTGACTGGAAGACGTTCTCTTTCTGTTGTGTGGAAAATCAGTGAAATTTTTCTTGCTGCCATCCTTAACTACCTGCTTTCCTTAAAGCACTTGGGGCTCTCTGTTAATGCCATTAAGTACACCTAGCAGCCATCTTCACCCGTCACCCCCAGTGGAAGGCCACTCTGTCTTCTCCCAACTGTCTATGAGTTGGTTTCTCCAGAGATTTATTCATGCTTTTTCACGAATCAGACATCTCATCCTTCTGGAATCTCTACATTGGTTTGATGGTGGTTCTCTGAACCCTTGGCATCCTGTTCTTTTCACTTGTCTGTGAAGAACACCTTTTTGTGACCAATACCTCTGCAAGGAGAGCTTCAGACAGGTATGGCAGAGCTTCCCTATACATTGTTCCATGAGTAGATTCTTGATGTGAAGATCTTGGCCTAGGATGCTGAAGGTTCTGAGCTCAAAGAAAAGAAAGGATGCTCTGGTGATTAAGGTATTGGGTGTTAGGATATGGGGGACATGGGTTCTATTTCTTTTTCTTCTATGGAGTTTCTGTGTGACTGGGGAAGTCTTAGACTCTCTGTGCCTCAGTTTCAATCTGTAAAATGTTTCCCTAAGGGTGTTGTGACGGTAAATAATTGAAATAGCGTGAAGCACTTTGAGATCTGCATTGTAAAAATTGTTCTTCAGAGTGTCTGAAGTGGGATTTTTCTCCTGTGAAAGCTCATGTAACAGATAAATCTGTTAGTCTTTAAGTGATACAGGACTCCGTATTTATTTTAAAAAATAGGCACTGTTTTTTTAGGACAGTGAGATTGATATCTCACCTTAGGTTACTGCTTAAAATGGTTTCTGGTGTTAAGCAGTTGATTCACTTAACAGTTGTCTTGCCCAAACCTTTCACTGCGAGGCAAGAGCCAGAACTTCATACCTTGGGCACTGTTAGCTGTCTCTAATACTGCCTGGAGAGAATTAGTCAGTTTAAGAACTCCCCCGGACTACTGTTAATGTTTGCCAGCAGAATGAAAGAGGAGCCTATCTCCTCTCAGTGTACCTTAATAGGTCTTGGACTCTGTTAAGGCTAGTCATGTAATGGCCTACTTAGATCCGCCTACTTTTATTAGCACTAATTCCACCAGAGCTCAGGTAGTCTGATGCCTCGCTATGGCGTGTCCCAATCTGAGATCTACCAAGCAGCTATGTGAAGCTCAAGTATAAATGAAGTGTAAATCAGTGGTACAGTTCAGCCTTGAAACTTAATGAACAAACGGGGCAGAACTTGCATCCTCTGCTTTTGAAGAAAGGATATAAAATTCAGCTCTCAATGATCTGCAGCAAATTCTAAAGGAAAGGAAATATTCTGAGTATTTGAAATAGCAGCAGTTGAAAAATTTTACAGGTCTAGAGGCACATTGTGGATTAACTTTTTTTTAAAACAATGAATAATACATATGTAAACCAAAAAAGGTGACAAGTGAGAAATCAAATTTCTACAGATTGTTATCAATCTTGTTGCGTTAAGTATAAAAATATAGTATTCTGGAATGCATGAAGTGTTATGGGTCATAACACTTCATGCATTCCAGAATACTACAGCAGTAGTACAAACAATCACTTAATTCTACTAATCCAGTCAGTTTCTTTGAAGAGCAAAAAGAAGGCAGAATTGTTTTTCTTTTCACAGCTGGTGACCTTTACCCTTCTGATCAAACTCTAATATGTTTGCATCTTTTCTACTTAGAACACAATAAGTGAATACAGTACATGATTTTCTGTTGGGGAACAGAAGGTCAACAGTTCAGCTTTATTCTCAGCATTTTACAGGCAGCATAAAGTGAAGTCCATTGAAATGTGGGTAATAGTATTCCAAGAGATTTGCAATAAATGTAGCAGCGTATGGTGGTTCTGAGCTCTGTCCTTTAATGTAAGATCAAGGTTAAATATTTGCAACAGAGAACTCTGTTCTTTGTTTTTAAAGCCAGTGAATGTATTTATGCATCTAATAAAGTTTGTTAGAAACCAGTAATGTTTCATATGGTGAAGTGAAAGATGAGGAACAGCAAATTAGGACCAGATCATTTTAACCATTTCAAAAGTTGAGATTGCTAAATGTTCAGTGAAATCTTAATGAGGAAGGGAAGGGTTCTTTAAAATTTTATAACATTTACAATGTGCTCTCATCAATATTGCTAGCTTAGGCAGTAGCTTTTCATTGTTTTGCCATTTTCTTATTTCATAATTTAACACAACAACTCTGCATTTAAACTGATAGTCACTGTAGATAGCATCAGCCTATGAACAACAGACTGGATTTGTCTTCCCCAGAGCATGTCATACAGCATAACATACAGAACTCTTTACATTTTCCTTCTAAGTTTTTTGTTTTCTTCTATATGATTCTATATGTATAATTTTTTTTTATTTTCATGACCCTTTCATTTATTGGGTTTACTACATTTTTCATTAAGAAGTTATATAAAGGCCGGTAAGTGTAATATTAGACCTCCCACTTTGTCTTGCACAGTGGGCATTTTTGTGTAAATTGTACTTTCTCTGCACTCCCTCTTTGTTCTGCCTACTTAACTTCAGTTTTATAAATTTCACTGGGGCATCCATTCAGAACAATAAAATAAGAATGGAGTTGAAGGTTAACAGGGAAAAACAAAGGCTTCTCCTTATTTATAACTGGGAAGAAGTATCTACATAGTGACACTGATTGCTGACCATTGATTGTCCTATTGGGGCTCTTCTTGAGTAGGGACAAGAGTTTGGTTCTCATATGAAAGGCTTTCTTCACTGCAGCTGAATTCTTTAATAGTCATGTAGTTCCCTTAAATCTGAAAGGTGACTTGAGAAGATATTTTTGAGAGTTGTGCTTGTGGCCTTTTGTCCCCTCCATTTTTGTGTATGAAGAAGGTCTGAAAGACAGCAATACCCTGGCGTTCAGAATCTGTAACAGATTTTTTTCCTGAAATGTTATCTAACTTGAAGGATTGATTAGGTGCCTATAAAAGCCATTTGTCTTTAAAAAAAAAACAAATAAAATAAAATAAAAATAAAAAAACCTACCCACCAATTGCTCAGTTTGTTCTGTGTGCTTGTGATATCATCATTCCAATAGTTCTCCAGTCTCCACAACATTTTCTTTCCCCTTCTTCAATCGTTCAGGTTTCCTTTATGTATAGGTTTTTACCATTGTCAATTACCGTACAATGTATTATTTTTCTTCAGGTGAATGGTCACTGTGTATATTACATATGTAGGTACACACATGCTCCATGTGCATGTGTCCAAAATTCTCTTGAAAGCAGTATCTCTTGACCCACACATGCAAAGTAGCTCTCTTCATGTTCCCAACCAAGTGCATGAAAGATAGTGCAAGTTGATGCCTCTCTAGTTCCTTCTTACCCCTGAAGATCGTGAATTGGAATCGTGTCCACCTTTATTCCATGTATAAACTGTAATGTGAAACACTTGTAAGTAGGTATTCTGTCATAGATGTTTCCTGTTAGGTTACATCCCAATTTTCCTAAATTGTTTGAGTTCTTTGAGTTCTTGCTCATATCCGTTCCATTTAGGTGCAAGTACACACCCAGTGCATGGTTGCCCAAAGGTTTCCCCATGAGAGATCCATATGGCTGCCTCTGGAGCTCACGGGAGTGCCACCTTCATGGTGCTCAATATAGGGCTTTGCCAACCTACCACCTACTCAGTTCCTTTCTACCTGCTGTGATGGTACTCCATCCATTGCCTCTTGCTCTGCAGGGGATCTTTTCTTCCAGTATTTTCCATTCCATTCTCCTGTAAATAGTTAGAATAGTGTTACTGGTAATTATTAAGTAATTTGGTTAAAACAGAGCAGTTATACACTTACGGGATCAGTCATTCTCTCCAGGGCCAAGGTGTCTTGTTCCCCTGGATTCAGATTGCATGAACTGTGTAAAAAGCCCAAGTCCAGGAATGATGTATCTCAGTTGTCTTGAGTAGGCACACCAGAGGGACCGCTACAAAATTTGCAAAGGTTTTTGTCCTTGAATTCAGAAGGATGGGAGCCAAAGGCTGAAGTTTCTCCTCATGGAAAAGGCACTCTGGCCATCTCTGAATCTGTTGGAACCGAGGCCCAGCACATCTACATTGGTGAGAAGTTCTCTAGCTTCTGTTTGCGACTCAGTGCTGGGGAAGGACTCATGCTTCTTTCATAAGCCAAAGAGGACAGACACAGATCAATCACACACATCTGGACCACTGGGACATGAGTGATAGTGTAGTGCAATCTGTGCCAGACCACTCGAGCATTACTTCCAATGTGCAGAACTGTTGAGTCTGGTACTGATGAGCTCCCTTGCCCAGAGAGTTAGAGAAAGGGGAGGATGATCTTCAGCTACCATTCACCCCAGGAGCCTTTGAAGTGGCCAGAGAGCTCATGAAGAGTACAGTGCTGCTGACTCACAAAAGGCCACTAGAGGTAGTAGCCCTGGTACAAGGAAGGCTGGTACTGTCAAAAGCATGGCCAGGGGTGATGTTTTGTGGTGATGGTTGTTGAGACTGATTGCTGGCACAGAGGGGCACTGCACAGCTGTGGTCCTCCAACAGTGAGCATTCTGGGCTCAACTCCAAAGAGGACTCCTGTGCCTTGCACAGAAGCCAGTACTTGGAGCCAGGAGAGGACTCATCCATTTGCCATGCCACAGGACCCGAGTTAGGGGCCCTTATCGGACCACATGGATCTTTTTCCACTATGGATGGCTTTTGTCCTTGGCATGAGGAAGTGGATACCCCCAGGCCAGGTCAGGGACTTTCTTGACCTGATGCCAGTACCAGCACTGAGTTGGACTTTGAGCCTGGACACTACAGCATTGGTACCAAGCTTGAGATTACCAGCACCATTGTGGAACTAGAACATCAAGCTCCACAAGATTCCTTGGGTGATGAGGTACAGGAAACTGTCCTAATAAGTGAATAGCTGTCCTCATCCCTGGATGATGTGGTTGCCAGTGTCTCCCCACCACTGGCAGTGGAAGATAGTAGGGCCCCGCAGGACTTTCTCTTTAGAATTGCCCAAAACCTGAGAATTCAGGTTGAGAAAGTGTCTAAAAGGAGGGGAGGGTAAGGTAGACTTGATGATAGATGACCTGTCTCCATTAGCACCAGCCATCATGATTTTGCTCCTAATAAAAACAATTGCTGAAAACATTGTGCTACACCTCTGCTTCAGTTCCCCCTGATTGCCAAGAAAGTCAAATGGAAGTACTTTCCTTCCTTCAGAAGGACATGAGTATCTACGTACTCATCCCCCTCCTTGGTCTCTGATAGTGGCAGCTGCAAATGAAAGGAGAGACAGGGGAACCTGGGCCTTATACCTAACTCCAAGGAGACTAAGTGAATGAACTTTTTGGGCAGAAAGGTGTGTTCTGCTGGGGGCCTGCAACTCAAAGTAATGAACCAGCAGATTATAATAAGTAGGTATTACTTTAACACCAGGAGGTGTAGGGGTGGGCTTGGGGCTCCGTAATGAAATTCGCAATTTATTCCAGCTGTCTCCAAGAGAGAATTTATGGCCTTGGTGGAAGAGGGTAAAGCAATGGCAAAGTCTTTGCTGCAGGGGTCATTAGATGCGACTGACACAGCAGTCCGTACTGTAGCCTCAGCACTAACAATGTACCACTGCTTGCACCTACAGGCCTCTAGCTTATCCAGGAGGTCCAAAAGGCTGTGCAGGGCTTCCCTTTTGAGAGTCAGTCACTATTTTCAGACTAGACTGATACAAAACTTAATAGTTTAAAACAGTAGTTCTCAACCTTTGGTGGGTCATGACACCCTTGGCAACATATTGTGACTCTACAGGATGCACTAACCCATTCCTTCCAGGCCAAATCCAGCCACCCCCCCCCCTGCACACTTACTACTGTATGGTGAAACAGTAATGTGTCCCAACATAGTGGTTGAGAACCACTGGTTTAAAAGACTCCAGGACTACCCTGAGTGCCTTGGATCTGCGTACCCCAGAAGAGGGATTTTAGATCACAAAAGCTTCCTTTTTTCCACAAGCCCCACCAGAGCTCAGACTTCAGTTGCAGAAGGGCCTGAACCAATAGAAGGAAGCTTTATCGGTGTCATCCAGTCATAGCAAGGGTCCAATGGGCCAGTCTTCAGATCCAAAGCATAAATTTGGATGTGGACGTTGGGATGGCGTAGAAATACGAACCTTGCATCCTCCATTCCTTTTATTTTAAAACACGTACCCTCCCTCTGCCCTGCATGAGCTCAGAGTATATCAGACAGATGGGTACTATGTATCATGGAACTGATGTATTCCATCCAGTTCAGCTCCTACCCATACTCATGTTCCCTACCCTCTCCATCCTTCTTTACGGACCCTTCTCACAAGCACCTTCTGATTCAGGAAGTGCAGGAGCTCCTAAAAGTGGGAGCTGTTGAGGAGGTTCCTCTAGAGCTAACGGCAGGGGCTTCTGTTCCTGGAATTTTCTAATTTCAAAAGCTGCATGTGGTTTCAGGCTGATCCTAGACTTGAGAAACCTCAGCAAATATATGAAGAAGTTGAGGTTCCAAATGGTCTTCCTGCTGTTGATCATCTGTGCTGGATCCAAGAGATTGTCATCTTTGACCTGAAAGATGCATGTTTCCACTTGTTGATTATCCCAAGACATGGACAATTCCTTTACTTTGTGATTAACCAATCCCACTACCAGTTTGCAGTGCTCCCGTTTTGTCTTTCAGCAGCTCCCAGAGTCTTCACAAAATGCATAGTGGTGGTGGCAGCACTCCTCAGAAACGAGGATTTAGATCTACCTATAGTTGGATGTTTGGTTGATCACGGGTCACTCCAGACAACAAATGAAGTTGGGCATAGAATTCATAAAGCTGTTGTTTGCCAAACTAGGTCTCCTGTTCTATGCACAAAAGTCAGTCCTGATCACCACACAAACAATAGAGCTTATACAAGCAGTCATAGACTCAAACGAAGCCAGGTTTCTGGACCATTCTGTCCATCATAGAAGACTGGAAGCAGCACTCTATGATCACAGTCAGAAACTGCCTAAGCTACTTGGTTGCTTGTACTCAGGTGTTCAGCATACCAGACTGCACCTCAGATCTTTACAGGCATGTTTCACATCAGTTTACTGACAATCCTGGGATTGCCTGGGCAAGATCGTATCAATCGCAGCATCAGTATTGACATGCTGTATTGGTGGCTAGACCTGTGGGTAATATCTGCTGGAGATGCATTTTCAGGGCTGGCCCCACCCTGACTCTGGGGACTGATGCCTTGTACATGGACTGGGGGGACTCACATAGGCCCCTACAGACCCAAAGGCTGTAAATGCAGGAAGATCTGTCCATGAACATTAACATGAATGCATTAAGAATGGTGTAACTCGCTTCTCAAATCTTCCAGGCCTGTTTGAAAGGCAGATGCATCAACACACAGCACAATGGTGATGTTTTATATAAACAAAAGGGTGGTGTTCACTCTTGTCTCCTATATCATGAAGCCCTTAACCTTTGGCACTTTTGAATAGGTCATGCAATACCTACAGAAGCCTCTTACCTGTCAGGGTCCCAGAAAGTGCCCACAGACTACCTCAGGAGATTAATATCTGCCCTCAAGAGGTCTCTCCACCTAGATGTGGTGAACAACAACTTCCAAAGGTGGGGGGTTCCCCCCAAAGAGATCTGTTTGTGACACAGTCCAACAGCAAGTGCACACAGTTCTGCTGTTTCCAGAACCACAGCCTGGGGTTGGTTACAGGTACTTTCCTCATCCTGTGGAAGGGGCATCTGTTCTATGCCTTTCCCCAAGTATATTTGGTAAACAAGGTCTTTTAACGGTCAGGAACAACAAGTCGGCAGTGATCTTGGTAGTCCCAGTATGGTTGCATCAACATGAGTGCACCATGCTTCTCAAGCTGTCAGTGGAGGTCCCTATCAGTCTTTCATTAGTGCCAGACCTAATACTCAGGATCAGGATCATGGCTGCCTTTGTCATCAGAACTTGCAATCCCTTCACCTTACATCATGGAAGTTCAATGGTTGAACTTGTAGGAGGTACAGTGTTTGGAGCTGGGCAAAGAGATCTTTCTGGAGTTTTCTAGAAGACTCTCCAGTAGGGCTACCTGACTAGCAAAATGGTTCTTTATCTTGTGCATGCAGAAAGATACATCTCTGAAGATGTCACTTATATGTCTTGGACTACCTGTTATATCTTAAACATCTAGGGTCTTTTAGCATCTTTTAATTAAGGTCCACCTAGCTGAGATTTCAGCTTTTCACCCAGGCATGACTGGCTGCTCGATCTTCACAAACCACCCATAGTAGGTCACTTTCTCAAGGGCCCCAATAGTTTTGTTCCCTCAGACATGCCAGCCAGTTCCTCAATGGGACCTTAACTTGGTTCTGTCAGCACTGATGAAACCTCCATTTGAAACACTGGTTACATTCTTCCTCCTGTGCATATCGTGGAAGGTAGCCTTCCTAGTGACCATTAAAGTGACTAGAATAGTTTTGGAACTCCAAACCTGAACATCGGACCTGCTTGCATAGTCATCGTCAAGGACAGGGTTCATCTGTGACAGCACTTGGCCTTTCTTCTGAAAATAGTTATACAGTTCCATTCAAACCAGGACATTTTTTCTTCCATTTTGTTTACACCAAACTGTATGCTAGCAGCCATGAACAAAGGCTTCATTTCCTGGACAATAAGAGGCCATTAATTTTCTATATTGAAAAAACAGAACCATTTAGGAAGATGTATCAACTTTTGTGGTAGTGGCAGATAAAACAAAGGACTTCCCAGACTCCTCCCAAAGGATCTCATCGTGGATCATGTCATGCATCAAGGCCTCGTATGGCCAGGCAAATGTGCCTCCCCTAGAGTTGACAGCATATTGCAGAAGAGCCCAGGCAGCCTCAGCAGCTTGCTTAAAACTCAAGTCTTGTTTCAGAACATCTTTAGTGCATCAAGGTGATAATCCACCCACATCTGTGCAGCACACAATGCCATCGTTCATCAAGCCAGAGATAATGTAGTAGTTGATAGAGCAGTTCTGCAAAAGCATGTTCCACTTAATTCTGACCCCACCGCCTTTGTGGCTGCTTGCAAGTCACCTAGTTGTTATGGATGTTCGTAAGCACTTTAGAGAAAAAAGGACAGTTGTTATCCATTCCAAGACCCATCTGCCTAACTCAATGTCAGAGTGCCAGCAAGAAGGAACTGAGTAGGCAGAGTGTCAGTAGAGCCCTATGGAGGGCACCATGAAAGCATGACACCAGGGGGCTCCAGGGCCATCCCTGTGGATATGATCGGTGGGGCGGGAATCTTCCTGTAGCTGTTCACAGGGTGTGCACACTCTTAATTGGAATGGACATGAGCAACATACTCAAAGAACAATAGTTACAGAAAGTTAGTAACTGTCTTTTTCCCATCATTCAGGCAACACTTATAGTTTTCCCAAAACACCATACTTCTTTCAAAGACAGGACACTTCACTTCCTCAGTGTCAGGCATCTCCTGATTTTCTGTGTGCAAAAAACCAAACAAACTAGAAAATTTCAGACTCTTTGACAGAGCAGAAAGACCACATAGGCAAGCCATATCCTCCCACAGGATTTCTAAGTAGATTTCAGGATGCATCTTAGAATGCTTTGAAATAGCAAAAATTTCCACCCACCTAATAGTGTTAGAGCTCAGTCCATGTGATCCCTCCATAACATCTCTGTTGGATGTTCCATTGCAAGAGGATTCTGGGGCAGCAAGTTAGAGTTCTTTCTAACTCCACTATAGTGTTAGTTACACTATGCTCTAGACCAGTGGTTCCCAACCAGTGTGCCGGGGCACACGGGTGTGCTGCAGGAACACCCAAAGTGTGCTGCAAGCATGCCCGAGAGCTGGAGTTAAAGTTCCCTCCCTGCTCAGCCCAGCCACCTGGGCTGTGCAGGACTGGGAAAAGGCAGGGGTTAAAGTAAGGGGGAAGGCACCAGAACACAGTTCCAGGGCCCCCTATTTTTAGGTTGGCAGCATTCTGGCCCCCCAAAATAGAGGAAGGCACTAGAATGGGGAGTTCCAGGGGTCCCCCTAAAAATAGCAGGAGCAGCCTAAATATGCCGTTCAGGTGGCTCCACCTTAAACCTGGCTGCGTCTTAAGCCCAGGCAGGAGTGTGTGAATTTCCCCCTTCAGGGCAAAGCAGCTTTTGTCAGCAGCCTGCAAACACCCCAGGTAAGGACTTTGGGGGGGGTGCTGCTGGGGGCTGTATGGGGCAGGTGTGTGTGTGTGTAGCAGAGGTGGGTGGGAGTGGATGTGTAGCAGAGGGTGTGTGGCTGGGGTTGTGGGTGGCTGATTGATTTGGGGGTGTGTGTATCTGGGGGGTGGGGTGGCTGTGTGTGAGGGGGTGTAACTGGGGGCTGAAGGGTCCAGCATAAGCAGAAGGGGGAAGGGAGGACAGGACCCACTGGGTGGGAGGGAGCAGCAGAGGGATGAGGATTTGCCCTGGGTGGCAGGGAGCCACTGTGGAGAAGGGAGAAGTGGGTGCTGTGCCATGCTCCCCTGCTGTACCTTCTCACTCCCCAGGTTCTCCCCTGCCCCCCCCCCCCAGCCACTCTTGTTCTGGCTTCCTCTCTCCTCTCTTGCCACCCTTGTGCTGTTCCCCATATGGCTGTCCTTGTCCTCTTTTGCCACTCCTGCCCTGCTCTGCTCTGCTCTGCTCTCTAGACTCACTCCTGCCACTGCAAACAACTCCTGACCTCCCGTTTTGCCACCCCTGCTCTGCTACCCCCAACTATCCCACATAGCAGCATTTCCAAAACACTGTGCCATGATTCATGAATCTTCATAAGTAATTTAAGTTAATTTGAATATTCATGAGTTTTTTAATAGTGGTGTCCCTTGAAAAATTTGAAGGTCTCAGGTTGTGCCACGGTAGAGAAAAGGTTGGGAACCACTGCTCTAGACCACGTAGTGTGCCAATACAGCTCTAGGAATGGTAGTACTAGAAGCATCTCTGCTTCCACCTCCCTCACATACTCTTCCAGTCTGAACAGTTTGCCTGTCACTCACATATGGAATACATAGGGGCCATCACTCAAAGAAGAAATGGAAGTTACTTGTAACTAGAGGTTCTTAGAGGTAAGTCATCCCTTTCTGTATTTCATTAAGTATCCTCGTTCCCCTCTGCTTTGGAGCTGGTTGGATTGCGGTGAGAGGAGGAACTGGAGAGGCTTTGACCCGTGCTGCCTTTTATACCCACTACTTTGAACAATTCTGACTCTAGTGCATGGCATTTTTACTCACACCTGGAATACAGGTAGGGAGCTACCAAGCATCTTGAAGAACTTCCAGTTATCGTAAGTAATCTCTGTATCCCTTTCTTAGCCAGATTTTCTTAAACTTTTTCTTCCTTATTATACTCAACACCAAACTATTTTCAATCTCATTTCAGCCTCAAAGGCTGTTTAATATGAATTGTCCATGACAACTTTTCAACTACAAATTATCTTCCTGGCTTACACTGATCCTAAGATGAGTTATCTAGTGTCAATACACTTAAAACTTGCATTTAGGTGATACCATGTGGTTTGAATAGACTATTTGCAGTTTGTAATTCAATTTAAATATAAGCATGTATGAGAATCAAAGAAAGGAAATTTGCAGTACAATAGATTTGAAAAATTCCTAATTAGAAATAGTAATATCCTTTTACTTTTTATGAAAGACAGTGTTCAGTTCCAAAGAGGTAGCCATGTTAGTCTAGTTCAGCAAAACAAACAAGGAGTCCTGCTGTACTTTTAAAGAATAACAAATCTGTTTATTGCATGAGCTTTCTATAGGGGAAAATATCACACTGTCAGATGCTTGAAGATGGGAGGTCAGATCTGTATATGAATTCCAGTTCTGCAGTTTCTCTTTGAAGCTTTGATTTTACAAATTCATATACAGATTTGGTAAGTTGCATTAACGTTAAATAGAGATCTTGGGGTTTTTTTCTTATTACACTGTGTGATTTGACCTCACCTTCCTCTGTATGCTGTTCTCCACTGTTTTGAATCTGAACAACTGTTTTGAATTGCTGTAATAATAAGACCTGATCCTAGGACTTAAACTTCCCTGCATTTATTTCCTCTTGTTCTGTAAGTTCCCCATCTTTAAGCTTCTGCCAAAGTGGGATTTTTTCCTATGAAAGCTCATGCAGTCAATAAATTTGTTAGTATTAATTAGGAATCCACATTTTCTAAAAAAGAATGCTTTTTGAGTAAAGAGGAAAGGGCAGAGGTTGTCACATTGATTAAGCATTATTATCTTGATATGGCTCCATATAAGAAATTTTGTGTCACAGTTGTATCACTAATGACATAAAAATTAAATCTGACTCTGGGGAAGTAAGCCTATTTGGAGGTCACATCATTTGACACAGATAACTTCACACAGAACAATAGAATACTATTTATTGCACTTATTTAATGGAAAGTTGTAATTTAGTTTTTTCCCCTCTAGGCTTCTACAGTAAACCACTATCTTGTAAAATCATTTGGGATTTGTTGTACATTTTGGTAGAATCCAGACTGTGGAAACTTCTGCAGACATGTTCTGGCTAAGGGGCTCTCAGGAGTGGGATTTAATGAACTGGGCTTAGCAGCTGAGGATGAGGCAGTCATGACAGTGTTCTCTGGGGCTCTGAAATATATTTAAGTTGACTATAACAAAATGATAATGTGAAATTTCATAGTCTCAGTAATTTCCAGATCTAATTTAAGAGGGTTCTTGTTTTCCTATTAGTGTTGTGTTGTAGGCAACCTGGAAGTGGAAGTTAAACTGTGTTCTTTTGATTTGTGCTTTATCAACACCAATTAAGATTCTGCAGTATGTTTCGTTTAGAAAGAACTAGACTGATAGCTATTTGTTATTTTTGAGCACTTCCCAAAATGTTTAAAATAAATACATTTTAAATATCCCCAAATGGCCCGAAGACTGCTTTTTCTTTCCTCTAATCCCAGGTGATTGGTCCCGTTAAAGGATCTTTCATATTTATTTTTAAGGTTGCAAGTTTAGTGGTTATTTTTTTTTCTCCTCTGATATCTTTCAAAGTCTTGTCCCCTACTCTAATCAGCTTCACATGTGAGGCTGAATGCCATCATAATTCCAGATGAATATAGATCTCAGGAAATTCTTATCAGTGAGCATACTCGGGGATCTGAAGGCCAGTTTCAGAGAGGACCCTAAAAGTAAAGACTGACTTTAAACTTACTCATTACTAAGTGGAGAGCCAGTGCAGTGAGCTCAGTCCAGTGAAGATGCACTTTCAGCAACTGTTGCTGAAGATCAGGCAAGCTGTTGTGGTTTGGAACAATTGAAGCTCTTCTAATATTGTTTATATTCATTCCTAAGACAGTAACCACAAAAGTGAGGCTGTGTATAATAGGTCCCCCATGTTTAAAAAAGATGAATTAAAACTGGAACAGGTGCAGAGAAGGGCTACAAGAACAGTCTGTGGAATGGAAAACCTGCTTTATGAGAAGAGGCTCAAGGAACTTGGCTTGTTTGACCTGACCGAAAGAAGGTTGAGGAGTGATATGATCGTTCTCTATAAATACATCGGAGGAATAAAGTGCCAGAGAGGAAGAGGAATTGTTTGAATACAGCACTAATGTGGACACTAAAACAAATGGATGCATCAGGAAATTTAAGCTTGAAATTAGACATAGGTTTCTATCCTCAGAGGAGTAAAAGTTCTGGAAGAGCCTTCCAATGGGACCTCTGGGAGGAAAAAAAACCATAACTGCTTCCAAAACGGAGCTTGATAAGTTTATGGAGGGGATGGTATGACGGGATGGCCTACTTTGGAAATTGACTGATCTTTGGCTGCTGGCGGTGGATATGCCAGCGGCCTAAGAAGGGAGTGTAGGTGGAGTGGATTCTGAGTTGTTATAGAGAATTCTTTCTTGGGGGACTGGCTGGTGAGACTTGCCCATGTGCTCAAGGTTTAACTGATCTCCATATTTTGGGGTCTGGAAAGAATTTTTCCCCCGGGCAGTTTGGCTAGGGCTATGGGTTTTTTTTGCCTTCCTCTGTAGCATGGGGCATAACTCATGTGCCAGTGAATTCTTTGTATCTTTAAGTCCTTAAATCATGATTTGAGGAGGTAAATAATTCAGTCTAGGTTAGAGGCTTTATTGCTGGAGTGGGTGGGAAGAGGTTTTGTGACCTGCATTGAGCGGGAAATCAGACTTGATGATCATACCAGTCCTTTCTGACTTTAGAGTCTGAGTCATCTGCTGATACGGTAGGGTGCAGTCTGCCAAACCTTAATTTTTAGAGACTTCAGCAGCAGTGAACCCCAGCATTGTCTACAAAGATGGGGGATCCAGGATAGGGTCTTTGAATAAAAGGTGATGTGGTAGTAGTTTAGTTCCAAAGGGGCAGCTGTGTTAGCCTAGTAAAGCAAAAATAGTGAGGAGTCTTGTGGCACTTAAGACTAACAGATTTATTTATGGCATGAGCTTTCATGGGAGAATATCCCACTTTGTCAGGGGCTTTGAAGAGGGAGAACTTACAGAACTGGATGAAAATAAGTGCAGGGGAGTGTAAGACATGGGATCAGGTCATACTGCAACAGCAAATCACTGCATTTGTAAGGATTCAAACCCTAGGAAACAGGACACAGAGGGAGGTTGAAGTCAAATTACCTGTTTATCATCTATGGATTCTTTTCACATTATAACAGGTAATTTGACTTCAGCCTCCCTTTGTGTGCTGTTTCCTAGAGTTTGAATCCTTACAAATGCAGTGATTTGCTGTTGCAGTATGACCTGATCCCATGTCTTACACTCCCCTGCACTTATTTTCATCCAATTCTGTAAGTTCTCCCTCTTCAAAGCCTCTGACAAAGTGGGATATTCTCCCATTAAAGCTCATGCCATAAATAAATCTGTTAGTCTTTTAAGTGCCACAAGACTCCTTGCTTTGTATGGTAGTAGTTTGTTTCCCTTTTCCTTAGAGTCTGTATACATGATTAAAAGAACGCCTTATAAAGTAACTGGCTAATCTGATTAGAAGAAGAAAATTCCTTTTACCATCTATGTAGTCTGAATCTAATTTACACTAAGCTTTGTTTTTCACATAGATCCTAAATTTGTGTGTCATGCCTGTGTTCAGCTTCAGATGGCTGTTTTTTATATGGGTGCTGATTTCAGCCACAAATTAAGACTTTTAGATAGAGATGCAAATAACATGTGGACCTGGATTTTGCCTGCACACACTGGCATTTTAGACCATTGCATGTCACAATTCTGCCTCGTCAACTTACGCTGCATGTAGATGAAGCCCAAGCTCAAATAGAAGCTGTTTCACTCTCCCACAGCTTGATTAACTCTCCACTATTAGTAGTAGTAATTGTCTCTAAAGTCAGCAGATGTACAAAATTAGATCTGTTGAGGAACTGCTGTTTTTACATTGTAGGTTTTCTGACTATAATCACAGCTGAAGTAAAAAGAAAAAGAAAAAATAAACCAGCTAAAATAGTTCAGACATTTCTAAATTCAGGTTTTATAAACAAACCATATATATGATAAATACACATAGTGCATAAATAAGTACCGGAAGTGGTAGTCCACAGGATGTTTCTCTCACTGTTCTAAATTTAATATAACCATATAATGGACAAAATACATGATTATTTTGTATAATGTTCTTGATCTCTTTTAGCAATGCAGTTAATGGTTTGTTTACTGAGTTCATAAAAAATCAGATAATTTTCTGGCAGTTTTCCAAATAGGTTTAATTTTGTATAAATCATGGCTAGGTGGGAAAAATGTGTTCTTTTGGACTATATTGTATTCTCAAGACCCATTTCAAGTGTAGAAGTAAAATTAGGCAGACCAAAAGAGAATTTAAAAACTAGCCAAAAAACACAAACTAACAGCAAAACTTTATTAAGTACTTCAGAAACTGGAAGTCTGCCAAAAACTTAATGGGGCCACTGGACAATTGAAGCACTAAAGAAGCACCTAGGGAAGATGAGATCGTGGCAGAAAGGCTAAATAAATTCTTTGCATTTGTCTTCATTGCAGCAGATGTGAAGGAGACTCCTTCACTTGAGCTCTTTTTGGTTAACAGAACTGCTCTCACACTGATGTGTAGGTAGAAAGTTTTTAAACAAACTGATAAATTTAAGAGTAAGAAATCAGCAGGACCAGATGTTGTTCTCACAAGAGTTCTGAAGGAACTCAAGTATGAAATTGCAGAGATGAAAAAGTGTGGAATGTAACCAATCACTTATCAGCCTCTACCAGGTGGCTGGTATATAGCTAATCACAAAAAAATGAGGCCTGGAAGGGTTTTAGAAGGTCATCTTGCCAACACCCAGCTCAAAGCAGCACAAATGTCAATTAAATCTTCCTAGCCAGAGCTTTGGCAAGCTACACCTTAAAAATCTAGGGATGGAGACCCACCACCTGCCTAAGTAAACTCATAGACTCATAGGTCAGAAAGGACCAGTATGATCATCTGCTCTGACCTCCTATACAATGCAGGCCTCAAAACCTAACCCACTCACTCCAGCAATAAGCCTCTAACAGAGTCCTCAAACTCAAATCACCACAAGGGCCACATGAGGGCTAGTACATTAGCCTCAAGGCCACAGCACTTACACTTTTTCATACAACAATATTGCAAATATCAGTAATGATAGTGGTGTTGTGGGCTGCAGGAAATAGCATTAAGGACCGCATGTCATCTCCGGGCTGCGTGTTTGACGCCCTGGCTCTAACCAATGACTGAATTTATTTACCTCCTCAAATTGTGATTTAAGGACTTTAAGGTATTAGGTGAGCCATGTTCCATGCTACAGAGGAAGGCAAAAAAAACCCCATAGCCCTAGCCAATCTGCCCGGGGGAAAAAATTCCTTCCTGACCCCAAAATATGGCGATCAGTTAAACCTTGAGCACATGGGCAAGTCTCACCAGCCAGTCCCCCAAGAAAGAATTCTCTATAACAACTCAGAATCCACTCCACCTACACTCCCTTCTTAGGCCGCTGGCATATCCACCGCCAGCAGCCAAAGATCAGTCAATTTCCAAAGTAGGCCATCCCGTCATACCATCCCCTCCATAAACTTATCAAGCTCAGTTTTGGAAGCAGTTATGTCTTTTTGCCCCCCAGAGGTCCCATTGGAAGGCTCTTCCAGAACTTTTACTCCTCTGAGGATAGAAACCTATGTCTAATTTCAAGCTTACGTTTCCTGATGAATAGTTTGCATCCATTTGTTTTAGTGTCCACATTGGTAGTGTACTCAAATAATTTCTCTTCCTCTCTGGCATTTGTCCCTCTGATGTATTGATAGAGAACAATCATGTCACTCCTTAAACTTCTTTTGGTTAGGTCAAACAAGCCAAGCTCCTTGAGCCCCCTCATAAGGCAGGTTTTCCATTCCACGGACTGTTCCTGTAGCCCTTCTCTGCACCTGTTCCAGTTTTAATTCATCTATTTTAAACATGGGGGACCAGAACTGCACACAGTGTTCCAGATAGGGTCTCTATTCCAGTGCGTCACCACCCCACCAGTGAAAAAGTTTTCCTTAATATTCAGTCTAGACTTTTCCCACTGCAACTTGAAACCATTGTTTACTGCTACTGAGAATGGCCTAATTTCCTCTTCCCTGGAACCCACTTACAGGTAGTTAATGGCTGCTATCAAATCCTTTTCTCATTCTTCTCTTCTGCAGACTAAAGAGGCCCAGTTTCCTCATCCTCTTCTATAAGTCATGTGCTTCATCCCCTTAATGGTTCTTGTTGGCTTCTTCTGGACACTTTCCAGTTTGTTTAAATCCTTTCTGTAGCAAGGGACCCAAAACTGGGCATAGTGCTGTAAATGTGGCCTCACAAGTACCAGATAGAGGGGAATAATCACTTCCCCAAGTCTGCTAGCAGTGCTTCTGCTACTGCAGCTCAATGTGGCAGTAAGCTTCTTGGCAGTCAGGCTGAAATATTGACTCCTGCTCCTATCCAGCTTCTTGTCCACTCTAACCTCCAGGCCCTTTTCAGCAGAGTTGCTGCCTAGTCAGTTGATCCCCAGTCTGCAGCAGTGTATGGGATAATCAGATGCTGATTGTTTAAAAAAAAAAAAAAATCTTAATGTGTGCCTGGCACTTATAGGCTGGTTAGACTAATTTTAATAGCCCACACAGTGGTTGAAATAATAGCAGAGAGAATTATTATTAATTGGCTAAAAGATAGGAAACAAAGGCTAGGTAAATTTTCCTAGGGGAGAGAGGTAAATGGGGAATCCCAGGGATCTCTGCTATTTAACATATGCATAATTGATCTGGAAGAAGAGAAACAGGTGGTAAATTTTGCAGATGATGCATAATTACTCAGGATAGTTAAATCTAAAGCAGACTGTGAAGCATTACAAAGGGATCTCAGAAAGGTGAGTGAGTGGTTTAAGAAAAAATTGGATGAAATTCAGTCTCGATAAATACAAACGGAATTTACATTGGAAAAACGTAGCCCCAGCTATACATACCAAAATGATGGTCTAAATTAGCTTTTACCACTGAAGAAGGAGAACTTGGAGTCCTCATAGATAATTCTCTGGAAACATCAAGGGACAGAAGGGGTTGTAGCTTTATAGGAGGTTGTCTCAGTGGCCATTTAGAGAAGAGATCAAGAAAAGAGGGTAAGGAAGTGGCTTGGGACCTTGAAAGGACTCATCAGAACCTGGAGGATACACAGAGCAATGAGGACTCTGCAGGAGGATTTCATGTTTAAGGGTTTTATTTTTCTGTAGATATGCTGTACATGTTTTATGTTTTCTGTATGAATAAAGTGTGATTGGTTTAGCAAGTCTTTTGCAAAGTCTCTTTCCTTCTTTTTCTCGTACTTTCTGCAGTAATCCAGAGGGTTGTTAGCCTCAGTTGAACTCTGGGAAGCCAGCAGTTAGCAGAACAGCTTCCTAGCTTCCTACCACCCTGGCCAGTTCCACCTTTGGCAACAGGTGTCCAGTCCTGCCAGGCCTTTGGCCATAGGATCCCAGCCTCCCAGGCTCTCTTCTTGGCTCCTTGATGGATTATGTGATCTTGGACAAGGCAGATTGGCCCAGTTCTCATGGCTAGCAAAGGTTTCAGGGCCTAGAAGGTTACTGTGGAGTCCCATATCTCAGGAAGGGATGTTAGGTAAATGATCTGCATCCTAAGAATGTGTTTAGAAGCTCAGAGCTAGAGCCCTGCACAGATACAAATAAGTGGATCCATATCCGACCTGCATCCACAAGAAATGGCCTGTGGATATTCATGTTATATCCGCATATTTGCAGGGCTCTAGCTCTGTGCAGATAAAAATATGCGGATCTGTATCTGATCTGCATCAGCAAGAAATGGTCTGCGGATATACGTGGATTTGCAGGGCTCTACCCAGAGCTTGAAATAACTGGATGCTGTCCAGACCCAGCCTGCCTGAAGAGCACATGGGATCTGAAGTTTGGGTCTATTACGGTGACCTGTTGAAGCGGATTTTAGTAGTGTATAGAACAGGCATGGCCAAAATACGGTTCGTGAGCCTCGTATGGCTCTCGAAAGAAAAAGAGCGGCTCGCAGAAGAGCATGGCAGGCAAGCATGGCATGGTTGGAGATTGGGGGGAGGAGTGCGGTGTGGCTGGGGACAGCAGGGAGGCTTGACATGGTCAGAGACGTGGGGAAAGCACATTGTGGTCAGAGACAGCAGGGATGTGGTGGCATGGTAAGAGATGGCAGGGAAGAAGCTGCAGGGTCGGGGATGTGGGGAAGGCACAGCATGGTCAGGGATGGTAGGGAAGCGGCAGCATGGTGAGGGACAGCAGAGGAGCAGCAGCATGGTAAGAGACCACAGGGAAGTGGCAGCATTGTCAGAGATGGGGGGTGGGGGAGAGAAGCGTGGCATGGTCAGGGAAGCTGTGGCATGTTTAGATTTTCTCATAGGCTCTAATGCAGTTTACTCGTTAAAAATAAAATTGTGTTTTGCAAGTCCTAAACATGATGTGGAATAATAAAGGAAATACAAAGAAATTTAAAACTGGATGTAGATTACTTTCAATTTTTGGCACAGCTTACTGCTTTGAAGCATTGTATTCCACAATGAACTTTATTAAATCAAAACATTGCACAATACTTAGAGATCAGCACCTGAGAGAGCTTTTACATACTGCATTGGCAAGTTACTGCCCAGGTTTTAAAAAACTCGCCACTAGCCCGCGGTGTTCTACATCTAGCAACAGCTAAGTTTTTACTGTATAGGCCTAGTTTTCATGGTTACCTTAAGTAATTATTAGAATCTGACATTAGTAGGATCAATATTTGCCCCATTTTTACGATAAAATGTTCAGTGACTTTAAAGCTTAGAAATTTTGGGGTAGGTAAAAGTAGGTGGTTATATGCTTTAGTGTGGCTCTCCAACGTTTAATAATCGACTTGTGCAGCTCTTGAGTTCTGCAAGTTTGGCCACCCCGGTATAGAAATTCAGTATTAACTACTGTGCTGCTGATTAGGTCCAAAGAGGTAGCCATGTTAGTCTAGTTCAGCAAAACAAACAAGGAGTCTAGTGGCACTTTTAAAGACTAACAAATTTATTTATAACATGAGCTTTCATGGGAGAAAATCCTACTTCACTAAGTGCTTGAAGATGGAGAAGTACAGATGAATGGCTGGAAAATCAGGTCAGGCTGATGCAGCAAATCAATGCAGTTGTTTAGATTCAAACAGTGGGGAACAGCACATAGAAGGAAGGTGTGGGGAAAAGGAAAGCAAAATTCCTTGTTGTAATGGGTTAAAAAATCTTGTAATCGACTGTGTTTTAGAAGAAATATCTAGTTTATAAGCTTCTTTATTGCTGCTGTTATAATGGCGCATATTGCAGAATTAGCAATAATGGGAAGCTAGCAGCTGTCAACTGGGCTGTGTGCAAAGCAAAAAATTCACAGCCCGAATACACCCCTTAAATTGTCACCTCCAGTTCTGCCCAGAAGAGGAAGGAAAATGGGAGATGATACTTTTAAGTATAGAAAACTTCACTGCCTGCTGAGTGACAAAACAAAGCAGGAAAACAGAATGCAACCCAGGTGTTTCTGGGTATGAAAAGGCCCAGCTGCTCAGTTGTGAAAACCTCGGTTCCATTGCAGACAATCGATGTAGTGCAGTTAAATGTTGCCATGCAAAAATGTGTGGCACAGTGAAACTGTGGACAGAATGAATTAACTGAATCTGAATCTTGTATAATGTTCAGTAACAAGTTGTAATGAGTGTGCTGGGTGGGGGGGGGGTGCAGGGAGAGAGAGTACTTTCTGTGATAGTGCTGCACACACAAGTTTGCAGTTTCTGCTGCACTTGTTGGTCTGTGTCTAGCATGGTGTATATGCCCACAGGGACAGTTTATAGTGTGTGTGTGAGAGAGGGTGAAACACACGTGTGAAAACTTTTAATTGTAGAGAGTAGAAAGGCTATGATCTGTATTAACGTAAGCTCCCCCTTATTCAGCTTCACTCTTCTTTTATTGTTCTTCCAATTTCATATCAGTTGAAGGCTGTTAAACCACTAGTACAGCACAAAAGAAACTTCATTTCTTTGCTCTAATGGAGCTACAAAGAAATTCGTTGTCTCAAAAGTAGAACTGAGGTTTCCTGTTTGCAGTTGTTTTGTAAAACAGGATGCGAGTACTGTAGGTTGTCTGTAGTTGCACTAGAGATTTTTGTAGCTGATACATTGCAATGCTGGAGAGAGAAGCAGGCTTTGGTTGCAATTGTCATAAAGCATCTGTTTAAAAACAAAAACAAAAAAAAAAAAGTACCCATCAGCAAAAATAAGTTTTCTGGTAGCATTAAATAGATGGCTTGAGTGTCATATGATCAGTAATTGTGATGGCAAATCCAGAAGAGAAGAGTGAAATGTTAGTCATTATTTAATAAGTTATATAGTAGAAAAAATTGATCTTCATGTGCTTTTCACTGAAGTGGAGGAACATACCTCAAAACATACAGCCTAGTACCAGTGAGTTAAACTTTCTGTAATGCAAACTGTCTTCTACTTATTAAGATAATAGGGCATACATAGGTCAATAGATTTTTTAAGGCTCTCTAATCTCCTGCATTACACAGGCAAAGGAACTTTACTCAGTGATCTCTGCATCAAGTCTGACTTCAGATTCTAAGAATATCTGGTCTTGCTTTAAATGGTATCAAGTGATGGAGAATCCATGATATCTGTAGGTATAGTTTTCCAAAGATTAGTTGGAGAACAAAAATGTGCCTTATTTCTAGGAGGACTTTGTCTCATTTCTGTGACTGCATTCCAGGATAACAGACCCCCACCCCATCCCGGGACAGTGGGATGCATTCTTTTTCACAGATGTACGATACTGCATTTTTTTGCTTAATTAAAATGAACTCCCTGCCTGTTCAACTGATCTGTTCCTGTCATAACTTGTCTCTCCCCTAATTTTTGTCATCTGCAAATTTTACCAGTTGATACTTTTTTTTTTTCCAGCTGACTGATAAAGAAATTGAATAACAGGAACCTCCTACAGATTCCCACAGTAAATAACTATTCCTAATTTACAGTTACTCTGTCTTCTATCATGTAACCAGTTTTTAATCCATTCACTATGGGCTATAAAGGTGTTTGTCTAATGCTAATTCATTTCATCAGAATATCATGTAGGACTAATTCAGAACCTTAAAGTTTGATGTGTCAGCAGTTACCTTTATCAACGAAACTTGTGGTATCATCAGAAGAATAAGAATAATCTGACAAGGACTATTTTCTGTAGAATAGCGTTAGTAGGCTTTAATGATATCTTTTAAATCTTCATTGATTTGTGTCCCACATCAGCTATTCCAGGAGTCTGCCTGGAATCTTTGTCAGATTAACCATCCTAAGGCTACTCAGGTGATCCTGTTACCATTTTTAAATATTGGCATGATATTAACTTTTCCCCAGTCCTCTGGAATTTCCCATGTTCCAAGATTTGTTAAAAATCAACATTCATGATGCAGAGGACTCCTTGGTGAATACTTAAGTCTGTGCTGGTGAAACTTATATGATCCTGCAGATTTTAAAAGGCTTCACAATAGCAATTGCTATTTAACATCCTTATATAGTTCTTGATGAATTAAAATATTTAATTCTGTATCAGCTCTAAATATATTATTCTGTTTCTTTCCAAATAAAAACATTATTGACCACATCAGTCTTTTGTCATATCACTGACATTTTTACCATTTTATCTAATATTGTACCTATACTATTACTGTGATTTTCATTTTTCTCAATATATGTAAGGACAATAGGAAGGAATTCTTTAACCTTGCTAGCCACAGATTGTTCATTGACACTTCCTAACCTCTTTTTTTATTGACATTTTCACCCCCTCTCAACTAGTTCCAAAGAAGTAGACTCAGCCTAGTTCAGCAAAACAAACAAGTAATCTTGTGGCACATGTAAAGAATAAGATTTATTTAACACATGATCATCTCCCATGAACGCACATACAATAAATAAATTTATTAGTCTTTAAAGTGTCACAGGATTGTTTCTTGTTTCTCTTAACTAGAACACTGAACCAAAGAAGGGTTGTTCCATGATTGGGGGATTGAATTGTGTGAGTAGAGTTTTTGGTGGAGAATGGGGGAAGGGAGAGGACATCTATTTCCTTTCCCTCAGTTTTGATCATGATGGTCTTCTGCTTTGGAAAAATATATTGTGACTGGGACTCTATTCTGTTTGTACATATCAGATTAATTAGGTCATTATTTGGACCTAACCAAGCATAGTTTATTTCAATGATCAGTTCATCATTATCTGTCAGAAGAAGGTCTAATATGGAACTGATTGTGGTACTACTTGTGCTCGCAAGGTGTCTTCCATTTTTAGGAATTCCAGTGTCTTCCGTTTTTAGGAATTCCAAGTATCTTTTACTAATGGCAGCATGAGGCCTCCAGTATATGTCATTCAGGTGAAATTCCTTCATGATACAATTTTTGTTTCTTCACATTATAAACGGAAGTTTAAGGAACTGTTCATCCTAGTCTCTCGTGATTCGGTGAGCTATAGCAGACCCCCACCACCTTGTGATTTTGTCAGTTATTACATTAATTTATAAGCATCGCAGGTGCTGTCTTTCTGAATTCTCAGTAACTATTTGATGTAGAATCCCATAGGTGATTAGTGGTTTTAATGTTCCATTTCAAAAGGATAGCCATGTTAGTCTAGTCCAGTAAAAAAAGAGGAGTTGTGTAGCACTTTAAGACTAACAGATTTATTTTAGTCTTAAAGTGCTACACAACTCCTTGTTGTTTTTTAATGTTCCAGTCATGTGAATATGTTGTTAGGTGTTCACATCTCAACTCTCTCATTTAAAACCTGAATCTCAAGATTTGAGCAGAGTCCATTCATAGAAGCTCTGAATTCGATTCTCTCATAGGATTTTTGCTTTAGTACATTATTTGTTGTAGTTATTTATCCCTTAAAGCTATCTTTGTTCAAGTATTAATATCTGAAGGATAAAAAGTTCCTTAATTGTAGATGGAAAATGCAGGGGGTGGAGGGGGAACCCACACCAAAAATGTATGGCCTATAATCTTACTTGGCTATCATCCTAAATAATTTCCATTCATCTTTTCAGAATCTTGATGCTCTGTTAATTTGCTAATATAGTATTCTGCCCATTTTATTAGAGAACATATTGTACCCAGTAGAGCTGGTTCTACACTTGTTTGGGTCATTGTTTATTGAAGGAATGCTCAAACTTAATAGTGTAGACTCAGAGTTTGTCTTACGAAAAACCTCTGCTTCCACGTGTAATTGAATATCTACAGTAATTCATTATAATTGCGTAGCAGGTATGGGAACAAAGAAATTTTCATACTGAATCAGGCCAGTCCAACCATTTAACAATAACTAGTACTATATACTGCAGAGAAAGAGATAAAACCCCCATTCAGGAAAACTACGTAATTCCCTGCTAGTAAGGAATTTTCTTCCTAGACCTAGACTGTAAATAGTTGGTTTATAACTTGGGGCATGAGCATTTATATTAGTTACACATTTTTATCCTGTTCACTGTAAGTCTGTTGGGCTTCATCAAAGTGCTGAGCACTCCAGCCACAGTTTGTATGTTTTCTTTAGCACATGCTTAACTTTAAGTGAGTTGTCCCGTTGATGGCAATGAGTAGGCCCTACCAATTTCACTGAAGGCATCACATCTATGTAACAAGTTTGTGACCTCCCCCATACCCCAATAGTGCTGTTTTTGGGTTGGGATCCCCACAGTTGTGACAATTCAAAATTTCAAATGAACGTCCTAAATCGGGGTCTCAAACACGCGGCCCACGGGCTGCATGCAGCCCCTAAAGCTATTTCCTGTGGCCCGCAATGACACGATCATTACCGATATTTGCAATATCATTGTATGGAAAGGTTTCAGTGGTACGGCCCTCAGGCTGACGTACTAATCCTCATGTGGCCCTCTACTAGTCCTCATGGTGATTTGAGTTTGAGACCCTTGTCCTAAATCATGAAAAGGACCAATTTTTAAAATCCTACCATATATACTCATAAGCCAATTTGTGCATAAGCAGACACCCCAGTTCTGAGTCCCCCAAAATAGACAAAAATGGGTGACCCACGTGTAAGCCAAGGTCCATCTGTGGCCTTGGGCCCCCTAGCTCCACCTCCCTGTGCCTTTGGCTTCACCCAAAGTCCCCAACACGCTCCTTAACTCCCAGGTCCTGCCACTGCTTTCCCTGCCATCTGCGACACCCACCTGGGCCCAGCTGCTACTGTCTTCTGCCTCCCCAACACCCCCAGCCCCAGGCCCTGCCACCACTTTCCTTGCCATCCCTGCCCCCCTCCCAGACCTGCAGGCACTGCTGCTGCTTTTCCTGCGGTCTCCAACCCCCTTCCAAACTCCTGGGCCCTGCCGCCACTTCCCTGGGCCAACTCTCCCCTCAGTGCCTCCTTACCTGGCCACTCCAGATGCCAGGGCCCTGCTCCTTACTTTAACCCCGACTGGGGCTGACTCCCCAGTGCAGCCAGTCTGACCACATGCTGGAGCCCAGCACATGCTCCAGGCTGGAGACTTGGAACTCCTGGGCTGGAGCTGCTGTCTGCTGTATGACCATTGTGTAAGCTGAGTGCCTGTTTTAAAAGGCATTATCAGGCACAAAAATCTCAGCTTATACATGAATATACCATTAAATTAACTTAAATGGGCCTGGGATCCTAGCAATAAGACTGTGCATTTCATGAAGTTCAGTGTTTTGGAGTGTTCATTAAATCAGGGTTGGGTGCCCAGCACCTTGCAGGTTGCAGTCCATTATCCACAATTTTTTTTCAGTAAAAGAGAAGTTTATTAGGACTTCTTGATTTACCTCCATTTTGTTTATACATATTATAAAAATACTTCTCTTTATTAGTTTACACTGTAAGCTAAATAGTCATCTTGTTAATATCTATACATATGAGATTCCCTCCATGCTTCTACTAATTTACTTTGCTAGTGCTCTATTTTGCTTTTGCTGTGTCATTTCTGAGATGGGGTTAACAAGAACTTCACTGTGTTCAATGTAAGGGCATACTGTCCTTCCTAAATGATTTTTATTATTTTTATCAGTAGAAAACTATTTTTATCAATTGCTTTGGTCACATTTTTATACATCTTAATTTTTTGGGTTCGCCTCCCCCACCACTTAACCGTTTAGAAGATGATGGGTTGACCGTAGTGATAGCAGGATCTCTTGCTGAATTATAGGACTGGAAGTGAGCTTGCAAGGGCATTTACTCCAGTCCTCTGCAGTTATGGTTACAGTTAATTTAGAACTCAGTGTATATGAGTAATTCAGAGTTTTATTGCCCAGTATGTATTAACTTGCACATCTTCAGTTAATTTTCTCTTTCATTGGGCCTTATAATCATCAAGTTTTTGCCAAATTCCCTCAATTGTCCTTTTCAAAAGTCTCTCACCTTCACTAGTCTAAATTTTGTGATTATCTGCAAATTTTGTATTGTTGTTTGAAAATTAACCACTTGCCTTTTCAGATGTTGATAAATTTGCTTGTACAGGCTGTGCTTTGTATTGAAGAGCCTTGAAATCTTTAGAAGCAGTGAAAAAGGGTTATCACAGGATCTGCCATCTATCAACTGAGCATCAGCAAGTAATCCACATACTGCAGGCTGGGAGCTGTTTTCAGGGTTGAGTCAGATAATCTAGGTTCTGTCACTGAATCATTGTTTCCTTGGACATGTCACTTCACATCTGAATTGCTGCTTCCTCGTCTATAAATGTTCAGATGTGTATTGGATAATAAACACATTAAAGTACTTAGATCTTTAACAAAAAAAAGTTGCTATAGAAGTAAACTTTTGCTCTATACAAAGAGGGCTTTAAATCAGCTTTTTTTCTTTTATGGCATTTACTTTTTAATGGTAACTGGAAATATTTTTGACAAGAACCACTCACACTGGGTGCTTTATTTGAAATAACTAGAGCTGTATGAATTACTGTATTTTTTCATGTTTTATATGAATTTTTCAAGTTTCTAGTAATGCGGGTTTTTACCCTTTGAATTTTGTGTTTTAGATGAACCCAAGAACTGAGACGCTCGATACGATCTTCCAAAGGGGTAGCCATGTTAGTCTAGCTCAGCAAAACCAGCAAGGAGTCCTGTGACACTTAAAGATTAACGAATTTATTTATCCAATTAATTAATCAATTAGTCTTCGAGTACTGCAGGACTCTTTTGCTTGTTCCAATATCATCTGTGGTGTTTCACCATTTCCCCCTTATCTTGTGTCAAAAATATGTAAAGCTGAAGCTGAGTTTTAAATTTAAAGTGCCTGTGTATTCACACTCAAGTTTCTTAAATATGTTAAATCTGCATTTCAGACTTGGGAGAGTTTGTCAGGTAATGAATCAGCTCTTTTAGATACTCACTCTAATGAGAACAAGACAGCACCATGAGTATAGCTGTTTAATACAATAGAGAATACTGAGAGAGACAATGATTTTGCCACCCAGTATTTCCCCAAGGCATGGAGTTTCATCCACCTGTTGAGCGTGAACCGAATGGTTACCAGACATGCATAAATTAAGATGAATAGCCTTTAAAAACACATGTTGAAGAATGAGGGGGCGTGATAGGTTTCATTTTTCTGGAGAGGAGTGCTGGGCTTGTTTGAGAAATGCTGATGTAATCAGTGTAGTTCTAATTGCTCTCCGATGTCAGATTTTATTTTTGAAGCACAACTCTAAATAAATACAGTAACATGTTCATCAAATGTACATGTATATTTTAGTAACATGTAAAAGCCTCTATCAGTTGAGTACAGTACCTATAGTGCTAGTTCTGATATTAAATGACTCATGGTGTGAAATTTATCAATTTTACAAAAGACTCGGGGTTTTTTGTGCATCTTTGCTAGTTGAATACTTAAAGGTTTTACTAATCGTTTCCTTTGTTTCCCCAAGGAGATGAACAAAACATCATACTGAAACATAAACTGTTTTTCAGTCAGTTCTTAGCAAATAAATACACATCGCTAGATCTGTAACAGGGAAAAGGTGGTTGGGGGGGGGAAGCTCCCCCCCAGCAGTTCTTCAAAGATCACCCCTGCTTCCTGTTTTTGCTACCCTCCTTAGCTTTGTCACGTTCAGTCTTTCTCCCAGTTGAGGCTTCTCTGCAGTTAGATGATGTCATTAACAGTCAGAAGGATCAGTAAGGAGTATAATTATCCAATAGAGAGCAAAAAGAAATGTTTCTCCTTTTCTGCCCATTGGCTAAATGGGCAAAATTAACAGTCCATAGCCAATGCCACCCCAAGAAGCAAGGATCCTGAACTTAGATAATATATTGGAGCAGTTCCAAACTTGCTCTTAATGAGTTTAATATTTTAAAGCCATCAAGCAATATCAGCATTTAAGAAATTCTGCTATAGTTCCTGGGGCTTCTACACTATGCACTATCAGTAACAATGGGCAGATGTATTCGTTCATTTGACCTTTATCTATTAAACTTGCTTTAAAATGCTTGTATAATACATGTAAATTTCTGTTTCGTAGCATTGTTTTGGCAGCTTTGGTCCCAGTATGTTAGAGAGAGACAGTGGGTGAGGAGATATCTTCTACTGGATCAACTTCCGTTGGTGTAAGACATCAGTCTTGAAGATGAAGAAGAGCTCTGTGTAAACTGAAAAGCTTGTCTCTTTCATCAACAAAAGTTAATTCAATAAAAGATGTTACTTCACCCATTTTGTTTCAATACAGAGACTTCTGATATATATTGCTTGTATATTTGTCATTTGGTCATTGATTACACTTTTTAGTAGTAGTTTGTACATTTTACTTTAAAGGAAGTTGAATAATTCTTCAAAATTCACTGATCCTAAACCAACTATTAATGAATGTTTTTCTAAGCCACAAAGGTTTGATACTGGACTGGAAACTAAATGATGGTAAGAATATAGATTTTTAAGAAATTCAGAAAGAAACCCACATGCAGTAAATATAAAGGATGTAGTACACTGGTGCTATAGGGAAGACTTATAAACAGACAACTTGGTGGTTCCTAAACCAATGTAATAGACTTTGTGCGAACAGTGAGTGATGTCCTGTATTATTGTTCAGCACCCAGTTTGAGATTGATCTAGTTTTGAACTGCCTCCCCACCCTTTTTGAACAAGTTTTAAACTGTCACCCCTTTTTGTTTCCTTCCATTCTATGGTTCTCCTGCTCCCTCCCCCCAATAAATAAAATAAAACTTTATCTGGAAAATATAGTATAAGCAAATCATTGGTTCATTTTGTATTAATACATAATTTGTATCTGTACATATTTATAGAACCAAACACTTTAGTCAAGCCAATTGTGTTTTTAAGTTACTTGGTTAATTAGTATCCTCACAACAAAGAGTTTAAAACAGAGATTGGCAATATACAGCCTGCACCTATCTAACATTTCTTTCTAGCCCACCATGGGAAGGGGAAAGCAGGCCCATCCAGTCTGCTGCTTCTACTGTCAGTGCTCTGCTTAAGCTACTGTGAAGCATCATACAACTTTCAGCTAGTCACTACCTGAACTTCCTACTTCCAGTCATGTGGCTGGAAGCAAGAAGTTTGGGAAGCAACTGGCTGAGAATCAGTAAACTGCATGATGCTCCATTTGCCAAGGTAATTGAAGCATTGAACAGCTGAGATTCTTGGCTTGTCATTCTCCTGAACATCCTGCCTTCAGTCATGTGACTGGAAGTGCCCCTTCAGTGAAAATTATTGCCCACTCCTGCATTAAGAGCAAGTTTCATAGAATGTATGTCTTGATGCACACAGAGTTCAATGGTGAAACCAAGATTTCAAAGAGGAACAGGATTAAAAAAATCCATTGTTTTCTTTTTTTTATATTTTTCTGACTGCAGATACATTCTGGAACTATCAGTGTGATGTCAGACATATATATCCTTTTCTTGTCTCTTTGTTTGTGCTTTCAGTTGTAGGTAGCCTCTTATAAGTTCATATAGTAGCCACAGTATCTCAGCTTTCTATGATCTGCTTTCAATGACTCTGACTTAGCTCAACCTTTACTTGAGCAGGTTGTTAATGATCTGTGCCATCTGTACCTGTCAACAAACCCATAATAAACTTTTAGAATCTAAATTTATTGTAACATTAACTAATTTTTTTACTCTCACATTCCCATAGAATTCTCAGTTTTCTCCCTCTTGAAGTACATTTACAAAAGAAATTTTGTGCCATTGTCTAGCAGTGCTGCAACTGCACCAGTGCTCACAGTGGTATTAGCACCAATGCAGATATGACTTACAGTCCTGTTACAAAAACATCAGATGGAAGGTGCGAACCTGACAGGGTGGTTAGAACATCTGAGCTTTGTCTTCATTAATGTTTAGCCCTTTGTAGCATTACTGCAGCAGCACTATTGCTGGAAACTAGTTAGAAAATTTTCTGGTAAAGTGCATTTTTCTGGTTGCTATTGTCTTGTGTATGAGAAGTCTAGTCCCTACTGACTGATTCTCTTTTTCCCTTAAACAAAGTGATTTTTGTTGCTTTAAACAAGGTTCTGTTTACAGTAGCTTTGGATTTCTAGATGAATCATCATTTCTTCCTATTGAACAGTTTCCCAAAAACCATATGAATCTTTGGGAACATTTATGCATCATAAATTGTGTAGTAAGAGGCACTGTACTTTCTACATCTGTGAAACAAAACTTTTGGGGTTTGTTTACATGCACACTCACTCTCACTCACACACTCTTTTGGATGAAAGTGTCAAGATGGTGAAATAATCTAAACACAGGGTATTATCCAGACAGTTGTAGGCACAAGGTACATGAAGTAATGTCTTCTATACCAGTGTTTCCCAACATTTTCTCTGCCATGGCACGCCTTGCTACCTTTAATTATTTTGAGCCACACCACCGTATAGCTTCCAAATGAACTCATGAGTATTCATGAGCCAATGCACCAATCCAGAGCCCTTTGAGTAGTTTTTCAAAAACTTTTGTGGCACACCTGCTCAGGTCTGACGGCACACCTGTGCACCATGGCACACTGTTTGGGAAATACTGTTCTATACAGCCAACTTTTCTCTTTCTCATTAACAGAAATTAGTTGTATAGTAGATATTGCCTCACCTACCTTGACTCTTATCCTGCGGCTTGCATAGCTATCACTACATTGCATAGAGGCTGTAGATTCAGGCTAGCAGCATGATACTGGATGGCTTCAAAGCTAAGACAAAAGAGGTGAAGGTTTTCATAGCTTGTCAATATTTTATGGGTAAAATTTGTGAGTGGTAAATAATGTTCTATTGGTAAAACTTGCCAAGTGGCAATTTTGAGTGTTTTTTTTTTAGTAGTGCCAAATCAGTTTGAGAGTGAGGTTAGTCTTTTTTTAATCAGGAAGCACTTGTTATCTTTAAATGTGTTTCATTGATTTCTTTTTCAGTTACTTATTAATAGACACACCTTGCATCTCCAGGAGTGTGATTTTTGTGGAGCAAATATATTTGAACAACCTCCGTTCCCATCAAGTATCATATCTTTTCTTTACAACAATGATTTTAAGGTTCAATCTACACAGTTGTTAAATTTGCATCTGAACCAGTTAAACTCTGGTGAAAATATTAAGATGGATGGAAGCAAATTGTTTCAGTAACTGGTCTGAAACATTGACTTTGGTCTAACTGAAAGTTGCAGTGTAGAAATGTGATAAATGTGTACTTGCAATATGATCATAAATGTGATATCACTGGGGCCTCATAGACAATAAAATGCTTATTTTTAAAATTGCTACAATATTTAACTTTTTCCCCCCAAAATTGTAACTAGAGATGAGTTGAACTTTGAGTAGCCTTACCTGCTTAAGCAAGACTGATTTTTTTTAATATGTCAATAGTAGCTTACAAGTTCTTGCATTTTCATTAAATATAATAGAAATTTATAAAGTTTATAAACTGGCAAATATAGTAAGAAATTATCATAGGATACAGCATTCTAGGAAAAGTAGAACAGGGGTGGGGATGGGAAGAGGGAGCCTGATTTCTGTCTCTGCTATTACGAGGAAAGTATGTGGATACAGGGATTATTTTATAGAAACTGTAGTTGGAATAATACAAGAAAGAAAAATAAGTAACCACTTTCCTGTTACATTAACAAAGATAAAAATGAAAGCTGCATCCACATTGTAAAGTGAAGCATCCTTAATACTGACATGGTGAGAAATGTCTAGATTCCATGCAAAACTGTTTATATATATATATATATATATATACACACACACACACACACACACACACACACAATTTTTTTTGATAAATAGGCATTTCCAAACTGCTTGCTGATGTCTTTTGAAAACATCATTGATCCCAGCCACATGGGGATGTGGGGTCAGATTCTTAATTTGATCTAGTCACTTTTCATTGTGTTGGCAGCACAAACAAGCCAGAAAGCAGTTGTCCCAGCTGAAGGCTTTCTTGGTGTAAGGAAGTCATATTAGCATTGATAGTGAACTCTTTTTCACTTGACTAGGTTTTTTATTTAAAAAAAAAAAATACAACGTGTTTTGCAAAGGATACTAATGCTCTGACCGGATGATCAGTTCCCTTGAAAATTTGCTGATCGAGTTCTTCACCACGTACAACTTCTCCAACTTGTTTCTTTCATTTATTATTTGTTGTTTAGCACATCAGTATATTAGATGAGTTCCTCACATACATTAGTAAAATTATCCTCACAATACATTTGTGGGAACACCACACAAATGGGAACACCAGGGCAAATTCTAAAATCATGATACTACTGCAGTCACTGGCAAAAATACTTTCAGATATTAAAGGCCTGTCTACACTAGAAATGCTGTAGTGGCACAATTGCAGCATGGTAACTGCACCCCTATACTGCTTCACTGTAGAGAATAGTTTTCCTGTTTGCATAAATGAGGAGTAGAAGGCAACCCTTGTCACAAAAAAGCAAGGTTCCCGTAGCTGCCTCTCCTACATCAGTAAGCAGTGCTGCTATTCTCGATACCCAGGGGTTAAAGTAAGCGGGAACGCACTGGAACACCGTTCTGGGGCCCCAAGATTTGAGGGACCAGTGTTCCGGGGCCCCTAAAAATAAAATAAAAAAAAAAGGCTGGCAGAATGCACATTCCCCTCTGCCCTGGCCCTAGCTCTGCAGCCTTCTTGAGAAACAGCCTCAGGCAGAGCTGGTTGGGTGCTGCCTCCCGGGTCCTAGTGCTGGGAGGGTTCCCTCTTTGTGTGTGCTGGGCTGCACAGCATCCATAGAAATGAAATTCTTTCAGCAGTAGGACCCAGGAGGCAGCATCTAACTGCAGCACAGCACTGAAGCCCCTGCAGGAAAGGGAAGTGAGGAAAATTCCATGGGTCTGATTCAGGGGACCCGTCGCATCCTAACCTGCCCCAGGTTGTGAAGGGCTGACCCCATCCATCCCTTCCTCAGGCAAGGGTGGGGGGTGAGGAATGAGGCTATCCAGCTCCAGCCAGGAGTTGGGGTTCCAGCTGCAGCAGGGAACAGTAAGTGATGGGGCAAGGGGTGCCGGGCCAGTCCAGCCCTTCAAGTGGGTACGGGGGGCAGAGGGGGCAGCGTGTGGGGGTGGAGGGGGTTAGTGTTTGAGGCCAGCATCAGGGTCAGGAGGGCTACAGAGGCAGAGTGTGAGGCCAGGATCAAGGCCAGTAGTTTTAGGGAGCTATAACAGATGTATATGTTACTGAGAAGTGGTTGCAAATGCCTACCTGGGACAATATGGGAAGGGAGCCCAGAGATTAGGAGGGTTCCAGGGCCTGTCAGATTATATTTTAACCATTGTCAATACCTGATGTCAGACCTCAGTAAAAAGGACAATTTTTGTGTTAGCTTTGTTTGTTTATTTAAAAGAGGTGAATTTTTCATCTGATTGAAAGATTACAATTTTAGCCTTCCTTTACGTGAGAGAACCACTAGCGAAGTAGCAAACCTGGTAATTGTTGATCCTAGAATCACAGAAGGTGAAAGAGACCATGGTAGGTCGTTGAGTGCAGTCCCCTGCACTCATGGCAGGACCCAGTATTCTTTTAAACCATCCATGCACATTCTTCTGCACAACCATATTCTCAGTCTCACTAGTAACTTTGGGTTCTTCATTTACCAGGAATACGAGAATTGGCTGTCCCAGTTCACAATTGCTAAAAATAAACTGGAAAAAGATTGTATTGACAGCATCAACAACCAGAATGGGCTCAACTACAATCTCACTATGGCTACATCAGCTTATTGATCTGTGAAGAGTTGGTCTACTCAAATGAATTGAAGGCAGGGATGTCAGTTTATCTGTAACTTGGTTCAAGGTCTCAAAATTGTCTTATGTGTTTGTCGTCATTGAGGGGGAGAAATTATTTAAGAAATATAGCTGTCAAGAGAGGTCTTTGTAGTGGTTTGTCACCTGTACAATGACCTGTTCCTTATTATTCCAGCAGGGTGTAACTGTTATGAATTTTTGACCCCACTAATTTTCTGTAATTGTTTAAACCTTCCTTAACAAAGTGTTCTGTGGTGAAGTGTCTGAAACAGAATTTTCTCCTATGACAGCTTACGTGATAAATTTGTTGGTTTTTAAAGGTGAAACAGGTCTCCTTGTGTTTTTTTTTCCCCTGAACTAGACTAATGTGGCTATCCCTTTGGAACCTTTGTTAAGTTCATCTAAAAGAACTGTCTGTATTGGGGTCTCAAACACGCAGCCCCTAAAGCTATTTCCTGCGGTCTGCAACTACACTGCTGTTACCAATATTTGCAATATTGTTAAATGAAAAGGTTTCAGTAGTGTGGCTGTCAGGCTAACATACGAGTCCTCAGGCAGCCCTGTACTGTTCCTCATGTGGCCCTTGCGGTGATTTGAGGTTGAGACCCCCTGATCTATATAGACTCGTGTTCAAACTGTCCATCTCATCTCTAGCTGCTGCATGCTACTCCGTATTCTGTGCTCTGCCAGTTGAGAAGTGAGGATACAGACAAGCCTCTGAAGTCTTTCAGTATTTCAGAAAAAACTCCATGCCATGACTTTTATGTCAGCTACAAATTTATGTTCTGTCCATTCTTGTTGAAGTGATAGTCAGCTTACTTCATCTTTTATCTGGAGGAATGGATAAGCAGCATCCAGTAACCAGAGTGTCATAGCTCAGTTCTGTAATGGTATCATACTGTAACCATGTAGTCATGATTAAGATATTGTAATGTTTGTGGCCTCTGATGTGTTAGTCTTTAAGTGCCACTGGCTGCTTTGCTTCTTTTGCTGAATGAGACTAACATGACTGCTCTTTTGGAACTTACCTTTTTGTAGCTTCTCTTCATTTTGTTGCAACAGCTTTGAATTTGCACAGCTTGTACTGTAGGTAGATACTGCATAAGTTTGATCTGGGCATGAAATCACCAAAATAATATTTTTGCAGTCACTTTTCAGCGTTAGCATCAATTCAAATATTATAATTTGACTGGAAAATTCCAGAATAATGACTTTTACAATTATTACAGCCACAGAAGCCTTTTTAAAATAGTTTGTAACATACCACAGTTGAAATAGCATGTTAGTAAGAACAAGGTAGTAAAAGGTAATTAATATAAAGAAAGTGTACTCCGGGTTTGGAATTGAAAAATATTTTAAAACTGGTTTTAAAAATACCAGATTGTGACACATTTCAAGTATCTACACATTTGACTTCATGTGTTCAAGAATACTAACCCTGAAAAATAAAAAAGCAATAATTTGCTGTTGTGTAATATAGCAATCTCCTGTGTTGTTCACTGTTATTCGCTGAAGAGTTGTTGAGAGGATGGAATAGAACAGACTCTTATTATTTGAATCTTACTGTACTTTTCTGTTGAAACATGCATGTTTTGCAGGTGCTTTTTTATTTTAGTTGGGTTTTTTTTTTCAAGAAAGCCCTTTGCTTTTATAGGGCTTAAGTTTTCCTAGCTTTTAATCATGCTTGAGAGTAAAAGTGACTAGGGTTTCCCCTGCTCAGCCAAGTAACAGCTATTCAGATTACAGCTCTAGTTTTCTCAAACCTAATAAATAAGTAAACAGAGTGCTAACAGGACTCGACTGTGTATTATGAACCCTCTACTTGCTGACTCTGTCCCCTGGTAGGTCCCACCATGCCACTGCAGGTAATGAAAAGGAAGAGAAGGACTTCTAGGATGGCACGGCTATGTGCTATCTCTTACCTGGATCATTGAACAAATGCTCAAAAAGTAGTGCAGTCTTTAAAGTGACACTAACTAGGAGAACACAACTAATTTTACCACTGAAATAAAAATTATTAATGAAATTAAATGTATCCAAAATTTCACATCTTCCCCTATGCAAAGAAACACCCCCCCCCCTTCTTTTTAACCCCAGGCATTTTGAGTGTGTGGAAGTAATGTGTTAGAACAAAGGTCATAATAGAATGATATAATACAGAAAGTGTGATAATGAGAATGGAAAGGAGATTTTTTTTTTGGAAAGCATTGCTAGTTTTCTTATTAAAAACAGGATTTTGAAGGATATAGGAGCAATTTTTATAATTTCATGTTTGTAGTCTGTGTCTCAAATATGTTAAGTTTAAAAACATTAATAGATATTTTCTTGTAGTCCAGTAATGTTATATAATAGCGCAGAAGAACAACATTACCATGTGCTATCACTACAATTTGTTATCAGGGTATCCTAATTTAATGAGAAATACCTAATGTAAATAATGATACTAATTTTAAGAAAGGTCAGTTTGATTATATTGTTTGGCATTTATTTCCTGCCATTCTATAAGTTCCCCCATCTTCAAAGTGTCTGACAAAGTGGGATTTTCTCCCTCGAAAGCTCATGCTAAAAATAAATTTTTTAATCTTTAAGTGCCACAGGACTCCTTGTTTGTTCTTATTGTTTGACAAATCAAAAATGGAGCACTTCTTCATTTTCTTCTGTATATCCCTGTTTGTGTGCATGTGTGTTTTTTTTTTTTAAATCCCCATGCTGTAAAAGGAGTATAAATTTACAAGCTTACATGTTGACCTAATGGATGGGAGTACAAGTGTAGTGTGTTAATGAACTTTTCCAATATTTTGTGACAGAGGGACTCCATGAAAGATGACAGAAGAAGTTATTGTTATAGCAAAGTGGGATTACACTGCGCAACAGGATCAAGAACTTGACATCAAGAAGAATGAGCGTCTTTGGCTTCTGGATGATTCCAAAACATGGTGGAGGGTAAGAAACGCAGCCAACAAAACAGGATATGTGCCATCAAATTACGTAGAAAGAAAGAACAGCTTGAAGAAAGGATCTCTGGTTAAAAATCTAAAAGACACACTGGGTAAGTTTGAAGGTTTTTTAATGATATTTTTTCTGGTGACTGATAGAACTGGTAACTTTTAAATTAGGGTGTTTAGAAACTAATTTGTCTTTTTTTTTTTTTTAAGCAACCCTTTTAAGGATTCTGTAGTTCTGATGTTGAATGGGTACTGTTGAATGATTTATAAAAATTATTTGAAATCGTGTAATCAGTAAAGCTTTCACTCACGTCTGTATGAACATTAAATAGAGGTATCTCTTATATTCTTATTAAGAGCATTTGCAAGCTCTTCTATTCTCAAAAGTCCAAGTGGAAGCATGGGACTGAATATTGGAATATTTCAATCACTACCTATATCTGCCCATCAGCTCTTCCTAAGAATGTATTAGCCATATTATTTTTTAAAAATGTGTAAATGCTTACATTTTTAAGAAGTTTGGTTGAATTTTGAGGAGTTGGAGGTTGGACAGTACTTTGTATGCGCACACTTAAATCTTTTCACCACTAAGTTATTTGCATTCATTTGCAAAATAAAACAAATACCTGACTTGCAGATTAAATAATGTAAGAAGAAATCTGTATTGGATTAAGTACAGTAGTTTAAATCTTGAAACGATTTTACTATGCTTTTTTCAGAATTTGATTCCTCATTCCTAGAATGTCTTTCACTGATGGCTGGTAATTCTGACTCTTCCTTTATTGAATTACTGTTAAGTGTCTTTAGCTGTAGATAAAGACTGGATAAGTAGCCAGATGGTACCAGCGATTCTTGCTGCTAGAAACACAGGGAAGTTTCAGAATGTAATGATTAAAATGGAAGCAACTATACAGCTAGAGCTAATTGGTAAAAGAATTGTATGGGTAACTTTGACAAAAATAGAGGAAAAAAAATTGAAATTCATATCTGAATTTTTTTCAGCCAAAAACTCAATATTTGGGACCAAAAACTGTCAATTGCATACCAAAAATTTCAATTTGAAATGTTAGCCCAGTGCTTTGTGGGAGTTTTGGTTAATCTGCCTCATGTCTTTTTTGCTTGATGGGCTGACTCTTTGTAGATTACATCTTTCATGCTGCGCTTCAGTATCTTGCTTTTTATTGAGCTCCAAAGTACATCATGGAAGAGAGAGCCTATAGCAGGGGTATCAAACTCATGGCCGGCCTGCAGAGCTGCTGCCTGGGCTGTGCCTGGTAGCTCTCTGCAGCAGCAGTGATCAACAGAGAGACAGGCTGTTGCTGGAAGAGCAGGGTTAAGCATGCTTGTGACTCGGATCATGTGAATGAGTCAGAGCACAAGGGAACAAAGGAAGTGCTCCAGAGAATCCCAGCTCAGCTCTGCTTTGGTCTGCCAATCAATCAGAGTCTCAGTCAGAGCAGGCTGGGCCAGCTCCCAGAGAGCCACCCCACCGTCCCGTCCCCCCTACCTGTTCTCTGTCAGTCAGTTGACATGCTAATCTGATTGCACATTGCACAAATCACAAATAAGAAAAGGAGAAAGTGCCGGGGGCCCATGTGGGAGCAAGCCAATCAAAGGCCAGACAGGACTGAGCCAACCAAATGCCATCTTGCTCAATGACTGACAGTGAGTGGGCTGGAGGGGGCGCAGGATCCCAGCCTGCCTGTGGCTGTGACTGAGACTGATTGCCTGCTGTGAGAACAGTAGGGGAAGTGGAAAAAGAAGGAGAAGGGGGGTCTGGGAGCAGCCAAGCAGGGGAAGGGGCACTCGGAACCTGCACAGTAGGAGAAGGGGGGGAGGGGTCAAGGAGCCCACAGGGAAGAGAAGGTGTGGTGCAAGGTAGGGAAGAGGAAAGGGGAGTGAGTCCATACTCCTCTGAATGTGGCAGGGGAAAGAGTTGGGGAGCCCGTGCAGCCACATGGCCAGTGACAGGTGTCCTGACCTCCATTGTGGCCCCCCACATTGAATAAGTTTCATGCCCCTGACCTATAGGGAGGAATATAGAGACATATGGAGCCTAAGGTACAAGTCCCATGGGGAAACACAGTATTTCCAAATCAAAATTTGTTCATTTTCAGCAAAAATATTCAGTTTTCAGTCATTTGGTTTTTTGACACAGTAAAATTTTCTGTCGAAAACACTCATAGACTCTAAGGTCAGAAGGGACCAATATGATCATCTAGTCTGACCTCCCGCAAACTGTAGGCCACAGCCTCACCCACCCACTCCTACAATGAACCTCAAACTCATAACTAAGCTATTAAAGTTCTCAAATCATGATTTAAAGACTTTTAATACAGAGAATCAACCAGTAAGTGAGCCATGCCCAATGCTACAGAGGAAGACAAAAAAAACCCAGTGCCCAAGCCAATCTGCCCTGGGGGGAAATTCCTTCCTGACCCCAAATATGGTGATCAGTTAAACCCTGAGCATGAGGGCAAGTCCACAACAGCCAGTCAAGAAGAACTTCTCTGTAATAACTCAGAACCCACTCGATCCAATGCCGCTTCCCAGGTCACTATCATACCCATCACCAGTCCAAGCTACACTGTCCTTCATATCGTTCCTTCCATAAACTTATCAAGCTCTGTTTTGAATTCACCTAAGGTTTTTGCCCCCACCACTTCCCTTGAGACACTATTCCAGAACTTTACTCCTCTGATGGTTAGGAATCTGCATCTAATTTCAAGCCTAAATTTTCTGAAGGACAGTTTGTATCCATTTGTTCGTGTCTCCACATTAGCGCTATATTCAAATAATTCCTCTCCCTCCCTTGTATTGATCCCTCTAATGTATTTATAAAGAGTAATCATATCTCCTCTCAGCCTTCTTTTGTTCAGACTAAACAAACCAAGCTCTTTAAGTCATCTCTCATAGGAGAGATTTTCCATTCCACGAATCATCCTTGTAGACCTTCTTTGCACCTGTTCCAGTTTGACTTCACCTTTCTTAAACATGGGTGATCAGAACTGTACACAGTACTCCAAGTGAGGTCGCACCAGCGCCTTGTATAACAGTACTAACACCTCCCTGTCTCTACTGGATATAGCCTTTCTGATGCACCCCAGGACCGCATTAGCTTTTTTCACTGCCAGGTCGCATTGGCTACTCACTGTCATTCTGTGATCAACCAGTACACCCAGGTCCTTTTCTTCCCCCATCACTTCCAGCTGATGCATTCCCAACTTATAAGAAAAATTCCTGTTGTTTGTCCCTAACTGTATGACCTTGCACTTCCCGTTGTTGAATTTCATCCTATTTCTAATGCTCCACTTTACAAGGTCATCCAAATCATTCTGTATGCTATCCTGATCCTCCTCCATATTGGCAATACCTCCCAGCTTGGTGTCATCTGCAGACTTAATTAGCACATTCCCACTTTTTGTGCCAAGGTCAGTAACGAAAAGGTTGAATAAGGTGGGTCTCAGGACCGACCCTTGGGGAACTCCACTAGTAACCTCCTTCCAGCTAAACAGTTCACCTTTCACTATGACCCTCTGTAGTCTCCCCTGTAACCAGTTCTTTATCCACCTTTCTATTTTCATATTAATCCCCATCTCCCCCAATTTAACTAATAATTCCCTGTGTGGAACTGTATCAATTGCCTTGCTGAAATCTAAGTAAATTAGGTCCACTGCATTCCCTTTATCCAGAAGATCTGTTATCTTCTCAGAAAAGGAGATCAGGTTGGTCAGGCATGATCTACCTTTTGTAAAGCCGTGTTGTATTTATCCCAGTTACCATTTTCCTCAATATCCTTAAGAACTTTCTCCTTCAAAATTTTCTTCAAGACCTTGCATACTGCTGAGGTCAAACTGACAGACCTGTAGTTACCTGGAGCCCTTTTACTCCCTTTCTTGAAAACAGGGACTACATTAGCAATTCTCCAGTCATAAGGTGGTACCCCTGTGTTCACCGATACTTTAAAAATCCTTGCTAAAGGGCTGGCAATTTCATGTTGAAGTTCCTTCAAAATTCTTGGATGAAGATTATCTGGGCCCCCTGATTTAGTTCCATTAAGCTGCTGAAACTTGGCTTCCGCCTCAAATATGGTAATTTCCATATCTACATTCCCATTAGCTGCCCTACCTCTGGCCCAACCTCACCATCACCCTCATTAAAGACAGAGGCAAAGTACTTATTTAGATATTCAGTCATGCCTAGATTATCCTTGATCTCTACCCCACCTTCAGTGTATAGTGGTCCAACCTCCTCCTCCTGTGTTTTCTTTCTATTTATATGGTTGAAGAACCTTTTACTATTGGTTTTGATTCCCTTTGCAAAGTCCAACTCTGCTTGGCTTTTGGCCTTCCTCACTTGATCCCTACATGCTCTGACCTCTAAAAGGTAGTCCTGCTTTCCTATCCCTCCCAACTTTCACTCCTTGTGTTTCCTCCTAATCACCTGTTTAAGATGTACATTCATCCAGTTTGGTTTAGAACCCGTGCCTGAAAATTTTTTCCTCTTCTTTGGAATGCAGGCTTCAGATAGTTCCTGCAGCTTTGTCTTGAAGCAGTTCCAAGCATCTTCAATGTTCATATCCGTGAATTCTTTGGTCCAGTCCACTTCCTTAGCTAATTCCCTTTATTTTTTGAAATTGGCCCTTTTGAAGTCAAAGACTTTGGTCACAGATTTATTTTTGTTTACCCTTCAGTTCAGTTTAAATTGGATTAGCTCATGATCACTAGAAACCCATGTTGTCTCCTACAACTAATTCCTCTATGAGGTCCTCACTGTTGACTAATATCAAATCTATGATGGCGTCTCCTCTCATTGGTTTGGAAACCGCTTGATGGAAAATTCATCTGCTATCACCTCCAAGAAAATCTGGGCCCTTTTCTTGCTGCTAGCGCAGATCCTCCAGTCTATATCTGGGAAGTTAAAATCTCCCATAATCACACAGTTCCCAGTAGTGTTTACTTCCTTAAAGGCCTTAAAGAGTTTTCTATCCATGTCCAAATCAGATCCTAGCCATCTGTAACACACTCCAAGCACTAATCCAGGAGAAACTCTAGAAGCTTTCTTCTCCAATGTGATTTTGGCCCAGATAGATTCTGTCCTACTAATTTCATCACGATGAACTTCTTTGCATTCTATTGCATCATTAATACAGTGCCACACCACCACCTTTGCCATTACATCTGTCTTTCCTAAAGAGCACAAAGCCTTTAATGCCCGTACCCCAGTAGTGACTACTATTCCACCATGTTTCTGTTATCCCTATAATATCCGGTTTCAATTCCTCTACTAGTAGTTCCATTTCCTCCATTTTATTACCTAAGCTTCTCAGATTGGTATATAAACATTTTAGCTTTTGCTGCTTGGTTGTGCTCACATTCTGTACCCGACATGGCCTTTTATTACTACTGCCAACATCGCCCATCAGACCAGCATTTGTGCTTCCCTCCTTTCTAGGATCTATATTGTCTTTTTTCTAAATTCAGTTTCCTGCCTCTCAATGCTAGTATCCAGGCATAGAGGTTGTCCAAGCATCTCCCAACCATCTCCCCACACTCCTTAGTTTAAAGCTTTCTTAATCAGTTGAGCTAGCCTCACTCCCAGAAGTCTGTTTCCCTCCCTTCTCAGGTGAAGTCCATGCCTAGCAAATGACCTTCTGTCCATGAACGCCTCCCAGTGCCCATACATCCCAAAGCCCTTCTTGTAACACCAGTGCCTGAGCCATCTATTAACTGCCAGAATCTTCTCACAGCTGTGTTGTCCTCCTCTAGGGACAGGCAGAATCCCACTAAAGATTGCCTGAGCCTCCAGCTTCTTGAGAGCCCTCCCCAGCCTGGCATAGTCTCCTTTGATATAGCTAGATTCTCATTGGAACGTATCATTTGTACCCACATGAAGGACAATCAGAGGATTCTTTCCTCCTCCCATGAGGATCCTCTTCAGCCTCAGATGCACATCGTGTATCTTAGCTCCAGGCAAGCAGCACACCCTCCTGTTCTCAGGGACACTTCTAGTTATAGGCCTGTCTGTCCTCCTCAGAAGAGAATCCCCCATCACACACACTTGCCTTTTCCTCGAAACAGTGTGCTTCTCCAGTCTCCTCAATTCTCTCGTTCGGGGAGTCGTGATGTGTACAGTTGCTGATCGCAATCCTCTGCATGTGTTCCTGAATGCTCCCTGGGCTCTTATTTATCTCCAGAGGCTCAACTCCCCTTTGATTGGGACTAGCTGCTCTCCTCTTCTTCCTCACACTCCCACCTTCAGTGTTCCCCTGCTGGTCTCCTTCATTTGCTAATTCAGCAAACCTGTTACTGAGTTCTATTTCACCTTCACTGGCTGGTCTTTTTCTCTGCCGCCTTCTCACAGTCACGTGTTTCCACTGCCCACTTTCTTCACCTAGCAGTCGCCCCTCAGAAGTGGTTGCTCCTGTTTCCATCTGCAGGTCTGAGTTTTTGTCTTCAGCCTCTCCGGTCCTCTGCTCCATCAACTGTTCAAACCCCCTTCTAAACTCAACCATAGTTGCCACCTGCATCTCCAACCCTCGGATTTTCTCCTCCAACAGCTCTATGAGGCGGCACTTCATACAAACAAAATTCTTTGGGGTTATACCCTCCAAGATGATGTACATCCCACAGCTTCCACATCCTCTCATCTTCATTGTCTCTTCCCTTGTTGGAGTGATTTCTGCTGCTACCTCAATCTCTGCCATAAGTCTTTCTCCCTCCAAACAACTCCCTCTCAAACTCCCCTGTTAACAGCCCTGTTGCCTGCTTCTGGTGCTGCTGTAGACAATTGAAAACAATTTTTTTTATTTTGGTGAAAAAAAAATTCCATTAAATTTTTTTTGATGGAAAACTTTCAGTGAATCCTATGTACCATCCTTCCAGCTCTTCCTTATCTCTCTACCTAACACCAGTGTTCTTCTGAGGATTTTCAGTTCATTGCTATTAGTAGCCCTACTCCTACTGTTACCAGGATATTTGCACTACCAGTTAAGTGCATTGTTCCTCAGCAGTTTGACAGGTTTGAAGTCTCATTTTACTTTGTTTCGAGATGCCTGTTTCAGTTGCTTGGCAGTTTGTCTCCTAATGGTGGCATTCATTGTGGGACACAGCTTGTGGATCACCCCTACTGTTATTGGCAGACCTTTTATGTTTCACTTGTTTTAGACTTTCAGATTTCCCTGGGAATAGGGAAAACCTGGCAAGGTGATACTATTCTCCCCAAGCAGTCATCAGGCAAACAACTCTTCCTAGCCAGTTTGTGCAGTCAAAAACCAGAGAGCCAGTGAAGAGCATATTACATTGAGGTGAAGTGGCTTTCCCACTTCATACCAGCTCATTTCTTTCCTGATCACTTTCCTCAGTTTCTCTCTTTTAGGAGCGTAGCTTTAGTGGCCAACTGGTTTCTTTTTTCTTTTTCTTTCACTCTACTTCCATCCACCCCAAGCATTAGGTGGTAGGTGTCATAGCAGACAAACAGGACTTGCCTCTCTTCTCACAGAGCTTTTCATACAAATCTTGTAAGCTGTCATTGTATATGCATAAAAACAATGTGTAAATCATAATTTTAATACAGACTTCATGGAAATTTTGGAATTAGCTCAATAAAGTGCTTTCTCCAAGACTGTGGGAAGCAGGAGTGGGAGTTGGGCTAATTTGGTTGCTTATGGGAGAGAGCTGTCTTATCATATAGAGCTGTCTGGCTCATCTTGGCTTCTGTAAGGAATCAGAGTCCGGCTTGCTCTCTTGCTGCTGCTGTCCCAGCTAGCAAGTAAAGGGGCACAGCAAGGATTAAGTATAGACCATCTGGCCCACCTTATCTCTCTTTGCCATGCCAGGAGAGATACTGCAGGAACTGAGACCAGGATCCACTGCTTGTAGCATGAGGCAGGTATGTAAGGGAGCCCTGCCCCAGCAGGAGGATGGAGATGTTTGAGCCAAGTCTTATCTATTGAGGTAGAGCCCCCTCCTACATATGTCCATTCTCCAAGCAAAGATCTAGTTTTCATCTCCTGTGTCACTCTCAAGCCTTCTGGGGTCAGGTCAAGCCCAGGTCTCCTGATTTCCAACCACTCTGCCCACTAGCTGGGCAAGAAAATAGCAGCAGCCTGGACCGGACTGGGCTGCCACCACAGTGTGGTAAGATATCCTTTTTCCCTGCCCTGCATTACTCCACTCATGTCTCTCTTGGCTTGGCCCACTAATTTTTGAAAAGCAGTTCAGCCTCAGTGGAGATACCTGCTTTTTCTTACTTGCTGTTTGAAAAAATCTCAACAGTGTGGGTGAGAATGGGATTGGCAGCAGTGTATATAACCAATACAATTAAAACACTTATCTTGGGAGCACTATCATGATTTTTTTTCTTTAAACACGGGATCTTACATATACAGCATTTGTTAGCATCTGGAATGTTTTCTCTGTGAAGGTACTTAAACAATGTGATCAAAACAGCTGTCGTCTTTTTGACATGCAAAATAGACTGAGTTTCTTAAGTTGCATTGTAGGTCATTGTTTCCAGTTAACATTTTTGTGTCTCTTCAGCACTCTTGCCAATTTTTCAACAATTTCTTTTAAATATGGATCTGAGAACTGAATACGGTTTCACAGTATCACTCAACACACTTCATACAGAGCTAAAATGATCTCCCTACTCTTCTCTATTCCCTTGTTTATGCATCCAAGACTCACATGCTGGGAGCTCTTGTTGAATGGTGTGTTCCCTTTGATCCCTGCGTTCTTTTCAAAGGCACTACTTTCCAGGATATAGCCTAGTACTGTAGTTATAGTTTTGCTTGTTTCTAGGTGTGTAACTTTGCTTTCAGCTGTATGAAAATAAACACTTTTTTAATGGGCTCAGATGACCAAGTCATCCAGGCTGATCTCCCACTGTCTTGCCCGCCTCGTTATTTACCTTTCCACTATTCTATTTCATCTGCAAATTTTATCAACAGTTTTAATATTTAAATCTAGATCTTATATGAAAATACTAAATAATGTCAGGACCCAGTACCTGTCTCTGCAGAGTCGCACTGGAAGGGCCCCATGATTCCCCATTGATGACTCATTTTTGAGATCCGTCAGCTAGCTAGTTCTTAACCCATTTAAAATGTACCTGGTTGATATTGTGTAGTGCTAACTGTTTAGTCATATGCTACGCAATACTAAATTAAACACATTACAGATGTGTTGGTATATCACATCTATGCAGTTATCTTTATCAGCCATACTTAGTCTCCTGAAGGAATAAAATCATGGGTTTGATATTTTTTTTGACCAAACCTATTTTTCTTAAAATTGTATTGGTTTGAATTAATTATATTCCTATCCTGTAATTCTTTATTATTATTTTTCAATTTTTTTTATTGATAGTTTCCCTGTTGATGTTAACTTTTCTTATATTATGAAGTGTAGAACATTGATCTGATTTATACTTATTGCTATGTTTTCCTTTGTTTCATATGTTATGCATTGCTTTTTTATTTCTAATTGCTGCCTCCTCTTCATCACTGAACTAAGGTGGACTTTTAACCAGATGTCCTGTTTTTTGGATTGAGGAAGTGTGACTTTTTAGCCATCTAAACACTGTTCTTAAAAAAAAACAAAAAACAAAAACCCAACTTTCATTCATGCTTCTCTGCCTAAATTTTTCCTCCCAATCAATTTTTCTCATCCCTGCCTTTGAGTAATTAGCCCTTTTAAAACATCAAGAATCTAAATTACTGTTTGGATATCTACGTTTTGCCCATACTGACTGTAATTAGGTAGTGGTCAGTGGGCAACCACTAACTTCATTCCTGTGATTGATTGATCTTTATCATAATGAGTTTGAAAACAGAGTTACCTCATATTGGAGATAAGATCTTGTGTTAGAAAATTATTTACAATTCTTAGAAACTCAAATGATGATTATTACTAGCTGCCATGTGGTCTCCAACATTTCTCCGAAAGTGCTGTGTGAATAGTTGTTCATATCTTACTTGATTGCTTTAAATCTACCACATAGATGATCTGCCTCTTTCTAAGATGGGCTGTGAATACAGGCTAATGTACATCCAAGGATCACCTACCTCACTGAAGGAAGTGATGCTTTTGTTGGGTTTTTACACAGATTTTAAGACACCCACTAACAATTACGATGATGTAGTTTGGATCTTCTGTATATTATGGACCAAAAAAACCTCACCATTAACAAGTGGAAGTGAAGTGAACTAAAGTCGCATCAATCCAGTAATTTCTACTTGGCACTATAGCATATCTTTTAGAACATTATCCCATCTTTGTCTAAAGACTGGGAGAAATATAAATAAAAGACACCAGGCTTGTCTGTTGTAGCATTAGACTACTAGTGAAGTCCTTCCTAGAGTTTTTGGATCTCCACAGTGAAATCCACAGGGGTATAGTTAAGTGAAGAGTGTACTTTTGCTTTTGCCTTTCTCAGATTCTAGGAGAGATTTGCTTATTGTGTGTCGTTTTTATGGGGGGGGTGTGTGTGTGTGTGTATATATATATATATTTGTGTCAGCGTGTGCATAATTTCAGTAACTACATCCTCATCAAAATGTGTAGGTGTTATCATAATGTATTATCAGCTACAGTGAGAGCATTAAAAAGAGCATCTTTTATCTCTACAAGTGACTAGACTAGAGTCTATTCATATGTTACATAGTAAGTCATTCTGCAGCCAGGTCCTTTCTGCTGAGAATGCTTTGTCTCTGGACCAAGAGCTTGCACTGTCAACACAAGTAGATAGGGGTAATGTGCTCATGTTGACTCTTTCTGCTGAAGAGACAGATTCTAGTTCAAAGGGAAAGGGTGATGTTTCTTAGCAATTTAAAGATGAAAGAAAGCATTTCTTGTCACTACTAATGTTGAACGGCCTAGTCATAGCAATAGTGACGAGAAATGCCTACTTCCATCTTTAAATTGCCGGGAGGCTTCAACCTTTCATTTTGATATATTTAAAACTTCTGAGATGTTGATCATGAGAGACAGACAAGTGTCAAAGAACTAATGAAGACACTTAAATCCAGGATTTGTTACACTTTTTGAATGGTGACAGTTTCTTTCAGTGATAAGATTTAAGTATCTTCACTAGTTCTTGGACACTTCTCTCATGATCAACACCCCATCAGTTTGCCTACATTTTGTTCAAGGTAGCTAGTTTTTTTTTCTAAATACTGATTTCCTGCAGACTTTAGCCATATTTATGGAATTGCCTGCATTTATAAAAAAAAAAAATTGTTTTGCTGTACTGATCACTGACATTGAGAGCCCACAGTGTCTCATTACCTCTCCATGTGATCTCATGTAGATACTGTAGAGAAGGGTGGAAATCTATGTGACTCCCCAGATGAAGGATTTTGGGGAAGAACTACAGCTAGTTGTTACAACTCCCCAAGCTCAATTAGTGAGCATGATTGGTGCTATTGTCTTGTTGTTCCAAGTGTATAAAGCAGGTCATCAAGATTTTGTGATAACCTGCTGTTTACTTAGTATGAGTACTGGGTTCTACATCCAAAATAAAAGAACTTGAAAGGGAACTCAACTCACTAATGTATGTGTTTTGTATTTTTGTTCTAAGTAGATTTCATTACTGCCTTGTATATGGTAAAATATTTGAGAACACAAGATTGTCACAAACATAGCATTATGGGCCCGATCCAAGCTTGAAAATTTAACTGCATTTTCTTACAAATAAGATGTGTTCTGTTAAAATGCAGGTTACCAAAAACTGAAACGCTCAGACTAAAGAACATTTTCTCAAAAATAAAATATAGATATTTCAATTTTTAAAGAAATATTTTTACAGAAGGATTAAAGAAAATAAGCTGAAACAGAGCAAGTTAATGGGGGAGGAGGGAATCATAGTATTCATTTATTGCATGAAGCAGTAGACTTGAAGGTCTACTATTATAAAGTATTGTGATTGGTGCTTCTGTCACCACAAGGATCATCACAGGGCTGCTATTAAACAATGAAGATGAGGCTCCAGATTCGCAATTAATGTAGAGAATTTTAGGAGGAAAATAGTTTGTTTTAAAAAGGCTTCATAGATGCAATTTTAAAATGGATAGCCGTGTTAGTCTAGTCCAATGAGAAAACAACAAGGAGCTGTGTGGCACTTGAAGACTGACAGATTTATTTTTTGCATGAGCTTTCGTGGGAGAAGATCCCACTTCCTCAGATGCTTCGAAGATGGGTGAACTTACAGAAAGGAATGAAACTAAATACAAGGGGGTGTAAAACATAGGATCAGGTCGTAAAGTAACAGCAAATCAGAGCAGTTTACAGGCTCAAACCATGGGAAGCCTGAAGTCAAATTACCCTTTGTAATGGGAAAAGTATCCATAGTCTCGATTCAGTCCTGCTTTCACAGAATTTAGCTTGCATATTAATTTGAGTTCAGCTGTCTCTCTTTGAAGTCTGGATGTCCTAGGTACAGCTCTAACGACACCCTTTCTTTACCTTACTCTGCCAGACTCAGAAGGTAATAGCCCCTTGATCTGATCATATTTTAAAAGTTGAAAGCAATACTGAATGCAAAGTTTCTGTATTTTGCCATGCCACTGAACTTCAATGTCAGCTGACAAACTGAACATTTTACTCACATCTGTCAGTTTATAACTACATGTATTATAGTCCTTGTGCCAATTTTATTGTATTACTATGTGAAATCTAATGTATAACATACCACTTACAGGGCTTGCCACTGTAAGAGTCTCTTTAGAACAATTAGTTATAAATCATTAGAATAAGCATGTAGTTTAATCCATGTTTGGCGCAAGAACAGTACTGAGTTAATTCTGTTTTGTTGATAACCAAAATGTGCTAGTACTATACAGGTATAAGTCAGTCCAGATCACAGTTTGCAATCTAAAAGTAACAATTCTGTTAATATAAAATCTTTGTACTACAGGGTTTTCAGAACAGTTTATTGCTATAAATCAACCACACAGGTGAAATATCGTTCTCTGATGAACTCTAAATAAAATCTAATGTAAAATAAATGCACCAGCACAGCATGTAGCTATGTTTTGTAGGCTTAAGTATATTTGCTTAGTTCAGTAAACTGATCAATTTATCATCCTTAAAGATTTCTCATGAAGACTTCTTTAAAAACTCCACAGTTAAAAGAGCTTTAAATTTTGCACTTAAAACTGAATTAAACTCCCTGTTTTATAATTTAATAATTGAATTTAGTCTTCAAATTTGGAACAATAGCTCATCATTGGGTAACTGACTTTTATGTATATTTTATTTTGGTAAAAATTTTTTGCCGTTAGCAGAGAAATCATTTTAAAAGCTCCCTTTTTTGAAATGTTGCTTTCTTTTTCTCACGTTTTGGTTTCTGGAGCTACACCATGGTACCCACAAAGCCTTAACTTTTATTGCAGTGGGCGTGCATGTACATTTGAGATCTTGGCAGCATCTGAATTTTAACATTAAACTGAGTTATCCATTTATTCAGGATAACCCAAATAATCGAGATTGACTCATGACACTGCCAGGGAATCTCAGTTTAAGATTAATGTTTTTTATGATGTAGTGGTATAAGAGCTAACGTTGCAGAAACATGTTCATTGTTGGTGTTCCAATCTTACTTCTAGCATTATATTTCACTTGGGGTATGTCTACACTTACAATTTAATTTGAATTAATGGAGATCAATTTGAATTAAATTAATGCCTGGCTACACTGGCTTTCATTAATTTGAACTAAGGAATTCCTTAGTTTGAATTAAGGAAAGCTTACTTTGAAGCTATAAAACCTCACTTAACTTTGAAGTAATGGTTAATTCAAACTTTATTAGTTTGAATTAACCCAGTGGAGCCGTATTAATTCAAACTAACCATTAGTTCGAACTAATGCTTTTTGACCTTCTTTCTCCCAGGGTGCCTTTCTCTTTCTATATATTGGGTGGGGGACATGGCCCTTCTTGGGGGCCATCTTGCCACACCTACTATGGTGCCCATAGACATGCTAGTTTGAATGGGTTTTCCTAGTGGGGCCATGTTAGGTCGAATTAACTTAATTTGAACAAATCATTATCAATTTAAATTAATTAGTTGGAATTAAATTAATTCGAACTAACCTAAGTGTTGACATAGCCCCAGAGATTTTCTTTGGCATGTTGAGCAAGTCACTTAATCTCTCTGTGGTTCAGTTGCTTTTATTTAAGTAGTGCAAATGCCCCAGTCAAAATCAGGGCCCTGGTACATTATACAAACTTGAAAGAGGACAGTGTGAGACTTCCTCAGAATGTCCAAGTCTGAGTATCATCTTGTTACCCTTGCCTCCAGTAAGATGGGCTCTTTCCTGTGGTTGCTGGATATAAGTTCCTAGACATTGCCGTCCTCTCTGCCACTCAGATACGCTCCTCATAGGTCTGCCTTACTATGCCTTGAACATTATAAAATGTATACCAAAGCCACCAAAACTCCCCTAGAAGTGTCACTTGCGATGTTCATCCCACTGGATGCTGTCCCCAAAGGGAGCAGTATGCACATGAGTTTGAGTGAACAGAGTTAGTCACCCTTTGCATAACACACAGCTCTGAGATGTGTTATAAAAAACAAGAATAAGTTCATTAACGAACAGAAATTCAACGACGCAAATGAATAGGGAGTAAAATATTAGAAAGTAAATAGTTACACATGAAACAAATATATAACGCACTTCTTAGAGTCTAAATTTCAGCAGTCTATAATCCTTATCAAAATATTATCTAAAGCAAACTCCCAGCATCATCAGCTAGCAGACTGGGATCTGTCATTCATGGATTCAAAAAACATTTTTCCTTTTTGCTACCTCAGTGATGGATGACAGGGTTCTGTTGTTGCCCACCAGTTACAGTTATCTGTATCCTTTGAAGTGTATGCCTTTGATGTGAATACCCAGAGAAAACTCTTTTCGCCCCTTGTTTGTTTTCCTGTGTACTTCTTTCCTGTTGACCTCTGTTTTTTGTTGATTTGATATGTAAATATAGTTTCCATTGTGTTTTACTTATGCTAATCTTACATCAGAGACAGGATAAGTGAGTAGATCTTCTTTGTCTGACAGCCTTTTTCATTTGATACTTTACACAAAGCTATTTATGGATAAATACCAAGAAAGTAGTGTGTTAGGTGTAGTGAGTTTGTCAGGCCTTGTAGGAGTTGCTCTTATAAAACAATGAAATCTTTACCAGTCATCACTGAGGAGTTTTGAGAGTCATAGGATGTCCTTTAGCCAAATAGATTTTAGTCTAAGGCCATAATCAGCTAAGAAGCTTCACATGGGAGGAGGCACACCACTGCAAGCAGCGGAGCTCCTCACAGATACTGGCCTCTGCTTGATCAGTATTCCTTTCAGGATTGGCAGGTAGGAGTAGGAAGAGTTGAGATAAAGGGGTATAAGGTTCAGAAAGGCTGATCTAGTTTTCATGATCCCGTTGATCAAGGTGAAGCATGTGTTTTTAAGAACATATTTGTGTTTTTGCTATAGTTATTTAGTTTTAGGAATGATAATGGGGTGGGGCACTTGAGGTTGGAGTGGCTGGGAAACAAATGGAGGGAGATAAAGGTGGAGAGGAGAATATTGGACAGCTGAAGAGTTGTGGTGATAGGCATCCTTTTGTTCCCATCTTTCTGGGGCTTTTTCTAGTGAAGAATGCTCCTGCACATTGCACAGCTTAAGTGGTTCTTCAAAAATTCTCTAAAAAAGACATTTTCAGTGTGCCAGTCTGCCATACCTCCCCAAAGATGTACCTCTAAGCATCTAGAACTCTTGGTTCACACAGTGGGTTCCATTTAGTAAGTTCAGCTATGACTTCAGATGGCAGCTTGTGCACCCTTCAGGTATTAATACGTCTCACCAGGCATTTGCCATGACACTCATACAATGTTAGAACAGTTGGGTTTGTTTGTTAACTGGAACACAACCATAGTAAGTCTTTAGGATAACATTAAGAAATAAAGGAGAAAGTATAGCCCACTCTGGTTTGCACAGAGCTCTGCATAGCTCTAGTAAACCTCTTGATTTAAGTTCTGACTCTTTCTCCATCTGACCTTTCTCAGGATTCAGGTGAAAGACCTGACTCCTTCCAACTGGCAGCTCTTATTCCTCGACCTCATACCTATCCAGTCTTTTCATCTTGAGCTGAAGGATTGTTGTTCAGCTTTCCTAAAGGCGCTAGGCACCAGTGTCCTGGCAGTTGGATTCACTGTTGCTTTCTCAGATGCTCCATCAGTATAGAGATTAAGAGCTGGACTGTTAGATGACACCCACACCTATTCTGCAAGTTCCCCATCTTCCAAGCATCTGACAAAATGGGATTTTCTCTCACAGAAACTAATGTGATAAATAAATTTGTTGGTCTTTAAAAGTGACATAGGGCTCCTTGCTTGTTTATCTACACCTATGTCTCTTCTCCTGCCCTGAACACAGTTGCCTTCTACTCACTGGATAAAAGTGAAAGATACAAGGGAAACTGAGACACAGAGGACTCATAAAAATATTGCAAAATATTCCCATGTCATCACAGAGCCCAAAGGACTGTGCTGCTCTTCTTTTGTCCAAATCTCTCTCTGTCAGGAGAGCAACTCTGGTATGCTTTGGATCTGTATAGATTGTTCAAGATCTGTATTCATCCATGGCTGCTAATAAGTCAAATACTCTGTGATTTTTTGGTTCCATCTGGCATCTGAGAGAAAGTATCACAACCTGCTGCTTCCAAAGAAATAAAATGATCCATCTGTGAGGCCAATAAATTAAGAAGTCTCATTGCAAGGAAAACCTTATATGCTTCCCTTGATATAGCAGACACGGCTGTGAAAATGACAGCTAAGGTGGTTGTAATGCACAGGACATCATTGCTCAGTTCAGCATCCTTATTCAGGGAGTTACAGTGCAGTGCACAGATGAAGTTTCCTTTTGATAAGACCGAGCAATTTGCTGCAAAAATCAGTGAGGTTCTCCATATCTTGCAAGTATCCATAAAGTGACCCATGAATCCTTCTATATGTGTACCCTGCAACAAGAAGCAAATAATTTCAATATTGGTCATTCTAATGCAGATAATCTGCATAATACATCCCCCATGAAAGAAGCATGACACAATGGGGCAGACAGTTACCACATCAACATAAGAACTGTTGTCCTCCAACCAGCAAATCTGAAAATTTGGTTGGGGTTCTGAGCAACTTCTTTCATCAGCCACTGCTTTCAACAGCTACCGTCCAATTTGGTCATTTTTTTTACAGCCTTTCGAATGCATCTGGGTATCTCTTACATCAGATAAATGGGTTTTGGAGATTATTTGATCGGGATACACCATCCCCTCTACTACCATCTTATACTACCCAGCCCCCTTCGCTGTTTCTCTTCAGGAAAACATGTCACAAGCACCTGTTAAAGCAAGAAGTAGACCATTAATAGATTGATGAATGGTCACACTTATTACAGTAATAGCAGCACTGGTACAGTGGGACTGGTTTTCAACACTCAACCTACAGGATGCCTACTTCCACATCACTGTACACCCAGCGGACAGACACATCCTAAATTTCATATTGGGAAATAATCATTACCAGTAAACAAAAAAACAAACAAACAAAAAAAATTATTCCCTTTGGCCTTTCTACTGCACCAACAGTCTTTTTAGAGATGCTTTCTGTGGTGATAGCATACCTGTGCAGGCAAGTGTCAATAATATGATTGCCTGATGAAAGCAGACTGCCAAATACAAGTCACTCAAGTGAGATCTCTTTTTCTGGCGTTAAGGTTCATGATAAACTATCAAAAGTCCACTTGGATTCCAGTTCAGCAACTGCAGTTTATAGGAACACATCTGGACTCACTGTCAGCCAGGGTGACACTACCAGAGAACAGCTTCCTTGCCATAATAATTTCATCAGTAAGAAACAGTTCAGCCTTGACTTCCCACAAATGTTTTCAACTGTCAGAACACACGGAAGCCACTATTCTCATAGGGCAGTATGTTTGCTACCTAGAGGCATGGCTGGCAAGTTTACAAGCAATAGAAGCATAGACTGAACAAGATACTCACAATGCCCAACGAAGTCTAAACCTCTGTACTGTGCTGAACACAACCCAACAACATGATGACAGGTATCCTGTTTTCAAAGGAAACATCCTCCCTTATGATCACTGCAAACACATCCCTATTAGGATGGGGAGCACAACTACTGAACTGCTCTGTACAAGGCAGATGAGCAATGACAAGAGCACACCTAATAAAAATTTGCTAACATGCAACGCATGCTCCCATTTTTTCCCACTCAGAAAGGATAAAAAAATAAAATACCATATGTATGCTTTAACTGGAAGGGAGAAGCTTGACCTCACTCCCTGTGCACAGAGATGATGTGATGAATGCACCAGTTACAGAATCTCAACATCAGCATACCAACCACATACTTACCAGGATGCTAAAACACAACTACAGATAATCTAAGCGGACACTTAAGACAAGACAAAACCCCAAGTGGAAATTGAACAATATGATTCTACAGGACTTTTTTTGACAATGGAATTACCCAACCATCAATATTTTAGCACCACTGCATAATGTCCCGATTTCTGTTCCAGAGCAGGCCTGAGAACCCAGGTGATAGAAGATCAGTTCCTCCTCAGTTGGAACTTGACCACCTGTATGCATTCCTGCCCCCCGTAATGGTGATATTCAGAGTCCTCTGCAAGATATGCACAGATATGGCAAGAATAATAATGATAGTGCCCACATGGCCAAGACAGATTTGGTACTCTTACCTGTTCCTGATGTTGATATGCAGACTGATCATTCTCCCACTGTAGCAGAATCTCTTATGTCAGAACAATGAACTCTGCACCTACATCTAGAAAAGCTTCACCAGATAGCATGGCTCCTGTATGGTTCCAAAAAGAAGAACTAGGTTGTTCTGAGCAAGTCGGGTACGTATTACTAAATAACAGAAAACCAACAACTTGAAAGACTTCAGAAATGGCAGATTCACTGTATGGAGCAAAGACAAGCACATCCTCGCAACATCTGCACTGATTCCAACTGTCCTGAACTATATCCTCGAACTCAAAGTTGAGTCTGTTGCTGAGCTCCATCAAGATCCACCTGCTGGCCATCACCGTCCTCCACCAAAATATCAATGACAGGACACTACACAACCAAGAGTGAAAGGATTCATCACCAATATCCAAAATATGCACCCAGACATATGTCCACCCACACTACCATGGGACCTAAACCTAGTTCTTTGTACTATTACTGAGCCACAATTTGAGCCACTAGCAGCATGCTCTCTCATATGCTTGTCCATGAAAGTGTTATTTTTATTGGCCATTACATCTGCTCAGTATGTGGAGGTGATTGGGGCACTCGTGACTTGCCTACCTAGCACAGCTTTCCATAAAGGAAAAGTCACTTTCTTTAAGACCTCATCTGAAATCTTTACCAAAAATTAATTCAGTGTTCTACATAAACCAACCAATCCACTTACCCATTTACCACCCAGAACCACATGGTAATGCACAAATGGCACCATTGCACTCATTAGACATCAGAAGACATTGAAGCTTTTTGTGCCCATAGCAGAACAATCTAATGGGTAGCCATTTCTGTTCAGAGACTAAGTGTATAGCGAATTGCATTCAGCCATGCTACAATCTAAAAAAACACACAAGCTCCTCCAGAGGTCAGAACACACGCCATCAGACCCATGTCCACATCCACGGCGTTCCTCAATAATGTTCCTGTTGCAGACACATCAAGAGCATCTAATTGGTCCTCAGTAGATACTTCTACCACTTATTACGTTGTTGACCATGCATGCAGATCAGGCATTTCTGTAGGCCTGACAGTACTGTCATCTGTTAATCGTAACTTGGAAGTCCCCTCTGTCTAGTGAGGGACACTGCTCTAGTGTCACTTGGAGTGGTGCACCCCACAGGAACACCACTCGAAGAAGGGAGAATTACTCACCTTGTACAATAACTGAAGTTCTTCATGTTGTATCCCTGTGGGTGCTCCACTATCTACATTTCTCTCCTTTACTTTGGACTCTAATATCACTCTTATGGCTGAAAAGAAGCAGAGGTGGCTGGTTCACATGCTTGCAACTCAAGATGCGAGTGGCACCACAAGACGGGACTGTACAGGCATTGTTGAGGGACATATCCAATTCAGGATGCCAGGCATGCCATACACCTGGAGTGGAGCATCCACAGGGACATGCATCTCAGACAACTTCAGTAACTGCATGAGGTGAGTAACCCTCTCATACTGATTCTCTCAAGTATTTCCCTGAGCATTGTGCCAGTTGTGTTCCACTGATGTGGCTTTGGAAAGGTGGTCTCTAATAACTCTATTTGAGTGTCTTGCAGATAACACTTAGGCTGTGTTCAGACGTGAGTTTTGTTTTGAAACAACAGCCATTGCTTCGAAACTGTTAAACCTAGCAGGAAAGCGAAATAGCGTTCAGACATGTTGTTTCAAAACAACACCATTGTTTTGAAACAACATGTCCGAACGGCCTTATTTTGAAATAACCATTTCAAAATAACAGCTATTTCGAAAGCAGGCTTTCCCTTAATTCGAATTAACAAACTGTTAATTCGAATTAACTTATTTCGAAATAAGGATTTTATTTCAAAATGAGTTATTTTGAAATAAGTTACCATGTAGACATACCCTTAGTGCCTTAGTTGGCATCGGAAAGAGAACAGGGAGCCAAAAGAAGTTGCAGAGCATTCGTTGTAGAGGTGGTGCATAAACTGAAGTTTCTGGGTTGCCTCTACCATTAGCCTGAAATTCAGCAGTTTATCAACAATTGTGTCACATTAGTAAATCACTTTCATCAGTGAATTAGAGCTTCATACAAGAAGAAGAGGTATAATCTGCTGGCATGCTAAATTAACTATTCTAAAGAAAATGGTGGTAAAAATCAATTTAACTTCAATTTATGTTTGTTTCTAAAGACACAAACTGATGAATTCAGTTTAGAGAAATTGACATTTAGTACCATTGTGCTACCTCAGTATCCAAGATTAGGTTTCATCTGATTTGCTAGCTGCTGCTTTGTTGGGTTTTGTTTGGTTTTTTTTGGGGGGGGGGTGTTTTTAACTCCTGAGTATACTGGGTGAATGGAAGAAATACTGGGGTATTTCACACTGTTGTGTGATTTTGGACAGTAGTTTGTTTTGATTGTGTCCAGCAAGCAGTTAATATCTCATATCCAAATGAATTTTATATGCCTTTAATTTATAATTTTCTTGAGATTTGAAAGTTGGTTGGTTGATTGTATGTTATCAAAGCTATTTTTCTTTCCTTTAACCCAATCCTTACGTTTTTGTTTTCTACAGATATGAATTCTTAGAGCTTGATCTTTAATTAGACATCCAAACATTTGTCCCATACTTTTGCCCCCCCAGCTACAGATTTTAGTTTAGATTTATTTTTCTATAATTAATTAGTTACACAAATTAGCTATAGAAATCGATGTTTTCCGCACATCATTTAAACATCATATTTTGCAGAGCCAGATTGTAGTGTGTGTGTCTAGGTGGCAGCTTAGTAATTAAGTTTCTTACTGTAATTATATGTTATTCAGAAGTTTGTTTTTGTTGTGTTTTGATGTAGAATTGTGACTTTTTTGTTTGGGGAAAACTAGTGTGTTTTGACAAAAGTAATAGTCTCTCTTTAAACTGTTCCAGATGACTCTCAAATATTTAGAGTAGTGATGGCCTGAGAAAACTGTGAAGAATTCTAGAAGGACCTGATGGGGGGAGATGAATGGTCTGTATTTATAAGATACAGATGAAATTCACAGTTGATAAATACAAGGTAGACCACACGGAGAAAGTAGTGTGAACTGCTCAGGAGCTGACCAAGCTATGAACAAATGACTTAGCCTTAGTGACAGTAAAGAAGGTTTAGAATATTTTTAGTGTTTGTGTAAGAAGAAATTTCAGCACTTAATGACAGCTTTGGATGTGTGAGGAGCATGAGTGGTGTGGAAGAATAGTTTTGTCAATGGTAGATGGAACAAGGGGGTTATTTGGGGGAAAATTTATTTAATGTAGAAACTAGACTGCACAAATTACTCATTAATGTAATTTAAGGAACCGTTACGTGTTTTTAGCCAAGATGACTAAAGGCCTCTTCTTCCATCTCTTGTTTCTGATGTATGATGATTAGCTCAACTTGAAATAGAACATAAGACTAGTAGTTCAACAAATTTGGGGTATTGATCAGCACAAGGAAAACAAGTTTTGTGGTAACGTCAATGCTGCTTCTCTTTTCTGAATCTGAATGAATAGAAATAATCAAAATGAAATGTGATAAATCAGTAGTAGTAATCAAGAACACCAACATGCAGGAATATGAGAAGACTTAGTAAGAATAGGCTTGCTTGTAAATGTGCTTTTGTTGTTCAAAAACGTTACATAGAATAAAGTATAATTAGAAAATGGAACATAAATCAGGAGAAAAGGATGTGTTTGTCTGCTGCTAGAACAGAACTGTCAGATACGTGATGAAAATTACAGGTTTTCCTTCCTGATACTGCCTACACAGAGGCCAGCTGCGGAAGCTGCAGGCCTAATCATAGAATCTCTTTTGAAGCTACATTTGATGAATGTGCATGTTCCTGAAGCCCTACTTTCCTTGGGCTCAAGGACGGGTTCGCCCCCACTTTGGACTCAATCATATAAATCCATCTTAATGGTCTCCCAGTCCCTCACAGTTTGCCAGGTTCCTCTTTCTGCCTGTGTTATGCGGTGGTGAGAAAAGCCATTAACAGTGATTTCTAAAAAATTCTTGAAGGTTCAGTTACTGCTAACTTCAAATTTCTTGTAAAAGCCCAACAACTGTATCAATCTAGCCATTAAGAAAGATACTACAAAAAAATCAAAAGCTTAAGACAGGCACATAAGCTGTGTCAAAAAGTCTGCTTCAGATGGTCTTGTTCTGCAAGTCCTTTTCTGAAAGAGAAAAAAGGCCATCGAATGAGACTCCAGAATCATATCCTTTGGCATTCATTGAGTGCAGTCTGGGAAGCCTTTGTTATATAAAGGTTTCTGAGCACAGAGTGGTACGTCTGTGAACTCCATGTTGATGTCAAAATCTGCTGAGTCTCAGCTGGCAAGAACATCTCAAAAGAAGGTGGCCTATAAAGATCATTTCACAGGATATTACAGACTCCAAGATGCAGGACCCTCTGAACTTTGGAAGATTTTACTCTGCCCCAGCAGCTTCAAAGAAGTCATAAGGTGCTGCTAAGAAAAAGTCTGAGTTTCAACCAATGGAACTTATTTGATCTTGTGATCTGCTTCCTTAGGTCATAGTCTTTTGGCAGAAAAGGGGCATCCTTGGATCCAGACCATTTTGTCCTCAGCTGTGAGGTGCCTATTGTATTATAGGGTTGGTCCTCCCTTCCCCTGGATTACCAATGGACTTCCATTAAGGGTTTTGGTGAAGGGGCTCTGAAGATTCAGCATTATTGTCAATGTGACATTGATTGTTGCTTTTTGGGGCTGATGTCCTCAATTCTATTGAAACTTTCTTTGAAGTAGCTGTCCCCTGAGATGTGCAAGAGAGTATCTTGGTGCTGTGGTTCAGAGAAATTCCAGAGCCAGCCTCAGTGCGAACAGAGTTTGGTTTGATGCCATGTGGGCCTTGGAGCGGATAAAAATCTGCTCTTGGAGCAACTTCAATAGATGCACAACAGCTGCCAGCCACCTGTGTTTTGTCTCAACCCTATGTGTGCCTGTAAATCGAAGCAGCCACCCTCTCTAGGTAAAATAAGCTAGTCGAATGATGTCTCAAATGTAAGATTCTATATACAGCAACTTTTCTTTTTGGGCATATTTATGTAAAACAGGATCTTTGCTACAGTGCAGTTTTTGTACTCCCACTGCTTTTCCTTTGCTTGAAGCCTAATCCTCTGTGATTATTATATTTGTCTTTGGAGCAGCTAATTGTTGTGTTACAAAAGTGAGGTGTAAGAAACAAGAGAATGGGGAACTCCAACAGAAACTTGCTTTTTCATACAAATGGTTTTATTAATGAAACCAGGGAAAGAAAAATGCAAAACTGTATTAGCACGATTGTTGCTAGACAATGGATTTTAATCTTCTACAAGCAGCTCATGAAGTCATTACTCTCCTTTTTTTGGAAACACATCACATGGAGTATGTTCTTCTGGAGGTTTTGAAGTAGGAATATCCTGGCACAAATTATTAATACAGAAGTAGGCAGGATGTTTTGAACAAATGAAGTATGCATGCAGTTTTTTCAGGGAGTCATTATTAGCTCTTGATTATGATCACTGGTACATGAATAAATTCTTCTGTTTTAACTTGGCTTTTACATAATTATGGCTATTCTTCTTAATTTCCTTTTCAGTTACAGAAGCATTTGTCCAGTAAAGTTGCACATAACAATCAAAGTCAAACACATTGTTAATCCTTCCAACTCTGCTTTATGCCAATAGGCAGTTTAGTTCTACTACTGGTAGAAAAAGGGGGGGAAAAATCTATCCGTGATGCCTGTCAGTGTGGTATCTAAGTACTAACTGTCTAAGCGGATTGGCTTGCTCACACATCCTGGTTAACAGTAGGTGCATAAGTTCAGACAAAAAGAAAAACAGTTTTTCCTTGGCTTTGATATGCTTCTCTTGTTTGTTGTTTTCTTTTCATTTTCCTGCTTTGCTGTGGTTTGTGGCATAAACCGGAAAAAGAAGTACTGAAATATGATGCAGGAGGTTTGTTTTTTGTATTTCTAGCTGAGCCTAGTCCAGTAGTCTGCAGTCTGCAGCTCTGGAGCCGCATGTGGGTCTTTGGCTGCCCCTTGTGGCTCCAGGGTCCAGGCCTTCCCTGTCACTGGGGGACCCTGCAAGTGGCCCGCTCCAGGCTCCTGCCAGCCACCAAGGGATGGGGGGGGGGAGGAGGAGGAAGAGGGTGCTGCTCTGAGTTTCAGGCTCCACCCTCCCTGGCAGGAGAACCTGCAGCAGGCACAGCACCCTGGCGCAGCTCCCAGCCCCACACCATGAGGCTATACCCATTGTGGCTCTTAAAACAGTTAGTTATTAAAAGGATTTTTTAAAAATGCCTCTGCTTCTTATTTTTTTGGGGTGCTGACCGCTGGCCTAAATCAAAAGGTACTGGAAGTCTTGTGAAAAAGATATGCTAGTAAGATTTCCAGCTTGAACAAGCTTCCCAAGTAGAAAAGCTTTCAGATCACCTTTTAAAGTAGCTAATAAACCAGTAAAGTGATTTTGGAGGGTTTTATGTTTCAGAATCCAAGCTTTCACTTAACACACATCCATCTGTCACAATAGATGTAGCTATCCACAATTCTATTTACAGAACAGATTGTCTCAGTTCAGCTCCATCCTTTTGAAATAATTCTTCGCTCTTATTCTGAGATGCTTGTCATATGGCTCTCTAGAGATGCTAGATCAGTGGTTCCCAGCCTGTGGCCCGGGTGGGCTTTCAAAGAGGCCTACCAGTCTCCCACTGACTGCATAAGGAAGGCATTGCCTAAGGGTCCAGGTGGAGCATATTGCCTTGAGGCTAAAAGACTGGTGCAGAGTCCTGCTCTAGCGAAGGGGATGGGAGATCAGTGTTCTCTCCCTGGAGCCCAGCAAATTTCTCCACCCTGGCTCCCTACTGGAGCCAGCAGGAGGCAAGCAGTGATCTCCAATCGCCTTGGCTGCAGAAGGGAGCCACTGCCTATGGACTCAGCTGGAGTGCACAGGAAAACAAGATGTGTGCAATTCCCTAGCTGCAGGCAGGGGGATGGGAGATCAGTGAGGAAGGAGGCAGCCTCCTCGCTGAACTCCTTCTGTTTGGCTGCAGTGGGGAGAGAGAGGAGCGTGCTGGCAGAGACAGGTTGTCCTTCATTTTTGTAACAATATCTGTGGCCCTAAACCAAAAAGTTTGGGAACCACTGTGCTAGATATTTTTGTTCCTTTAATTATTCTATCTAAGCCTGATTAGTTTGCTCTAGGTATACAGTCATAGACTTCTGTGAACTTCTGACGTCTAATTGGCTCATTCAACTTAATGCTGTAAAGGAAACATGCTCTTTAATATTGTTGCCATAGTGCAGCGATTCAAACAAACCATGGAGTGTGTCTAAAATTCATAACTCTGAAATTCGTAACTCTAAAGGGTTAACTGTAGTTGATCTTCCAGTGGTCTCCATTATGTCTGTCCTTGTGCCGCTTCCACTATAGCAGTGTGGCATTAGTGAATTTGTATCCTAGTATACACTAGAGTTAGGTTGGTGTAAGATAGTTTGTTTGACATAGCTGTAAGTGGCTACACTGAATGCAGCTCCCACCAGTGTAACTTGCCCACCAGACCAACTTAATAACTCCACCTCAGCAAGAGGCTTCCACTTAAGTTGATATGGTTAGACTGAGGCTGAGTCAGTGTAGATAGTGTCTTGCTTACACTGACTGATGTTGCCTTTCAGAAGTCATCCCACAGTGCCCCACACTATCAGGTACATCTGCCTAAGTGCTCCAGCTTAGAGTGTGCACCCAACATGAGGAGTGTAGATTGGAGATGTGAAACAGATTCATTTACAGTTACAGTACATTGATACTTAGGTTGACTTAATTTTAAAGTATAGATTTGCCTAACAGGCCATAACATGGGCACTCTGCTCTCCGCAGCCTTTGGAAATGGTGGGTTACTTATCAGTAACCGTCCTTCTTCAAGATGGGCTGCTTGGATTCATTCAGTAATAGGTGTATCCATGCCTCAGCGCACGATTGATCAGAAACTTTTGCCCTAGCCTGTCAGGAGAGGGCTGGCAGCCACCGCCACCCTGTGGCTGTATATGTGGCTGGCGCCCAGCCCCTCCTCAGTCCCTAAAAGTCACCAACTCCAGTTGTGGGGATGGTGGGAGGATTGGGAATGAATCCGAGAAGCCCATGTCAAAGAAGGATAGTTATCGGTTGGTAACCCACTGTTGTTCTTCGCGTGCTGCTCGGATACATTCAGTAATAGGTGACTGCTAGCCGTGAGAGTTGGCCCTGTCCGCCTCCAGCACTGCTTTCCCCATGTAGGGTAGCTGGCTTCAAGCCAGCATAGTCCCCCAGAGGGACCTAAAGATGGAAAATCTGACCCCAATAGGGAATAGAAGGCCTAGTAGGAAGAGCTTCGTATGTGGAATTTCTGAGGAAAAAGGGGCTTTAACACTGAGACCCTTCTAGCCAAGGTAAATGACTGCTAAGTTCCAACTTCCAGGCAAGGACTGGTAAGAACGAGTCCTGTTGCGATGGAGAGCTTGCTGATCCATGAAAGGCAGCAAGGCCTAATGTCCTTTAGTGAAAGACTTCCAATGGAGATGCCTGTGAGGCTGTAATTGGGAAAGCGGCTCTGCCTAAGGGTCTGAGCAATTGGTATTAAGGAACTGCTGAGGAAGAAAAGTCCAGTATTTACAACTAGCGTCAATGGAGCGTGAAGATCACGGGAAAGGGTAGTGGATCTTGGAACTATCTGTCTACTAGCTGTGGATGCTGAATACTGGAAGTGCGAGGAAGAGGGAAAAGAGGAAACAGAGTAAAAACCCCATCCTTTTCCCTAGTCTGGCCACAAGGGGAAAACGGGAAGGGACTACTGCTGAATAGGACGCGGTGCTTACGCGGCTGGCTTAAAACGCACTACAAAGACAAGACTGCTTATCCCCAGTTGTAAGGATGGTGCAGCCAGCCATGTCCAGGGTAGATTACAGCATTATTAAAGTGTCACCTGAGGCCGAGGTGTCTTCCGCGAAGACATTGTAACCTTCCCTGTGTTCTAGTGGAAGGGAGCTGTTAAGCATTTCAAGGCATGACACCAATCTAAAAGGGAGCATCTAGCTACCAATGCCTGATGATCAATGATCCACCAAGGGCATCAAGACAAGGAAACTCAGCCACGGGGGAGAAACCCTTCTCCGTGGCCGATCGCCTCGGTACTACTCCCCATATTTGCAGCACTTACTCCACAGGGGCCATATAGCTGCGTACCTAACGGAGGCACACTCAGCTTCATAATGGACAGCCCCTGGAAAACTCATTACCAGGAATGCAGAGAGGGAGGGAGATCTTGAGCATGTAGTGGATGGGAGGGGAGGACTCCCTCCAGCTAAGCAGGTATAGGGTGTGACACCCTGATGAGGTGTAGCTCTGATTACCCACTTTTACCAATTTCTTTCTCTCCACTTCTTCCCTTTGTTTCTCTTTCCATCTATTCTTTTTGTGGCAAGGAGTGGTAGATGACCAATGGCAAGGGTCATCTGGTTTGCCCAGATCTGAAGTTACCACTTGGAATTTGAGGGACAGGCTGACAATACGTTCCCACTGTCCTTGTGGGGTCCTGTGGCTGCCTGGCACCTGAATCTTGTGCATGCCAAGGGGCTAACCTTGTTGGAGAAAGCCTGGGAAGGTAGAAGCTTTGTTTAATAAGACTGCTGGCTAACATGCCAGAGTTACCAGGAAGAATAACTGCAGTAATGCCAGTGTCGAGAGGGTGGGTGCCCCGATGGGCAGGATACCTGCTGGTGAGGAGGCTCCGGATGAGGAGCAGGAAAAGCCACCTAGACCACTGTCCTAATTGAATATTAACATTGGCCTGAGGGAAGAGGGGGGGTAACTGGACCATAGGGTACCCTACAACAGGTAGTCTACTGGAAGATGCCCACCTGGGGTGCAGGCTCTGGAAGCCACTTAAGGCAATATTTACAATGAACATTTATACAGGCCTTTGGCGGCATCAGGGAAATCGATCACCAGAGTTCAACAAGGGTTCATCCTGCAAGAGGAGAACAAAGGATAGATGGTCCCGTGTTATCCAGCCTGACATGTAGGAAGGGGGATGGGTTGGAGTAGTGGGGCCATGCTGTCAGGTTGCGAGTAGCTACTAAGGGATTCCCGTCTACCCTAGAGTGCTCATTGAGCGGCCCTAGGTCACTTCCCATCCACTTGCAGCAACCATAACCTTTCTGAGTGTTAGGGGACAAAGCTCTGGGTCATAGGATCTCAGGTATAGCAGAGGTATTCCCAAGCATATTCTCCCTGAGCCGGAGATAGGCTAACAGGGGTTAAGGCTGGGGAAAGGAGATAACACCTAATGCGCTCTGATCTGAGTTCAAAAGGTCAGGTATAAGATATCGGGCATCTAACCACCCAATGTAGCTGGTCCGAGCTGGCGCCCAGGCAGGGTGACAGCGGGTTGCCCTGTCCAGAAGACCCAGAGGGTAGACCATTTGAGAAAGATAAGGGATAGGACCCGAGACCTGTTTGACAGCCGCCGGTGCAACATGTATCATATTATGGGTCACTGGGATTCTTTGGTTGTGGGACTGAAAGGCAGGGATGGAGAATGCGTTCATAAGTGGCAGGAAGGCGTGAGGGTCCAGAGCCCAGAGAGGGATAAAACCGTTCTGGATCTGTGGGGTTGGGGCTCACACAGTCGGGAAGCATGGCCCTCAAGGCTAAACGAACATAAGTTCAGTTAAGTCACAACAGGGATACCGGAGGAAGTGTCCCTTAGTGCTACAACAGGCATAATGCTGTTCCACCCAAAATTTGTGGGAGTTACTTTGGTCTTTGCCCTGTGTACCCACAGGGGAATGGAGAAGTTTTGAGTGTGAGCGCAAATGGGGGAGCTTCCATCCATGATGGGGGAAGAGCCCCAATGAGGATTCACGGGTGGCACCCTGAAGAGAAGAACTTTAGGTGTATGATTTACACCCCTTATTCTGGGTAACAGGAGGGAGTGTGTTGGGACCCAGGGTAGTACGTGGTCCCTGTCTAAAGGAGAGACTGACAGTCGACAGCCAGAATGAAAGGATCCAACCTCTGATAGGGGGCGCAGTCCCTCTGCACAGGGACGCGTATGGGCCCAGGACGGAAGAACTCTCCTGTCCAAGAATGAAACAAGGCCGAAGGAGATAGAATGCCATGACACAGTCCTTCAGCCAAGAAGGGCGAATCAGGGTGGTGTAAAGCTCCTATGGAGCAGGAGGATGATCAGGGGCCCCTGAAGGGAGGAGGCCCAAGTACATGACCTCCCCCCAGGGATCTTGGGTATCCCCGCCTCCCTAAGCCATGCCACACGGCAAAGGGTCACAGCCAAGGCCATTGTGTGGGAGGCCATGTCTGTTATGTCCCAAGCTGAAAGGAGAAGGTCTTGGGACACTATTCTGCCTTCCTCCAGGAAGGCGTCATAATCTTCCCTGTGGGAGTAGGTGTCTAAATTCATTCATTGATTCCCACACATCAGTCATGTATCTGCCCACCAGAGCTTGGTTCTTGGTCACATGCAACTGGAAAGTGGAGGAGGAGTATATCTTCTGCCCCAGAAGGTCTACCTCCCTCATGTCCCTCAACGCCGGGAGGGGATCACAGGGAACTTGGCCTGGGCCTAGTGCTGCCTCCGTCATGCCCCGAGACGGTACCAGGTGGTGGATAAGGGAAGGGAACTCTGTCCCCGGGACTTGATATTTTAGGCCCGCCATATCTGATACTAGGGGAATAGAGCCCAAGCTTTGCCATTGTGACAATGCGAGATCCCATACGGTAGAGTGGAGGAGGACCGTGACAGGGTCACATCACTGGCCCAAATAGTGTATCGATGGGCCCTTCAGGGGATTGAACTTCCATCCCCATATGGGCAGCAACACGGCACAGAAGATCAAAGTGCACCATGAGGTCTTCTGTGTATGAGGATGGCGTGGGGTTTAAGGTTCTGGCAAGTGCAGGAGGCACCGGTGCTGCCAAAAGCTCTGGGGCACTGCGAGGGGTCAACACGGTCTCCTGCGGGGACCATTCATGGAGCTGGTACCTGAACGGTGCCGATGTCAAGAGCCTAGGATGGGGCCGTTTAGACCCCCTTGAGGCACCCTCCTCCGGACTCAAAAGAGGGGAAACTCCTTGAAGCTGTGGTGATGGTGCCGGCAACAGCAAAGTGATACAGTGCCGGGGAGAAGGCTCTGTGGTATTACAGCTCCGGCATGTGAGGGGTTCTGGAGTTGGGGAACTTGGAATCAAGGCCAGGGAGGGTGATCAGTGCCCTTTTTAAGGGCCAGGCCCTGGAGGCAAACGTCAGCTTGCCCCTTCTCTTGGGGGGGTACCAGAGAGGGCGGTGTGAGCACCTTCGCTGCCTTGAATTCTTCTGATGTAGCAGGGAGCGGCACTGACTCTTTGCGGTCCACTGGTGACTTCTGAGAGGAAGACCAGGACCGAATCGGCCTTTTGGCGGCCTCTCGGTGAGCAGTGCTGGAGGGGCTCCGGTGCCAAAGAGGCATGTGGTGCCAGAGGAGACCCCAAAGCCTCAGGGGTGGGCTGCCGCACTTGCCCTGAGGCCAATATGGCACCTTTGCTCCCTGTCTCTTATTGTCCTGGGTTTAAAGGACAGACAGATGGAGCAGGAGGTGACCAGGTGGGTTTCCCCCAGGCACTGAAGGTACTTTGCGTGGGGGGTCATCCTGCGGGAAGACCTTGCCACAGGTAGCGCAAGGTTTAAACCCCAGCATGGTGGGTGGCAGAGGAGAGTGGTGTTGCTGCTCTGACAGATACTCAGAAGAGGAAGCACTCTTCTGTGGAATGGTGTCCGCAAAGAGGTTTTCCCAATTGAGCTGCTGGTTCATAAATGAGGAAGACAGGCTACTTACATGATCACAAGGAACAGGCTGTTCCACGAACCATCACTGGGGCAGACAACATGGAACTGAGTAGGGGCTGGGCAGTAGCCACATATATAGCCACGGGAGGAGGAGGGGGTGACCTCCAGCCCTCCTGACAGGCTAGGGCAAAAATTTTCCAACCAGTCGTGTGCCGCGGCACAGATACATCTATTACTGAATGTATCTGAGCAGCACTCAAAGAAGAACCAAACATCTCAGTTAGAAGCAGGGAAGGTGCGGCTACATCTCTGAGAAACTACCATATTCTGTTTGTTTCTTTAGCTACAGGCAGTCAAACCAGTTTTTCCCTGCTGCAGAGCAAATTTAGAGGAGGAGAAAGGGGGAAGAAGTAGCAATGCTCCAGGCTGTTGGGATCTGCTTTTCTCCTCTGTGACTGGGATTTTCGATTTCCCCCTGCTCACCCACTGGGAGGGCAGCATGCCAGAGAAGGAAGACCAGACTCTGTCTCCTGCAGCTCCGGCACAGATTAAATGCCTGCATGTAGATCTCTGCTTGTTCTGTGAAGACTCTGGCCCCTTTCAGTTATTCAGGACATGTCTACAGTACAAACTTGGGTAGACCTATGTTAGGTTGACTTATAGGCAAGGCAACATTTACTCTTGTTTTTTCGTGTCCACACTACTCTCCTGTCTGTCAATGGTACATTTCCTCCCCAGGAGCTCCTCTAACATTTTATAAGGGGCAGCAGGGTGGGCTAAGAGCCCAGGCTCTCAGTTCCACATGCAGCTCCCTGCAGGGAGCCCAGCTGCCTGCTGTGCTCTGAGCTTCACTCTAGGCTGGGAGCCCAATTGCAGCCTGGGCTCTTAGCTCCACACACAACTCGCTGTCCCGAATCCAGCTGTCCCCCAGCTGCCTGCTGTCACCGTGATTCTCCACTCACCTCCAGGAGATCAGCTGCCCATCATAGCTCCAGCACGGACCTAAGAAATTGACAAGCTTGACAGTCAGCAGCCCAAGTAAGATGGTGTGTTGCCCTGACTACAGCGGCGTAAGCCCTCTGCCTCTTGTGGAGGTGGGAGTTATGTGGGCGTAGTAGGTCACTAACATTGGCAGGCGTAAGGCAACAGTGTTCACACTGACATAATTAGCTTGATATAAGCAGCCTTACTTTGACCTAACTGTAGTGTAAACCAAGTCTCAGACTGTCAGGGTTACCAGAGGAGCAGATGGCAGTACCTCAGGAGCAAAATACCACAGGCCTGGCAAAGGCAACAGCAGCAGCCTGAGGTCGCAAACCACCAAGCAGCAGCTCCCTCCTTCCCACTCTGCCCACAGTGTTCAGGGAGTGTAAATTGAAGCAGAATGTCAAAGAGCCCAGGAAGCTTCCCACTAAGCCTCTCAGACCCAGGCTCATAGCTGTATCTGCTGACTGAAGAACAGCTGCTGACCCTCCTCACTCCCACTCTTCCTCAGCAGCAGAGAGCTTCTGACAGGGATCCAGGGGAAGATCACTCTGGCCTATCCCTTCCCTGCAACCACAGTATGTCAACTGCCCAGTCTTACTGTGTCTCACGCTTACTCCATGCCAGCCATGTGAGCCCCAGTGCTGTCTCCTAGTTTAGCAAGTGAGCCAGAATCGCCTTTGGATGTCCAGGTTTGGAGGCTGGAACCGGGAGGAGAGGAGGGCCAGTCTGCCTCTCAGACTTAAACAGAGTATGGGGCCCAAAAAAATCCCCATATGGACCTCATCCACAAGGAGGAAAAAACTTCATGAAGTGAAGAAAGGTGTAACTGTGGGGTCCTTCTACGATCCCTCCAGAGAACCATCACTGTGAAATTTCTCCTTTTCCTGACGAGGATCAGGAGAGGCATTAAGAAGGCAGTCTCTCAGAGAGTCAGACCCCTCTAATCACCACAACATAAAGCTCAAAGGAAAAAAAAATCTAAGTCTTTTGAAGAATCAGATTCAAAGGATTCCTTGAGGCACTTTGTGGTACAAAGGGAAAGCTGTTGCCCTGAAACTTTTGAAATCTACAGAGTGTAGCAGGGGAGATAATCCTGAGTGTCTGGTTTCCCTGCTCACCTTCACAGAGTGCAGTAAGGTAAATATTTTTCACTGCCTGGTTCCTGTGCTCATCTTCATGGAATGCAGTCTGGAAAATGAGCATCAGCACATGAGTGCTGTCTTCACTTGCTCAGCTTCTCAGCATATCACTACATTTAAAATGTTACAGTGGCACTGCTGTAGCATTTCAGTGAGGACACTACCTACAATGATTGGAGGGATTCTTCTGTTGACGTATAAAATCCGTTTCCCTGAGAGGCAATACCTAGCCTGATAGAAGATTTCATCTGTTGACCTAGCACTGTCTGCATGGAACCTTAGGTGGTCTTTACTGCGTTGCTTGAGGATGTTGATTTTTCCCACTCCTGATGGACTTAGTTGAACTGAGCTAATTTTCTAATGTAGATCAGGCATCAGTTCAGCATGGCAAATCAGTCCAAAAAAGACCAGGTCATAGATGTTCTCTAGGCATGGATACAAACAACCCCCCTCATGGGAAATTCTTCCTGTTAGGAGATAAAAGCCAAAAATCCAAATCAGAGCTTGAAGACTCAAAAAAACCCCAAAAAACAAAACACCCCCCCCGTCACCTCCTCCTTCTGCTCACACTAGACTTTCAGGAAGACTACTGAGAACCAGTTGAGGTCTGTAGATAAGCTTTTCGCTAAGTATTGCTCCTCATATATCCTTTGAGCATGCAATAGTGGGTTAGGTATTTCCTGCCACACTTAAAGGCTGGGGAAACAATGGGACTGTTGTCTTTAGCTGTCACTGCAGGTTGCCATGCCTTAACTATTGGGCTTTTCTTCTGAGCTGTTGCTGTGGGTCACCAGGTCCTAATGTTATGGTTATTGCGCTCTGCTTTTGTTTCAAGTTGCCAGTCTTCACTATCACATCCACCTCTTTTGCCAAGACCTGGCTATGGAATGATAAGAGGGATAGCAGTCTGAGTAAGAACCAGCAGACACTGATGTGTCCTTTGGCCCACTATTTTTCGTCTACCCCACATACCATCTGGCTTTCAATCTATATGGCCAGAAGATTTCTTGATGTGCATAGTCAAAATTTATCCTGATATCATTAACAAAATTAGGTGTGCCTTTTTCTTTTGTGGTCAAAAGCTCATAATTTCTGTGCCAAAATTTTTACCTGACAAACTGGCCTCCTTATTATACAGATCCTTGACATACAGACAAGTTCAGGCAGGCATATCTCAGCCTCCTCCATCAAATATCAGGCCAACAAGGATAAGTAAATGAACCAAAAAGAATTGTCATCTGACACTCATGTCCCCACTTGCTTTCAGAAGTAATACTAATGTGGGTGGACAATATTGCAAGTATGATCTCTGTCTATTATATAAATTTCACAGTCTTGAAAGCTTTTGTGTGAGGAAGAATGGTTTAAAAAAAAAAAGCTAAAGGCTACAGAACCCTTTTCAACCTCAAGTAACTAACAGATCACTTTTTGAAAAAAAATCATAATTTAACATGGAGACCTTGAAATCCACACTAGCTACCATTAGCCACAGGGGCTTTGTGACATCTGTACTTGGGAATGATGTCAATCACTGTATTGCAATTTAGCAGTCTATCAGATGATTATCTTTTCTTTTGAAGCACATCATCACTAGTAATGATTCCTGTCCTTTGCTTTTGAAGCAGCACTGCAAAGGTCTACAAAAGTTCTTGTAATGGTAGTATCACTTGTCAGAAAGGGTGTGGTCTAGATCCACCCCAGGTGTCTTCCTTATTCAAGCCTCATCCAGAGTCAGTCATATAGACTACAACATCAAAACAATAAAGATGCTCCAAAGCCAAAATTTTGTGAAAGTTGGTTAAATTTCAGTTTATTTCCAGTCTCTGAGTGGAAATGAATTACTCTCCTCTGAAACATTGCTTGTTGCAGAAAAGGCAGAAGAAGCAGAGTACTCTTATCTATACAGTCAACCTCTCAAGGGGGGTGCATATTCATATGCTTCTGTCTCTTCTGGAATCAGTGGTCAACCATGTGGGTATTCTCAGTAGGCCAGTGATATGATGCCTTTCTCTTATCCCTCCTTAACTCTGTCTCATCCAGCCCTCTGATCCTTCCCTAAACTATTCCCTATTTACTGCAGGATTCTCAGGTCATTCGCAGAAGAGTCAAAAACCATCCAGGGAATCTGGTCCAAAGAAGAGAGCAAGAACAACAGAAACATTAAAACAAGCACATACCCCTGCAATAAACCACGATGCCAACTTTGCCCACATATCTGCACAAAAGACACCATCATAGGACCTAATCAGGCCAGCTACTGCATCAAGGGCTCATTCACCTGCTCATCCACCAATGTCATTTATGCTAGAAATGCCCCCACACCTTACACTATAGACAAACGGGACAGTGTCTTCACAAAAGAATAGAAGGGCACAAAACTGACATCAGAAATCACAACATTCAAAAACCAATTGCTGAGCACTTCCATTTTTCTGATCTCTCTGTGGATGATTTGTTAACAGCTGTGGTCAAGCAAGTCAGTAAGGCATCAAGACTTCAAAGAGGAAACAGCTGAACTAGAACTGACATGCAGATTCAGTTGTGCGAAAGCAGGATTAAATTGTGACTATGGATTCTTTTCCCATTTTACTTCACCTTCCTCTGTGCTGTTTCCCAGTGTTTGAATCTTAACTGCTTTGATCTGTTGTCGCAGTATGACCTGATCCCATGTCTTACATTCCCCTGTATTTATTTTCCTCCCATTCTGTAAGTTTCCCCCATCTTCAAAGCATCTGATGAAGTGGGATTTTCTCCCACATAAGTTTATGTGATAAGTATATTTGTTAGTCTTTAAGTGTCACAGGACTACTTGCTTGTTTTGCTGAACTAGACTAACGTGGCTACCCCTTTGGAACTTAGCATAACTGGAGAGAGTTCAGGACAATCAATATGATTTCAAGGCTTTGCTCACATATCTAGACTCACTTCAGGTGGTGATCATGACAGACCTGTCATTCTGTATGCCAGCAGACAAAAGAAACAACGTGTGCAGTCTTCAAAAACAAGCTTACGCCTGATAACTTGTGGAAAAAATCAGTTGTTTTTTCCTGTGTACTATTACGTTAGACTGCCTTATCAGGCGAAAGTCAGATCTTCCATGGAGACTAACCTAAGACCAGAACTACCTGGTAAAGAAATATAGTCTGTCAACAACAGATCTGTTTGCCTTCCACCCAAATCATGAAGTTTTAAAGTTACTTTCTTATTAGTGGAATCACAGAGCCACGGCAACGGCGGCTTTGTTGCACCGATAACTAATGAGGACTCTTGTATGCCTTCCTCTTTTTTTCTCTACACCAGAATGCTGCAGATGATCAGGAGAGAAGCAGCACTGCTAAGTCTGGTATACTCTGGCCAAGTCCGTGAAACCTGTGCGCACACAAAAATTCAACAGTTCTAATATTAGCGCGCGCACACACAAATTTTTTGTGAACACGGCCTACAAAAAATCAGAGGAAACAATTGCACCCATCTGAAAAGGTTATTATATTACAAAAGGCAGTCATCCATTAAAATCTGAACAGTGTGTGCCTAGCTGCCTAGTTTTTGAATAGAGCCTCTTAAGCCAAAGAGGCTGTTCAGAGAGCTGATAACCACAACTTTAGCTTCCTGAAATAAATCTACAAACTCAGCATATTTGAGGGCCTGACTGAGCTTTAACGATCCTAGTACAAAGGTTGCTCCTCCCCACACACATCATCATCTTCGGTGCTACAGATTCTCACATTTCTTCAAATGCCATCAGTTCCAACTTGGGAAGATCAGGTTACAGCTTTGTCAATCAAGCATCCTTCGTGCAATAGACAAGTAGAGAAATCTTAGTCGTTTGTCTTGGATTTTTATGAGACCAGCATCTCCTCTACATCCTGCAGATGCGCATGAAGATTTTTAGCAGACTGTTATCTGGGTCTATAGGTCACTCCCTCTTAGTTGTAGCAGCTTCATCTGGGGGGGTGGGGGGGAAGGACATGCACCTCATACGGTAACATTTACAGCACATGTACAGCACCCACCTGGTTGATGTAATTTTCAAAAGTCTCTATAAGATGGAAATCCTCATCATCAGATGCTGCAATCAGGAAGACAAACGCTTCACTGTAGCATCCCAGTGACTGTTTGGAAAGGGTTATCCATACTTGTGTCTGTAGATTTTTCTGTATACACTTACCCCTGAGTGTATATTGCTATAAAATCTCAATGTCATTCATAATGAGGTCCACAGATACATATGAATAGAAAAAATTGTCTGTGTGACCTGAAAATTTTCTTTCTTAGAGTAATGAGGTTCACAGATCCAACCCACCCTGAACTGGTTGTTAACTGGAAAAAGATACTGAATTATTAATTGGTACTCAGTTTGCTATTCATCTAATTCTTTGCTGTACAGAAGGACTGTTCTATTCAATTTGGCACTTAATTTTCTTTAGAGTACTTTGTTTTTCCTGGAGTTACAGAAGTGATTTCCCAGAGGTGGAGCCACATTTCCTCTGCCTCTGACTGCTGGCTTTGATCTACCTCCCACGCTGCATAGAGAAGAGTACCCAATATCTACAATCTGTGGGCCTTATTAGTCCAAGAAAGAAAAGTTTTCCTCTACTTTAAAACCAGATATTGCGATTTCCTGGAACTAATAAGGTTAAATGTTTTGAAATCTCAATTACTAGCATTGTGGGTTTGTTTTTTTTTGAAATCATTACTCAGTCATTACAGTAGTGCATGAAGATGTAATAAGGTCATTTAACTTCAAATTTGTATTTTGTCCAGAATATCTTCCTTGTAACAAATGTTTTTTTTGGACACAACCTCCCTAATTAACTTCTTTTAGTTCATGTATTCATGCTGGTCTTTTGGTTGACAGTCACTAGTGAATAGCCAGCCCAAGACTGTAGCCAACTTCCTAATGGCGTTTGCTTAAAGAATAAAAGTGCTGCTTTCCCATTTTTTCACATATTACAAAAGTTGGTCTCTTTGCAGTCATCTTGCCGAGGAACACAGCTGCTCATTTCCAGCTGAAGTGGTATAGTCACAAAAGGATTAACTAGAGGTGAAAGCTGGATGGGCAGGTTCTAACAGGGAATGCATAACCATTTGCAACAGGTCAAAGAAGCCTTTTGTGATCCTTGGAACTTTCTTCAATCAGAAGTCACAGTTCTTATCTTTGTTAGATCAATTTAACCTGTTAATTTCTTTTCTCTCTCTTTGAGGCTGCGTACACATTTTTAGTCTAACAGGCATTGTTTGTTTATATTGCTCAAATGAACATCCTGTAAGAATGTGTGTGGTGGGTTCATTTATGCTAAATAAGCACTTTTGCTGAGTTGCTCTGTATGTAATTAAGCAGTGATGGTCAAGCAAAATTGGTATTGGAATCACAGTGAAATTACATACATGGCTACTTCTGATGAGACCATTTCTCTTTTTAAATACTGCTGTGCTTTTGATTTTCATTGGCTTTTTGTATTCATGTCATCATAGATAAATTGCTCCCTGCTGTTTTGAATAATGCTCATTGTAGGATCCTGAAGCATAAAGAAAAAACAAAATTGTTAGATTTTTTTTTGCATCGGCTTTTTATGTCCATTGTGTTCAGTTGTTAAGCACTGACTGCCTTGTGCTGGGTGGGGTTCCATCTTAATAAATAACATCAGAATTTAATTAAATCACTTCAAATTCGAAAGAGCAAGCCGTTGTTTTTTTGTGCCAGTCTGTTTTTTACTTACTTACACTCTCTCTCTGAGAGGTCACATCAATGTTGAATATCTCCAGTTAAACACACATTTCACTCCTTTTTTTATATTTTGTATTTCCTGTCACTAAAGACACTCAGAATGTAGATTTTTTAAACTATAGACCTTGAAGGTTACTTGAAGTCACTTCATATAGCCTCATACTAAAGCATGCACTTGTAGTATGCAGTAGTCTTCGACATGGCATCTATGCTTTGCAGTGTGGTAACTACACTTTTGACACTGGAACATCCTAGGTGCATAATTCAACAGGAAACTTGTCAATTAGGTACAGTTGCAGCTGAAGTTGGTTGGAGACTGAACTGAAGAATCGAGTGGGACAGAATACAGCTCGTAGAGGAGGATCCTTTTCAATGTGCTAACTGTTTGTTTTTTTTAATAGCCCCCCCACCCCCGAACCAGCCAAAGTCATTATAGTTAAAATTAAAAGATACAATTGACAGATTGGATTTTAGGGAACATAAAAATCTCCGGAGGACAAATTACTTACATAAAGGGTGTGTCTTTCACCAGTCTCTATTTCTGAGTTTCCTTTAATTGACTTTATAAGGTGATAGATTAAAGTGCAAATTAAATCTTATATTTAGAAACTGAACCAATAGACCAATGGCAGTTTTTAAAAATTTTAAGACACTTCCCCACAATTTGTTTCCAGTATCATAGTTGACCTGTACGTATTTTTGTTAGTGACAGGGAACCATTTGACTAATCTTACAGTTATGCATTATAAAGACTTTTTTTTATTCTTCTGTTTATGTCCTGCATGCTTACTAGAAATTTCTTTTTTTATTTAACAGGCTTGGGTAAAACAAAAAGGAAGACAAGTGCACGAGATGCCTCACCTACTCCTAGCACAGATGCAGAATATCCATCCAATGGCAGCAGTGCAGACCGAATTTATGATCTTAACATCCCAGCCCATGTTAAATTTGCCTATGTGGCAGAGAGGGAGGATGAGCTGTCCCTTGTGAAAGGATCCCGAGTCATTGTTATGGAAAAATGCAGTGATGGCTGGTGGAGAGGTAGCTACAATGGACAGATCGGCTGGTTTCCTTCAAATTATGTGATGGAGGAAGTTGAGGAAGCAACGGCAGATTCCCCAAGCTTTATAAGTTTAAGGAAAGGTGCATCCTTGAGTAATGGTCAGAGCACGAAAGTACTTCATGTTGTTCAGACACTGTATCCATTCAGTTCCGTCACAGAAGAAGAGCTTAATTTTGAAAAGGGGGAAACAATGGAAGTCATTGAAAAGCCAGAAAATGACCCAGAATGGTGGAAATGTAAAAATTCCCGTGGGCAAATTGGTCTTGTTCCTAAAAACTATGTAGTAATTGTAAGTGACGGTCCTACCACTAATACTTCCCATCCACCTCAGATAAGTTACACAGGGCCATCTTCTACAGGACGGTTTGCTGGAAGAGAGTGGTATTATGGCAGTGTTACCCGGCATCAAGCGGAATGTGCCCTAAATGAGAGGGGCGTGGAAGGGGACTTCCTTGTTAGAGATAGTGAGTCTTCGGTAAGTGACATTCAGTACGTTGCATTTTTATTATATACTTGATATAAATAGACAAAACTACCACATGGTATGTGGTGTTTGAAGAGGCAGTGATTAGTGCAGTGTAATGTCTTTATCCCAGAAAAAACGAGCAATTTACAAACTTTGTAAACTGATGTACTTTCTATACGACTGGGATCACTTCATTCACTACTGAGAAGCAGCCATCTTTGGAGTGCAACATAATAATAGTGAATTAGTTTGTCTACTAATTCTGGAGTCACCAGTCACAGTTCCATAGTACAGATTGAATGCCATTTTTAACTGAAACAGGGACACTCACGTTAAGTATGAAAAATGCGGGGTATATTCCCCAAATTTACCACATTTACTCTATGTATAAAAATTACTTTAAAATGAGTCCTTAAAGAAATTTAGAATCTGTAACAGTCTTTTCTTTGTCTTGAGTGATGAAGTAACACAATCTTCAAACTTTTCACTTAGTTAAAATCTCTTGAAATATCATACAGAGGCTATATTAAAAGAAATTAGCTTGTAAAAGCCAAGTTAGGTTGTAATTAAAGATTTTATCTGATTTTTATTATAATAAACTGGGAACAGGTTCAGGTTAGCTTCTCAAGTAAGTCTTATTGGGGCCAATGATGTCAGAAGGCTATGTCAAATAAAGCTTTACAGATGCAGGAAATCCAGAAAATGGTTATACTTAAAGGTATTCCAAATATACTACAGTATGGAAATACATAGTTTGTAATTCAAGCAACCTAAATTCTGCCTTGTGAAATCATGAGAGGAAAATTGTAGTTATAATTCCCTAGTGTGTCTAAATATATGTTAAACTGACGCAGTATTGTAGCATTGGATCAGTTATGTTAATCATTTCAACTTAGAATTTCTAACTAAAATGATTTTTCATTTTGTCTGTTAATCCAATAGCAGAAACTGTTTCTGAGTTTAGATTCTGTAAAATGATTTGGGAAACAATAGTACACATCGGTGTCATACTTGTTGACAAACTGACTTTTTATTAGGTACTATTTAAAATGTAAATTTACTCTGAACAGTACAAATTGAGTAGCTGTGTTAGTCTAGTCCAGCAAAAAAAACCAAGGAGTCATGTGGCACTTTAAGACTGACAGATTTATTTTTCACATGAGCTTTCATGGCAGAAAATCCCACTTTGTCAGATGCTTCAGTTCGCCCATCTTTGAAGCATCTGCTGAAGTGGGATTTTCTCCCCCAAAAGCTCATGCAAAAAATAAATCTGTTAGTCTTTAAGTGCCACACAACTCCTTGTGTTTTTTTTAGTGCAAATTGAGTCTTTTAGTTCTTGAAGTTGAAGTACATTATATATTACACTTGCTGTAATTAGTGCTAGCCAAGTTAAAGGTCAGTTTGATTCCAGCTCTCAAAATGGAGTCAAAAGTCCACATAAAAATGTTGCAATAGCTCGATGAAGCTGTAATCATAATCACTTTGAACACAGCTCTAGTTACTCAGTTCTTTTTCGAGGGAGAATTTCAAGTATTAGCAGAAATAGTCTACAGTGTGTAAATCTGTTCTCGAATTTTTGGGGGATTATTTCTTTTAAATTCAGTGGCATGCTTTAAAGTGGGATTTGCTGGCAACCTTGTTTCTGACAGTAAGATGCGTAATAATTGTGGTGTCAAGGAAATAAAAATTTAAAGACAAGAAAATAGTTTTTAAAAATTGCTTAGCCATTTGTTTTCTAATTAAACTCTCACAATATATTGCTTTTTATTTTCTGAAATATATTTGCTGCTTTATTCTTAGTGAGGTTAGAAGAAGGTGGGACTGATTTGTTTGTCTAGTCCCTGTAATTCTCATTTCATACACAACAATATTGGTGACATACAGATGATGTCTTGCTAGGTTTCAGGCCTCCCTATCCTAAGGGTTTTCCTGAAGTACTGCTGTGTTTTGGTCCCTTCGCTCACAGGAAAACGATCAAAATGTGCTTTTTACACTTAACTCTACCCCTCTCTGAAAGTGAGTTCCTCTTTCTTTCCCCAGATCTGCTAGAAGATACTTTGTTCAGTCTCTTAGTTATTTTATTTGCAAATGGAAAGAATAACATATAGTTGTCTATTTGCCATTGAGGTGGGCCTATGAGTCCTTAATAAATAAGAATAGCTTTGAAGTACACAGAAATATTAACAGCAGGCATTGATAGATGATGACCGGATGGTCACAGCTCCCTCCATCCCCCCATTTGAGCTCCCTTGCTTTTTAACCCTTTTGGCCACAGCATCATATTGGAAGCTAAATTGGATTTCAGTGTCTTGCATATATACCTCAGAATCTTAAACGATTTACTGCCTAGGCATTGAGGAATAAGATCCACTGATGTTCTTCACAGATCTAATCTGTTCAGTTAAATTAACCTTGTCATTATGGGACCATTCTGGAGGCAGTTAATCATTATGGACTAACAGTGCTATAGGCTACAAACCAATATCCTGACTATCAGGAATATTTAAGGTTATTTTCTGTCATGGGCATTTTTAGTAAAACCCAGGGACAGACTGTGAGCAATAAACAAATATTCATGGAAGCTGGACCCTGTCCTTGAATGTCACTAAAAATACCCTGAAGGACGGAGAAAAACAGAGCTGCTGAGGCTTGCAGCTGCTCCAGCCCTGCTTCTGTTTGATGGTTGTCCTGCCCCAGAAGTCACGGAAATCCCAGAAAATCATGGAACTTAAGTGACCAAATCATATCCTTAGCCACATTATACATTCCTCAGTGTGGCTGATATATTGCAGTATTTTAATACACCTGGTTCCCAGTGGGGGACTTATTATATGGTGGGAGCTGCCATACACCTTGTTCTACAACACAGTCAGCAGAGGAAGGAGACAGAGAGGAGGGAATGAAGGATTCTGAGAGGCTAATTCTGGTTTGCCACATAGAGTACAATGCCTCTCATATGACCCAAGCTTCAAACCTGCACAGTTGGAAGTGTGACAGAGAATGAAAACGGAATCTCTTACGTTGTACATCATCCCGTGATTGACAAACTACAGTGGTTTGTAACTTTAAAAAAAAAAAAATCCTGATTTTTTAAGGATGCTTTCCCTACCATGTAAAAGACATCAGTCAGTTATTTTATTCCATCATGTACAACCGTAAGGATCTGTAGAGCTAACTCACATTAATTCTGCCTCTGCTGAGGTAGAAGATACAGTTCCTTGCACACGTTGCCTGTTTCCACATTATTTCCCTGTCACCATTGTTATTCCTTCACCTGGAGAAGCAAGAGTGTAAAGAGGGGGTGCTCCGCAGAGTGTAAAGAGGGGATGATCCGCAGTGGTCGTGGAAGTGTGAGTTAGGAGAGGGCAGTTGCACGTATAAAGAGGTTCATATGTGCATCAGTAGGGCAGATAACTTGATAAATGGGGGTATTGATGAGGTTGTTGGGGAGAGTGTGAAAGGAGATTGGATAATAAGATCTAAACTAGGTAGAGAAAAGTTGGGAGTTTGAAAGACCAGTAAAGAGATTTGGGAGATGTAATTTTCCACACTCTGCCCTACACCAGGTGTACCATGTTTTTCATTCTAAAAGGGGGCAGAGGGTGATCCGATCCCTTTTCCATCCTACTTCCCCAGCATCTTACAGTATGCCTCACCATAATGTTTTCTGTAGCAGGCTCCACTAAAATGTCCCAGCTTTTTTTAAATGTTTCCAGTTACACCAAAATACTAGATTCTTCATAATACAAGAAGTAAGTCAAGAGGGCTAGGGTAAAGGAAGGGGAGGGGAAACAACAGATCTGTCTTCAGGATCTACAGTAATCATATGTCAGCCAAAGTTTCTTAATTTTTTGGTCAGTCCTATTCAGCAGAATGCCAGTCATTCATTAACTGTGAGGTCAGCCATATCACTCAGCCAATCTTTAATGTCTGATGGCTTCCATTTCTGCAGGGTTCATTTTTAGTAACTAAAGCTGCGTGTTGGAACCATGCCACCAGGTAACCTCCAGGTATAAGGAGTATATTAAAGAGCAAAATTTAAAGGGGAGCAGCGCCAAGTTAGAATTCTGTATCAAATTGGTCCTATGATCCAACTCGTATCAGAAATTCTTGATACGGGGCACTCCCAAAATATATGAGCTGATGTCGTACCAAGGAAATAACATTTCCAGCAGTGATCAGCACTTATGTGGCCCATCACCGTTAGCCTGTGTGGAGACCAGCATATTCCAACAGTGTCTTTTGGTGAATAAGCCTTAGTCTCAGGTCTGTAGTTGCTTTTTTTTTTAACACTAAATACATTTGTGTTCCATTGGACTGGAAAAAAGTCTCTGTTTTTTACTTACAAAATAGGATCACCTTCCAATGGAGAACAGATGGAGTAGGGGAACAGCTTTTTAAGTGCAGTCTCATTACTTTGGGCAGCTCTGCCATCCTAGAGATCAGTACTTAAAAGTGGACTGAGAAGAGTAAGAGGTTTATCATAAAATAGAAAGATTTGCTGATATGTCTTAATTTTCAATTTTTTTGTCAGGTCTGCCATCCCCTTTGATTCCCCATTTCCCACTTCTAGCACTGACTGCTATAAATCAGCAGCAATTAAAATCACAGAAATCCAACACAGTTTTAAGAAAGAGTGTGTTTTGCACTGAAAAGCTGCAAATATGCCTTTTTAATCTTCAGTTTTCCCTTTTAGTAATTCACAGTTAGACTCTCTAATTCTCTTCCAGGATAAATGGGGAGACACGTTCACTGCCTCCCTGCCCTGATGCCATACTGTGCAATCCTGCTGCAGAATTACCAGACAATCTTACAGGTTCTAGGGATTCAGATTTACTTTTAATGTGTATGTAACGTCTGAGGCTTTTGTTCAAGAAAAGTTTGCATGCAAACCAGTCAATTCAAGTGGAAGAAGAGAGAAAATCTGCCAAAAGCTGATATTGATTGCCCTAAAAAACAGTGTTAAAAATAAACAAACAAGGACATCAGAGAACCAATTCAGGCCACGTTCAACCAACACACTGCAGCCTGATAATGTAAAGTTTAAAGAGCAATAGTTCTTTCAGAGTTTGTTGTTGGTTTTTTTTTTTTTTTGGGGGGGGGGCGCTTAAACCGTTCTTTAAACATTTTATTTGTATATTTGCAGTGAGAAAGACCCAAACTTCATACAGTTCCTTTATGGATTCTTTTTGTATCCTACTTCCAAAGGGGTAGCTGGGTTGGTCTAGTTCAGCAAAACAAGCAACGAGTCAGTCCTGTGGCACTTTTAAAGGCTAACAGATTTATTTGTCACATGAGCTTTTGTGGGAGAAAATCCCAGTTTGTCAGATGCTCTGAAGAAGCTTTGACCTGCATGCTTGAGATCATAGATTTTAGGCTGTGACAACACTGCACCTGATAGAAGTGTAGTCAGTCTCCACAAGGCACAAAAGTATCAGTTTAGTTCTTGGTTTTGCTTTAGCTCTGACATACCCTTTTTAATTTCATATTTTAGCATTTTATTTATACCTATGTCATTCTATGTATACCTATTGTTTATAATACAGATTTTTCATTTCGTATTTTTAAATGTCTTGCCCAAGTTTTATGTATAGAAGAAAGAATTAACAGGACTTGAATATTAAGTTTGATTTTGTTTCTCAAACTCACACAAACTGTTGTTCCGTTAGCCCTATTAAATGGTTTCCTACATGCCTATGTTGTTAATTTTCATATTTAAAGCAACCTAAATGGCGTGTGATCTAATGCCAGTGCCCTGTGACGCTTCTGTGATTTAACAGTCACAGAATTTCCTGCAGAATTCATTCTTTGCTGCAGAATTATGATCCGGAGCCTGAGTTTTAAGTTTCTGAAGTTAATGGTTCTAGAAAATCTGGTTCTTATGATTGTGGAGAACAACTTGAAATCGTGAACAAATCTGAAGACTGCAGTGCCACAAGCCTGCGACATCTGCTCCGAAAACTGCAAGCTGCCCTGTTCATCTCAGCCAGGACTCAGGAACTGTAGTTCCACAGCCACAGCATCTGGCTCTTTATAGGCAGCCTCCTGCTATTTTGTTTTTGGGTTCCCTTCCCAGCCTGCCACTGCCCCTTGCTTTCCAGTCTTTTCCACTAGGGGAATTAATCAGATTACAGTGAAAACTCTCCACATTGTTCCTTGGAGCCCAGGCAGGAGTGAATTAGAGCAAGAGCTAGGGAACAATTCAAAGCCAGGGAGTGTGGTGGTTTTTTTTTGTTTTGTTTTTTTTTTTTGAGGAGGTGGAGATGTGGGGGAATGGAATCTAAGATTTTTTGCTGTCAGGAAGAGCTAGTCAGAAGAATTCCAGTGAAGCATTGTTCATCAGATTTTTGTAGATTTGTTAAAAGCTAAACATTTCATTGAGATGGTTGCATTTCAGCAAACTTCCAGTTGAATCCAGGCATTAATCTGTCAGAACCCTGCCGGCTTTCCTGCCCAGCTCCTCAACAGATCATGCTGGAGGTCTCTCTTGTAGAGAATTTCTAAAATTTTGGTTCTCATTCCTCACTGAACAAAACTAAATTTTGAAAGGTCGATTCAGCATTCTCTGCACAGCTCCACTGGCAAGGTAGAGGCTGGGGAACAACGCAGTATCTGAAGCCCTTGGATCCAGGGAGGAGATGAGATGTAAAACCACCTACAAGCTCCGCACTCCTAGCCCCCAAATTTCTTTGACACTTGCAGAGATGGGATAACCTGAACCTGCATGCTTGGCTGGTATCACAGAAGCAAAGTCCCAGGAAATGCAGTTGGGCTGCCTGGACAGCATAGTGAAAACACCACTGTCAAAAATAATCCTTGATGAGTGTTAATGGCAATAAATATTTTCTCTTAAAATAGTCATAGTTCTTGTTTTTCTGTGGGAGTAGAGGATGGGAATAAAGGCTATGTCATGGCAGTAAAATAAATTAATGTTGTGGAATTTTAGGGCTGTTGCCATGTGTTGTGAACCTAGTCTCGTGTCGCTAAACAAACAGAACCCAGATCATAGCATCTATTCACAGCAATGTTTGTTTGGTTTACCATAAAAGCTGGGGTAGATGTTCTGTGCCAGAAACATTGATAGAAAAGTAAACTTAGACCATGTCTGTACTACAAAGGTAAATCGACTTGCCCTAGGATGGCATACGGCCACCACGGTCATTACATCACTTGTGCCCTTCTGCACTGTGCTCCTTGTGTCCTCATGATTGTGTTGATTGTTCTGGCAGTATGGGGCATTGTGGGACTGCTCCTGAAAGTTAGTAACAGTCAATGTAAGCAGAGCAGTGTGTCTGCTAACCCTGCTTTGACCTAACTATTGACCTTTACTCTCTGCGGCTTGTGGAGGTGGAGTTAAGTCAGCATAGAGACAGTTACATCGGCAAGAGAAAAGTGTAAGTATAGAGACTTCCATGCTTAGGTCAAAGGAAGCTGCCTTGCATTATCTTAACTCTGTAGACCAGACCTTAGAAGCATAATCAGGTGAATGTTCACCCATGTAACTTTTGATCGATGTGGAAGTTGTTGCTATCATTATTAGACATTTATCCTAGAGTAGAGCCCAGATTTAGCAGCTGGGTCCAAAATACTGGAAACTCTTTAATCTGAGAATTAGTATTAAATTTTATGAATGTTAAACAAAATAAAATCAGTTTTGTTGGTTATTTTTTTAATTAGTTTTGACAATTTGGTCTTTAAAATAGAGCAGTAGTAAGATGAAATGTTGTCCAACCCACATATAAGCAGGGGGAATGCAGCCATGCAGAATAGTTGCAGCCATTTATGTTCACGTTAGCGCTATGTAGTAAAGCAGTCAATGGGTTGATACATTAAAAAGTAGCTAGATGTCAAAAATAGTAAGTGTAATAATTCTACTTTATCTTTCAATAATTTTTAAATAAAAAAAATTGAATTTCATCTTATGTGGTTAGTATTGTGTTTGGATTAAACGTATTGTAAATGTGCATTCTGTGTCCTGTATTACATTCTTAAAATTAAAGTAAAAAAGCTGTTCTTTGCATCCTTTGTAATGAAGGTAAAGGGTGAAAAGTTTTCTTTTTTGTAACACAGAGCAAAAAAGGCCCTCTAGTGGTTGTGATTTTAAAAAGTCATGTGGGAATTTTCCCTTTTCTGCCTCTCCTCACCCAAGCAATCTTGTAATAAGAATATTGACTTCAGGGAGAGTGTATCAGTGGAAGATCAGTGACTTGTGTCATGTATGATTTCAGTAGAAGAAACCAGACGTGACATGAGTCTTTTTCTGTTCTTGTCATTCTTAGGGTATTTGAACCAGTAATTTTTGCACTATTTGCAGTCTAATCATGTAACTTCTCATTCATATTTCTTACTTAAGTACTGTAGCCAAAGAGCTGAACTGTGGAATAAAGAATAGAGTATTTTGTAGTTATTTTATATCACAGTTTACGCCCTAAACTGTAGATTTTTTTTAATCTGACCAGTTCTTAATAATTTTTTTTTCCTTTTGTTCCTCTCTCTGTCTGTTAACAGCCCAGTGATTTCTCAGTATCTCTAAAGGCATCAGGGAAGAACAAACATTTCAAGGTGCAGCTCGTGGACAATGTCTATTGTATTGGCCAGCGTCGATTTCATACAATGGATGAGTTGGTGGAACACTACAAAAAGGCACCCATCTTCACCAGTGAACACGGGGAAAAGTTATATCTTGTGAAGGCACTTCAGTGACGTTGAAGATAGACTAGGCCACCAAGGCCTCTTATAACTTCCAAGCCTTAGGTCCTAATTCACTTTTATAGAGCAGAGCAATCTACTGCCTGAAGCAGGATTAAAGAATGGGCTCTTTTGAAAGTGTTTGCTCTGTTGGTGGTTGTTGTCCTATTTTTGGTTGGTTTGTTTGCCTATTTTGTCTTTTCTGTTCTGTTAATCTCCAATCACCTCCCCTCAGGTTGAAAATTTCACTTAAATGGGCGTTGTAAGCACTCACTTTCGTTCCTGAGTTCAAAACTCCCCTCTTCTGTGTACGTTTACATAGTTAGCTCCAATAAAAGAGGGGGGTTTTTAATTCAAAGCAGTGTTAGTCTGTTCAAATTGCTCATGCCGACAGAACTTTTCCTTGAGAGACATACAGGCATAGTTTGTATGCCTTGAAGCTGCAGCTAATTAAATGAATTCCAGTAGACACAACAGTTGTGGCAGTGAGTTCTGTAGCTATTTGCTTACCAGGTAGTATATTATAAAAATTCCTAGTTCCTAGAAGCACTCTTTACACTGTACTCTGCTATTACATTGCCTCTTTCACTCTTTGTAAAGAGGACACTAATTAAAGCATTTTGTAATAGTACTTCTTAATCTACTATCTAGTGTATTTTGGTCTGTAATTGCAAGAGAGAGGAATTTTCTTTTTTACATTGATTACTAGAGAAAGAATCATTGAATTGTAAAGGCTGAATGTTTTGGTAATCGACAACCAAATGTGCCATCCACATAATGCTTTTTCTTCTTGCCCTTCTGCTTGTTTGAATTAAACAATTATGTATTTAATTCTCGAAGTAATATGTATCTGTAGCTGATTGTGACACTAATACAGAAGATAATAAAAACTGATCATGGGGTGGGGTGCTACCAACACTATTTTTCAATATATATTGTATATACATACACACACACACACACACATATACACACACACACACACACACACGTGTGTGTGTGTGCATGCATATATATATATAAAAAATATTTGCTTTTACAGAGAAAAATCATCAGGATTTATAGAGGATACTGGGATTGGCAGTAGGAGACACACAGGATGCTTATGAAGAAAATGCATTTTCTCTTTTCTTTAAACTCCTTTATGGTTTAAATATAGTCTTGAGATGGCACATTCCTGAGATTGAAGAAGGGATCTAAAGATCTCAAATTCTTGCATACCAAGTTTTTTTGGATATTGTAATAAAAAAGTTATTACGTCAAGATGGAGTACTGGATTTATCCTTGAGGGGTAGTCATGGTGGTGATTTAGTAAGGTGAAATAGCGTATACGTGGAACTTTTATATTTTGGAATTTGGCCTAAGAAAAGTTTTTGAACAATGTATTGTGGGTGATGAGAAATACTCTAATGTTCTCCATGTTGGTTTCTATGATGTCAGTCCATTAACTACTTTTATGCAAATGCAAAACGAAACTATTTTCTAAATCCTTCACCTTTTGTGTTGTTCTGTCTGTCATTGAAGTTTGATTCCTTGTTTTCACTGGGAATTTAGCTACTAGCCTAGCTACCTTGGTGCAGACCCCCTAATATTGACAGGATTTACACCAGAGCAGCAAGTTTTGCTCTGATGTTGAATGATCTTTGCGGTGGGTTTGCACTAGTACACCTGCACAGATAACTGAAAACCCAGTGTAAACAAGGCCTGAGCAGCACAGACAGTTTAGAAAGTTTTACAGACCAATTGATTTCTTATTACATCTATGTGCACATGATTTCTCTTTAATTCACTCTGGTTTTAGATGTGTGGAACTCAAATTTAAAAAGGGCAGTGTTTGATCATTTTTTCTTGTGTTTGTACAGCACAGGCACAGTTAACACAAGAAAACGTGGTCAAAACCTGCCCTTTCTAAATTTAATGGCACACATTTAGTATGACCTAGTATGGCATATTTGTAGTCTTGTGGTTTAGGATTTGTGGTCTTTTTCCACTCAGAAATTTTCTCCAACAGATTCTATGGAAATTTTAAAATCTCATGCTATATTTCCACCCTTTTGCCTTATGCTGTTCATCTTGTGCAGTTTATTACCTGGTATAATAATATATGCTATTGGTTTTGATGTTTCAGTAATGTCTGTTCTTCAGCTAGTATATTTGTAGATGCTTCACTTCAGGTGCAAATATACCTCTGAGTCCTCGATTGGAGATTTTCTGTTAGCAGCCTTTGTTCAGCCCATTCATGCACTCTATACAATCTTGTGCCCCACTCCAAAGATATATAGGGATATATGGGGAAAACCATCCCTACTTCCTTCTTTGCTACCTCAGCCTGAGTTGGAGCTCTAGTGTATCTGCCTCATGCAAACATCAGCATGTTTAGTTAGTTTATTCTAGTATTTCTTTAGTTTAGTTTAGTATTTTTTGTTGTTAATATAGAATTAATTAGATAGTAATTAGAGGTTTGAGGGCCTTCTCCTCTCCTTTTTTTAGGGGGTGGGGGGTGGGAGGCAGCTCATTAGGCCTAGCTGGGCATTCCTGGCTCACCAGGTTTCAAAGCCTACATCTCTCAAATCTAGAGCATGGACAAAGCAGAAACTGCTGCTGATAGAGCACCCTCGAAGCTGCTGCTGCTGAAGCACCCTTTTGACCTTGTAAGCCAGATCAGGAGACACTCTTCTCCCTGTGGCCCAGCATATCATCCCTGTTCTGGTCTTTTCACCCTTGCCTAAAATCTTCCCTAAGAGGGTAAAGGCCTCGGAGAATGCAGGGAAGGCTCAGAAGAAGAGCTTGTGTCCCCTCCATCCCCAGGAAGCCAACTCCCAAGAGGTCCTGGTTTCCCACTGTCTATGGTGCCAGAGGCTTCAACTTCTTAGCTTAGCCAGAATTCCAGTCTCTAGATTGCCATTGCTTCTGGTACCACAGGGTTCCCCCCACTCCTTTTGTACTGGGCATATCCCCTTTGGAGGACATTATTGGTGTGGGCTTCCACTCTGCATCATTACAGGGATTGTTGCACACATCAGCCCTAGCTACCACCCCTAGTCCCTTACAGACCTCTCTAGTGGGTGTATTGGGATCCTTGGGCAGTGCATCAAAAGTGATTTGCAAGACCTCTGGCTCCTTTTCACTGGGAGACTAGGATTATATAGTGTCCTCTACCAAATCCCCAATTCAAGGGGACTTCTGAAAAACAGGCTATTCCTTGTATCCCTGTTTTGTCTCATGCCTCCATCACTATTCATTGCTGACATCTTTTGTCAGTTACAGGACCTTGTGAAGAGAGATGGTTCCTGACAGCTTTCCTATGCATCTTGAGGAGCTCCAAAACTCATAATACAAGCTACTTGGATGCTCTGTAATTGGCAATACCCACCTGGTTTATGCTTCCCATTAAACTAAAGTGCTTCTGGACTCAGTAGAGACTGTTGCAAAATCCTGCCACCAATAGACCAACTTGTAAATCGTCCAATGAGAAATAATTTGTTCCCCTCCCTTCCCCCCACAAATTCTCTTATGGTGGATGCCATAAATGAGTGGAGTAAATGGCATTACTCTAGGACTGCAATTTTATCAAAGATGAGAGGAGGTTACACAATCTGGGACATAAGGTGTGCTCATCTGCACCCCTCCAGTTTCAGATCACAAACTTATCAGGCCATCACAGCAATGTATGACTTCACAAATTACAAAAAATTTGCAACCTTTATTGACCATTTTCTAAAGAGGATAAATAAATATTTCCAGGCCAACTTTAAATGTCAGGTTATTAGAACCTTTGTCCAAGTGTCTGTAGATGCCACAGACATTGCCACTAAATCCATCTCCATAGTAGTTACATGCACAGGGAATCATGACTCCAGTTGTCAGGGTTCCCAGAAAAATTTAGAATGCTGTTACAGACCTCCCATTTGATGGTTGGAAACTCTTCTCTGGAACTATGAACAAGTCCTTGCATACCCTGAAGGACTGACTTCCAGGGCCATGATGAGGTTTCCAGGTATGTACACCCTCATGAAGAACAAACAAGGAGTCCTATGGCACTTTTAAAGGTCAACAAATTTATTTATTGAATGAGCTTTTGTGGAAGAAAATCACACTTCATTGGATGCTTTGAAGATGGGGAACTTACAGAATGGGAGGCAAATAAATACAGGGAAGTGTAAGTCATAGGATCAGGTTGGATCATTGCAGCAAATCAATGTAATTGTTTGGATTCAACAAGAATAGAAGGTAAGGTCAAATTACCTGTTGTAATAAGAAAAATATCCATAGTCCCTATTTAGCCATGAGACAATGGTATTAAATCTAAATATAAATTCCAGTTCTGCAGTTTCTCTCTGGAGCTTTGATTTGTTAACCATTTATTTGAGCGCAGCTATTAACAAATCATCAATGGAGTGAGCAGGGAGATTGAAGTGTTCCCCTATTGGTTTTTGAATGTTGCAATTTCTGATGTCAGACTTGTGTTCATTTATTCTTTTGTGCAGAGACTGTCCTGTTTTCCAATATATAAGGTGGGATGGGGCACGGGGGACGGTAGCATTTCTGGCACATGGTGGCATAAAGCACACTGGTGGATGATCAAGTGAATGAGCCATTGATGGAGTAGCTGGATTGATTAGCGTCTGTGATGGTGTCTTTTGTGCAGATGTTTGGGCAAAGTTGGCAACATGGTTTGTTGCAGGGATATGTGCCTGCTTTGTTGTTTAGCAGGTCTCAGAATTTGTACCTGTGTCAATTCTCTGATTTTCAGATCCACCAAACCTACTAGAAGAAGACAAAAATTCCTCATTAAAAGAACTTCTAAGACTGCTTCAGCAAGTACCTAGTTGTCACTGAAACAGCAATTTTGATGGGTTGGTTGAGGGCTTAAGTTAGAGATAAGTTACAAACTGTGACCTTTTGCACACGTCCCCACTCTTGGAGATCACCATTCCCATTGCCAGCAGACCTGGTGACATATTACAACAGGCAAGTAGGTCATGGAGTTTATAACATCAGACTACAGCATTCACTTCACATCTCACCCACCCTTCCAAGTTCTTTCAGAGATTATAACATCAGGCTATGCAAATTTTTCATAGGTTCATTCAAAGGTGGGCCTGTGTGCCAAATTCAGCAGCAAGAAATGCCCCTTGTTCAGCTTACAAGGCAGCTTGGGTCACCACTCTGAGAGATGTTTCTTCTTCCCTGGGTGAAGGGTCTGTTCTACACATTTCCCTCTGATACCACTGATTCTGGGAGTGATAAACAAGGTCAAGCAGGACAAGGCAAAAGTTATCCTCCTAATATCTTGTCTGGGATAAGCTTGGTATCGTTGCCTGCTTCACCTGTGTTCAAACTTCTGACCATTCCGCATCTCTCCCAGAATGTAGGATGTGTGATTCACTTCCCAGTGAGGGGGTTGTCTGCCCTCAAGCATGACTCTCAGTAACTTGTAGGATTGGAATCCACTTGCTTAGGAGTACAAGTAGTACTAAATATGAGAAGGAAGTCAACTTTAATTACCTACTTTTAGAAATGGAAAAGGGTCAACCACTGGTGCCCCATCACCACCATTTACCAAAATCGTGTCCACACTCAGTCATTATCTTCTGGATTTTTTAAAAAAAACAGATTTACCTATTAATCAGACCACAGTATCAGCATTTTTCCCCATTAGAAGACTTTCCTATATTTGATCACCCAATAGCCTCTAGATTTAATAATGGTTGAGGAACCTTTATTCCTGTGTGGAGAATACTACTCCCACATTGGATCTCAACCTGGTACTTAGATACCTTGTGGGACCTGCATTCAAACCTGTGGCAATCTGCTCCTTTGCTTCACTTATCTGTAAAGATGACCTTTCCAGTAGCTATCATGTCAGCTTGCAGGTTTGAAGAGATTGAACTCCTGATGCAGACTCATCCCCTTTATGGTATTTTTCAAGGACAATGTCTCCTTATGGCTGCATCCACAGTTTTATTGAAGGTGGTGTCAGATTTCCATCTTAATTAGTCTATGCTCTATCAGTCTACTGATATTTTTGTTTTTTTCTTAAGCCACATAAATCTCAGCATAAGACCTAGTTTCACGTGTTACATGTGAGATGGGTATTGGCCTTTTTCTGGGTAGGATCAAGCAATTTTGAAATGTGTTCCTCACAGGCAAATCAGGAAGGTCCATGATATCTTTACAGAGATTTCAATATGGATCTCTGCATATACGATTGCATGCTACGAGGCAGATACTACTTTTCCTCTGCAAATGATAATAGCACATTCAACCAGATCACAGGTGATCTTCCAGAGTGTAACTCAAAAATATTCCAGTGTCTGAGGTATGCAAAGAAGCTACATGGGCTTCAGTGCATACCATTTCTAAACACTGTACCTTTGCCAAGTTTTCAGATCCACTGTAGAACTTGGTTATTCTGTGCCATCTTCAGTCTTGAACTTGATTCTGAAGTTCCTTCCTCCCTGTGGGAATACTACTCGAGTTGCATGAAGTGGAGCACCCCTTGGGTCACCACTTGAAGAAGGTAAGTTACTCGCCTTTGCAACTGTTCTTCAAAATGTGTTTTTATGGATGGTTTACCACCTGCTCTCCTTTCCTTCTACTTCAGACTATTCTTTGTTGGACATTTGGATGGTGAAGAAATGGATGGCAGTTCCCCTGCATAGCCAAATATGCTTTCTGAGTGCATCACAAGGTTCTAGAGATTACCTGTACAGGCTAAATGGATACTGCTAACAGATAATCACCAATCAAGGACTTGAGAGGTACACGCATACCAGAAGTGAAGCACCCATAATGATACCTATCTTGAAGAACCATAGTTATTGCACAAGTTGAGTAACCTTCTCCTATATCCATTGTTGGGAACTATTCTGTAGATAATAATTATGTACAGGAAATACTGAAATCAGGGCTGTGCTTAGAGGGGAGGGGCAATCACCCCTGGACCCATGGTTCTATGGGCCCTGCCCTATCCTGCTGTGAGCAGGGCAGCACAGGGCCCACCACGCTGACCTCCACCCCAGCCTCTGCTCTGGGCTGGCCCTCCCTGCCCCAAGGGTGGGGAACAGCCAGCTCAGGGGCAGGAAGGACTAGAGGCCAGGCTCTGCTCTCCTGCCCCTCTCCTGGACTGGCTGTTCCACCCTAGGGGTAGGGAGAGCCAGCCCAGAGGTGTGATGGGAGAGCAGAGCCCGCCCCTGGGCTGGCCTGCCCCACCCCCTATTGGCTTGGAGCCCCAGAATCCCTTAGAAATGGCCCTGACTGAAATTGCACAGTTGTTGCTGTGGTTGGTGGGCACCAAAATCTTCCATGCTTGCAGATAGCTCATCCTTACAAGAATAGGCTTTAAGTAGGGCTAACATTTTGCATAATTATAGAAAAACAAATTTAGAAATACCAGTAGTGATTTCGGCTTCTAAAAATGAATCCACTTGTCCAAAAATGGAAATCCTACTAATTGAGTTTTGGAACTATCAGGCTACCAATTTGCTTAGCAAAAGGAACTGGATAGATATTGGTGGTGATTTCTGTTCACTACTTAATGAAGTAATTTTAGAAGAATAGCCTAAAGGTGAAAAGGATACCTATTCTATTTTCAATCCCTGGTCTACCTAGTTTTCACTCCTTTGTTGAAGTTTACAAGTCAGTGTTCATAAATTTAGTTTATAATTAAACTTAGGTTTTGCCTACACGGTGTAGAAATAACAAAATGCATTTGTTTTAAGTAATAAAATTGAAGGGTGAGCTCAGGAATGATTTTTAATAGTTTTACCTTTTTCTCCTATAGAAGTTACTTTTGTTACTTAAGTTGAATTTTTGCAGAATAAGCCAATTCAGTGAATCATTTATAAATTTACTAAAAGGATTAAGCAAGCAGTTATAACAGAAATCTAAGTTTAATTAAAATGCATCACTAAGTAAGTTAAGTTATATTTTACTAACTTAATTTACAAAGGTACAAGTCAGTGGTTCAATTTATCTGGATTGCCAATTACTGCAGTTAGCAATTAAATCATACTACAATGAGCAATTTGAGAAAAACAGTTCTCTTCAAATCTTATAGAACAGTTAAGGGAAGAAGTGGTTTGAACAATTTAGGTCAGTGTCTGCTAGAGGCAAAGCCTGTTGCTTGCTTTGATTTTAGGGAAGTACTTTTAAAATAATTTCTTTATGGCTTCCTTTTTGCCTACTTTTCTCTCACTAAGATTGCGATAAGCTTGGTTGGTTTAATGTATTTAGTTCCCCACTATAACACATCTTTCACAATGCTTATCATTGTGGGTAAAACTATTTTAAGATGAATGACAGGTATATTGATTTGCAGAAGTAACTCTCACCCAAACAATAGCAGGAGCTGTAAATTCTTACAAACCTTTCTTTAAAAAATTGTTTGGCATCTCTTAAGAAGCGAAAAATTCCAAATAAATATAGGAAGTATTTTTGGTATTTTTTTTTCTTTCCTTTTAGTGCCCAGTTCTTACTGCTATTACAGCTGACCCGTTTCATTACAAAAAGCTAAAGGCGTTTTCCCTTTTGGGGAAGGAGGGAGAGTCAGAATTGTTCATCCTAGCTTCTTTTGCCTGTTACTGTTATGTAGAGTGCATTTCAGGCTATAACAAGTAACTCATTTGTGCACTGAGAACTTCAGAAGTTTGCTGTGGAACAAATCAGCATCCAATATTTATTTAGGTGAGATACATCATATGATTTCAAAAGGGATAGCCGTGTTAGTCTAGTCCAGTAAAAAAAACAACAAGGAGTTGTGTGGCACTTTAAGACTAACAGATTTATTTTTTGCATAAAAATAAATCTGTTAGTCTTAAAATGCCACACAACTCCTTGTTGTTTTCTTACATCATATGATAACAATATTTGATGCAAACAAACAAGGAGTCCTGTGGTGCTTAAAGACTAACAAATATATTTATTGCATGACAAAAGCTCATGCAATAAATATATTTGTTAGTCCTTAAGTGCCAAAGGACTCCTTGTTTGTTTTACTGAACTAGACTTGAGGGCTGCCCCTCTGGATCTTGGCAAAAGCTGATACATGAAGGATCACATAAAATGAGCATATTACAAAAACAATATCTTTACTCCCTAGTTGCTGACTAAGAACCAGGCAGCCTGTCTATCTGGACCTAGAACTACCTCTGATTTATCAGTCAAAATTATTTAAAAAAAAAAAATCAAATTCTGCCAAGCCTATTTATGTACAAGCTGATGCTGACAGCACTTGGATCCATAAGTGGCAACAGTAGTTAACAGAAAGTGCAGCATCCAACAGAAATGTTATGTACTGCAGGAATGTCATTAATCAGTTATTTTCAGCTCTTGGCCCCCATTGTCCTTCATCGGGGGCCAGTATTGTCAGTGTTTGGACTACTCTGAATTTCAGCTGATAAAATACTGAGTCCTTTCTCCCAGTAGTAAAAAAATATGCTGGATTTGCTAATTTTTTCATGCATGTTTCCTTGAAAACCTTATACTGTGGAATACATGACTCTTTCAGTGAAATTCATGGTCCAGTTTTTACTTAAATTCCTAATGCAATAAAGTTCACAAACAATAAATCTAGTTAATCCTTTGATGGAAATTGGGATATCCTGGTGTAATGGGAGAAGATTCTGATCAACCAGTATCTCTAGGGTTTATAATCCCAACCCAAGTTTTGTGACCTTAGGCTAAGTTAGAATCAAACTATTTTGAATTTCTAGTCTATGATAACCTCTCCAGTTTCTTTCAATATTGCAAGTATACCTTGGGTTTAAAGTGTCCACGAATTAATGTATTTGTATATTCATCCCCACTCCCTCTCAAACACATACCCTTAAAAAATGCACATACACATGTCTCTCTTTGACAAACATACTAGTTTCCTGTGGTATTTTGGGGAAAACCTGGGATGTTTTGTATGCTTAATTCTGGAGATATCGTGCATACAAACCTAATGGGACATGTAAATTTGAGAGAGTTTTACAACTTTAATGAGCAACATTTGTGAAAAATACAAATCAAGTTTCTGCTAGTCCATTGCAAAAACACGTGCTTAGCACTAACGGGATGAACCATGTACATTTGTTAGAAGAGCAGCAAATAAAGAAAGGCAAACTGCAAAATCCTCTAAATCAAATAACCTTTAAAGAAATGTTAGCCATGTAACACCAAAAGAGTGGGAAGCACAATGTTCATTCATCCTCTTAACATGCAGGAAGAAGAATATCTCCTGACAGAAAGGGGTACATGGTGAAAGTACTGCTTTCATAATGGCTGTGTGTGTCACAACCAAGCCTTAATAGAATTAAAAAAACAAACAAAAAAAAATCTAAAAGTGTGTAATTGTAGATATTTAAAAAAAAAATTAAAAGCAATGGAAGAAAAATCAGGGCACATCTCATACAGGCTTTCAACATATTTTTCCATATTTAACAGTTTTGTGCCAGATTTGATGGTACTGGAGAATGAAATCTACTATTCTTTCCCTATGGGAGATCCACAGAGTCTGGCACTGGGTCTTCATTCTAGGTGATTAAGCTCCCTTCTTTCTTACCTGCCCTACACTCCATTCCTTACCATGTGTGTCTGCCCTTTTTCTGCTCCCTTTATTGGTTTCCCATCCACTTTGCTCTGTGTTCTCTCCTTTATGTTTTGTCCCTTCTTTCCTCCTGAGTTGTTTCTGCCCCCCGCTTCTTGCTCTTCTCCTCTGTGCTTTTCAGACCCACCCAAATCCTCTACTTTCTCCCTTGATCTTAAGCCTTCTTCTATCTTCAACCTTATGATCCTGGGAGTCCTACTCTGCTGCTTCACTGCCTTTGATCAATGATCCACTCCCTCCTCTTCTCCAGAGGTGTATTGCGCAGAACTGGAATAGCTTCTGTGCCTGGCACGCTGCAGCTATTCTTCAATGAGAAGTGGAGGCCTGAGCAGCTGAACTGAGCCAGCAGATGCGACCATACAAAGCAGCACTGAGCCACTCTCCTAATATTAAGTCTGTTTTATCTTATCTGCCACGTGTCATAATGCACGTAATCTCTTGGAAAGCCAGTGGTCTCAGATTTTAGATGCCTGAATATTTGAGTATCAGCGTCAAATACCTTGGCCCTGAGTTGCAGATGACCTGAACAGCCACAGCTCTAGGAGTGGGAGCTGCAGGTGCTGAGAACTGAAATCAAGTCATCTTAGCTTGGACACCCAAAAGTGGAGGCCATCCCAATTGGAAATTTAACTGCATGTGTTTGGAGGGGTTTTATTTTAATTGTCATCTAGTAGCTTTCACTGTTGAGGAGGCAGCCAGGTAAAGCAGCATAGCAGCCTCAATGGAAGTGGTTCAGCAGTCCATTTTCAGCAGGAGGCACATTTATTGTTGCTTGAAACAAACTGATGTGAAGTTAGCTTGACCAAAATTTAGGCATTGCTGGTGTATAAATAACTTGAAACCGATTGTTACTGTAACATGAGGGTATGTGCATTTGATTAGGATTATTATAATTATAGTGTCTGCTAACGCAGAAAAATAAATAAACCTCCGCTCAAAAGGCTGAAACTGTAAACAAAACCTGGTAATTAAAAATATTTCAACCCACATACAAAAGGAAAGAACACAAACCAAAAAAAGGAGCACAAAATAATTACTATCTACCATACAGTACTGATGGAGAACAAACAAAAGCATCCACCAAGAAGCCATTGAAATGAAGCATAGCAAAGAGATGATGATGTTGTGCTGTTAAAAATGTACCAACACAGATGAATGCAGCTGGAGGGGGGTTCAAAAATGACTGCACAAGGCACTTGTTAATAGGGCTGGCCACTGAGCCCCCTCAAGGAGAATCTTACACTTCATTTTGAAGTCTAGCCTGCTTCCTTTCAATGATAGCTGTGGAGGCTGAAGCTAGTAGGGCTGAAAGGCACATGCAGCAGCTCAGCCCCACATCTGTGGCAGGAAACTGGGGACTCCAGGAATCTTTCTGCCTCTTACACAGATACATTTATTTAAAAGATTTAGCTGAGTTTTGCTCTAGTTTGGAAATCACTTTCTTACCCTTCCTGGAATCCTTAAAGCCCTTCTGCCTACAACAGTTGACAGGCTCAATGTAAGTGCATGGAGGAGCAGCAAAGTGGTTGTTCAGTGGTTTTCAAACTTTTTTCTTCAGGACCCATCTGAAAGAAATCATTTATGTCTGTGACCCAGAAATTACATCTTTGAACAATGCTTTCCAGTCTTTTGGTGGTCGCTGCAGGGGGTGCTGCGACCCAGTGCTTGAGGGTCTGCGACAAAGTAGTGGATCCCAACCCTAAGTTTGACAACCACTGGTCTTGTTGGACTGAGGAGTACTGTAGATCATCTCTCAGCACAGACACATGCCCTGCTACACCCTGGACCCCAGTTTAAAAGGTCTGACACTTTGAAAGAACTTGACCTTTCTATCTGCACACCGTCCCCTTGCATCTCCATAGAAAACAGGATTTCTTAACCAACCCCCAACATACACCACCCAAGGGAATCTGTTTTTCCATCCACATCCCAGATGAATATCCAGTGCAAAAGTGGGATATGTTGTTGGATTTGGAAGTCGATGATGAAAGACCTAATGGATTTCTCTGAGGGGGGGGAGGCTTTTTTAAGATAAAATATATAATGCCTTAATTTGACTCACTTCTTGTAGTCTTCTTTAAAGAAAAATGTGTTGAGGAAGAACTTGCATAAGTGCAATGTAGCAGCCTTGTTGGCCAGTCCCTCTACCAAAATTCAGCTCTCCATTATTAGCATACATCTGCGTGACATTAACCAGAGTACAATCTAGATTGATGAAGAGCTGTGTCCCCTGAATCCTCCAACCTGGTGTCCCGTTACACTACTACTGTGTGAGAGCTGCATTCCTGGTCTTCTCACACACAGTCTTCAGCATATAAATTACTCTCGATTATATTGTGTAAATACTGCAGCCAGCCAGTCATGAATTATTTTTTGGGCAACATCAGCAAATCCCAGACTTTCCTCCAGAAATGTATACTTATGCTGCCCACATCGCTCCTGGACAATTCAAGTTTGTACGAAGTCGGTCATCTTATTAATGGAGAATGGTATGTAGAAGTTCTGTTACCCCAAATGGTTTCCCAAACACTTGAAACACAATGGTTTAGGTTAAACAACAGAACAAGTTTAATTCCAAAAGATAGATTTAAATTTACTACAAGTAATGAGGCCAGAAAGTAAAAACTGATTTCAAGAAACAAGAAATAAAATACAACCAAGATCTGCCTCAATGAGTGAATCTAGAATACAGATTATAACAGCATGTAGAGACAATTCAAGGAATAAATAGTGATGAAATGCATACAGGTGATTTTTGTTATTGGTGTTATAGCAGAAATTTCACCAAAAATGGTATCCTGCTTGTTCACATTGCAGCAGCCCAAATTTCATCCTCTTCCCTCACCACTCCTAAACATGCGCATCCTCATCCATCTCTGGGGAAACATCACCCTTCTCAGCTAATTGAAAGCCTCTCGTCTCTGTTGGTGCCCTCAGTCCAGCAGGACCACTTTCCTGCTCTTCCATGCACTTACAGATTCTGAGTCTAGCAAGGCTGTTGGTGAAAATTATATGCCAAAGCGAAAGTCGGAACAAGAGAACTAATGACTTAATAACTGGAAAGTTTTGAAAAGACCCTAGAATTGCTGAACCAGAAAAAAAACCCTTGCAAGTCAGTGTCAGTTAAACAGCATGTAAGCAGTGAATGTCAAAAGTAACCCTGAAATAGGCTTTAAGATAGCATTCTTGGCAGATTTGTGATCAAAATCTCTGCATTTTATCCTTCCACAAGAGTGTTCAAATACACTTGTGATAGCTTAGGAACTGCAAATATAGTAACTCTGTCAGCTTTTCTGGCAGTGCAGAAACTTACATTTCCAAACCTCGCCTTCCTCTAAAGCTAGGCTTCTTAAACTCCTCGGGCTAAGTGTTCCCAGGACTTTTTCTTTTCTGGTGGCAGACATGGTCACAGGCATACTGACCTGTATTAGTGTCTGATCCAAAGCCCAGTGAAGTCGGTGGGAATCCTTCCATTAATTCCAATGTGCTTTGATTCAGGCTGTTAGAAAATATATACAGTAAATGCTAATACTTACTATGCAATGCCCTAAGAGTCCTTGAAAAGGCTCTGAGAAATTCAGCTTTCTGTCAGCATCTGAGCCCACTATCCTTTTGATACTGCAGTACTAACAAAATCCAATGCAAATTGTCAACCAAGGGGTATAAACACATAGCACTAGTGATGAATACAAAGAGATGATTACAACTCTAAGAAGTAGATTTTCAAAATACTAAGTGAACTTTACTACGTACTGAATTCTATCACATGACAGCAAATACAAAGCATTATAAATCTAACACAGATTTATGGTTTAAATTTAGTGTTTGCACGTGCATAAAAGTACCCCCGCCCCCCCCAAAACACAAACCTTTGTCAGATTTGCAACTATACATATATTCTGCTTATGGATATGTGCTAGATACGTACAGCAAATTTCAGTGTCTTCCGTTTAGTAGGACATGGCTTAGGGACTAGTCCGATTCCTTGATTTCAGGTAGCATGCTGGGGAGGGATGACACATGATGGATTCCTCACTGGGCCAAGGTAGCTGAGGTGTGGGGCAGTGTCAAACAATAGACAACATTCTGGAAGATATTGTCCCCATTTTCAATGACTTCAGGTACATGGTTTGCCAGCCCAGTGAGTGACTCTATATTCACTTAGAACAAGATTGGCATTGAGTTGATTTTCAAAATTTGCTTGAACTTCCTGACTTCAGCTGGAACAGATCAGAAGGATGGGAGAGCATACTGAGTCCTGATTCCCACTTCTCTCCCCTCCTGAGAATCTCTTCTGGCCTCTTTCTTCCAATACTGGTTTCAAAACTCTCTCTGAACCACCAGAAGCAAGGCAGGTCAAAGCTAGAGGTCAAAAGGGTGCAGAATAATTGAGTGGGAACAAGCACAGTGGATTGAGGAGTAGTTTCATAGATCATCTCTCAACACAGATCCATGCTCTGCCCCTTCACCCCATCTCTGGCCAGCATCTCAGTGGAGGACACACAAGAGTGAGCAGCCCCTGGACCTCATGGGCCTTGATCTGGCCCTGGGGAAACCAGGATATTCCCATTGCCTTTGGTTCTTGCTGCCATTTGGACACAGTCCCAGGTGTTCAAGACTAATATGATAGTACTGTGTCTGGGTTCTAGTATTTCCCATCTCACAAGCATTCTTTATGTGATCTCTGCTTCCAATGAGTTATCTTTAATAATAAACACTTTATCAGTTATGGAATCAGATTTCCATACATCTTCTGGAAATGAAGTAGGCACTAGCCCCATCATGCTCATGTATTTACATTTTAACTTGTTTTCCAAATCATTAATTTTCTCATCTACTACATTGGGGCCTTTTCTTATCAACATGTGAATTGCTGTCTTCAGCATACTCCTTCTGTGGGATGTGGGCTTAATTTTCCTCTGGGACTGTAACATAACAAACTTTAATCTGATGTCCCTCCTTGAGCTTGGAAGTGCCTGACTTTTGCCACCTGGACTTCTGCCTTGGATCACTAATTCTTAGTCTCAGAGATGCTCTTGCCTTACGTACTGGTTGAAACCGATTGGCCTTACCAGCCTGACACTACAGTAATTAGCATGAACCTTAATGCCTGGTGTTCATACCTGAATGGGATGCAACTCAAGGAAACAACCATGCATTCCTATATAGATTCTGACAACTCAAGGATTTACTGGTGTATTTCTGGTGCTGATTGCAAGAGCTCCACTCAACCAAGTTCACTCAGTGCAAGGTTCCCCCCATTTCTGCTAGCATAAAACCTGTGTTAATAGTCACCTGCTAACCAAGTCCACTTTTCCTAGTTGCAAGTTGAATCGCAAACGTCTATATATGCAGCTCCATGACATTAAAGAATGATGAGATTCATAACTTTGTGACAAGTTCCAGAGGGGTAGCCATTTTAATCTGTATACAGCAGAAATGACAAAAGTCCTGTGGTACCTTAAACACTAACAAATTTCTTCAGGTACAAGCTTTTGTGGGCTGCAACCCACTTCACTTGCAGCCCACTACATTTGACAAAGTGGGTTGTGGCCCATGAAAGCTTATGCCCAAAGAGATTTGTTAGTGTTTAAGGTGCCACAGGACTTTCGTTGTTGTTACAAATTTGTGCTTTTTCTATTGTTTTTGTTTGTTTTGTTTTAGTTTCACACATTGGCAAGTTTTCAGCTAGATCTTTCATAGAAGTTACAGGACAGTTGAGCCTGTGTATGAGGTATGGGAATAAAAACCATCTCTGTATCTTTGCTTGAATTAAACATTGCCTTCTATGTAAGGCTGATGCTCAGCCGCTGTTTATGAAAATGCATACACATATATATAGGAACATCCCAAGATAATTTCTACTCACATCTACTTTACATGTACTTTGTCAAATGTTTTAAAGTAGTAGAAATAGAACTAAAAGTTCAAGTGTTACTATACATTTTGCCACCATATAATGAGATTGCACCTTCCTTCTACATATTTCATAGCAGAATGTAAAGAAACACACCTTACCTAATCTCATTTTACTTTTCTTTTTACCACTATACAGCCAGCAAAGAAAAGAGACTCAAAATATCACAGAATCATAGACTATTAGGGCTGGGAGACACCTCATGAGGTCATCTAGTCCAACCCCCTGCTCAAAGCAGGACCATTCCCACTAAATCATCCCAGCCAGGGATTTGTTTAACCAAGTCTTAAAAGTTTCCAAAGGTAGCAAGGCTTTCAGTTTTTTTGAATTGTGAAGGAATGGTTTCTCTTGTTTGCAGATGGGAATTAAAAGACCCCCCTCAAAGAAAAGCCAAGTATTCTATCCTTGTTTGCTTAAAAGAAGGAGTTAGGAACCACAGACCTGGTAATCACTAGGCCCTAGGTGTGAAGAAATCTTGGGATCTCTTCAAGTTTTACTGCAGACCCACAGCTACCTTTTAGTCTCAGCTAATATGGTTTCCCTCTCAATTCCCCCCACCCTTTTCTTCAGCTTTAAGTTTTAAACAAGTTTAATGGTGATGAAAGGTGCCAAACTGACTGCCCAAGAAAATGGGGTTTTCTGTTTCCCCACAGAATAGATAAAGCAAATGCAGCAGCAGTTCAAGATGCCCAGTTGCCTGCTCTGCCAGCATGTTTCAGCATCTGTGATATTCTATGTGTAAGCAAGGTCTGAATGGCCCTCCCTGCTCAGTCAGCTGAAAAGGGGTGGTGGGGAGCACCTTACTTTCATGGGCTCTGTATTTGCGAGAGTTCATTTAGGTATGTGTGTTCATTGCAGGCTTAACAAAATGTTGTCCACTTATGCACAAATAAGTGGCCGCAGAACTGGTCTTGTTCTAATGAAAGATTCACTCTCATCAGAACAGAACTCACAAAGGAGGTATTTATTCCTCTTGGAGTCTTTTGTTTTGTTAAAAGCAGGAACAATGCTCCCCTCCGTGTCAGCAGAGGGTTTTTGCATGACCTGAGAACTGAAATCAATTAAAGCTGAGCTCACTACAGGTGGGGCTGCTAACAGACCTGGGAAACCTTGAGAGACGGACAGTCAGCAGAGGGGTGGGTTGCCAGCAGCGGGAACTGTTTATGTCCTATGTTTGGCAGGAGCCAACAAAGGGGACTGATTGTGCCCCCTGTTCAGCAGATGCCAGCAGAGGGGATTGGTTGTGTCTGGCAGAAGCACCTAGTCACTCCCTGCAACTGAGAAGTGAACACTGCAACTAAAACAGTCAGTAGAGTAAGGACAAGAGAGACGGGAAAGGCAAAGGACGCGCTCCACGTACCCTGCTGGATGACTTCTGGTAACTGGGTTTATGAATACTGTTTTCTGAAATCAGTGCTGTTACATTTTCCTTTTTATTAAAAGGTTTACTTTCTGCACTCATGGTAAGTTCCAGAGGGGTAGCTGTGTTAGTCTGTGTACACTACAGCAAAAACAGTGGAAGTCCTGTGACACCTTAAAGACTAGCAGATTTCTTCAGGCATAAGCTTTCATGGGCTGCAACACATGAAAGTCACTTCATGTATCTGACAAAGTGGCTTGCAGCCCTCAAAAGGTTATGCCTGAAGAAATTTGTTAGTCTCTAAGGTGCCAGAGGACATTCATTGATTCTGCACTCAGATTCTGTGCTTGTGAGAGGGACAGTATTGCCTTTTAGGATACCTAGGAGATAGTGTATGATTCCCAGGTGACTAGATGGGGGCTTGAGCTGGTTTGGTGTTGAATCTTTGACAGGAGCCGCTACATGTAGAGCCTGGCCCTTACTGCTGCTAGCTCTGTCTGGAAGAAGGGTTATTATATACTTAAGCTGCTAAAGAGTTCTCACTCAGCTGTAACAATTTTCATTCTCTTTTAATCTGGACCAAATTTGAACAGCTGAGAGAGTATAAAAGGATCTTTTTAATAAATCTCCTGAATCATCTAGTCCCATTCTTCTTATATTAACTTCAAATAGGAGGACCGAGATGCTTTTATTCACTGGTGTTGGTAGAATTACACTGAGAGGTGAAGAAGGAAAAGTTGGTTGTATTGCAAAGGGGGTATTAGTGACAACTGAAAATCTTAACTGATGGTTCACACTGTTTCAGCATGTGTCAGACAAGCCTAATAGCTTTCGCGAGGCCTAAATGTGCTATTGACTGATTAAATATTTCACCAACTTAGACAGTTGGAGATTGTTTAATTAAAACTGAATAGGTAGCATATATTATATCAAACATTTATTTTAACCCTGGAAATGAGAATGAATAGATTCACACAGGAGCATACTTACAGGGAACTAATGACTTCTGTTAAGATGGAGATTATTCATTTTCATTTGAATACATTACACTGGGAGTGTACACTGAATTAAAAAAAAAAAAGATTAAGATGGAAAACTGGAAGCAAGGGTGGAACTGTATTTATGTTATAGTTCCATGACTTGGGATAAAATTCTAGGCTGAGGCTTCAGATCTGATTATGATCATCAGTGTGGCTCTGCAGAACTGCACTTGGAGCCTTATGCTCAATTTTAAGCATATCAAGGTAGATAGGGAAAAGGTCTCAAAGAGGGCAATTAAAATAGGGGAGCTCAAGCATTGAGGAAAGTAGTGTTATGTCCAGGCAACAGGAAGGAAACCTGATTGAGATATGTATGGAATTCTGAGTTATTTAGGGTCCAAGCTAGCTCACATTGACATCAATGGAGAGCCTTCTGGTGACATTAATGGGAACTGGCTCCAGCCCTGGCAGCTGTCTTGATTTTGGGAAGAGCTCACTTGTCAGTTTCAGCCTTTCTTATGAAAAAGCAAAACTTCCTCTGGTTTAGTTTTTGTTTTCAAAGCCAAGCAATAAAAAGCAGTAAAAAGATCCCAATCTTTCCTAGACACGTGCTTTACGTACAGACCATTAGATGTGGGGAGGGATAAAACAAAAAGCATAGATTCTAAAATGTGAGTTAGGTGCACCCAGCAAGGAGAGAGGGGAAAAAAGCAGAGGAAGGAATGAAACTCAATTGACCTTCAAATTGAGTGGGAGTAGACTAGGATCACACTTGAACAGGGGTCTCAAACTCACTGCCTGTGGGCCGTGTACAGCCCCTAAAGTTATTTCTGGCAGCCCACAAGAATACTATAGTTATTGATATTTTCAATATTGTTGAATGAAAAGGTTTCTGTGGTGCAGCTGTCAGGCTAACAAACTAGCCCTCATGTTGATTTGAGTTTGAGCCCCCTGCCTTCGAGGAATGGCATAAGCACAAAGGTAGTACTAAACCTGCTCAAAAGAAAGCATGCTGCATAGACACTGTTCCTATCAGACACACATGACAAAGAGGTTTGCTCATGGCAGACAGGCCTGTGAACAGCCAGACACCGAGCTGAGATCACAACCTGGATGCCTCATACATTTTTTCAACATAGCTCCCATTTTTAAGGCCCTCTATTGATATTCACCATCTTCATCTTCATTACCAGCCCTTCAACTTGTTAGGCAAAGTAATTATGGCAGACACCCTGGGCACATTGGTGTTGTAAGCAGAACATCAAAGGGGCAGACAAGGGAATCTGGGTTCCACCCCTAAGAACAAAGACCATAAGAAACTTGATTCATATGCTAAAAAGATTTATTCAACAGCAAGTCTTCACTTCTGTATAGCTAACCATCAGTCATTGCTGGGAAGATACAACTATAACCACTGGAATTTGCTGCATCACTTTGCGCATGGACTACCAAAAGATCAAGAAACAGACTTTTCAACTATTTGGGAGGAAGGACTGGCAGTATCAAAGGCAGCATTACAGACAGCTTACGACTCAGTGGACTCTGCAGGAAAATTGATGGCCTCAGCAATCTTTATGCAATGTTGCTCTTGGCTTCAAGCTTCAGGCCTATCACAAGAGGTCCAACAAACCATTCTAGCTCTCCTCTTTGAGGGTCCAGTGCTCTTCTCCTCTACAACAGATGAAAAACTCCATGGATTAAACGACTCCAGGACAATCCTCAGATCACTCAGTTCAGGCTGCCCCCTCCACCTGCTCCATAACCCCAATAGAGACCCCAGCCACAGAGATACTCAGCCTACAGCCAGAGAGATAGGTCTAGAATATCACATAAGCATTTTCCTTCGACAGCCACCGGCTCAGCCCCACTGCACCAAGGATGGTCAAGGAGACCTAGCAACAGATGTCCCTTTTGAAGCTATAGTTGAGGATGGCACATCAGTCCCCTCCAAGGATCCATTCCCAATTTTCCTAGATCATCTGGCACAGTTCTTCCTGGAGTGGTCTCATAGAACTACAGACCTTTGGGTTCTCAAGACAATTTCCCAGTGTTATTCAATCCAGTTGTGTTCATTACGCCCACTACCACCTTCTCCATCCCGCTTCAGGGATGCCTCTCATGAGCTGACCCTTCTCATGGAAGTACAATCACTCCTATCACTAGGAGTGGTGGTCCCAGTGCCACACCAAGAGCAAAAGAGGGCTTTTTATTACTGGTATTTCTTAGTTCGAAAACCCAACGGCAACCTCAGACCTGTCTTGGACCTCTGCACTCGCAACAAATACATTATCAAAAGAAAATTCAGGATGGTGTCATTAGCCTCCATCATTCCCTCCTTGGACCCAGAGATTGATTTGCTGCCCTTGACTTAAAGGATGCCTGTTTCCATATATCTATTCTTCCAGCACAGAGGTGCTTTCTAAGATTCATGATAGCAGACAATCACTACCAATTTATGGCCCTCCCTTTGGCCTGTCCTTAGCCCCAAGGGTGTTTATGAAATGTATCACCATCGTAACAGCTCACCTTCGGCACAAAGGTATCTATATACGTCTGTAGCTAGATGATTGGCTCGTCAGGGGAAAATCTAAGGATGAAGTAAAGTCCAGCCAGGGTTACTCCTAAATTTGCAGAAAGCCAAGCTAAATCCAGCCCAGCAACTAGACTTCATTGGAGTGACTCTGGATTCACATCAAAGTAGAGCCTTCCTACCTTGACCTCGTTTCACTGCCCTAAACCTTAATACATGAAATTTGGCAAAATCAGAAAACCACAGCCAAGAAATTCCTGAAACTGCTAGGACACATGCTAGCATACACAAATGTGGTGCATCTAGCACGCCTCAAAATGAGACGCCTACAAATGTGGCTGACTTCTGTCTACGCTTCGGCTACTCACCTCCCTAAACAAAATTGTCACTGTGCCAGGTCCATTTCTGACAGAAATAGAATGGTGGCAAGACCCACTGATAGTCCTAGAAGGAGGCCCGTTTCAGGAACAAGCACCCTCAGTGACCCTGATCTCAGATGCTTCAGATCTGGGCTGGGGGGGGCCCACATCAGGATAGGGGAGAGAACCCAGGGAACGTGGGCAAAGACAGATGCTTACACATAAACATCAGAGAGCTTCGTGCCATTCGTCTGGCTTGCAAAGTTTTCCTGCACAGCATAGCAGGAAGAGTAGTATATGTGCTCACGGACAATACAACAGTTATGTACTACATAAACAAGTGGGGGCGGGGGGCACCAGCTCCTCAACCCTTTGCAGAGAAGCAATAGATCTCTGGGACTTGGTGATTTCCCATCATTTCCACATAAAGGCTTCACACCTACCTGGAGACCAGAACGCAATAGCAGATCACCTGAGCAGGGTATTCTTACATCACCATGACTGGTCACTTCACCCAGACATTGCATTCAGCATTTTCCAATGGTGGGGTTATTCCCAAATAGAACTATTTGCTTCTCAATGGAACAGGAAATGCAGACAGTTCTGCTCTCTTCATGGAGCCAAACTGGGATCCATATCCGACACTTTCCTCCTCAACTGGTTGGGACCCATGCTATATCCATTTCCACCAATTCCTCTAGTCCACAGGGTGATTCTGAAAATAAAGAAAGACAGAGCAGATATAATATTAATCGCTCCAGCACTGCCAAGTCAATTCTCATTTCCAACTCTTCTGAACCTTTTTATCACCCCTCCTTGAAACTCCCTGTTTGCCTGGATCTACTGATACAGCAGAATTTTACACACGGATTTACAGCCTGTAGACTCTGAGGTTAAACAATGAGGAGAGTGCATGCTCCTTGAAAGTACAAAACTTCCTTCTCAGTAGTAGAAAGCCCTCCACTAGGGTCTCATACTTTGCAAAGTGGAATCATTTCTCAACCTGGGCCCAGCAGCACCATATCTTCCCCTTAGAATCTCCACTCCAAACAAGACTAGAGTATTTGCTGCACCTTAAACAACAGGGACTCTCACTGGCATCATTAAAAGTGCATCTAGCAGCAATCTCAGCTTTCCACCAGCCCATACACAGCAAGCTGGTGTTCTCACATCCGATGTCCATGCACTTTCAAAAAGGGATTGAGAGATTATTTCCTCACATTTGTGACCCCCCCCCATACCCCAATGGGACTTGAATTTAGTGCTCATGAGGCTTACAGGTCCACCCTTTGAACCCATTGCCAACTGTCCACTACTAATATTGTCCCAAAAAGTATCCTTTTTTGGTAGCAATAACCTCAACCAGAAGAGTTGCTGAACTTAGGGCTCTAACACCGGAAACACCATATACAATCTTTTTCAAGGATAAAAGTTCAACTCAGACCACATCTAGCTTTTCTCCCAAAGGTGGTCTCAGATTTTCACTGCAATCAGGACATTTTTTTTTACCAGGTTTTAATTCAAAACCTCATATTTCAGATGAGGACTGCCAATGGCATACATTAGATGCACACCGAGCCCTGGCGTTCTACATTGAAGGAACCAAACTTTTTAAAAAATCAACACAACTTTCTATTTCAGTAGCCAAATGAATGAAAGGGCTTCCAGTCTCCTCACAAGATATCTCTTCAGGGATTCTTGACTGCACTAGGCTATACTACAAGAAGGCTGGGGTCCCTGTTCCAGGCCCAATGACAGCACACTCTACAAGCGGTCCGGCCTCTTCCACAGCTTTTCTAGCTCACCTGCCAATAGCAGACATTTGCAAAGCCACAACATGGTCTTCTATGCACACGTTTGTGACCCATTATACCATTGTTCAGCAGGTGAGGAACGATGAGGCCTTTGTACGAACAGTGCTGCAGTCTGCCTGGTGGTAACTCCACCCACCATCCAATGTAAAAGCTTGCAAATCACCTATGGTATGAATGGACATGAGTAAGCTCTGGATGAAGAAAAGATGATTACTTACCTGTAACTGTTGTTCTTTGAGAAGAGTTGCTCATGTCCATTCCAAACCCGCCCACCTCCCCCTCTTTCAGAGTTTAGAGGAAAGAAGGGACTGAGTAGTCTAGGTTCTGGCAGCCCCTGATATACAATGATATGAGCACGGCACTCCAGGTGGCCTCAGAGCCAGCGCTATGGCTACAGCTTAGAAAAAAAGTTCTGGTAACTGTGTATGAGTGCATGCATACACCTATGGTATGAATGGACATGAGCAACTCATCTCGAAAAACAACAGTTACAGGTAAGCAACTGTCTTTGTTAGAAAAACATCCAATCTAAATTTGAAAACTGTCAATGATGCAGAATCTATTATGACCCTTGATAAATTATGGCAATGGTAAATTATCCTTACTGTTAAAAATGTATGTCTTATTTCCGGTTTGAATTTCTCTACCTTCAACTTCCTGTCATTGGATCACTGGAATGTTTTATACCTTTCTCTGCTAGACTGAAAAGCTCATTATTAAATATTTGTTTTCTGTGCAGGTACTTTGACTGTGATCAACACACCCCATAGCCTTCTCTCTGTTAAGCTAATTAGAGTGAGCTCCTTAAGTCCATGGCTCATCTCTGAGCTTACTACAATTTACCAAAATCCTTACTGAATTGTGAACACCAGAATTGGACACAGTATTCAAACAGTGGTTACCAGTGCCAAGTAGAGAGGTAAAATAACCCCCTTACTCCTACTCAAAAGTCCTGCTGCACAATTCATTGCTTGCTTCCCCCTTTCTGTCCCCCATCACTGAACACAGATATCTAAGATGAACCTCTCTTCAGACAGGAGGCAAGCATGGTGAGCTCAGAAACCCAGCCCAATAGGAGCAACATCAAAAAATTCACCCTTCTCCAGCACAACTCACAACCCTCCCAGCTTCACTTTACTCAATTTCTGAGATTAAAAAATCTTATCATCTGCAGCTATGTCTACACATGCATCATTATTTCAAAATAAGGATTTCGAAATGAGTTATTTTAAAATAAAATCCTTATTTTGAAATAAGTTAATTTGAATTAACAAAATGTTAATTCGAATTAAGGGAAAGCCTGCAATCCAAACGGCTGTTATTTTGAAATGGTTATTTTGAAATAAAGCCGTTTGGACCTGTTGTTTCAAACAGTTCTTTCGAAACAACAGGTCTACACAGTGTTGTTTCGGAAGAACAGGTCTAAACGGCGTTATTTCAAAATATCCCTTCCGAAATAACGGCCGTTTTGAGGGGGGGCCAGGTTTTACTTTTTCAAAATGACGATTCTTATTTTGAAAGGATGGGATCCGTCCTTTCGAAATAAGAAAACGTTGTGTAGACCTAATTTCTTTTATTTCGAAATAATGAGTGTTATTTCGAAATAAAAGTGCCGTGTAGACATAACCTGCTGGGTGGCATTTGGATCAGATGATGAAAATGAAGGTGCATTGGTCCACACTGGTTTGGATCATTATCCAGCAAAATCCATTACCAGCATAGATGAACTGTACAGGGGTGCAGTTTATAAGAAGCAGGGGGAGGCACTGCCTCCTCTGATTGGCTGCTCTCTGCCTTCCTGCTGAGCGGGACCTAGCTGCGACCTGCTCCTGCCTCAGCAGGGAGGCAGAGAGCAGCCACCACCATCCACGTGATCTGGCCCCAGCCAGGGATCCAGAGCAGCCACCAGTAGCAGCGGCAGAAGCCAGCCCCAGCTGGGGATCTGGCCCCAGCCCCCGTGGCAGAAGCTGGGTTGGGCCAGTGGTGAAGGGCCATGGCTGGGGAGGGGCTGAATCTTTGGAGTTGCCTTCTCCAGGGCAAGCTCCAAAATCCACCTATGATGCGCTGGAATGGTGGTCGAAGCATGAAGAAACATGAATGTTTAGCGCATCAGGCATCTAAATATCTTGCAATGTGGGCTGCAGCAGTGCCAGGCAAATTCCTGTTATTGCTTTCAGTTAACTTTGTAAACAAGGAATTGGCAATATTAACACCTATAAATGTAAACAAGCTTAGCAACTGGCTGAACAAGAAGTAAGACTGAATGGACTTGTAGCCTCTAGAAAATGAAAAGGGTGTCAAACTAATGGCCCACCAGCCATATCCGGTCCACCAAGGGAACTGATCTGGCCTGTGGAGCTGCTGTCTGGGCTGTTCCTGCAGGCTCTCTGCAGCAGCAGTGAACAGCAAAGATAGGCTGCCCCTGACAGAGGAGGGTTAAGCATGCTTGTGACTTGGATCATGTGAGTGAGTCAAAACATAGGGAAACAAAGAGAGCACTCCAGCCAATCCTGGCTTAGCTCTGCTGTGGTCTGCCACCCAATCAATGTCTCAGTCACAGCAGGCTAGGCTGGGCTGGGCTCCCAGAGAGCCCCCTCACCGCCCCCTCCTCCCCATTCCAGCTGTTTACATCAGTCAGTCAGTCAGCATACTAATCTGATTGACTGCACATTACACAAATCACAAATAAGAAAGGAAAAAGTGGCTGGGGCCCACGTAGGAATGAGCCAGTCAAAGGCCAACTGAAACTGAGCCAACTAAAGGCCAGCTTGCTGAATGACTGATAGTGAGTGGGCATGGAGGCAGGAGCCCAGCCTGCCTGTGTCTGTGACTTAGACTGATTGCCTGCCCCCACCTGGAAGGTGAAGGGGGGGGTCCGGGAGCTTCCCAGTTGGGGGGGGGTCTGGGAGTGGCCAAGCAGCGAAATGGGGTGTCCAGGACCTGCACAATAGAAGTGGGGGCAGGGAGCCTGTGTCAGGAAGGGGGGGGCGCCCACAGGGCAGGGAAAAGGGAAGGTGTTGGTGATCCTGCAGGGGAGGGGTGGGTAAGGGAAAGGGGAGTCCATGCTCCTCTGAACCTGGCAGGGGAAAGAGTTAGGGAGCCTGGCAGACACATGGCCCATGACAGGTGTCCTACCCTCCAGTGTGGTCCCCCATATTGAATGAGTTTGCCACATCTGCTCTAGAGTTTTATTGTTTTGTTTTTAAGTGCAGTTATTTTTAATGTAATTCTACATTTGTGAGCTCAATTTTCATGGTTTAAGATATTGTACCACTGTACTTATGAACTGAACTATTATTTCTTTTTACAGTGCAAATATTTCTATTAAAATAAATATAAAGTGAGCACTGCATATTTTGTATTGTGTTGTAATTGAAATTAATATTTTTGAAAATATAGAAAAGATCCAGAACTATGTAAATAAATGTAATTCTATTATTGTTTAAAAGGGAAATTAATCACTATTAATTTTTAGTCATGTGATTAATCATGATTAATTTTTGTTATCACTTGGTAGCCCTAGATGTGTGTTATCTGGCCTTGCTGATATAAAAATGTCTAACGTTAGTACCTGTTGTTTAACATCCTCTGAGATACTAAAGGAAAGGAAAGAGTGTCATCATCATCACCTGAATGCAGCATCTATTTTTTCTGAAATAGAATTGTTTATTTAATATTTCTGATTTTTTCTGTGTTATTATTGTTAATTCAACCATTTCTATCTAGTAAATAGACCAATACCATTGTGAAGATTCTTTTTGTTCCTTATATACTTAAACTCCTTACTGCAGGATGGCAAAATGCAAGCGAATACAAAAAATAAAAGAGCACATGCATAGCTTTAGACAATTGCTGATGGAATAACTGATTCTTCTTGCTTTCTTTCCTCATTAAAGTAAAATGTTTCCATTCACTAAGCACCTAACCTAACTCTCACTGAAGGCAGTTGGAGCCTTTCCAAGGACATCAGTGGGAATTGGTTTGGGCCCCAAATCTTCTATTATGCATGTAATTAACACAGCTCAGAGATGAGCTTTCATTATTGAGGAGACCAACAATGAAATCCTGATCCCACTGAAGTCAGTGGTAAAACTCCAAAACTCAGCAAGCACTGAAAGCAGCTCTGAGGCAGACAGTGATATATTTGAGGACAGACACACTAGATGTCTTGTGTCTCTGGATCTAGTATCTCAGCAGGCTCTACTTTGATTGCTCAAGTTCTGTGTTACCATTCCAGCTGATACACAAATGCAATCAAACGCAAGCTTGCTAAGCACAACGGCAGATGTTCACATTGCACAGAGATGAATGCTATTTTAGACAGAATATGCTTCCAAAAATATTGCCCTTCTGGAATTTTCAGCCTTATCCATAGAGGGCGATAGCTAACACTCATAATGTGGGTTCATCTTTGTGCCAGCATGCTTCACGCAACTGTGCCACGCACATCAATCAACTCACCATGCTCTGGATACACAGTCCTAATTTAGTTGTGACATCTGAAAGAAAATGTGAGGCAAAAGGAAAAATATAAGCAATTTAAAAGAAAAGAGACACAAGAAATTAATGGCACTTCTCTCACTCATCATCGCGTGATTAAAAATGAAATATTTTTTTGAAAAAAAGGAAGTGGCTGTTATATATTTATATATATCGTGTGTGTAAAACACAGGAAAAGTGCATGTCAATAATCTAATGGCAAGTCTAGCAGAGAACTGAACTCCCAACAAAATGAAATCTGTCCAATATTATTTATATAGCATTGTAAACATGTGCACTTTGTAATATAGATGTAGACAGATTCCTTGCCCCAAAGATCTTACAGTCTAAATTAAGATGAGAAAAATGGAAGAGAGAGAGACAGAGAAGACAGGAATGATGAGGGGAAAGAGAGTGTAATTATGCAAGTGCCAAAGGTGTAGCCATTTTAGTCTAGCTCAGCAGAACAAACAAGGAGTCTGGTGGCTCTTCTAATGAATTACAAATTTATTTATCATATGCGGTTTCATGGGAGAGAAGCCCATTTTGTCAGACACTTTGAAGATTAACTTAACTAATTTACAGCTGTAAGTCCCCCCGTCTTCAAAGCATCTGACGAAGTGGGATTTTTCTCCCACAAATGCTCATACAAAAAAGAAATTTGTTAGTCTTTAAAAGTGCCACAGGACTCCTTGTTTATAATTATGCAGTCTCTTGGGAATCTGATATGTGATGTTTTGAAAATCATGTCCTGTTTAAGCAGTCACGAGCTGGGACCTTAAAAACTGGGACCTTAAAAACTGAGGCATCAATAATCTTTGGCTGCTATCAAAAAACCTTACCCATGGATGTCCTTTTTCCAAATCTCCTACTTCAAGCCTGGCCTTCTGTGCTGTACTGCTAAGAGGCCATTTGCTGCCCTCCTACCTTCCAGTAAGCTGCCAGCCCAGATGACATAGTGAAGTAGCACCCAGCTGGTTTGATTCTCTGTTTTTGCTCACTGTGTCCTTGTAAAAACAGCATGTTCTGCAGCAGGGAACAGGATACTAAATAATGCAACTAGTGAAGAAGCAGTCTTTCTTCTTTTAAATGTCACTGATGTGATAGTCACTGGGCCTTTTGGAATTATCCATGTAACTTCCTGGGACACACTTTCTCGTTGAACCCCACTGTGCCACATCATGGATGATGTTGTCAGGCAGAGAAGGCCATTGTTCTGACTGTGTACCAATTCTGGAATAATTTGACACATTGCTTCTGGCTGACATGCTAGAATCTGTTTATGGATACAGCCTGCTTTCTAAGTCTTTCTCATTAACATTTTAAAGCCCCTGAAACATTATTTGACTGATAACTCTTGGTATGTTTATGTATGAAATTATAAACAGAAGAACATCTTTTTGGTAATACAGATCCACCCCGCCCCCTCCATACGACATCCTGAATTCATGGCTTTGTCTGCTTTATTAACTCGGGTCTTGGGAATGTTGGTTTTGTCTCAGAAACCACTAAATTGTGCTAAGCAAACAACAGGGCTAGTCAAATTATAGCAGGGTTTAGAGTTAAAGTCTTCATGCAAGTAAATTTCTCAGCAGTCACCTATTTATGAGATCATCCTTAATGATATGGAATTGTCTGATTTGGTTAACTGGATTGAACATGTAGGGCGTCAATAAAAGCCGAATGAAAGGTCTATTGTTTGAAAGTATTTCATACATTTTTAGGATTATATTGTGCATTAAAAGGGGCACTTTTATATTGTAGCTTCATAACCTGCCACCCTAACAGTGATAGTTTCTGTCCAAAAAGATCATTCAACTAACGTCCACTACTGAATTAGCAGTGGGGGTTTTTTTCAGCAGAGAGAAAAACAGGTGCCTATTTTGTCAACACAAACTTTATCACTACTGTAAATGCAATTTTTTTCAGCACTTGCTTGCCACAGACCATTGTCATTCTTGTACATGAAATATATGTGCTGATGAACTCAAAAGAGTAGAGGATTTAACAGACATCCCATGTAACATGCTCATAAACACACACATTTGAAGTTTCTGGATTTGATACAGGCAATGTGTGGAGTCAATAAACACAAAATGACTGCATGATCAGGACCAGATTTTGATGTTCGTAGGCCCTAGGCACTTTCACTCCAAAATGTACAAAAAGAGGGGTAAACGCCAATTGAATTATGTCAATTGACATGGTGCACTTTAAACTATTCTAATGTTAAACCACGTGATTCTCCTTATTTTTCTGCTTTTTTAATTTTTTTTCTGCTTTTTTAAATTTTTTTCATTCTTTGTAGGCCCTAAAAATTTCATAGGCCCTAGGCACTGTACCTACAGTGCCTAATGGGAAGTCCAGCACTGTGCATGAAGCCATTGTTGGCATTATTATATGCTCTTCTCAGGTGGAGACTCATACCCTGGATGCCTGTAGAATGCCAAGCACTCATCATTATATTTCAATGTTGTTGGTGTCATACAGTCTAGAGTGGCTCACATAAGTGAACGCTGACCTCAGAACAAACATCACAGCCAGTAACAAATGTGAACTCTTGGATCGCTATAACGATCTTACCGTCAAGTCATGGACAGCCTCCTTAGACTCTCAGGTCGATCTTGCCACCCAGACAAACTAGATGTAGTTATAAATGGTTACATATACCAAAACCCACCAATACGCCAAGTTACTCCAGGCCTAAGAGACCAGTCATTCACTCAGGTCAAGCTACATTCTAGATCTCATAGCTAGTGCTATCATAAGTTAACTACAGGTATATTAGCTAAGAAAAGGAAGTGACAGCAAGAGGTTAAAACAGGTAGAATATACGTACAGGTGAGTCAAAATCTATAATTCCAAATGGTGGCAGAGGTGTAATTAACTGCCAGTTTCCCAAGAGTCTTTTTAGGCTACTCAGATGATCGCTGGAGATTTATGCTTTGCATTTGGTACCCTTCCATGTAAGCATGCAAACAGGCCAGCTATGTAGGGTCTTTCCCAGAATCCATGTAGAAAACAAACTGAAGAGGTCATCACCCACTTGAGCTCATTCTTTGATTGAAGATAGGAGACCATTTAGTTATTTGATTGCTGAGCTACAACCCCCCCCCCAGCATTCACATTCAAATGCATCAGAATAAGTATCTGCTAAAGTTATTTATTTGCGTTACATGAGGCTTCTTTCTCATGTGATAGGTTAATTAGTCACAGGGGGCATATACAATATAAATAATTGTTATTGCATTATGACAGATAGGAGCAAACAATATATATATTTAAGCATCCCAATATGTTTCATGAAGTTTAAATACATTCTTATACACTTAGTAACCACTTTAATCTGTACTCATATAGAAGTGAATTGACTTGACTTTCAACTATGAGTTTGTCAATTTTCAGCTCAGCCTAGCATTGCGATCAGAGCTGGCATCAGTATCACAGCTGTAATGCTAGGATTAATCCTTGGATATATGTATTAACCCTGCCAAAATATTGCTTTATCACCTAACTACAAGCATGCCTTTTCCAGTATAGCATATGACAAACACTGGATAAATCACGCTGAAACCATTTTAAAAAAATTAGCACTGGTAGGAGGAATTGGATCACCGGACGTCACCAATTTCTGGGAGAAATCACCCTATGCAGAAGCCCAACACACATAATGTCAAGGGTGTAAGTTCTGCATTTGACTTACAATTGGCATTCTGGACCAGGGTGAATTTCACCCTTTGAGCATATTCATATAATTGTGGTGCTATACAATCAGGGTGGCCAAACTTACTGACCCCTGAAACCCCACTCCCTACTGGGCAGACTACTATAGTCCCACCACCCACATACAGGGCAGATGCTCTGAGCACCCCACCCTAGCCTGGTAGGTGCAGAAAGGAATGGGTGAGCCGCACTTTACCTGTGAAAGAGCCATGTGCAGCTCACAAACCATAGTTTGGCTACCCCTGCTGTATATAAATTTAAATTCCATTTTTACTGTCTTCCTAGCAAACATTTAAGTAAATGGTGCTTTAACTGGCAAATTAGTTCTTATACAAATGACATTGATCTTGCTTTGCTCTTGATTGAATTTTTTTAAGTGTCTTTTCAGATTTGTATATGTACGTACATTTCTTTTGCAAAATTTGCACTAATTGCTTTATCTGTGTCTCTATAGGAGCAGCTAACAGTGGAGAAATGTATACTTTTTTAAAAATCAAAATTCATTGTTTGCCAAAAATCATTAAAATCCTGGGCTATGGTTCGGCGATGTTTTAGAGCGATATCATTATACAATAATGTGACAATGGCAAAGAGTAAGGGTAAGTGCTGCCTAATGCAAATTGGAGTAACACAAGCTGACACAGAGTAATTATTAGAGACAAAGAGCACATTTGTGTTGACCCAGGACAGAAATATTTTACTGGTCTTGCATAGCAGAGCATTATCTATATTTTAAGATGTATAATGCAGCAATTAACCCTTTTGGAAATAACTCTTCCTGATACTATGCAGAGCCATCTGGAAATTATGAGTGAACAAAAGCAGTCAAAGGATTTCTGGAATTGTTTGAGCAGTGTCAGATGTGCCATGTGTATCTGGACAATTGACAGAGTGACACAACCTCTATTCAATGGTATTGATCCTTCCAGATGAAAGAACCTGATTGCCTAAGTGTGACTAAGTTATAAAATTTTCCCCAATCTACTCTTCCCGGAGTTGCTTTGATGTACATAGTAAAGCTACGATCATATCAAGAAAAGAGTGTGTCATGTCACATCCTGGAAGAGAAAATAAGTCATTCCATGAGAGTGTTATTGAAGTATGAACAGGCATAATAAGCTTGATATCTCTTATTGATCTAGTCCATGCTAAGTACTTTGGAGAGTATTAGGAAAGCTCTATGGGGATGAAAAACAGAGTGTTTTTATTATGTTTGTTAACATGGACATTACAAGAGAATGCCCTTTGCTGAGAGTGGCATATATGTAGTACATGTGCAGTCATAGAAAGTGTTTTGGGTCTTGCTGGTTAGCCATAAAAAAAAGCTAACAATGCTAAGAATCATTAGATATTGCCTCTTTATAAATCCATGGTATGCTCATATCTTGTGTGTGGAGCTGGTTGCTGCATCTTAAAAAAAGACATTTGAATTGGAAACGGTACATAAAAGGCCAACAAAAATTATTAGAGGTATGGAAAAGCTTCTATATGAAAAAGATTAATCAAACTGGGCCTTCTCAGCTTGGAAAAGAGATGACTAAAAGAGGGCATGATAGAGGTCTATAAAATCATGACTGACATGGAGAATGTAAATAAGAAATGTTATTTACTCTTCATAACACAAGAACAAAGGGGTCACCAAATGAAAGTAATAGGCAGCGAGTTTAAAATAAAAAAAAAAGGAAGTATTTCTTCATACATTGCTTTGTCAACCTGTAGACCACCTTGCCAGACCATATTGAGGTTCAAAACAGATACATTCACGGAGGATAGGTCCGTCAATGACTATTAGCCAGATGGGCAAGGATTGTTGTTTGCCAAAAGCTGGAATAGGCAGTAGGACGAATTACTTGTTTACTGGAATATGGGTATAGACTATAGAGGGGGACAGAGATGGTTCAGGAACAACAGGCTGGGAAAAGGGGAGCTGATGTTGCCTTGTGTATTAAAAATGTGTTTATTTGGATTGAAGTTGAAATTAAACAGGGAGAGAGAACTGTTGAAAGTCTTTGGGTAAGGATAAAAGAGGTTAAAAAAACTTAGGGTGGTGTTATGGTGGGGCTCTAACCAACAAGATGAGGTTGATCAGGCTTTTTCTTTTTTTAAACTAACAGAATCAACCAAAGCGTAAGCTTTAATGATGATGAGAGATTTCAACTACACAGGCATATGTTGGGAAAACAACACAGTAGGGCACAGATTATCCAACAAGTTCTTGGAGACAATTTTTTAATTTCAGCAGGCAGAGAAAGCTACTAGGGGAAAGGCTGTTCTAGATTTAATTTTGACAAATAGGGAGGAAATGGTTGAGAATTGGAAGATTAAAGGCAGGTTGGGTGAAAATGATTGTGAAATGATACAGTCCAGGATTCTAAGGCATGGGGGAGGGAAAATAGCATTGGATTTCAAGATGGCAGACTTTAGCAAACTCAGCGATTTGGTAGGTAAGAGCCCATGGGAAGCAACTCTAAGGGAAAAAACAGTTTGGGAGATTTGACAGTTTTTCAGAGACACATTAAGAGTACTAGAGCAAACTATCCCACTGGGTAAGAAAGATAGGAAGTTCCAGAAGAGCTTCAGTGATTTGAAACTCAAAAAAGATTCCTATAAAAAGTGAAAACTCAGTCAAAATACAGAAGATGAATATAATCAAACAACACAAATGCGTAAGGACAAAATAAAAAAAGCCAACACACAAAACAAGATTAAACAAGCTAGAGACATAAAGGATAACAAGGTCCCTTCCAGCCCTATGATTTGATTGATTGATTGATAGATAACATTTTAGGAATACATTAGAACAGTGTTTCTCAAATTGTTTTAAATGGACCCCCCCACGGACTTTTGGGTAACACTTGGGCTCCCCTTTCTCTGAACCCTGTCCCTCTCTTTCAGACTTCTGTGATGTAACTATGTTCAAGAGCCTGCAGTGCGGCAGCATGGTGAGCAGTGTCATGGGAGTGGGCAGGAGTGGCAGCTGCGCAAGAAACATACTCAGTAGCAAGGAGCTGGGGAGGCAGCAGCCAGGAGCAGTGTCAGCAATTTGGGCTAGGGAACATGCCCAGTAGCAGAGGGAGGGGTCTAGCGATGGCGGGGAGGGCTGGGTGTAGCAGCAACAGACACCAGCATAAGCTTGCCTGGCATCAGCATGGACAGTGTGGAGCATGCCCGGCAGCAGGGGCTGTGGCAGCAGTACAAAATGTTCCCTGCTCCACCAGCAACCTCCCCAACCTCCGCTTCCCTCCAAAAGGTGGGCTGGCCCTGCTTTCAGCCTGGTGCCTATGGTCATCTCCCAGTCCGGGGATCCAGGGTCACCTCTAGAGGTGGACAAAGTCCAGGGTGAATTGGCCTTTGCAAGGCCCCCCTCACCCTGATCCTGGCCTTGTGCCTGTCTCAGCCCCAATCCTTGCCTCCCACCTCCTGCCCATCCTGTGCCACTCCCCAAACCCAGTGATGACCTTGTGCCCCCCCATCACTCTGATCCTGTCCTCGCGCCACCCCCCCTAGACCCCATCCTGCCTTTCCCTTTGCCTCCTGCCCAAACAACCTTCACACTGCCAACCAGCTGGCCAGCCCGATCCTTGCCTCACGTTACCACCACCCAACTCTAAGGGTATGTCTACACATCCCTTTTATTTCGAAATAACACTGGTTATTTTGAAATAAAAGAGATTATGTCCACACGAAGTTTTCTTATTTCGAAATGACGGGATCCGTCACTTCAAAATAAGAACTGTCGTTTCAAAACAGCTTAAACCCCATTCATTTTGAAATGGCTGTTATTTCAAAATGGTTATTTCGAAATAAGGCTGTTTGGACATGTTGTTTCGAAATAACACCATTGTTCTGAAACAACTGTTTCGAAACAACATGTCCAAACAGCCTTATTTCAAAATAACCATTTCAAAATAACAGCCGTTTCAATAGCAGGTTTTCCCTAATTCGAATTAACATTTTCTTAATTCGAATTAACTTATTTTGAAATAAGGACTTTATTTCGAAATAACTCATTTCAAAATACTTATTTCAAAATAATGATGTGTGTGTAGACATAGCCTAAGGTGCCAAACAAGCACAGCTGCACGGAGCCCACCAAACTACGGGACCCAGGGCAGTGCCCCCAACTGCCAACCCCTAGTGATGGCCCTACCAGGATCCATCTTGCTTCTGCCTTTTGAGAACCTTGCATTAGAAGCCAAAGGTAGACCAAGGACAGTGTAGGCCCATTACTCAGTGATGGGGGGAAGAAGATAACTGAAAACGGGAAAATGGCAGAGGTGTTAAGTGACTTTTTTGTTTCAGTTTTCACCAAAACTCTTAGCAGCAATTGGACACCTGCCATAGGGAATGCCAGTGAAAATGAGGCAGGGTATGAGGCTAAAATAAGGAAAGAACAAGTTAAGAAGTAGTTAGACAAGCTAAATATGACAAGCTAAATGACTGTCTAGGAAGGAGTACTGAGGAAAGGGATCTGGGAGGGTCATAGTGAATCACAGGCTAAACATAAGTCAATAGTGTAACGCTGTTGCAAAAAAAAAAAAAAAAGCAAAGACATTCTGGGTATTAGCAGGAGTACTGTAAGCAGGGCATGAGAAATGTTTGTTTTGCTTTACACTGTGCTAATAAGGCCTCATCTGAAGTATTGGGCATCACATTTCAGGAAAAATTTGGAGTAAGTCCAGAAGAGAGCAACAAAAATGACTGAAGTTATAGACAACATGACTAATGAAAGAAAACTAGAAAAAATTGTTTTGTTTAGTCTGGAAAAGAGAAGACTGAGGAGGACATAACAGCTTTCAAGTACATAAAATGGGATTACAAGGAGAAGAGTGAAAAATTGTTCTCCTTAACCAACGATGACAGGACAAAAAGAAATGGGCTTAAATTGCAGGAAGGAATGTTTAGGTTGGACATAAGGAAAAGTTTGCTGAATATAAAGGAAGGTTGTGGAATATCAATTGCTGGAGCATTTTTAGAGCTTGTTAGACAAACACTTGTCAGGCACTGTCTGGTTAGTACTTAGTCCTGCTTCAGTGCAGGGGACTGGACTAGAAACAAGTTGACCTACCGGGGTCCCTTCCAGTCCTATCTTTTTATGACTCTATGATCACTGCAATATCTGTCTCAGAAATGTAGGGAACTTCTTAGCTCATAAGCAGAAATCCACAGAGAAACATTTCCATTCATAGTGCTGTTTCTTTGGCCATGCAACTTCTATTAGACTTAGTGTAAAATGCAGAGCAAAAACTTGTGTCCAAAAATGTAATTTGCATTATTGTGGTTTATGAGTTGTGTTACTGGAATCCCAGGTTTTGGAGGATTTGGGAAACTCAAGGCTTGCCTATCCAGATGCTCAGTACACAACAAACCAGCTTGTAAATCTACAATGCATTAGCTCGCCTCACACCGATTGACATGTAGACCCTGCTACCATCAATTAGTGGTTCTGTAGTGTGGTGTGTTATAGACGGGCACTGCAGAACTTTTAATGTGCAGTGGCAGGGTCCAAATGGGCAGTTGGTGTGTGGCAGGCTATTATGCTGTAGATCTGCACTCTGTGTCACTCACAGTGTCTGTGTAGAGAAGCCCTTCCACTACACACATAGATTCAGATTGACTCACTGAACTCAGCAACATTTTTCTGAGCTGGAACCTATTTTGGTATTCTGTACAGTGGTATTCTCCTTTAACCAACATTTAACATGACACACATCTTTAGATGAAGTGCAAGAGTGGTACAAACCAGACAATGTAGATTGTAAATAGAGCTGGGTGAACCATTCATTTTTCAGTTTACATGGTGAGGCCAAAAAAGCAAGGAAAAAGACATTTTTGGCTAAACCAAAAATGAAAAGTGTAGTGTATTAAAAAGTTGGGAAAAAAATGTTTTGGGGCAAGCAACACATTTTGTTTCAGTTTTAAATATTTTAAAATTTTTAATGAAGGGATGTTTCAGAACAAAGTTGTTTTGGATAGAAAAATCAAAACATTTTGTTTTAAAAATACTGAAATGAAATGTTTTGATTACTTTCTAATTTATTTTACTTCAGTGATTTCTCACAGTTGTCACATATTCACTGAATGTTTCAGTGCTGCTGAATCTGCATTTTTCACTGAAAAAAAATTTATTCAAAAAATTTCACTCAGCTCTAACTCTAAATTAGAATCTACCAAGTCTCCTTTTAGGTAGAACATCCACTAAAACTGTTACAAGGACTTTTCTCTACACCTGCAGAATTCCTATTGTTTAAACTGAGGAACCTCTGGTTTTATTCAGCTGAATGTAGTAAATTAATTAATAAGGTCTGTCTGTCACAATCACAAACTCAAGTCCCATTCCATACAAGGTTGGTTTATAATTCCATATGTTACAAGATAATCAGTGCAAATATTGAAAATTTCCAAAAGTATCATGTAACTTCTCAGTTACTCACTCACATTGCATTAATTTTTCCTCCTCAGCTTGCCTGTCATTGAGATGAGTAAGAAAGGCAGCATGCCCTAATGGAGCCTGTCAGCCTTTGGTTTCTATGCATGGCTTAAGGATCTCTGTCATCTCTCATATCATAAGAAGACTGATGACATGACCAAGACCTGTTGGATTCGTTTTCCAACTTCATCCTTACCTGGCTGTGAAGTTTCTGAACCTAGGGGGTAAATAGCACCCAGCTCCCATGAAATGTTTTGTGAAATACAGAGCATTAAACTTTGCTTTGCAGTGTATGAAGACTTGGTGGAACTCTGTGATTCATATACAAGTTTAAACAAGATGTAACTGTAACTAACTTCTTAATTTTAATAGTCCCCAGTGGTTAAAGTATAATTTGACCAGCCCTGGAAACCTCCTAATCTTTGCCTCCCCACTGACTCCCTGACCCCTCTTTTGCCCCCCCTCCTTACCTGGCTGGTGCTGCTCCCTGGTCAGGCCGCTTCTGCCCTGAGTATGAATCTGAGCATGCTCAGGGTGAGAGATTTAAAAACGCTCCCAGCCTTGGTGCAGCTGCCAGGCCAGGGCAGGGCAGAACATGCGTACCACCCAATTTTTCTATTTTGGGGGGCCCTGGAACTCTGGCCCCTCAAATTTGTGGGCCCTGGAACCGTGTTCTGGGGCATTCCAGCTTACTTTAACTACTGACAAGCCCTATCTAGTGTTCACAGTAAATACCCCTTGCTGTTTACTTTGAGTTAATGCAGTCCTTCGGCTGTTCATGAAGCAATAAAAGTAGGCTTGGATGCTAATTACCATTAAATTAGGTTTTTGTAATCCCAAAGTTTTCTATTTTGGAAATCAGCTTTTAATTCCAAAGACTGTTTGTGGAATGAGTGATTCCTGACGATTTGAGCAGGTAGCATATTTCTTTGGAGCAGCTTTACACTTTATTTTACAAAAATAAGCAAACATTATTTGTCTAAAAGGTACATAGTGCATGAAGTTCCTTGAGCCTTATATGACTCTCATGGGAAGCTCTTCCCTCCCGCACCTCCTCCCCCCTGCTTGAATATGATATATAACTTTCCTGTTCACTTTTGCACTGTAATTGTAGGGGTTTGATGTCAAATATTCCTTGTAAGGGGTTCCTTTATGAATGCTCATAACATGCTCTGCAGTATTGCTATGCTATCAGGTTGCCTGCAGCATCATACATGAAGTTACATGAAACATGTTCCATGTATTTCACATGGCACAGGAGGGGGACAGAGAATCAAGCTGTCTTCCAGCACATAAACAAAAAGGATGTGTCACAAAGGATATACAAACGATGGGCTTCAGCCAGACAGGAAGAAGATCGCCTGACCCCAGGAAGGGGGAGTGGTTGGAGGGACAAGTACACACACTTTGAAGTGTCAGAGGCTTTTTGCCAGAGAATCTCCATCTTGAAACATCTTCATTTATAAGCAAGGATTTGGCCTGCCCATGGAGGAGCAGAGACTAGCTGGAAACCAGCATGGCCAAATTTGAGTGGTGAGCTGAGCATAACTGTAGTAGTGATGTTAGGGAAGATTGTGAAGTGTCTTTTATTTGTTAGTGGTTAACTCCTGACTGTTTTATTAAATTATTGTACATTGATTTGCAATATAGTCACTTAAAATCATGGTCTAATAAATAAATTAGCATTTGTTTTACCTAAAGCCTGTGTGGATTTTAAAGAGTGTGAGGGAACAAAAGTAGGTTGCATTTTCAGTTTCTTTGATGAGCCAGAGCATATGATCCTGCACAAATTGGGGGATGAAAGTTCCTGGGATGGCATCTGACAGCTGGGGGTGCTGGCTGGGGGACTGGCCCCTGAGTGGCTAGAGATCCACATATCCACTGCCTGGGACCGATTATATGAGGGGTGCTGGTGTAGGCTCACCCAGGACTGGATGGCCACCCAGCAAAGCGCTAAGTTGGAGTCCAGGATTGGGTGATTGGGGAGGCATAGCAGCACACCAGATTGGATAGCGGAAGGGGAACATCGTCATGACACGACAAAGAGGATGACTCTAAAGGTTAAGTGAGGAGTGCCATGGCCACTTGTATCTGATAGAGATCAATTTATTTCATTCTTTTCCATCTGAAAAGCAACTCAATATCTTTTGCATTTGTAATATTACTGAAAAATCCAGGGAGATCTAAAAATGGATGGTGTTTGGTCATCAGTTTAGTTTCTGGCATTATCTTAGAGCTATTTTTATAACCATAAAGATCAGCTTTACTTGCATTTTTATTCAAAACCTACAAATGTTTTACATTAGTTTTTAACGTGAATTTTTAAAGTGAATTTATTGTCCATGAAATTTGCAATTTGACTGGACCCTTTTGTCATCTGTTCCTAGGACAGGCACTGTGCAATGGCAATGTGACTGCCTAGACCCAAAGAAGCTTCAGTCTGTTCTTGGTCTCTCCACAGACTCTCCTAACAAGGGTGATACCAATGTAGATGGTGGATTTTGTGATGTGGAAATTTGTGACACTGGACTGAGACTGACAAAGTTCACAGGCCACCAAACAGTCATGAGGTGATTTAGCTTTTTGATCCCCTCAATCCTGGACTGATTTGTTAATGGGGGCAGTTTACCTATCCCCATGTAGCCTTGAAATGGAGGGGTGGCTCTCTGTTCGCATGATCCTGAGTGATGTCATCAGCAATCTTGCACTATTGGCAGGGTCCCCCGAGGCAGCAAGATCAAAAGTGAGGTTCCAGCCAAACAGTCATCTAATCCCACCCCCCCTGTAAGTCCTCAACCTCAGAGCTGGTAGGCAAAGTGGCAGTTTCTCTCAACAGCCGTGAAGGTGGGTGAAGGCTGCAGCAGGATCAAGGTTCCCCAATCGATTTGGTCTCCTTGTAGTTGGATTATGATCCTCATCCTATCAAGCACTGTGTGGACACAGGAGTGCCATGGTGTATCCACATTAAAAGCATGCACATACAGGTATCTTCCATTTTCATGTAGGTCCTGTGGCGATGGGAGGAGGACAGTGATGACTGGAAGTTCCTGGTTTCAGACCGCCACACAAGTGGCAGTTGTCTGTCAGCCAATGGGTGTTGGACTAGATGATCTCATGAGGTCATGAAGCTGGATATCCACAAGTCCATGGGGCCGGACAACCTGCATCCGAGGGTACTGAGGGAATTGGCTGATGAGGTAGCAGTACCGCTGGCCATTATCTTTGAAAACTCATGGTGAATGGGAGAGGTGCCGGAGGACTGGAAAAAAGCAAATATAGTGCCTATCTTCAAGAACAGCAAAAAGGAGGATCCAGGGAATTACAGACCTGTCAGCCTCACCGCCATCCCTAGAAAAATCATGGAACAGATTCTGAAAGAATCCATCCTGAAACATTTGGAGGAAAATAGAGTGATCAGGAACAGTCAGCGTGGATTCACCAAGGGTAAATCATGCGTGACCAACCTCATCACCTTCTATGATGAGATGACTGGATTTGTGGATGTGGGAAGAGCTGTTGATGTGATATACCTTGACTTTAGCAAGGCGTTTGATATGGTTTCACACAGCATTCTCATCAGCAAGTTAAGGAAGTATGGGGTGGATGCGTGGACTGTAAGGTGGATAGAGAACTGGCTACATCAACGACTTCAGCATGTAGGAATCAACTGCTCCATGTCTAGTTGGCAACAAGTAACGAGTGGGGTGCCCCAGGATTGGTCCTGGGGCCAGTTCTGTTCAATATTTTCATTAATGTTCTGGATGATGGGATTTATAGTACACTCAGTAAGTTTGCGGATGACACCAAGCTGGGGGGAACGGTAGACATGCTGGAGGGCAGGGAGAAGATTTAGGAAGACCTTGACAAATTGGAGCAGTGGGCCAATAGAAATCTCATGAGGTTCAACAAGGACAAGTGCAAAGTTCTACACTTGGGACGGAAAAACTCCATGCACTGCTACAGGCTGAGGAGTGATCAGCTAAGTAGCAGCACTGTAGAAAGGGACCTAGGGGTCCTGGTGGATGGAAAGCTGAATATGAGTCAGCAGTGTGCTCTTGCTGCCAAAAAGGCCAATGGCATACTGGACTACATCAGAAGAAGCATTGCCAGCAGATCGAGGGATGTGATCATTCCCCTCTATTTGGCACTGGTGAGGCTGCATCTTGAATACTGTGTCCAGTTTTGGGCTCCCCACTACAAAAAGGATGTGGGCAAATTAGAAAGAGTCCAGCGGAGGGCAACAAAAATGATCAAGTGGCTGGAGCACAAGCCCTGTGAAGAAAGACTGAAGGAACTAGGCTTATTTAGCCTGCAGAAAAGACAACTAAGGGGGGATTTGCTAGCAACCTTCAACTACCTGAAGGGATGCTCCAAGGAGGATGAAGCTCGGTTGTTCTTAGTAGTAACAGAGGATAGAACAAGGAGCAATGGTTTCAAATTGCAGCTGGGGAGGTCGAGGCCAGATATTAGGAAAAACTTTCTTACTAGGAGGGTGGTAAAGCATTGGAATGGGCTACCTAGGGAGGTGGTGGAATCTCCATCTTTGGAGATGTTTAAGGCCTGGCTGGATAAAACTCTAGCTGGAATAATTTAGTGGGAGTGGTCCTGCTTTTTTTGGCGGGGGGTTGGACTAGATGACCTCATGAGGTCCCTTCCAACCCTCTGATTCTATTCTATTCTATTCAATAAAATGATAATCCTCTAACTCTGAGGGATCACTGGCAACATACCTTATCAACAATTTCCTGAGCCCTCCTGCCTCCCCATAGGCTGTTTTAGTGGTGGGCATTTACCCAGTGCCCCATGAGGAGAAAGGCCCCTGACCTATGGCTCCTGGCAGGATCAGAGTTGGCAGCAGTGATGGAGACCCGGGCAAGGCTAGCCCAGGGGCCAGGGGACTTGCAGGGGCCTTGGCAAGGCTGCCAGAGGGCCTGTGAACCCCAGCAAGGCGGAGTTGTGGACAGGGGGTAGAAGACCCACCAGGAGTCTGAGGGGCTGGTGGGGGTCTTGACAAGGCCCAGGGGGTCAAAAGTTAAGGATGGGAGCTCTCCATGTGGCATGGACCCCATCCTTGACTTTTGCCCAAGGCCCCAGAATCCCTAAGACTGCCCCTGTGCCTCCTTCATTAATATCCAATATGAGACATTATGTTCCTGTTGCTACCTAAGTTAACAGAAACCTTTGGGATTTTTTCCCCCTATCCTTCACTGATTCTTTACAGTTTCATTCATTCTCTTGTCATATATAAATAAGTCTCTGCCCCACACAGAGATCATTTTTTGTTGTAATTGTAACTCATAGACTAGATCAAATTGTCTCCTTTCAAATCATTTTTAGGGTTCTCACTGTTCTGCAAACACTGGATGCAGGCATGTTTATAATTCAGAAATTACTTCTGTAATTAAGGACATGGTTCTAGCAAATGGATTTGTTTCTGTTTCTAGATTTTTTTTTCTCTGTGGAATATAACAGCATCTTTCTTTCTTTCTTTCTTTCTTTCTTTCTTTCTTTCTTTCTTTCTATTTCGCCAGCTTTGTGAAACTCTTATCCCAAACTTTTAATTTAGAAACTGGCACTAACCACATCTCACTGCTTCAGATCTGGATCCATATACAATCTTTGTTCAAAGCTGGGGCTGTAAAATCAGAACCAGGGTTTTGGAGGAAGCCATTGTAGAAATAGGATCCAGTCATGAAGCTGTGCTCTGATTCTGAATTCTTCAAAACTCAAAGGGTGTTTAGATCTGGTGGTTTGGTTTGGGCCTCTCACCACTACAAGTCTGTCATAAGCTTCTCTTCTGGAAGTAGAGCGGGAGATGATTAAATCTATTCTAATTTATTCATACATGGAAAATGAAGTCATTTAAAAATCAATGTAGTTGAGAGGAAATCCTATACACTTCTATTTTCCCAGCCTCTTGTGAGTCAATTCCCTGCTTTGCTCCCTGTCTATCAGCTTCAGGGGTAATTGTGAGCAGCAGAATTAATGAGATTAAAGGCCTGATCTCACTGAAGCCAATGGAAAAACCTCCAATTTCTCCCTTTGATCTATAGGAAAGTCTGGCAGTAGGAACAGACCAACACAGTTCCTGTGCTCCCCACTTCTGTTGTGGCTAGTTTGTGTTGGCAAGATAGGGGCAGAGAAGTTTTTCAAACCTTTCCTCTTGTGGGCCCACAGATCTCTAACCACAATATGACCCTCTGTCTTGCCCAGAAAAAATTCAGTGAGGAATTATGTAAGATGAATGTACAACTGGATGCAGTGTTGTTAAAGCCAAGAGTGTTATTTCTTGGTTTTTGAACAAAATTGTCATCTTAGATTAGATTAGATTAAAGCAGAAATATGCTTGGTTTTCCAAGTGATTAAAAGCCAAATTAATAAACTGCACTTGAAAAGGATGTGTAAGAATGCAAATAAATCCCATTGCTAGGCTTCAGAGATTTTCCTGTCTCCTTGAAGCATGTAAAGACTTACATGGGTACTTAATATACGTAATGCATCAGCTAGACTGGAAAATACACAAGAGATGTTTAGATGACGTCACTTCTGGATTGATGAGTAACCTGCCTGCAATTATCTTTCCCCTTGATCCAGTAACACATTTGCCTTCTCTTCATTAAACGGCACATTTAAAAGACGCGTAGGTTACACCATTGGCATGCTAATTAGGTAGTTGTTTCACAGAAGATTCTACTCATGTAGGCATGGGTGAAGGAAAACAATAAATTATGGTTCAGTTCCTGAGTTGATATAAATTCCTTTCAATGATACTTTGTTGATCTGATCTACCTGAGGGTCTGCTCCATTGAGTCTGGGTTGGACACTAAAGCTGATGTAGCTTTCTCATGTTAGCATCTGCTTAAATTAAAATGTGAAGGTTTAATACTAAAAGAACAGTTCTGAGTGTAAACCTTCACTTTCAGGCCTTCGGCTTGTTAACAGATAGAAACTCTATAATATTCATAACATTAATGGTGTCCTTCTGTTCTTCAGCGACTGAAGGGCACATGTCATGAGAACTCAGTGTTGATCTAAATCTGCTCCCCTTGATGTTAATTGAAAGTTTACTGCTGATTTCAATGGGAGAAGAACCAGGAATATGCAGAGTGCCTTTGAAATTCCCACCTATGGTGCATTAAGCACTTTTCAGAATGCGCTGATACTGAACTAAGAACCTAGAGTGAAACCCTGGCTCCAATGAAGATAATGAGTGTTTTACTGTCATCTTCAGGAGGGCCACAATTTCACCCAAATCTTGAGAGAAGGTGCTCATTTTCTCCAAAGCCCACTGAAGTCACTGGCTACCACTTCCACAGGATCAGGTAATATATATATGCATACAACCACTCTGTTGCTTCTCACCCACATGAGGTCTGTCTTCTTAAGCAGACCTGCCATTGCACACCCTGTGACCACTAACATTATGGACACAGCTACTGAGTTAAAAGGACCTGATGGCTTTCATTCTGCACAGACTATTGTTCTCCATTACTGATGGTCAATGAGAAGAGAAAATGGCAAGCTACTCCAAATATGGGACCCACTGCTTCTGGGACCATCCTCAGATATACATTTTCTAGAGCTCAGTTATGTTTAATACAAGGCCCATTGACACAAATGGATTTCCATTTCTGGATTAGGCCCAGACTGATTCCTGACCCTTAGTACTGAGTGGTCTATGAAGGACTCTGAAGCTGTTTAACAATGATCTCTTTTAGCAAATTTAAAGTGTGAAATGGTTGGACCCAGAAGGGACTCGGTCTTTGCACAAAGGTTTCTGACTGTGGTAAAAGGCCTCATGGGAGAGGCAAATGAACAAAGAGAGATTATAGAAGCAGGAAATCCTCAATATTTAGGAGTTCTGATGAAAAAATTTAAACATCCAAAGACACTAATCTACAGAATGAAAAAATGTAGCTGATTTTGAGCAATAGGTCCTGGGCTTCTGGAGCATACACATAGGCAGAAATTATTTATATTTAGATAATTATTTTATAGGGACAGAGATTTCCTTGATAGGAATGCACTGGATTTTATTCTGGAGCGAGTCTGTCCTATCTAATTCTACCCAGAAATATGGGATTTGGTAATGGAAACATTGACAGGACATAGTCCCTTAGAGACCATGATGAAAAAGGGGTTTCTGTAATGCTTGATTAATCCCCAGTGGTAACCCAGCACGTGATTTATCCTAATAAAATCCTGACCAAAGAACTAACACACATTCTGAATGCTTATTTCCAATTTGCTGAGCAGAGCAAGATAGTTGTTAGAAATAGACTGATGCTGAAAGCTTGGAAATCGCTGTACAAGGAAAGACTGTTTAGACATCCTTATTTAGCAGAACTGAAGTATATTGGCAATAGGAAGGTGGAAAATGGAGGCTCAGCTGTGTTTACAAAGGCAAGAAAAATTTTCCTGAAGTTAAGCCAACTCTGATATGAGCTATTAATTGAGTTTGATTTTGTGGAGCTAATTTTGAGTGGGGTTTGAATGTCATGTGTTTAAGCCAAAGTATAAACAACTTTCTTTAGTTCATGTTAAGAGTTACATGTTCTTGTTTTCAAATGGGTGTCTAATATTTACTTTGCTACTTTTATAACATGGCTGTGATGCTTATAGAACTACAAATAGCTTATTTCTGATCAAGATCCTGTGCCATTTAGGTACCAGATGCATAGTGGATCAGAAACATTTAGTAATGTTACTACTGTCCATGTTCAATAAAAAAAGAAAATCTTGTTACTGTGAAAGCCAAGTGATGTTAAGTGTTAACAGCACAGATGTAGAGATTCTTAATCCAGTTGTAATAAGCGCCAAAGGTGTTTTACATTTGACAGTAAAGGTTCATTTTTTTTCCTTAAAGGAAGATTTTTCTCATGGCCCTCATTCAGCAAGGTATGAGACCACATGCCTAATTAAAAGCACATGGTGGAACTACTAACATATCTTATACATCTTGCTGAACTGGGACCTATGAAAGTAAAATGAATACAGTTTATATAGCCATCTTAGTTATTTGCAAGGATCAATACATGGATCAGGTGGACTTCTTCCTTTAGGATGTCTATGTCATGTGACACTGAAATTGGAATGTATACATAGCCAGGTGATGTAGTTCTTGGGCGCATGGAACTTCTGAGGTCTCGTTCTAGCTGTGAAAATATCTTCAACTGTGGTCATGGTCTAGTTTCTTAAGCTCCTTGCCTCAGTCATTCAATCTGCAAAGGGGACCAATGATACTTATTTGTCTTACTGGGCTTTTGAGAAGATTGATTAGGTGGGGTCAGATACTGCGATCTCGTATGGGAGTTTTGCTCAGCTAAGGGCTGTGGAATTTGGTGTTTGAGTAAGTCTTGAGGAAGAAAACTTACAAACAGATCTTTCCATTCATTTTAGTGGGAGCTGGATCAGGCCCTACAAGTATAATAGTCAGATTGAGATGTTAAGTAGCAAGCAGCAAAGCAGTTTGAACTAAACTCATTAGTGACTAAGCCAAGTTCTTTAGAAGTAAGAATATAGTGCACAAAGTTACTATGATTGTGCTTTAGCTCGTCTAGAAAACCATTGCTATAAAATAAAGATAGCACTCTGGGTGCTGATGTTAAGTATTTGACAGGTACACAGAAGCAAACACTGGATGAATTCATAGAATTTGAAGCCAGAGGATGCAAGGGCTTGCTCATTTAAGAAGAACTAGCCCAATAAGAAAGAGATGGAGTGATAGGTGCCTAGAGACCTCTGTGGCTTGTGCTGGAATGAAGCCATAACATTCAACTCTGTAACAAAATGACAATAGTCATGGTATACATCCAGTATGTTTGAAATGATGGTTTCCTAATCAGGAAAATACAACAGCAGTACAGTCAGAGTTAAAAATTGCCTACACAAGCATGGAGCTGGAGAATTACAAAAGTCATACAATTGCAGGTGCTGGGAGAGATGTCCTTGTGGCATTGATAGCCATTTTGGCTGGAATTTTCAAATGCGCTCTGCATTGGCCTGTCTCTATCCCCACTAAAGTCAGTGGGAGTTTTATTCTTAACGTCAGCTGGAGCAGGGCTGGGCAAATGCTGGATACTAATGGAAATCCCACTGTTCGTTAATTGTGATTTATTGACTGATGCCTAAGTGCCAAGCCTATGTTACTGTTGATTCTTCCCCATTTGCATGACTACACAGAAAACAGCTCAGGGAAGAGGCTAGTTCCAACATGCTGTGGCAGTCTCAGGATAGGTGTGCATCAAAGCTAAAAAGCCAAAATCTGCCCTCAGTCTTGCAATTTCCTTGGTTTCTGATCCTGCATGGGTATCACTAAAGGCCAAATTTGCCCCCAGATATGCCTGATCCAGGTTTCATTGTCTGCCACTGCACATGACATAGGCATCCTAAAGGGAGAAGTCACCTGAGCCATAAAAAACCTTGCCTCACTTACCTTGTCTCAAAAAAAAACCAAAAAACCTCAGGGTCTTATATAGTCACAGCTGTGGAACTCTGGCCAGGATGGACATAGAGATGGATTCTGAACTCCTTCACTCCACTGCAAAGCCAGTGTGACTGCAGTGAAATCAGATCCAAATTTGCCCTACAGCACTTTTGAGAGTTTTAAAATGATGACTTCTCAAAGCCTCTGACTCCTTTCTCTCCTCAGCATCAGCCTGAGCAAGACTTCAGAGATATAGTGGAGCTGCTGGCCCCATTCTATCATGCTGCGCAGTGGTGAAAGCTCTCACCAATTGCTCTCACGAATCAGCTGATGTGTGCAGGGCTAGCAACACCTCTCCTCCTTTGAAGATCCACTCCTGACAGCTAACAGAGAAGATCAGAGCCAACCCACAATCTTTCTTTTGTATCCTGTTCAGGATATTCTTGTCAATCAGCTGACAGGAAGAAGCAGGTTTTACTTTCACATTGTGTAACCTGCTAGGGTGGGCTCAAAGTCATTTATCTGCCCCTCTCCAGTG